>CM067351.1:53582675-53624224 GCA_034190875.2 Urechis unicinctus | reverse complement strand
ATTTTCACAATATTGAATGGTTGGCGAACCATGTACATCGTAACCGTGGTAAAATATGTTATGCGGTGTTGACTGGGTTAATTGATACGAAACATTGCTGTCTTTATGTTAAGCAGTTGCTGATTATTTACAGGGCATTGATATGCGTTCCAATCACAGCATTACATAAAAAAAATAATAGACCTGGATCAACGAAAGTATATAGCACTATGTCCACATAAAATCCATGCACGTTTTCTTTCCAAATGTATGAAAATATTTTTGATTTGACCATTTTCATTTGATAGTCTAGTCTTAGTTACGTACAAACATATTGAAAGGATGGCGAGCCATGTACATCGTATCCGTGGTAAAATATGTTATGCGTGTTGACTGGGTTAATTGATACGAAACATTGCTGTCTTTAAGTTGAGCAGTTGCTGATTATATACAGGGCTTTGATATGCGTTCCAATCACAACATTACATAAAAAAAAATAATAGACCTGGATCAACAAAAGTATTTAGCACTATGTCCATATAAAATCCATGCACGTTTTCTTTCCAAATGTGTGTAAATGTTTTTTATTTGACCATTTTCATTTGATAGTCTAGTTTTAGTTACATACAAACATAATCTTTCACGAATAATTTCTTTGGATTTGAAATATAACTATTCGTATGCATAACCCGAAAACATCAATATATGGATCTTTATTGCCAATTTTCTAATTATATATATATATATATATATATATATATATATATATATATATATATATATATATATATATATATATATATATACATAGAGATATATATATTATATATATCTATATATATTTCTATATCTCTATCTCTATTATCTCTTATATCTATATCTATCTCTCTCTATCTATAGTCTCGTATATCTCTAAATGTATCTCTCTCTGTATATATATGAACATATCAACAGCAGGGACTCGAGCTTACCCAGCGGCATGCTGATAATGCAACATAGCGATAAGCAATATGTAACATAACATACGCGCACTAAGTTGAATGACAACTTTCGCACAGTTATCACGACCTGCCACATACATCGATCAAGGCAAAAACAAAATAATTCCATTTCCATCTTATATTAGTCGGCAACGTTAGCACGGCAAAACCAGCATTTACGGGCTCTGCACATACCTGTCCAGAACACAGCAGATATGTTATCACACTAGCCTATCACTATTAACAATGAGGTTTTCCATTTTCAACTTCCAGTCTTGCTATTGGGCTGCCGATCACATTTCAGCATAGGCAACAATGGCTTCGCATTGTCAAATTCAACACCTAAACGCGCCGTGTTTAATTAAATGGTGTTTGTGAAGAATTTTCCCTTTATTCTAGTTCCATGCAAATTATAACACGAGAGGAATGCATATTGCAGATTTGTCTACAAATATTGAAAGATACCATTACCTCGATTTGCAATAGAGTCAATGTTTAACTCGCAGTTTTTAATCTTCCACAGTATATATAGGGTGTGTTGTGGAATTAGGAGGTGATAACTCGAACATCAAATCTGTTGAGTCATCGATTGTAGAGGTTTTTACGAGGCAACATTACCTATAACGCAACCAGCTTATCGTTCTATGACCATGAGGATTGATATTGCAATACTTTCTAGTGACTTTGTATCGAGCATCAAATAAGTTCAGTGAATTACATGGGCTATGAATCGAGCCATATCTGTGTGCACTTGCTAATCCAATTTGTTAAGATGCGATTGACCCGTCGATTTGCTCTGAAATGTGTACACAAATTACGTTAGTGAAAGTGTTCATAAGTGTTCCGAGCTGAAGTTGCCAGTCAGCATTATGATAAACTCTCCCTAGGTGCGTTATCTGTTCGAAATGCATACATGTCTCTTGCTACCACAATACCTAAATAAACAGCTCACTAATACGTTTGATGCGTATTGCAGCCCCAGTACATCTATGGCATTCTGCCCAAGCATTCGTAAATATCCATGTTTGGTCGACCAGTGGTTACGATGTGTGTCTGACGTCACGAAGACCGGGTTTGTTTTAGGGGTTATCGGAGGTTACAGTGGTCGAAAGAGGCTGCAGCCTCCGAGAGGCAAATCAACAAACAGAGTACACCCCAGAGTACATACTCCGTGACAGCTATTTAGTACATGACGATTTAAGTGATCCCCGATGGGGTTACATTTCGGGGCATGGCAAGCAGTCTTCACGCGGCGAAGATCACCAGGTTTAGATATAGGAAACGAGGCGGGATAGCTGAAGCCAAGAGGTGGGGTAGGATGCAGCAACAATGGGAATTAGGGTTAGTTAGCCAGTCGTAAATCACGTTAGTCAGAGAATGTGGCCAAGGAAAGAACTATGGCTGGTTTACAGAGAACATTAATGTACTTTTAAGGCGCGGATAAGGGTGCGTTTAAATGCTGCAGCTGGTTGGTGTCACAATAGCGTATTACATAAGAAAGGGCTGGTAACCATGCGAGGGTGACAGTTTCAGCGACAGGTTAGCAAAGCAGGGCTACGATATATATGTATATAAATATATATATGTATATACATATATATATATATTTATAAATATATTTATCTATATATATGTATATATATATATATGCATATATTATTTTTATATATATATATGTATATATATATATATGTATATATATATTTATATATATGCATATATAAATATGTATACATATATATATGTGTATATATATACCTATATATATCTAGCTATATATATAGATATATATATATATATATATATATATATATATTTATATAATATATCTATAGAATAACTCTATATATAAATATATATATGAATATATATGCCTATATCTATATTTATATATATATATATACATATATATATCAAATATTTGTTTAAATGTATAGATATATATATATATTTATCTATGTTTTGTATATACACATATATATATATTTATATATATATATTCATATGTATATATAGATATATAATTATATATTTAATTATTGCATCTACATGTATGCATATATATAAATGCAAATATAGATATACGCAAATATATACATAAATATATATATGTATTATATATATATATATACACACACACATATATATATATATATATATATATATATATATATATATATATACACATATATATATAAAATATATATATATATATAATATATATATATATATATATATATATATATATATATATATATATATATATATATATCTATATATATCTCTATATATATATATATATATCTCTCTCTCTATATATATATATCTATATATATATACTTTACAATTTGTGCCCAAAAGCATGACTCATTTTATGTGAATTGCTTGCCATTTGTTTTGTGAAGTAATATGGTGTGCAGACTGCAATCATTATCATTAAGGCTTTTAAAATGTTAGTTATTAGATTGTTGGTATTGCAAATTCTTCACGGGTGACTTGTTGGATGCCCGATTGTCGAACATAACTACTCCATAGGTGAAAAAAAACAAAATGAAATATTGGGTTGCTACAAGAAACTGGGCAAGGTTGCACTCTGTTGCCATCCGAATGTATAATTTACGTAGCACAATCAACCAATCAAGATTTTCCAGACTATATCTACTGTCATTAAAAGTAGCCGAAATCGATCAAATTTATGCATTTCAAATTCCAGGATAACGGTTAAATCTAATTGGTTACCAAAACCTATATTAAATTAATATAATACTAATGCATTGAGAAACCCTTATGAGAAGAAATATCAACACTCTTCACATTACTTATTGAACATGATAAAATGGAAATTCTTTGCAAAATTCTAACATACTTTGACCTAGCTGGCTTATTGCAATTAACATCAACATTCCAGTTGACTAGGATGATACAGTTTAATGTAAGCGGTTTCCCTAATTATAACTGTGTTGCTTAACAAGCCGATGATTTAAGTCAAATACGTCTTCCATTACAATAATACCTCAATTGCTGAGGATCCGACTATATGAAGCAGATGCCGATGCCAAACTGCATAGATCAGAGAAACTATAATCGGCATAATGCACCGGTCATTAAATGCAAGACTTTATACCTATTGATTCGTCACCTAGAAATACACAAAATATCATTCCGTGTATATGACCAGGTTTAAGCGCTGCGATACTGCAGTTTCTTAACTAAGAAGTTAGGCCTATTTTGATGTTATATCCTAAAATGATTCACTTAATGGCTATCAATTGTCAGCGACAAAGCACTCAGCAGGTGGAAATGAATTCTCACAAACCACTAGGTTTGACCTTTTACATTTAGTGCACTAGGCTTTCAAATGTCACCATTGATTCCGTAACTGACCGAGACGGAGCTGGCAAAGCAAGTAGCATGGGTTTTACCTTCATCAAGCACCATGTCACATATTCTCCACATTTCTTACATTAGTTTGTATCAATGTGAGCCATGTAGCCTTCGTCTTCGCTGCATTAATCATGCAGTAGCAGTATATTAAAACGTTCTATTCGCCAACCAGCTATTTCGTCTTAACTTCGTAAAAAGGCCTGCAATCGTCAATGGTAGCTTTTTCAACGTTCACATATTCACTAAATTGCTACAATTCTGTCGGAATGCAAACCACAGCTAGTTCTGAGGAATATTCCGTGCGCTGTTATTAATTGCATGCGTCACAACATGAGCAATAGCCTCCGTTTCACGCTCCTGGCTCGTAAAGCTATGAGCTTATTCGTTTCACTAGAGCTCAACAGCAATTGTTTTACTGGTTATGATTATTTGAAATCATTGTTTGTACACCACCCGATCAATGCAATGCAATCATGACAAGCATCAAACGAGAGCGAATTTTAATGCCGCATCGACTTATTCAATCGATAAAATACAATACTATACGGTAATGGAGCACTTAGATATTGTTTACATGCATCTCCCAGGAAAGCATTGTGATGAGTTTGCGGTATTGATTTGACAGAAGACCCTGGTCATGGTAAAAGTTATCGTCTTATACAACGCCAAATTGCAGTTATTATCGACATTGGTCGAACCCATCTATTGATCCTAAATCGCTCAAAGCTGCGTCTGACCAAATCTATGCAAAAAGAACGGTACCAATTTTCGCATTTCATTGACATAGTACCTTGTATATTATTCTCCAAGCAAAGTAAATATTTCGTACCGCTGAGAAAAACAACCGGAAAAGTGCATTATGTACTTTGGCTTATGACATACCAGGCCATTAACTGATCTCAATGCGTATTATTGCGAAAAAAAGTGTTAAACAATATGCATGCCGATTGCAACCAAATCGACAATCTGAATCTTAAAATAATTGCTTTAATTCCGACGATATTATTGTTTTATTCATTATTTCAATCTTTAGCTGCATAGCAGCATTCACGAACGAAGTATGGGTAATATAAGTCATAGTAGGGCCATACAAAGCATGATAAATGAAGATTTAATATTGCAACAAACGCAGGCATACGTCCGTTCCCATTTTGCTGCTATCAATGATAATATTGGCTTTGGCGGATACTTTTAGTATTGGTTTGGGAATACTGCACAGCAGCTTGTATTGTATACAAATGTATTACGCGCTGTGACTGCGCCCAGGAATACGTCCTAATGCGATGTAAGTGCTGAACGACGTAAATAATGGTTAAGCTAAATGTCCAGGTTCAGTTTAGCGAGATGCGAGAATGTTCCCGACAAGCAATGGTTAGATAAATTGCATATAGGAGGCTACAATCTGCGTAAGGTCGATAAACTGTGAATGGGGTAATCATATCATTCTAGACTTCAGATTAGTGCCAGAGGGTGCTAGGAAACTCTACGCCTGACTTGCCCGCTGTCGAGCGCGTGGTACCATCTACGTTAATGGCACTGAGTGGCTTTTCAAATCCAAGACCAAATCAAATAGAGGCAGTTCCATAGCATATGGCTTCAATTTGAAGCATTGTGTGCGTTTCTTACGGCAGACACTCCTAACGCAAAGAGGGTTTGAATGTTGCTGAGTGCTAGGGGTCTACATCCGAACCTATTCCGTCCTTGATTATAACCAGATAAACGTTCAATAAAGCAAAGGTAATTGAACAACTCGTTAACGCGTAATGCATCAGTGTAGTGAAATGGTCTAGGATATTGCGGGTTTTCTATTTGCTTATTTACAGTATTTAGCAACTTATCTGAAGAATTGCAGTAATAACGGACAACGGAATATATATCTTGCTTATCCTGTACCAATTTAATAGCCTGCTTGTTCTTAAGTCAACACACAGGTGCTCTACAGTGAGTTACTGATCTGGAGGACACTGTCGCTGATATGGATATGCGTTGACAGTTAAAGACGTAGATATAGTTTATGTATATTTTCGATGAAGCAAGTTGTTATTAAAGCCGATAAGCCCTCGTTAGCTTCATTAACGATACAGTTCTGTCAGTATAATTCACACCGTAATTTAGTTGCCTGAGTTTATGCACTCGGTTTTCCAGCCACCATTTATTTGAATAAGGTATCAACAACATCGTTCCATATACATCAATTGATAGCGACATTGTGATAACCTAAAGAAATGCAGCTCGTCTTGGCTTTCAAACTTCATATTCAGCTGAGGTAATAAACATGCCGACAGGGAGAGAGGGAGGGAGGGAGCGAGGGAGGGAGGGAGGGAGGGAGGGAGGGAGGGAGACAGACAGACAGACAGATATGTATATTGACAGATAGACAGATAGATAAATAAATATATAGATATATAGATAGATACATAAATAGAACAGATAGATAGATGTATAGATAGATACATAAATAGAACAGATAGATAGATGTATAGATAGGTAGATACATAGATAGATAGATAGATAGATAGAGATAGATAGATAGATAGATAGATAGATAGATAGATAGATAGATAGATAGATAGATAGATAGATAGATAGATAGATAGATAGATAGATAGATAGATAGATAGATAGATAGATAGATAGATAGATAGATAGAGATAGATAGATAGATAGATAGATAGATAAATAAATAGATAGATATATAGATAGATACATAAATAGATAGATAGATAGGATATAGATAGATAGATAGATAGATAGACAGATATAATAGATAGATAGATAGATAGATAGATAGATAGATAGATAGAGATAGATAGATAGATAGATAGATAGATAGATAGATAGATAGATAGATAGATAGATAGATAGATAGATAGATAGATAGATAGATAGATAGATAGATAGATAGATAGATAGATAGATAGATAGATAGATAGATAGATAGATAGATAGATAGAGATAGATAGATAGATAGATAGATAGATAGATAGATAGATAGATAGATAGATAGATAGATAGATAGATAGATAGATAGATAGATAGATAGATAGATAGATAGATAGATAGATAGATAGATAGATAGATAGATATACTCAAGTGGATCTCGAATTAATATATACCTCATACGGATGTTCAAACTTCCCCGACATGCTAACTTTCATAAGACAAGTGAAGGCAAATATTACAGCCCAAAGGATACTTGGAACATTTCAGTAATATCAATTTTGGAAAACGCACACATAATGGCCATCAAGTGATGGTTTTCTGACCGTTGTTTGGTATTACGTGGTGCCTGAGGTTTGTGGGGTTATACCAAAATCGGCAAGTATGACATCGCATAGCTTATGAATTGTTCCCATTACAGTCCTCATTGAAGCTTCAAAACACCAAAACTATAGCATAATAATTTCACCGTAAAATGAAGAGAAGTCAGTCGGCTACGTTTTTCTCAACATTGTCCGCTTCATCGAAATTTAACAGCTGCCCTGTCGCTGTATATATAATAGGGTTCAGGCGCGTGTCTCTTAAAACTACCAATTTGTATGCCAAATGGATACTTTTTGACACAACGCGGTCGGCTTGTCGGCGCGCTAGTGCAGCCGCAAGCTTTGATAAAAACGTTTGCTACTGCATTAGGTCACAAATGAACGAGCAAACTTCGGTGTCAACATTTTGCAGTACAATGATGTTTCGTAATATCTTAGAGTGAAGAAAGCCGTCAATAAATGAAAGCTGCCGTTTATGTTGTTGATTTATTGATTTAACTTGTTTGCCTTACTATGAAATCCACGCATTGTGGAGCAACACCAAGCATTGCAGTTGTATGATATACATATGTCAAAGTCCAATTACAGGCTGTCATATCTACTGAAACATTGATACTCTTGAAATTCATATTGATCAATAGTATTTTTATATGCCAAGTTTCACTCAAACCAATAAACGTAAAATATACATACATCCATAAGTACATACATACGAATATACATGCATACATACATAAATGCATACATATATACAGACATACTAATATAGATACATACATATATACGTACGTACATATACATATAAATACCTATATACGTACATGCATCCATGCATACGTACTCATATGTGTACATACATTCATGGATATATACATACATACATACATACATACATACATACATACATACAGACATACATACATACATACATACATACATACATACATAAGACAGACAGATACATACATACAGACATACATACATACAGACATACATACATACATACATACATACATACTACATACATACATACATACATACATACATACATACATACATACATACATAAAACATATATATATATATATATATATATATATACATATATATATCTATATATATATTTACATAAATAAATATATTTATATATATAATTATATACATATTTATATTCGTACATGCATGAATACGTGCATGCATACATTCATGCATACATTCCCACATTCATCGTGTGCAATATGTGGCTTGCCGATCATTCGTGCTGGGCAAAGGCATGGGCAGCGTTTTAAGTAATACAGGCGAACGAATATCAGCGGTTAGTGATATCGAATCGATTGTCTTTGATATGTTAGGTGTCTGATTCTACTTTTGGACGAAGCATTTGCATTTACTTATAGTTGTTTGTAACTATGCATGACGAAGGGATAATCATCGGAAAATATAATGTGTGAAAGACCACGGTGCTTTAAGGTTATTTCCAGGAATATGTATTCAATATAATAGTCTATGCGTTTTGATTAATCGCGATTAATTGATTCACAAACATACATTCCCACATTATGTATCGTGTGCATTCCGCTGAATGTGAATGTGGCTTGCCGATAATTCAATGCCCCGCAAAGCTTGCTTAGGCAATGGGCAGCGTTTGGGTAAAGCTTACATTCAAAATTTCTAGTTAAAATTCGCACCCCTGATGTCACTAGCGCATTTTGTCACATAAAATAGACGGGGAGACGGATATCTTGTTCTAGTAGTATCTTTGATAATAGTGCTAAACCAATATCCCGGCAATGCAGCGACACCCTCTCCGTCGGGACAGTAATACAAACAGATTCATCTGACACTAGTGGAGCCCCAGACGGAATGTTATTAATGACAATGAATCACGTTTTGTCGTATTATTTCCCTTTGATGAATCACAGCGTTCTAACGTTGACGTGGTCGTTGTGCCGTTGGAATAGGAAAAGGCTATATTTTATTCTACTTGCTATTCGCTGTTAACAACCCAAACATGATGCCTATGGTGATGTCAAAACTAATCGAAGTTTACATAACAAGAGCTCTTATTCAGCAAGCATTGCTTTGGTTGTCCCGTACGCACATACAATAATGGACAGAACCGCTATGGAATGAGTTGGTTATTTTGAGTGTTTGCATCCAACTGATGAGTGTTGCAGAAAATCATAGACTATGATTCATATTTGTCCGTAAGGCTGACTGCAATGGAAAGTTAAACATTACTCCCGGCGCTTAAAGATGACTCGCAACGAAAACATATGGAAATCTGGTCTAGTTTTACCCATCATTAAGAAATGAATTACATCTTACTCAATGACTGAACCTTTGGCCTAGAGAAAACATAAGCTACGAGACTAGCTTAGTGTATAAAGCTTGTTTGGTACCATATCCTCAGTAAGAACGCAGACGCATGGAACGATAATAGCAGTTCTTCCAAATTAATCAGTGTTTACCTCCCGTGACTTATTGAGGTGCCTCTCTTATTCCCTGTTTTTTCTTAATGCACATCATCTAAAGGTCAAGTATATAGATTATTCAGTTAAATGCCTGTTGTTAAGTAAACCCATTTTATTGTTTTCAATTTGCTCCTAACGATTAATTCATTTTCACACATGAGGTGGTAGTCTCAGACGACTACAGCAGTAAATTGACAAAGCCTGTAAATCGTTCTCTCATTCAGTATGAGTTGTTTGTCAGCACCATCTTACGGTGCGACAGCAGTTGTCGCCAAAGAACGTCTTTGTGGAAGAATTGACGCAAAAAAATTATCTGCATATCTTATCAGCATCTAGCTCCCAATTATATGTTTTGTATTGCATGGATGCAAAATATGTATGCTATCATTGTCTAAGGTGGGTTGAGATGATGAGAGATTACTTACAAGTCATAATGTACTACTTTAATTTTTAGCGGAGAATCAAATGGCTTATCTCAAAGGCGTTGACAAAAACTGTCGAGATAGCCCGTCTGTAAAATTAATATTTATCATTTCACGAATAGCTCAAAAGTGCATTTCTGTTCAATTTATGTGGTTGTTCCCATCAGAAATGATCTCTTATAGTTCATTTTATAACCAGAAATGCAACCAATTGACACCTCTTTAGTATCCCTTACTGGTTTAACTGATGTACTCATGTTCGCGCTATCAACATCGTTATCCGTGCATGGTCATAGAAGGTCAGGCATTGAATTGGAGCACTGTTCCTAGGGGCTTGACAATGGTAAGCTTTGGCAACGAGAAAGACAACCCGTTAGTATAGGGTAGAGCTACTGGATGAGATGTAGATTAAGTTTGCTTTAGAGACCAGGTTATGGTGGCCAGATAAAGGTTAAAAATATTAGAAATTTATTAATACAAGGAAATAAAGTGCTGAATCGTCTGCCCTAATATTATTATCTAGATAGCGGTAAAAAATACTACTCTAAATGTCATATGCTTGATTATGCTTGCACGAGGTCTTAAATGGTGGCCTTATAATAAATCCATTATCGTGGACAGTATTTCTTAGCGATGATATGTCACTCTCTCTTGATAAAATAGCACAACAAATACAGCAAAATACTTAAGATACAATATTTGACGTTGACAGGCTAAATCGTCGTGTTTCACATCTACGCTTGACTATATATATTTAAACGAGTAGACACATGGCCACGTTATTAGCCAGTAAATGTTAAATGAATCAGCTACTGCCGTTGATGAACGGGAGTTTAGATTTATCATAACATCTCGTATATCAGCCCAAATACACAGATAATACTTCAAGTAACAACGACTTTCGCAATTAAAAACCGTCAATTCCTCTCGCATTTTCATATAATAGGACCAGAAATGATGTACAGCATAAAACTCTGGACAATTCGTTATTATAATAGCGATTTATTGGCACATTTAAAGTGCAAGTAATGGGTAAAATATGAATTTTCGGGATCTTATAGAACGCGATTTTCTGATCAATAATTCGCAGTTCTTTTTTCGATCCGACGCGTAGTAAACAAGAAATAAGCAAAAACAAACAACACACATTCCGGAACTTCCCGACCACACACCGAAGATGAACGAAGGCGCTGTGACGTCATATGTCACCAGAAGATCTATGTTACCACGGACGCCGTTTCTATTCGCGAACTAGCTGTCGTACTAATTTATCGCTATTTACAGAAACTCATAAGCGTTTTTGTATCCATGGTTTCTTGAGAATCTGTAAGTATACTCATCCTTACAATTCCCATATGAAAGTCGAATTAGAATTCATTAGTTATGTTTCCGTACTGATTTTGAAAAACAGAATTTGCACTTGCCCGTTGACAAAATTGACATGGCCGGTAGTGATCAGTGTGGGGCGTCTCAAGTTTTATAAGGCTGTTTCACAGATAACATATAGATTTGTCTCGTCAGGCTGCAATATGTAGATGTATGCTAGCCTGACAGTAGCTTACACTTGTCCTAAACAATCCTCGGACGATGCCCAGTGCTCAGTGAGTCAGTTCTGGCCTACTGTCAAATTTGCTTCATATAACTTTACCCTTATGTCTTCCAGTCTGTATCATCATTGTGCGAATATGTGAGTACCAGTACTGCAATAATTCGCATCTAGGGCCTCAAACGAAGCATGTCATTTCTTTTGGATGACCAAGGACTCCAGTTGGACTGCATCATCACCGATAGGCACACGAGTATCAATAAGTACATCCGTGATGACCAATGAACCAGGTGCACTTGCTGAAATGTATGACTACCCTGACAAGGAGGAGGCTGAGAGGCAGCATATGGAGAGGTTTCTTCTTTAGATGAGTCATGTAGTAAGGTATCTAAAGGTGATGATGAATGATGGTGGTGGTAGTGATGGGGTAGGGGAGGGGTGGTGATGGAGTTTGATGGTGGTGGCCTAAGCATTATATTGGTGGTTGGCCGATTGATATTTGCTTGTTTACAAGTAATATCTAAGCTCTGTTTATTTTTCAGCTTTGGCTTCAGCTAAGTCAAGCTTGTAACATTTAATTTTACCTATCTGTTAACAAGTGCACAAGGACATAACTATTTCTTATCATCATACTTACAAAATAAATGGTAAATATTGGGGTTAAAATTCACTTTGAACATCAAAGGTCATTTCAAACTGGTGGTGTAAGATGACGAACAAACATTGGAGTTTAAGATCCTATCGCCCAAATGGCACCACCGTGCATAGCACACAGTGGGATTTGAACTTGCCACATTTGGGAAACTAGACAAACACCCACCCTGCTAGACCACAGT
The DNA here is from genome assembly GCA_034190875.2 of Urechis unicinctus. Taxonomy (NCBI): domain Eukaryota; kingdom Metazoa; phylum Annelida; class Polychaeta; order Xenopneusta; family Urechidae; genus Urechis; species Urechis unicinctus. The sequence goes on along the minus strand of CM067351.1, from coordinate 53,611,340 downwards.
TGTGGACCTATCATCTTAAACATCATTGGTGAGGTAACCGCCACAATATGACCTCTGATGTTGAAAGTGATGTTAAACAACAATATTAACCATTTTTATTTTCAAATCATCCAGCATGTGTATGGCTTTATGACTTAATTTGAATGTTAAATGGGTCTGAGGTAAGCTAAGCTGTGGTGAAACTCAAACACTGTTATATGATTCCTCTTTGTGGCTTGCTGAGAATTAATTTTGTAAATATATATGTTGGACTGGTGTATATATTTTGCCATTTCTATTGAATAAGACATTGTTGGTATTTGTGAGCAGAATTGCATAAGCATTATTTGTATAATGTGCCCGCAAAATTTAATCATGATGATTGATGTGCAATGGCACAGGATATATAAAATATCCTGCAAAAATTATTAAACGACTGTTAACATACTGTTATTTGAGTGATAAAATATCTTTAGTACGAGATACAGGGTACAGGAACAAGATGCCCTGCAGGTATGTCATGATTTTGGAATTGATGCTTCCTATCATTTTATGCATATGGTATAATAAATTAGGTGGACTGGCCTTAACTGAATTTTGTTGCTGGTTGTCATCAGCATGTAGTATCATCATAGCTGAATGTAAATAACAGAATAAGACACATAATGCTTCTTTGTCCCTTTATTATTGTAATGCTGGCAGTTTGAAACCAACATAAACTGATTCACCCTTGGGAAATCATCTCTAATTTTAAGTACAGAACAAGCTGGGAGTGGCACTCTATGATGTCTGCCTAGATTACCCCATCACCACTGTACCAACTGCCGATATGCAGTGAATCGGAATAACCTGCAATAAAAAGAGTACATGAATATTTTTCATCAGTTATCATCTGAACCAGACCATTTTTAAGTATATTCACTCATGCTGAGTAGTAACTTTCTTCTTGTACCTCTGGATATAAGCACTATATGCTATTTCTAGTGTCGAGGGACGCAGGAACCCTGAGACAAATCCTGGGTGTGCTGTAATACAGGACGCACCCATAGATTACTTTCTCGAGAACTTGTGGAATTTCCTGGCAGCATTTACTCTCTGCTACTGTAATCATTGGCCCACATGAGCACCTAGTACAGAACATAATTACAATGAATAACTAGCTTTTCAGCAAACAAAAAAATTGACATTAAACATGAATAAGAAGATGACTTGAAGCAAGACTTAAGGACAACTGTAAAGTAAAGAGAAAAATATCTGCAAAGATTGTTTGGACTGAAATGTGCCAATACCAAGTGCTGTTACCCAGTCGGCTCAAGTCCTCTTCTTTTTGAGGAGAATTTGCAGGCCTTGTCTTAGCTGGAGGTTCAAATCTGCATGCCTGTATGCCCCCCTTAGGTTCCTAGTTCCTCTTCTTGGTGAGACAAACACTCACTGCTGTAATCCAGCTCATCGCTTCCGGAGTTGTCTGTATATGAGGAAGATGAGGACATTTTGCTCCCTTGACATATAATAAAAGCAAAGTATAATGGCAGTTATGCACTGTACTAGGTGTAAGTAATAAATATAAAACTAATAAGGACAAGATAAAGTATGTATTATTGAGGTTGGTACCCCAGGTAATTCAAAGAACTAGTGTAAGGCCTTGAACTCTTTAAAGGCCTATGATATATGTAGTCATAAACATGTCACTGAACTTGGATCCTGTACAATTCACTGGAGAGGTATATTCAATTGTAACAGCTTATCCCTGATAGGTCTCGGTTTCCAAAACCAGTGCCAATATTTAAAATAAAATTGATATTTTCTGTTGTCAAGGAGAATATAAATTATTGAAATTTTATTCAATTTATAGCAAAAGCGAAATATCGAGTGAAATCCCCATTTAATGTAGTATCAGTTTTCATTTGCGATTAAATCAAATAAAAGCACAAGAAAATATATTCTCCGTAACAGGACAGGCAAATGGTGAATCAATCATTGATAACCATTAAACGGGCCTGAAATCGAGGTGCAGACCTCTGTTCCAGTACTGCCTGTATTATCGCTCGGTCCCCTTTGGTTAACGTTTTCACCCAACATAATAGAAGTTTATCACAATTTAATGTATTCTAGGCGAACAAGTACTCCATGCCACATTAAATGATGTGATTCGTTGCGGTATATGATGTACATGATGACGGTATAAAATACGATTATGCTCACACCTACCACAGTTCCCATGTAAACAAACGAGGAAATGACTGCGCTATCCGGCTGGACGGTGACATATGACGTCACAAACTCAGGAGCCAATGGCCGTCGTTTTTTGCGCATATGCCAAAACGGTCCGAAAAATCGATGGAAATATTGAAAAAAAACACACAAAACGACATCTATGGACGAAAATATTGACGTTTCTTGCACTTTAAGGGTAACGCCACATGATTATGTGGATTGAGGTTCTCGAGAGTACTTTTATGAATAAAAAAAAACTACAACGTGCTATATTTGGCGATTACTCGAGTATTCATGCCAGTTATTTGCTAAGCAAATATAAATTGTGTTACGGGAAAAGACTTGCTGTTGACTAGCAAGTGAATCAGAAAAATTTCAGCACCAAGGCAAAATATCGCATGTATCCGACGCAAACGACTCTTATCGACTTTCCGATGTACAGTGACATTAAGCAATCAAGTCTGAGGCAATTACTTTACAATTTGTGCCAAAGAGCTTCGTGAAATACGCCAAATGCATCAGTCATTTATAGTGAATCGCTTGCCATTATTTAAGGCGAACAGCACGGTGTGCATACTGCAATCATTATCATTAAAGCTTTGGGACTGTTAGATATTAGATTGTTGATATTACATATTCTTCATGGATGGATTGTTGTGTGCAAGATTGTCGAACATAAAACTACTTCAGAGGTGGAACACATGAAGTTAAATATTGGGTTGCTATAAAAACAATCAGGGCATGGTTGCATTCTATTGCCATCCAATTTCGCAATTTATGTAGCACAATTAACCAATCCAGATTATTCTCACTATCTCTATTGTCATTAAATGCGGATGACATCGGTAAACTTTGACCAATTTATGTATTTCAAAGTCCGAGATAACAAGCGAATCAAATTGGTTTCCAATCGTTGAAAGCCAACACCTATATCAAATTAGCATATTGCTAATGCATTGATAAAGCAGTACGAGACAAAATACTAACATTGTTCACATTACTAATTAAGCATGATAGAATGTAAATACTTCACAAAATTTCAATATACTTTGACACTGCTGGCATATTGCACTAGACATACACAGTCCGATTGACTAGGATAATACAGTTTACTTATAACATCCCCCCTAATTACAACTATGTTGCATAGCAAGCCGTTGATTTTAAGCCAACAATGTCTTCCATTACAATAATACCTCAATTGCTGAGGATCCGACTCTATGAAGAAGATGCCGATGCCAAATTGTATAGATCAGAGAAACTATGATCGGCATAATGCACCGGTCATTAAATGCAAGACCTCATACCTATTGATTCGTCACCTAGAAATACACAAAATATTATTCCGTGTATATGCCCAGTTTTATGCGCTGCGACACACTGCAGTTCCTTAACTAAGAAGTTTGGCCTATTGTGATGTTATGTCCTAGAATTATTTACTTAATGGCTGTCAATTGTCAACGACAAAGCCGATGCCGATGCCAAACTGCATAGATCAGAGGGACTATCATCGGCATAATGCACCGGTCATTATGTGCTTTGATTCGTCACCTAGAAATACACGAAATATCACCCCGTGTAAATGCCCAGTTTTAAGCGATGCGATACAGCAATTCCTCAACTAGGACGTTAGGCCTATTTTTATGTTATTTCCAAAAATAATTCACCTAATGGCTATCAATTGTAAGCGACAAAGCACTGTGAATAGTGGAAATGAGAGATTGAATGCTCAGAAACCTCTGTGTTTGACCTTTTGCATTGAGTGCACGTGGCTTTCACATGTCACCATTGATTCCGTAACTGACTGAGACGGAGCTTGCAAAGCTGGCAAAGCATAGGTTTTACTTTCATCAAGCACCATGTCACATATTCTCCCCATTTCATAATTTAGTTTGTATCAATGTCAGCTTTTAAAGATTGTACAAAGGTCATGTTGCCGTTTGTTGTATTAATTATTCAGTAGCAGTAAATTAAAACGTTACATTCGTCAACCGACTATTTTGCTAGAGGCTTAATATTATTGCGCGAATATGTGGGTACATTTTTCTTATCTTTGTTAACAGAACCTGCCATCACCAATGGTAGCTTCTTTAACATCCATACATCCAATAAATTGGTATAATTCTGTCGGAAATAAAGCACAGCTAGTCCTGAGGAATCTTAAGGGCGTTGTCATAAATTGCATATGTCACAGCAGAAGCAATTACCTCTGTTTCACGCTCCTGGCACGTAACGCCATGCGCTTGTTCGATGTACCGGAGCTCGACAGCAACTGTTTTAATGCTTATAATTAGTTGAAATATTTTTTTGTAAACCGATCGATCCATGCAATTCAAGCAGTACTAGCATCAAACGATACCGAAAGTTAATGAGGTATCGACTTATTCAATCGATAAAAAACAATGCTATACGGTAATGGAACACTGATATTTTATTGACATGCACCCCCTCCTCCCTTGGAACGCCTTGTGTTAAGTGTGCGGTATTGGTTTGACAAAAGAACCTGGTCATGGAAACAGTAAATGTCTAATACACCGCCGAACTGCTCTGGTAATCGACATTGTTTAACCCAATCGATAAATCCTAAATCGCTCGGTGCTGCGTTTGACCCAAACTATGCACAAAGAATGGTACCAATTATATTTAAATTAAAACACCAAATAAACTGATCACGAATTATATAACAAATAATATTGACTTAAACACTGATAAGTATGAGATGATAGGCTACAGAAGAGAAAATGGTACGCCGAGTCGTCTCCTAGCGTTGCCCCTATAAATTAAGACCAGTGGGATTTTTATCATGGCTTGTTTTCAATCACTGATAATCTCGACGTGGAAGTAAACCAAGATAATGGCCATCGTATAAGTCCGCTATATGCGCTACGAGTTAATTGGTCGACCTTTGGATCAATAAAAGACGTCAAGGGTGCAGTTCTACTGGGATTGCCGACAGTAATGTGCGCCAAGTCTCCTCTAATAAACGGCCATGGTATTCTTTGGTCGTAATATATTATAGAATTGATATGCACGAATAATATGTAGCTATCACACGTGAATAAAAAACATTTCTAGCTTTTTACGTCAGGAAACAGTGAATTTTCATAACAAATGACGCAACGGCACCCAAAACCCCTTTTGTAAAATTTTTACAGGTTGTTAATTGAATGCTGAACACCGAAGCAATGTTTGCTTGGATACAGTGGTAGCAATCATGAATTACGTGCTTAAAGGTTATTGCAAATGGAGCTGTATTCCGTGTAGGCATTAACGACCGACAACTGCAATTCTCCGGCCCTTTAGTTTTGCCCATATGGCTATGCCGCATATAATACCTACAAAATTAGCAAATTTGTCACGCATCATTATCATTATGAGTTGGCGACGTCTTCAACAGCCTAATTAATTAAGAATCACGCTGCCCCTGGATGTAAATAAGTTACAACATACTTGTCGACTTATTTTCACATGTCGCATTAAACAAAAAACACGTCATGGTATTCCTACATAATCATTTGAGTTTTTGCGGTAAACTGATACCATGTAATGAATTTTTAGACAATTGATCACTTCTTCGGCGAGTTGTACAGACAGCTATGATTCGGCATTCATAAGACTTTTTTGAAGCATCAAGTGGTGCGATCGAGGTACTTCCCTTAATTAAGGGGTATTTACATTGCCTCAATCTGTTTATCACACACAAGAGAGTTAATCCATCCGCCTTGATTGGATGGTCGGAAAACACTGGTCCCATAAAATGACTTGAATGCAAAGATTAATATAAATACTGTATCACAAAGCCTAAGACCGTAGTCCGCTTGAGGTCGATCTCGCTTCAAACGTTATTATTTGAGCAAAGACCTAATCGTTACTCGGTAGATTCCAGGGGATGGTGGTTACGCTAGCATACGGCGAATATGACTATATCTAACTACATCTAAGGCTCCGAAGATATTATGGTTTTATTCCTTATTTCAATTCAAAAACGAACTATGGGTTATATTAGTTTCAGTAGGGCCATAAAAAGCATGATAAACGAAGATTTAATATTGCAACAAACGGAGGCATGGGTCCGTTGCTATTCTGCTGCTATTAATGATAATCTTGGCTGTGGCAGACGAAAGGCTACTTTTAGCATCGGCTGTGAAATAGTGCGCAACAGCTTGCGTTGTGCACAAATGTAATACGCACTGAACGTGGTAACATGTGAAGGTCATTACATATGATATAGAAAGACCGTTTAGAATCAAGCAATATACCACATATTACGCATTTATTTTTCTTTAAATACCATTGATGCTGATACCCTACAGACGACATTAATGATATAAGAAACATGGCTTTTTATAATCTTGTGCCATAGCAAACGGATGGCGGGTGACTGGCTAATCAAATAGATTAAAATGAGCAATGCGAATAATCTGCTTAATATGGCTTAAAATTTAATTCTGTCTTTTATATAACTTAATGTTAGGTTGCAATGCGATTATCATGCGCGAACCCGAGTCTTTGCGAGCATGTTGAAAAAAATTATCAATTTCACGATGACATAATTCATGCTTGCGTGGCATCGTCTCTCTGTAGTATTCCGGCTAACCGACCAAAGAAGCGCCGGGCTGGGTGGACCGACGAAGTCCGATCCCTGAAAAATAAATCATTTTTTTGGTGCAACTTGTAGCGAGAGAATGGCTGCCCTTCTACCGGGACAATTAAAGATATAATGCTTAAGGCTAAAAAAGACTACAAAAAGAAATCACGGAACGTTATGCGTAAACAAGACCAATTAGTAGCCGACAGAATGCCGGCTGCAAACGCGTCCAAAAATAACCTCAATTTTTGGAAGGAAGTTCGTAAGAAATTTAGCGCACGTGTGTCCAACCTTACTTTTCTGGACGATGCTCATGATGAGGTTAATATATGTGAAACTTTTAAGGACAAGTATTCTAGTCTGTATAACTCCGTTTCATATAACGAGCTTGAAATGAACGATCTTTACAGATCCATATGTAGCGATGCCGCATTATGCTGCAAAATGGGCAAATACACTCCTGATCATGTCATAACCGTTAAGCAGGTCGCATCCGCAACGCGGAATTGGAAACCAGACAAAACCGATGGTAATTCTGAAATCAGCTCTGATCACATTAAGAATGCCTGTCAAGAATTGTTTGTTCATATCTCATTGTTGTTTAATGCGATGCTTTCGCATGCATATGCTCCACCGGGTATGTTACATTCCACGCTGATACCTATACCAAAGAATAGAAAGAAATCGTTGAACAATAGTGATAATTACAGGTCCATAGCAATCAGTAGTATTTTGGGAACATTACTTGACAATATTATTTTAACATCCCAGAGTGAAGCACTGAAAACAAGCGATCTGCAATTCGGTTTCAAACAGGCACACTCTACCACTCAATGCACGTTTGTTTTGCAACAGTTTGTTGATCACTTTGTAATTCAGGGGTCATCTTGTTTTGTTATTCTATTGGACGCATCTAAAATTTGATCGTGTGAATTATGTGAAATTGTTTGCGCTTCTCAGGCAGAAAGGACTCTGTCCAACAATATGTAAATTACTCATTAATATGTACACACGTCAGAACCTAAAAGTCCGATGGAATGCTTCTAGCTCTGAGCCTTTTATTTACACGAATGGTGTTAAGCAAGACGCAGTTTTTCACCATTATTATTTTGTGTATATATCGATGAATTACTAAGGCGCCTTCGTGAAGCTAATGTTGGATGTCACATGGGCCATCATTATATGGGTGCTTTGAGTTATGCTGATGATGTTTCCCTCATTGCACCTTCAGTTACAGCGGCTAAGACAATGCTTAGAATATGCGAGGAATTTGCGAAGGAATACTATGTGAAGTTCAATTCTGCAAAAAGCCGGTTGCTTGCATTCAATGCTTGCGGCAGTCCAGTACATTTAACACTAAATGATAAACTAATTGCACAAGAGAAACAAGCTGTTCACTTGGGAAGTAATATTGGTTATTGTGCGAATTTGATAAATACTCAGCGTGCATGTAGGGATTTGATGGCGAAAACGAATATGATTATGTCTCGCTTTGGATACTGCAACTCTGTTATTAGAAACCCACTATTTGAAGTATACTGTAGTAGTTTTTTTGGGTCGGCGATGTGGAGTTTAAGACCCAACCAGCTGGCCAAATTGTGTAGTGTATTCGAACTATATGGAAATTAGAGTTCAGAACATGTTCAAAGTATTTACAGTTCATTTCGGGAAAATTGCCCCTTAGAAATCAATTGATGATGCGCTTTGTCAATTTCTTTCATAAGTGCCAGAACAGCCCAAATGTTTTAGTATCCTATGTAAGTAGAAGTTGTTTCCATAGCAGAACAATTGTAAGCGATAATGTTCGAACAATAATGCATACCCTGAACATCAATAATTGTTATCTATTACAGCATAGTGAATGCATTAAGGACTTCAGCTATAAGTTTAAGCCACCAGGTAATTCTGAATATGGTCATATTGCCATGCTCATAAAGGAGCTTATTTCTATTAGAGATGGGGATTCATTATCAGTGCTTACCCGACAAGAAGCTGAAGCTCTGTTAAAGGACTTGTGCTTATCTTAACTGATTTATTTGCTTATTCGTTCTCCTGTGTTTTGTTGCTAATAAAGATTATTATTATTATTATTATTAGGTTATTATCAGGTGCGACGAGTTTATCATTGATCAAACCTTATTGGGTTATATCGACGTATATGGTTACAAACACAGCAGTTAATCGTTCATACGATTATACGTACATCAAGAGGCGATCATTATAAACTTCACGTCATGGTATGGATGGCATAATTTCCAATGCGCGCAACTGTTTTCTGCGGCTGTGTTGCAAGTGTCCTAACATGTCTTCAAGCATTTAAGAGGATCCTCGCATTTGTAAAAAAACATGGAAAAATCCCATAATGACGAGCATTTCTGGTATGTCCTTGAATGGTGTTCAGTTTGGCAAGCAAGACTGTTGCCGACAAGCAATGGTTAGATATATTGCATATGGGAGGCTACAATCTGCGTAAGGTCGACATTATCATAAACTGTCATTCTGATTAATTAAATTGAATGTTACTGTTAATATTCATGTTCTACTAAAAATACTGCCAGTTTGTGACTGGTTTTGTTCGTTGATGCATTTTAATTTGGGCCCTTATTGTTTTATTCTTTATATGTTTTGATGTAATTTTACATAAGTTTGGTGATGCTTATAGCTAGGAATAAATCCATTTTTTTTTATTCCAGAGGGAAGAGACTGTTCTTCTGTATTCGGAAGCTTTTGTTCTCTTTAGTGTTCATTTGATGCAATTTTACATTATATAAGGTTCTTAAAGTTTGGAATAAAACAATATATTTCAGATCTCACATGTCAATTGCTTCTATATACTGCAGTTTTCCACTTCCATTTTCAAAAGAGTTTAGCACTGAACCAATATGATTCAACTGATATTGTTCTCTCTTATTCACACTTTGGATTCAACAAATCTGTTTCTGACAATGTCTTGAATGTTCATCTAACCATGAATATCACGCTGCTTGTAACAGAAAGTAAACAAAGTATTGAATATTTGATCACAAGAGTTTACTCAATCGCTACATACAGGATTAAATTTTACAGTATATCAAATTATATACATAGCTTTATTTGGTGATGCCAATTAATTGTACTTTTGCTGCAATTATAGCAACACCAGCTGATACAATGACTATGCCTTTACTTAATTACCTGAATACATTATGTCAAGATATGCCTTCACTAAAGGGCTGACTAATGATCCAATCTAACAGCAGATGTTCCACGTGAACTCCATTATAAGATACAGCTAAGCATCAGTATCCTCTGGCGTAATAGATGTCAAAGTTGCCCATGAATAAAATATCACTGCTGCATATCCGAATTCATGTATTCAAACAGCGGCAAGTTAAAAATCAGTAACAAAACAAATCGCCGATCTCAGAGTGATTGATTAGGTTTGTTGAGAGTAACGCTCACCTGTTTTTGAAGGTTCTGTTCCGAGTCAACGAGGGCGGCCACTTCCACATTCGTGCTGTAATTGGCAAACATATGAGTATTTATGTTATTTGCAATGCAAAATAGAAACGCTCTGCCACTTGACAACTGTGGACACAAGGCTTGATATAGATCTACTGAAGCAGTCAAAAGTTGTCGTCTCAGCTATCAAACATCACACTGGTGTTGTGGCAGTCGATTAATACGTCTCGCCTCCGGTATTACAAGCAAGAGAAAAGTGAAAGTTAGTCAATGAAGCTTACGTTCCAGTCCAACTACTACTACTACTAGTACTACTACTACTACTACTTATACTAATACATATACATTTTCGGCTGCTACGTTGACTGCTTCTAACTTCTATTAAAACTAATAATAATCTTACTACTACTTCTACTACTACTACTACTACTACTGCTACCAACACTAACAATACTGCAACAACAGTCACTACTAATTTCACCACAGCCACCATCACTTTGTCAATCGCTTAACTCGCTACAATGCCATCATTGCTTCACTTAAGGTTTTCTACGATGGTAGTTACAGCGCTTGCTTAGATATTCCATAGCAGCTTGAGTAAGCTTGCTAATAATATATGTGTCGCTATCAGTATAACCCCTAGTCAGGTACACCATGCTGTTCTACATACTGTACTCTCTGGCCATCAACTGGTTTTCGCCTAGTTGTATTTCCTTATAGTGATCAGTTGAGTAGTATTTTGGGCTGGTAAAATAGAAGAACAGCATTCACATACTTTTATCATAAAAACTGTTAAATGTGGATTTGCACAGACAACATCGGAATTTGACATTTGTAAGATGCTATAACTGGTCTATATTATGTACATGTGTAATCAGATCATGTGTAAGATGATATAACCAGTCGCTATGGTTGCATTACATACAAATGCATCGCATAGCATAATATCGGGACGCAATGGACGCCGCTGTGATCTATGACGTTATATTGCGTTAAGGAGAACCACCTTATCACCAGTGCAATTTCGGCGCATTTTGTCTATTTATCGAGTGCACCGCTGTAGAGCTAGACCATGTTTGTACCCTTGTCAACAAGTTATTAACAAAGCGTTGGTGTTTTTATTGGTTATTTGGTGCCAGTTGCATGCCAGCTGTGTAGAATGGGCCATATGTCGATGTTAACGTGCGGCAAAAGACATAATGCCTGTGGCTTTTCTCCAGGAAGCCATACACGGGGTTGAGATCAACATGAAGCAGATTATCTGCTTATTTCGTCATTTGGAACTCTCAGTTTACATGAATTATCACTGGTCATTATGTTGTTCCCTTTGTCACAGGTAAATACGTCAGTATCGACCGACGAAAAATATTATAAAACTGTCTTTGCGCCAACACCTTACCATCATACTAAGTCACATTGTATTGCTAATGAGCGCCGATAATGATACATATAGAATCTCTGTAAATTACAGCCGAAGTCTGCCTTCAAATTTTGAAGCTGGCTTAACTATGTGTATTGCTAAATTGGCAGATTTTGAAAAACGCTAGTATGTGGCCTTGCACATGACGCAAAAATATCCTACTATAACAAGGCATTGGAACTTGATTGATGCACATGGTGCTATATTGTAGATTTATAAGCATGTAACAACAAGCTCATCACAACAAATTATGTTGCCAAACTTAGTACAAATTTTCATGAGATTGATGCGATAAACCAGATTGGTTATTATCTATTAACGATTGGCTAAATGGCTATTCAAACAATAGCATAAGTAGCATGCAAACAATGTGGGTGCATAGAAAATGCTTATATACCGTATTATCACGACAATGCTAGAGTAATATATGGTGAGTATAAAGCTCAAGTTAATATGACGATATGCATGACCATTATTCAATGACATATTTGAATAGCTGTCATTTATATAGCTTCATGTTTAGGGGGGTGAATCGACGTCATCTATTATTCGGGCGGTATATATATTGAAACTGCGCTCACCAACATTTATATATACATATAAAGATATATATACGTATATGTATATATTATATATATATATATATATATATATATATATATATATATGCATATATGTATGCATATATGTATGTGTACGAACGCAAAAGATATGAATGGCTTCCCAAGATACCAATTAGTCTTGTCTTTTTAATGTATGCAGTCGACGATATTATTACCAGTTGCTTAAGATCTTGACAGATTGCTTCGCAACGAGACTAGAAAAATGTCGAGTGGACTAATGCGGTACAAATATAGGAGACGACAGCATCGCCTATAACCGTAGTAGGACAGCACGAGTAGTAGATATAGAAATATGTCGAATAACAACGCATTTTATCGACTTGGTACATTCTAACGCTGCGTACAGGTTATTATATATACCGGCCTAGTCAAGGAATTCTTACCATTTAACACTCCGATGTCATTAATCTATGCACTCCATGAGTACTATTTGTTATCATGTTTATCGTACAAAATAACATATTCTCCTGCTGGCTATACATTTAAATGCAAACCTTCCAAACGTACTTGCAATGATGCAATACTTGGCTGACATAATCCAGCTATGAATGAAAACAAACCAAGACCGATGATATATGACAAATGAAACAATCACATTGTTTCAGTCAGTAATAAAGTATCATCGTCTTTCTCATTATCTGATAAATAACCTTGATAAACACATGTATCATCGCATGATTATTGCATATGGTAATAGGGCAGGTCAGGCCAATAGGGGTATAAGATTGGTACTTTGCGGAGAATTTACTGACACAAGGTAGTGAAACGTGACCGTTATTCATCATTTAATGTCGCTGATTACGGGTGATAAATAATGATTAATGCAAGCAAGTTGCTCTCGCTATGCAACGTATATTATACTAAGACATTTGGACATAACGATGTCGTCCGCATGCTTATAAGTGACTTCTTACACAGCCAGATCCAATTGCAATCGTGGTAATTCCCTCTTTTCCATTGATCGGACACGCGACTAAAGCGGAAATTAAAGCAATTTCAATTTGTAAAACAAAGCTGCTTATTGTGATGAAATACACTTTGTACAAGGGTTTTCAATGCGAGGGTCGTGGGAATGTTATTCAGTGGTTTGTTCACGCAATGTGCTCTTGTACCTTGCAATTAGCTACATAATAATGGCTTAAACAGGTTTGCCGTGTTTAGTACTGCAATGTAACGAGGCGTTTTGTAGTTTTAAGCACTGGTTTGAAATGTTATAGATTGGACTCTCCATTATAGTTAGTGATAAATTTTCATTCACAGCAAAAATCAAAATCTTAACCACAACTTTGCAATCTCATCATCCTTTTGCCGTTTTACCGGCAATGATTAACGCACAATTAGTTGCTCTGCATAAGTTGTTTAACGTATCTCGCTATGCCGTATTACCGGCAAGAATTTGTTCTTAGTTGCTAGAATGTCTGTTTACACATCAGAAATAAAAATTATTTCTTGGTTGATACAATCATAGCAATAGTTACAGGATATGTGTGGTCCATTCATACATTGTAACAGCAACATCACGTGCAGTGATTTACATTATTCATAAAAGTATCAATGGTTTCTCAAAAGGAAAAAGCCTTAGTTCACGTTGTCACAATACTCCACCTCAAATAATAGTTTATGTTTTCCGGTTTAAGCTATTTCGACTCCTTTGTTTGCACGGAATGCTAGCTGTATCGATTGCAACACCAGCCAACCTGCAAGATTCAATAACACATTTACTGCTCAGATAGGCGATGCGGCTTAGGTATATAATACTAATCCGTGGCAACTGACCATAGCGGTAGTGTAGATAAGGGTATTTCAACGTTTTTAACTGAGTACATAATCTCAAAGGAGTTAGCAACAGGTTTCACTTAGAAACCGCAACAGCGGCAATTATAGTCTCATGCGCTTGAGTCGCACACTAGACCGCTAACATGATATATTATACCCACCCTGAGCTCATATGTCGTAATGTATTGGCTGATAACCTTTTTTAAATGGCGTGGTTAATTGAACATTACATTCATATGTTACTGAGCCTAACGAGGCAGAGTTATTTAATCAATGCCGGTATTTTTTCATTTTTACCTGAAGCAACAACTGCGGTATTAATTATACCCGTTCTGAGCGCCGCTTTTCATTCAATAGAAACAACGGAAAAAATTATGCCGAGTTGGTACTCACTTGTCATATATTATACCACTTAATTAGGGGAGGAGAGATCAACATATGATAGAAATATAGAGAGATATTTATAGGCGATCCGGTGAAATAGGGAGAATGTAAGATAGATATACAGAGAGAGGGAGGGATAGAGATAAGGGATATATGGTATATGCAAGGAAACGCGAGAATATACACTATATTCGATATGTTTACCATATTTAGATCAATTGATTAGAGATAACCTACATACATATATAATTTACTATATATATAAATTTATCGGATATTATTGTATATCTGCAATACAGTATTCGATTTATATTATATAAGGAGTATGTTACATATATAAATAGTACATTTATATATACACATATATTAGATATGTATGCAAATATAGTTATGCATGTATATATTTATATATATAAACATATGACATATGCCTATATATATATATACAGTATATATATATATTAGTAAATAATATATATTGTTATATATATATATATAAATATATATTTAAATCTAAATATATATGCATATATATTTCAATAGCGGTTAATTTATCTCATGTATTGTATACATATAATATACTGAATATTATACCCACCCTGATATCATCTATCGTATGTATACTGTTATGAATTTTTTTAAATGGCGTATATATCACATCAACTATATTTATTATGTATATCTTGATACCTATATGCCGGTATTTGTCCTTTTACCTGGGCAACTGCCGGGTCCACATACCAGAATATGAGCGCCCGACTTGCATATACATATATAAAAGTATATTATGTATATCTATAAAAATAAATATATACATAAACATTATATACATATATGTGTATAAATAGATAAATATATATAGGGATGTATAGTAGGAAATATATATATGTATGAGATATCTTTATATTTGGATGTTATATATTAAAATATACCATTTATGAATTAAGATTTATAAAGGGACACATAAATCGATATTTATATGTACAGGGAGATAAGGTATGGGAGATATATATAGAGAGGGAGGCAGATATAGGGACATAGGTAAATAAACAAAGATATAGAAAGACAGAGAGAGAGAGTGAGAGGCAGAGACAGGGACAGATATAATAGGTTGTATATATATATAGATATGTACATTTAATAGAGAGAAAGGGAAAGCAGATAGATTTATGGATGATATACACATAGATAGAGCAGATAGGTTAAAGAAAGTATAGATCACATATATAAACATAATAGATGTATATAGACATATATACATAGGAAATGAATAGAATATAGATAGAATACATATGAAATATAGATAAGATATGATAGACATTATATGAATATTTATATTATATATATACATATATGAATTAGATTGATATACATTATATATAACATATATAAGGCATTTATATATATATTTTTATATATATATATTAATAATAAATACATATGAATACATATAAATATATTTAAATATAAATATATATACTTTGTAATATAAATGTATATATATATATATTTTAATATTTATAAATGTTCTTAAATACATACATTTATATTTAATTATATATACAAATTTATAGATATATTGACATGTACATATGCATGTACATGTTGACATATATATATATATACATGTAATGATATATATATAGGCATATATATATATTTATATATATATGGTATATATATATATATGAATGTGCGTGTGTGTGTGTACAAATATATAAATATATATATATCGATAAATATATATATATATATATATATATATATCCATTTATTTACATGTATATAAATATATATGCAATATATATTATATTTATTTATATATGTACATATATATATTTATGTATGTAAATATATATATATATATAAATATATATATATGTATGCATATACACATTTATCTATACATATAATTATATATATATATATCGAGATATATATGTATATATATAAATAAATATATATGTATAATGCATAAATACTAAATTTATGCATATATATAGAGATATATATATATATTATTTATATATTAATATATATATATATTATATCTATATAGAAATATATATTTAGATATATAAATAGAAACATATAAATATATCACATATATATATACATATATATACATATAGATACATATATCTTTTTTATATATATACATTTATGAATATATATATTTATATATATATATTTATATATATATATATATGTATATACACCGAGATATAGAAATATATATATATATATGTCTATATATATATACATAGATATATTTATATATATGCATATATATATATATAATTATATATGTATATAAATATATGTAGAGATATATATCTATATAGATATCTTATATAGATATACTATATATATTTAAATATGTCTATATTATCGATTATATATATATATACTCTATCTATATATATATATATATATATCTATAAATATATATATATAGATATATCTATCTATCTATTATATATATATATATATATATATTTATATATATATATACTACATACATAAGTGTGTGTGTTTGTGTGTGTGTGTGGGTGGGTGGATTTGTATCGTTTTTTGTCTAAATATATATATGTATAGTTGGAATAAGACCGGGATATCCAGTTGTGATGGTGTGATTATATCGACCGAATTAATGTTATGAGCACACTTCCAATATTAATGGCTCATCTCTTGATTTCCAAAACACTCAATATAGCGTAGAAAAGCGAGCAATATAGCCATGATGGTTATCTAGTTACTCTAAACGCTTTCATAGCACTAATTAAGATCGGCCGAGGTTTTTGTGCGGCTGGCGTGGGAGGATATTGTTGGATAAATACGACAAATATTCGTGATTAAATAATGACACAATATATATCAGGAATCGAATGCGATTAACTGATGGTAAGAGTATAACAGCTAATTACAGGAATGAAGATGATGTAATTCAATTATATTGGTCTTGTCAACAATTGGTGCGCCAACTATTGAGTGAAAACACGCAGAATGCGTTCCATGTTTAATTACCAGTGGTGCTTAAAAGCACACATTCTCAGTTGTATAACTCATAACCACACGCCCTGGAAGCGAGCTTGCACCTTGCTACCCGCTGCAAGCCTAGATTTACTTTTTAACACGCAGTCAAGTCTATGCCCCCGTTTTCAATTGACTTAATACGCTAAATCTATGTGCCCAATGAACGGTGACAGCTCTTCACCAGCCGATTTGTAACTTCAGCGGGTAGTTGCGGTCGATCACGCATCAATTGGAGTATATGGAAGAGCAACAGTGTGTTAGCAATGACAGTCAGATGCCGTGAATCAACTTTGAAATGAGATGTTCATGGCTAGATAAAGTGTGAGATAGTCGCAACTAAAGAATAACGCTACTCCCAATACTCTTTCTCATTTGACGCCGTTAGGAAAACACTGCTTACGGATAAACTTTTTGATTTGTCATATGTCAACCACTAAAATAAACATGAGAACACAATAATATGACCTCAATGTAGAACTAATGTGGCATTTATATTGTTCTGTTGACAAAGGCATATTAAAAAGCAGTGGTACAGTGACCTATTGCCTAAGCTATGTATGCTCTATAGTGAATCGATACAAACTACTACTTCATTATTTATTACTACTCAAAGGGGAACATCCGCGTTGTGATTCCCTACTTGCCGTTTATTTAAACTGGAGCACAACGCCAGAAGCATACGCCAAAATAGGAGATGGAACGATACCTTCAGTACTGTCGGGCCATGTGTTGCCTCTTGTCAAGTTAGTAGTTCATCACTCTTTATGAGCAGAAACCTCAAGTTTTTGTTTCCCACTTACCCAAGTAGCTAATTGGTTGCTTACTGAGCAGCCTGTGAATGATCGTTCAGATGCATCTTTGATTTTCGCAGACCGAAACATTGTTCATAGGATTTGCTCAATTTAAACTCATATTTGCTTCTTGTGATGCAAAGTGATTGTCCGGAAATAATCACATAGTTAGCTCTAATAAGATAGTAACAAGAATTAACTTACGAATATCATGTTCAATTTATGACTACGTATCTGTCTGTTGTTCAGCGTTTTTGTATAGTTTATGAAGAATGAAATAAGTGAAATGCATGTTCATTGTTATTTCCTGTTTGGTATATTACCTTGCCTACAAGACGCATACCGAATGAGATATGGAATGCGCGGGGTTAAAAAGACTGTGCCAAAATATATACACAACATCAAAAGCTAAAAAAACAAATTGCGAAGGTACTTACCGTCTTTAAGCGCATGGCATATCGGCCTATTGAATAAAAACGTGCGTACCCTTCGAGTTAATTATACAGCCGAGGAGTCGTTCCCTGCCATGTCGTGTTTTATGTCGATCCCTAAAGCACAATGGTCAATCTACTGTGAAACCATTTCACCAAAATATCGGATTGATGATACGCAATTGAAACGGAATTGCTCCATTGACCTTGAGGCATCAATCTAGAATATCCAGGAGACAGGAGACAAATAAAAGTTTCTTCTTCTTCTTCTTCTTTTTTTTTTTTCTTCTTCTTCTTCTTCTTCTTCTTCTTCTTCTTCTTCTTCTTCTTCTTCTTCTTCTTCTTCTTCGATATTTAGCAACATAAATAGATACGTAGATAGATATATCTCACACATAATATAGAGATATCATGTTTATTAGCGTTGAATAATCTTAGATAATATTGTCTACGGTTTAACAGGGCTATAAATGTTGATGGGAGACAGGGGTAACCAAATGGCTCAAACCAAAATAAATGCCAAAAAACCATGCCCGTCCGAGCACAACTACATATATATATATATATATATCAATATTTATATGCATATATATATATATATATATATATAGAGATATATATATATATATATATATATATATATATATCTATATATATATAGATATATATATATATATATATATATATATATATATATATATATTATATATATATCTATATATATATATATATATATATATATATTATACATGTTTATATTGATTTTATATTCGTCGTCGTCTTGAAGCAGTAATAGGCCACTAATAATAGTCAAATTCAGTCTTGGTTCTGACGAATATGCCGTGTCCTGTAGAATTTTTTCTGCTTTGCAATTTAAGACTGATGAAACATTTGGAAACACTACTTACAGGACACGCTTGTTGAATTCGGAATCAGACTGTGCATCTGAAGCAAATCACGCATGAATTGGTATCGGTCTTGTTGGCAATTCACCGCTGACTGATAAGGGCAAATAACTGATCCTAAAATCGACTGCATATATGGAGGTGTAGTAATTGTTCAAAGCCATATGACGCGAATTTATTTTGAGGGTGGATAGCCCCCATTTACCCTTGTCACTGGTTGCGGAATCAAGCTCAGAAATCGGCCGTTGTGGCATTTGATGGACTCGCTTATCCTCAACTGGGTACATGAGGCCCTTATATGATATTTTTTTGTATAGCTCATGAATAGATAGGCCAAGGGGTAATTCAGGTAGTGATCTTTACCCTTACAGGTCAAACATATTAGACGTGATGAAAAGAGTAGCACAGGCTAACATTAGTTGAAATGCTAGACAAATTTTAAAACACGGTTGCAAGAATATTGCATGGTAGCAGTGCATGATACAAAGTGGGGCAAGGTAAGCTTACGAAAATGAAAAACTCAACAGTAGTGAGATGATCAAACCCATATTGCGACATGTAGCAAGCTCTTATCATATATTCGTTATAATTACACTCTTTTATGCTTATTGACAGCACCAAAAAATTGCAAATGTAACATTTTAAATGTATCAGATAGTAGTGTGACTTATTGGCTTATGTGTATAGTGTGTCACCTGATAGGGAATAACATATCAATCACAGCAATTTGATATGCACCATTAAGGGGATTCCAGCATGTGGCATATTGCACTGGGGTTACATTCTTGTAATCATCCGTATGGCTAACGTAGCAAAACTGGTTCTAAATGCTAACAGAATATTGTAATGCTGTTGTTTTCTCACAATCTGCTGTGCCTAATATTAAATCATACTCGAACCAAGACAGTAGTACATTACCTATCCTCCACCATTATTGACCATCACCACCGGGTCAAGGATTTAGTTACATGTTTGACAGCTATAGGAAAATTTTAAAACAAACGTCTTTTGTTATTTGTCAAAATCTGATAAGTTCGTAGCTTCAAAGAATGCACAACACTTTTCATCGCTATTTAAAACTGTTGGAATATAGCTCGACCATTCATCAACACAGATATTATGTTAATTGTTACTCGGTTTTATATTTCATTCGACTATTTCATAGGAAATTAGCAAGACTAAATATCAATATATGAAATTGGAACGAAAACGGGATGTCGCTAATGAGCAGCAGTGTTTTTAGAAAAGCATCTTACTGACTGACACGTTACTTATGGCATTCCGTAACGTAAACAAATTGAGCAAGAACATGCTTACAATACAATGGATTATCCTAAACTTACTCAGCTTTATATCATCTAGTAGTGCCAACAACATGTTAGGGCATGTTTTGGTTTCGCCCCTGCGCATAGCTAATAGTTAAACGTTTTAATATATGTTTGAAATTATGTATATAGATATACGCGTTGAAATTGAAACGATCTTCTAACCCCCTAATTCATATTGATATGCAAATAATGATTTTAGGGTTAGTTTGGGTTAGTTTGAGACATTTGTCTTTATTATTGATGGCGACAGTAACTCCTTGTACAAAGCGAAATGAATATCTTAAAAAGTTCCTTTTGGTGAAATTAAAGACATAGATCTGACGATAAACCGAAAACCGTTGTCAGTCAAGCTAATCACATTACGTTTAGGACGCGATGGTGTGAGCGCATAATTGTTCAAATAATGTGGATTCCTGCATCTATTGCATATGTTTTGCTAAAAACATTATATCATCACCCTTTGCTACTCATTCTGTTTATTGTATACTGAGTACCGTTGAACGTAAACACACATTAATAAAATGACTTACACACATGCAACTCATGTTCTATATGAACAGCAATTTACTTAAATGGTTTAATTTTGCTATCATCAAATAACGTGTCCTCTTGCTATCCAATATCGGCAAAATCGTCTATATTATACCAGATGCTCATCATCAACAAATGGGCAAAATCATTTCATCTGTCCCATTTTGACAATTTTAATCAAGCTGACATTGTGGAACACAAGTTTGTGTTCCTGAAGCTAAAAAAAGAAATGAATGAAATACGAAGACATTTCATATACATCTTGGACCATAAATCATTTGGTAGCGCTTATGATATCAATTGTTACTGAACATCTACTTGCTCATAATTACGCCCATTTATAGTGTTGAATGAGTCCAAAAGTATATTTCAATTGCTTACATTAAATATGGGAATTAAAAATGTTAATCAATTTGGCTAATGTCATGTGAAGAAAAACAATATGTACTTGCTGACCTGTCTGGGGAAACTTTTATAAAAAACGTGATTGAGACCAATCAATGTTTTAGAAAATAACGCGTAGAAGGTAACAAGCCTCAGTCGGCCACCATTGAAGTTAATGTTATCTTGTGAACTATGCATTTGTTATTAACCGGTCGTAAATTGATTTTAGCAAATCAAACGTGTGCAAATAATTTGAAGGTTTAGAGCGTCAGTCACCTATTTACACTCAATAGATGATGTACAGTGTTCTTGATTATTTGAGGCGACAATATCCAATGAACTGGGTCCACATATCGTAAGATTTCGTTAAATCGTATGTTTCAGTCACTTACGTTAGAGGCTAACATAATATCGTGTTGAGTACAATTAAACAACTAATCATACATTTTTGCAAATACTCTGTCACACAACCTGCGCCAATCAGCAGTGTTCGCATCGTAAAAATGTGACAGGAACAGCATAGTTAGTTTCTGTTTGACAGCCATAAATGTGCTGTTTGATTGCCACGAGTGTGTCACGATATTGATTCAAGTGACATGCACTTCATTTGAGACTACACAGCAGGTTTGAATTTCTACGTGGTGATTGGGGATTGGCGAGCAATGCGATACGTAATCTGTGAATGGTTCCCAACCCAGTAATCATAGAAGCTTAAAAAACCCATTATAACACAACAATGTCATTGTAATATAAAGAGCAGTCAGTTAGCTACATTTGTCTCAAAATTGCACGCTTAGTCGGAATTCGAAAGCTGCTCTGTTGCTGTATATAAAATGGGGTTCAGGTGCGTTTCTTTATATATCCCCAATTTGTATGCCAAATGGATTCAGTTTGAACCACCTCTGCTGGTTTGTCGGTTTCTTAGGGCAATCGTTAGTTTTAGTCAATAATGTCTGCTATTAATATCGCTTCCGTTAAATCCATGCATACAGTAGGTCACGAATGAACAAATAAACTTCTGTATCAGCACATGCAGTACAATAATGTTAAAAACTAAATAAGAGGAAGATAACCGTCAGAAAAGAAACGCTCTCGTTCATGTAAATGATGTGTTAATTGCTCTTTGCCATGCTATAAAATCATCGCATCCTATGATACAACAGTTCAGATGTTAGTGAAACAACACCAAGCCCCGTTGCTGCAAGATATATGCATGTCAAGTCTAATTACGGGCGGTGATATCCACTTTGGGACCAAAGTTATCGCCACACTAGTTAGATATGTATAAGGTTACAGAGATAGTTACCAATTAACTAACCAGTTGACTAGATATAAGTCACTCATTATAATCATTATTTTATATCATCAAACTTCCAAATCCATTTTGTGATTATTACCAATCCTCTACAGTACCGCTTATATGCATTTTGGATTATCAGCCAAGTCAACGAAGGTCGATACGACATAACAGCTAGAGCAATGTAACATCAGTGATACCTTGCCAGCATATAAGAGCGCAGCTCTAATTGTTTGAAGGAGCAAAGTCAAGCATTTGACTGTACACCTTCTCGGGGGAGGTGAAAATATTACGATGGTTGACCAACCACATCCGAAAAGATACTGCTCATTTCGTCACGAGTCTTTAGACGTTTCTTGCATACAATAAACACCCGACTTCAACAGGATTACAATGGCGCATGTGGCACGTCAGTTGATATATATCTGCGACAGTCTTTGTTGTAATCGTTATTACAATAGCGCATGTGGCAGTTGAGTTGATATACATCTACGACAGTCCGATGAATTTGCCAGTGCAAGACTTCTCTTGTGAAAGCACAATAAATATCTACTGAATAGCGTCGCAAATGATTGCCAATTAGCAGGCAATAGCACGCAACCGTACCAATCACAAAAACACTTGCAGAGCTGAAGCGAATGACAATGTTAAAGATACATAAGCCATATATGGCGGGCGCCTAGCAACCTAAATACATTGGGAATTTATGGCGTTGATAACAATGTAGGTATGTTAGGGAAATTCATTCCGTATTGAATTAGCCGCGTTTAAAGACGAGCTCCATTCGGTTATGATATACGACGTATATCCATGAGAACAGTGCCACACATAATCCGATTTACACGCAAGTGTAAAGTTGTCCGTTATGTCGTCTCGAATCATATCAGGCTTCATGAATTAATTCGACGGCGACGCTGTTTAGGTCCAAGAGAAATTATTTAAGCTATGATGTATTTGGTGGCAATAGCGTCAAATATGCTGAATTCATGTTTTGCGTCCAACAGTTGGACAATTTCCGTGAGAAAAACCATCACAGATTAGAAAGAACCTGGCTGAAATATAAAAGGCCGTACATCCACCATCAATTTCGGGGACTGATCCGCATTCACGGATATTACAATAAAAAGGCATCACACTAGGAGCATGGATCAGATATTCATTCTGAGTGGACGTTTATGTTTCAACTGCATAATACATTTATTATGAGCATTACAATGATAAGATTTCGATCCCTATACGCTTTTGCTCATTGAACTACTTTACTTAGTAAGATGTGGATCCCTCAATCTCTATCATTTCCTAGTTGCCTGAGACAATGACCACATGCTCCTGTGTACAGTGCTGTACTTCAGTCCTCGTTAAGTGGCAATCGAGCGAGAAGCCCGCCAAAGGAGAAGCAAACAGCAAACATTTTCGCAGCTGACTCTTTAATTAGTCGAACCATGGCCGAATTGAGTTTCGCTGCATTGAAGGCGAGTAGACTGCTCTGTATGATAACTACTGTTGATCGAGTTTCTCATAGGTCAAGGCTGAATATTATTGTCACCTTATATCCATGGTTTTAATCATGCACTGACCATCAGCTTCGATCAAAGCGAGAAACGCTGTGGATTAAAGCGGTAATACTTAGCGACTTTATCGCGCCAACGATTATCCTAAATATTCTTCTTAATGTGCATTATTTTGTACGTTAGCCTTCTAGTGATTGCTTGTCATACAATGACGCGTTCCTTTTTTACACGGCATATGCGATACAACGACCGGTAACACTTAATCACATGACTAGCTATCCGTTGCACAGTCTTTGGATTACAGTTCTGGGCGGAGCCGATCTTCATACATTCCACAACTTAGATATATTTACATAGCATCACACGGTTTCGCGTCATATTTTAACATAGTATGATATGCGATATTTCTTTTGTTAACAGCGCGTTGGTCAAACTTCTAAAGATCAAGTATATTCATAATTCAGTGATGTGCCTGCTGCTAAGCAAACCCACTCTATTGTTCTACATTTGCACCTTCATCTTTTTGAAACATAACTCATAACTAATTCTATATGCTTTAATTAGATCACGAGTTGGTTTACTGTGGAGCGCTATCAGACATACAGGCTCTGCTGTCCAGATTAGACGCTGGCGAAAGACCATGATCGATCTATCTAATGTCCAAATTTGAGACGATCGAGGCTCCGCAAATTCATATGTCACATTTCAGCCCCATCGCGTCAATTATATTATAAGCTGGTCAAATAGTATGCCATATTTGGCTTGCATATTAGAGAGGCCCTTGATGTATCAGACGCGGCCTTGATTCGACAGGCGGTGGATATCGTGCCAGATGTCCCCCCTTAGTAATATGAGACAACCGCAGATATATTGCAATAGGTCATTTAACGGGGGCAACGTCTCTGATGAATATCCTCGTATTTTATATGGCTCTTGTCTAATTGCCTAACCCTAGGAGCGATGTTTTTATAAGTTTCTATGATCCAATTGACCTTCCTGTCGTCTATCATACCTGGCCTGTATTATACACGATGGGCATATCGAGGGCGTATCGCCTTACAATTGACATTATTTCTACGACTTAGCCTCCAAGATCCACAATCGCCCGGCATATCCGTTATCGATCCTTTGGTTGATATAGGCGTATCGATTAGAGGTTTGATATTGCATAAATAGCAGGCTACAGCTTTCATGCTTTTATGTGATATGTTGTCCCAAAAGATACATCGTGGGCAACGGCACAGATTTTAACCCGTTCAGTGATACATTATATTCCCTGGGGTATCTGCATTAAAGCCGATCATGCAGCTGGTTATAATAACTATGGGGAATATTGCCCCTAATTGGTACGTGCTGAATATAATGATCGTGTTACAGCAATGGTGTTAAATAAATTTATAACTGGAGGTGTCTGAACATTATTAGACGCTTGGCAGGAGTTTGCGTGTTGGTTTTGTAAAACGCATGTTGCTCTACAAATTAACTCGCTAATACTATTAGGTTTGTTGCCACGTCATGATTAAAAGTGGTGTCGTTTTAAATAATGATAATTTTGCATAATACACTACTAAACCTTGTAGTGCAAGCGTTTGTCACATGATAACACATTTCGTTTTATGTTTATAGCAACCGTTTTAATTTTATCGCACAACTAACGATAGAGGTATCCTTTTAACTTTCTATGTAATCCATTTTGGATGTAGCATAAAACACATAATGGAGAGTTTATAGCCTATAGCAGCTTAATTACATGCGTTAAATCTGAAAATTAAAAACATCATACATACTTACAAACACACATACGAACCTATAAACATTATAACATGAATACATACATGCAAAGATTCATGCAATAATACATATATATATATAAACATATAAGCCAGAATGCAAACTTACATACATATATGCATGCAAGCACATATACATAAATTCATACATAACTACCTATAAACATATATACATTCATCCGTACATAAGTTCCAACTTACCTACATGCTTAAATACACAAATACATGCGTACACACATATATACGTACATACATACATACAAAGAAATATACATACACACATACATAGATACATACATACAAACATGCATACATGCATACATACATACAAACATACATACATACATACATACATACATACATACATACATACATACATACATACATACATACATACATACATACATACATACATACATACATACATACATACATACATACATACATACATACATACATACATATTTATGCATACACACATACGTACATACATATACAATAACATACGTACGTATCTACATATCACGTACCAACATACCTACATATCTACAATCATACATACACATATACATATATTTCATCTATACATACTTATACACATACATACATACATACATGGGTATGTATATTCATATATCCATGCATGCATACATGCATCCCAGCATACACAAATTAAGGAATGCGTGCGTGCATTAATATAAATATACATTCATACACAAACATATACAGTCATATAAACATACACGCATGTATTAATGCATGAATGAATATAAACATACATACATACATGGAAACAAACACAAATACATACGTAAATAAATACTTACATATATACGTACATAATTCATGCATATAGACCCGCAAACAACCATACGGTCATACATTACTAACATACATACATACATACATACATACATACATACATACATACATACATACATACATACATACATACATACATACATACATACATACATACATACATACATACATACATACATACATACATACATACATACATACATACATACATACATACATACAGACATACATACATACATACATACACAGACATACATACATACATACATACATACATACATACATACATACATACATACATACATACATACATACATACATACATACATACATACATACATACATACATACATACATACATACATACATACTTACATACATACATACATACATACATACATACATACATACATACATACATACAGAAGATACATACATACATACATACATACATACATACATACATACATACATACATACATACATACATACATACATACATACATACATACATACATACATACATACATACATACATACATACATACATACATACATACATACATACATACATACATACATACATACATACATACATACATACATACATACATATACAGTTACATGAATGAACCCGATTTATGTAACAACCAATTATGTACATAATAACGGCTCTCTGATTAACACATACATAAAATTAAATACACATACTTTAGTAAATGCATACATACGTACGTATATGCAAACCTACTTATCTGCATACAAACATGCAAACATTCTTGCACGCACATGTAAATACATAAAATGCATACATATATACATACGTAAAAACACCCATCTATACATGTATACATACATTTGCATAGCACACATGGATGCATGCATACATACATACATACATACATACATACATACATTAATACATGCATACATACCTACAAACATACATACATACATACATACATATACACCTACATACGTACTTACCTACCTATCTACTTACCAACATTCCTTTATTCCGACAAACATACATACAAACATACTTATATACATGCGTACATACACATATACAAACACTCATGCACTAGTTAATTAATCCTGGTATATACTTTTGGTCCTCTAAAGTTCGTCCACGAATGGCCAAGATACTAATTTATACGTATAAATCCAACTTTTCGTCCCCATATATATTTGCGTGTATTTGCAGAATACAGAAATTTTGAATTCATTTTCCGTCCTTATGGATTAGTATTATAATATTTGTTGTCAATATGATCATCATGAGCCATTTGCATCGTTTTGCCGACTTATTCAAAGTTGTAGATATACGATTAAAGAGAAGGAATAGTTTTTCGGGATCCAAATTATAAAAATTTTCTAATCTTTAAACACTTCACATAAACATATTCTACGC
>CM067351.1:53572675-53580175 GCA_034190875.2 Urechis unicinctus | reverse complement strand
CATTCATAATAAGCAAACCTTATTTGGCGGAACATAGATTCCACGTTTATGTATCTAGTTGGGTGAATGGCTAACTAAATTGCTAATTGCTTATATGCAAACAAAGACGTCGGCCTTAATATAACATTGATTGCTTCAGTTTGACCCGCTGTGTTTATCACACAGATCATAAATAAAACGAATTGCTAACCACACATTCTCATTAATTACTTATTGTCGAGTTGTTTTCTTGTTGTCGTTGACAATAGGCGGCTCCTGTTCAGCTCTATGTATTTACAAATGAAATCTAAAAGTATATTTGAGATTGCTACTTGAATTTGCATACATAACTATACCAACTATATATTTGGACTACATAGCTGTAAATAACGTTGGTACACGCCACAAATGCAAAACTAACTCACAATTCAAAACCAAATACGAGTATTGTTAATGTCCTAGCCTACAGCAGTTTATTAGTATATGTATACTTGCGGCTTCAGTCTTATCTTGAGGTTGATTATCAGTCATACTTGTGATGGATGTATGCAAAAATATTAACTGTAAATATCAATCTTTTTCCATATCGTTTGTGGCAGCACAGTGGTTATAGATCGTTCTTAATGCAGGAAATAAATTAATATGCGCTATCGTAATCACCGCCACCCCATTTTCAATAACTTGTTTCAATAATGATGATTACAGACTGCGTTGAAGTAGGTCTTCCCGAACACGAGCATCCCTTAACGCTACTCTGCGCAAGAATATTGACTACTTTGTAGTTACAATTATTATGGAACATATATAAGTGAACATGTCATAATATAAACGATATTGAGTTACATGTACTTCATAAAATCCATTATTTTCTCATGTATAGTGAAATGTAGCAATCAATCCTGAATGCGTTACACCAAATACGTCATGCAAACGGTAACGTTGCCACTAACCGGAGCCTTAGTGTGAAGCATTGTATTACGTCTGCCAGGCTGTAAATCGTTTGCCATTCATACTAAGATCATTGAGCAGTATAATGATATTAATGAAATTCGTAAAATAACACATGGCAGTCCGAAATGGCGTATATACAGATGGGATCCTGTTGCGATATGTCAAAATAGTCTTAGGGATTCGAACAGGGACTAAATCGCTGCTGAAGACATGAACAAAAGCACATTTGACGCCAAATACTAACTAAAAACTATTGAAAAGTTTAGTGTTTAGCAATTTGAGCATATTTGCGCTCCGGTCGGCTGAGAGTTCGCGAGGGAGCACGTTGTGTATTAGGAGAGATATGTTTGACATCCTCGGTCACTATTTGGTTATTTAGACGTATCAAGCCTATCGGTGGTGAAATATTCCTATGCACGATGAAAACCTAAATGTTTAAGGCAAATGACACAAATAGTCAATGCTTACCTACTTCTGAGTTTTGCCTTGAAGCTATTCCACGTTTAATAACAAGTTATATGTAAATAAAAGTAGCCGAAATAGATAAACTGTGATACCTTTATTTATTTCAAATTCCAAGATTACATTTCAATCAAATTGGTTTCCGATCGTTGAAAACCAAAATCCATGTTAAGTTCAAATATTATGAATTCATTGAGAAAGCCGTACCAGACGTAATATTAAGATTGTTTACATCACTCATTCAACATGATACAATGCTAAATTCCTCGCAAAATTCTAACATACTTTGACGCAGCTGGCATAGTGCAAATGTCATATACAGTCCAATCAAATAGGGTGTTGCAGTTTAATCTAAACATTTCCCTAAATGAAACTATGTTGCCTAGCAAGCTGTTGATTGTAAGCCAAAAATGTCTTCAAATAAAATATTGCCACAAATGCTGAAGATCCGGCTCCACGAAGCATAATGCCGATGCCAAACTGTATAGATCTGTGAGACTATCATCGACATAATGCACCGGTTCGTCACCTAGAAATATACATCAAAAAACCTCCCCGTGTATATGCCAAGTTTTGAGCGATGCGATACTTCAATTCTTTAGCTAAGATGTTTGGCCTATTTTGATGTAATATCCAAAAAATTGTTTAATTATGGCTATTGTTTGTCAGCGACAAAGCAATCGGAATGGTGGCAACTGGAAAATTAATTCTAATGAACCTCTATGTTTGACATTTTACATGGAGTGCTCTTGGCTCTGTAGTTTACCTCCAGCAAGCACCATATTACATATTTTGCACTTTCTTGCTTTAATTTTTATCAGTGTGAGCTTTTGTACACAGGCCACGTAGCCGTTATCTTCGATGCATTTACAATTTAGTAGCAGTATATTAAAACGTTACATTAGCACATTATTTTGCTAGAGGATTTTAATGTTGTTGCGCCACTACGTGGATACATTCTTCTAAACTGTCTTACAAGGGCCTGTCATCGTCAATGGTAGCTTCTTAAACGTTCACACATCCGCTAAATTTCTACATTTCTGTCGGAATGCAAATCACAGCGAGTTTTGATGAATCTTCAGTACGTTGTCATAGATTGCATAAGTCACAAGAGGAGCTATAACCTCCGTTTCCCGTGACTCTATGTGCGTTTTCGATTCACAAGCATTTCGTTTACTGCTCTATGATTATCTAAAATCTTTGTTTGTATACCAAAAGATCAATGCAATGCAATCAATGCTAGCATTAACCAAGAACGAAAGTAAATGCGGTGTCGACTTTATCAATCGATAAAATACAATACCATACGGTAATGGAGCACTTAGACATTGTTTACATACACCCCCCATTGAACGCATTGTGTTTAGTGTGCGATATTGATTTGACAAAGGACCCTGGTCATAGAGAAAGTTCACGTCTAATACAACAGTAAAGAGCACTTGTATTTGACATTGGTTGAACCCATCAATTAATCCTCAATCGGGTAAGAATGCGTTCGACCAAAACTATGCAAAATGAACGGCACCAATGCTTACGTCTCATTAACATAGGACCTAATATGCACATTTTATTTTGGATCATGACATGCCAGGCCATTATCTAATATTAATGGGAAGTATTGTGAAAGTTTGTATATAACAGAACATATATGAGTTCAAAACAAATTTCTTAACTTAATGGTGTCTCAAATTAATGACATTTCGTTCCGCGTCCAAGAAATTGATCCGATTTCGCCCATAGAATATTGAAATGAGGTAAAATGATGTGTATTTGGGCCACTTCGTAATGTTTTCTTTGTTTTTGAATGAAAAGATTATTTTTAAGGACTCAAAGATTCGCGTTAATTATCACGAAAATCTTTATATTTTAGCGTGCAGCTTCGGCTTATGGTGTACCTGAAGTGAATTTATAACTAAACCACAATTGTGGCATGGATACCAATTTAGAGCGATAGCCCTCTTGGAAAAAACGATGCTATTGCGGCCCTTTAAATTATGCAAAAAGTGGATTTCATATAGTTTGTTTACAATCTCCAGCTTTTATGCTTTCACAACAGTCTGCGAGGTATTCATCATAGTAAGTTATTGTCTCACAATAGCTGTCCAGCACACATCAAATAGAACATTTGATTGTTTTTAACTAGATAATTTAAAAAAAAATGCATTAAAGCTAGGGTTACCTAGGATGTTGATTTAAATATGTTAGCGCAGTTACCATCCTTACGACCTTTAGCATGTACTTAAATTGTAGGCGGGGTCTTTATTCATTCAAAAAGAAATCGCCATTGGTCAGTTGCCTTTGGTAGCAGTATATATATGAATATATCAATAACCCATCCTCAGACCAAACCATGGGAGCGTCAGTTAAGACAATTACCATAAATGAGTTGAATTACTCAAAGAAAAATGTATTCAAGTGCAAATTAGGTGTGTGAACGTAATATTAATAATGCAGAAACACACCGTCATCTTATTTATTCTTTTTATATGCACCTGGCAAAACGAAATTCGCTTGTGTCATATGAAATCATCGCTAGCGGACCAGTTGGAATAGAGCAATCACAGACTGCACAAATTCTATGGTGTTTTCTCGTGGCCAGAGCCTTTTTGATTGGCTACTTTGGTGAAAGACGAAATTAGGTATGCGATTCTGCAACAATTGCTACGCAACAGACGCGATATCTGCCGAAAGTGATCTGTTTAATACTTTAGTTATGCTTTTGAATTTATTGTCTCAAATATAAAAGGCATTCATCATTAAATAATGCAATTTCTTGATTACATTTTAATCAAAGTAAAGAAGTAGTTCCTGCTCGATCTGTTTATTAGCTGTATATCTGTATAGAAAAAAGTTGCTATATGTACTTACTCCATAACATGCATAAATCGTCATTGTAGCGGAACATTAATTGTGCAAAATGTAGTCAGTAATATTTCTTGAAGCGGCATATTTGTGCTTTATAAGTGCTAGGAAGCTTGTGCCTATGTTTGCATGTTGGAAGCAAAATATATTTAGCTTACTTCTCCGTTTGCCCTGCCCTAACCAAAATGAATACTTCAGGTTTCACTTATCCACAAGGATAACATCATGCTGCAAACTCTCAGTGAACGAGTACTCGTCTTAACTTTACAACGTAATCGATACCACACGCAGCCGGGCATTTCACCATTGTATATAATGGCTCAAACCCATGTTTTATTTATCCGTGTTAATCCGATAAATATGAAGGCATCAAGTACCATATAGAAGTTATAATGGGATCAGTATTTATTGAACACCAACGCATTACCCTTAACAAATAGTAAGGGGTGTTTCATTTTAAAGAATGTGTCAACGTTGACAATATGACCAATTGTCAAAATATCTCTTGTAAACCTAGTGGCACACAAATATACCCCTCTATGTTGGTAACAACTCTGTTCAGAGTGTATCTGATCAGTACTTGTGGAATGTGCCGTATAGATACGGTACATAGCACTCGACGTTTTAGCTAATACTTTCCAAACAAACAGTGGATTCCAAGAATAAACTTTTACCACTTTTACAGGCGGATTAATTTTGTGATATAACTTGGACAAAGATTTATGGAAGCTCTCAAACGCTAAACGCAAAAATCATACAAGTTACAGGTCGAGAAAAATCCCAAAACGTCAAGTGGTCGCAAATACGAGATGAACATATGAAGAAATCCCGCATTACCCTCCATGGCACTAGTTTAAGATGACCTTATACAATAACATAGATGGTTAACAATTCGAATTGGCTCATTCTTGTTGAATTTTGAATGATGATTTTACCGTGTTATCGTTGTGTATGGTGGCTTGATTGAATAGATAGCGCCAGATGCTTCCCTTTTATGTAATATTGACAAATAATCTGCGGTGCAAGTAATGCTGTCAAATAAATTGCAGTGTTTTGTTGTGCATGTTCTAGTCGACGACAATTGCAGTGTAGATGTTTGTGAATACAGGTATACATTTGGATTGATTACGTACATTTATGGCGTTTTACTCTTGACATTGATTTTTCAGCTCCTTGCATGATAAAAGATAAATGAAATGAATGATGACAGTAGTGTTTAACGTTGCCACGCTGCATTTAGATGCGTCGACTGTGGCTGTGGAATTGTATTACCTATTCATTATATGCTCGTACCATAATTGCAACGCCGAACCTTCTCAATACATACAGATTTGATCCCTATCTGAAATCGGAGCATAATAAATCATCGCCAGCTAATGAAATATAGTATGCATTGTTACATGTTATTGCTCCTGTATAGATATTTACCAATCTAGTCATTTGCAAAGTCCTTTAGTACTATTGCCTACCTGGACATTTCGTTGCGCGAAACATAACATAAACATCAATCTTCTATATGCGACCTTCTTTAATCCCTTTTTTCACATTTTATACTGATCGATCACTCAATTCACTTATGTAACAATGTTTATCCACCAGCTCATTGTTGCGATAATCGGTAAACTTTCCGACACCAGATATCTCTTTACTGTTCACGTATTCCGGCTGAATTTACAAAGTGGATGATATTGGGATGTGCTTAATGGGGATGTACATCAAGTTCAGGACTAGATTTTCTCTAATTATATTGATTTAGTGAAACAAGCTATCAGTCCGGTTATTAAAAAATATATTGAACATATATAGGAACCTGTACATATAACACGGGAAAAATCATACGGCAACACTCGTCGACGTTATTTTATCGCTTACAACTTATATGCTAAAGATGATCTATCTATGTCTTATATTACGGGACTCAAATAATAAAAGGCGTTAGGTATTAAGTCATGCGATCCCAAGAAGACATTTATACCTTAGCAATAGTTTCTTGCCGCTCACATCACGCGCTATGTATTGCTACTATACGAAATATAAACATCGGCAACTCGACACAGATGTACTGCGTTGGTTTGTATCACGATGATTCGTATTCAAACTAACTTCCCCTCATGATTCAGTCAAATTTGCTGCGAATAAATAGGATATCTATGTTAGGATAAAACTGCACTTCAAGTTTACTGTAAATAATCATTGAATCGCAAGCCATATTGGTAGCTATTATTACAACCTAACGCTGGCCGTTTACATTTGTTGGATGTTTTAAGCAATATGGATGGCTGGTTGGGTCGGTCATGGAATCGGGTTGAATCTGTCGCAACCTGAGCCACGTGCGCGTGACAAATAATTGCAATCCATCGAAACGTTCCATCATGCAGGTATAAGCTGTTTTTACAAAGCTTGATATATGTATGCTTTTATGCCACATGTACTCCTATTATCGAATATACCGGAAATAGGTCAGCAATTGTTAGACGCATTTGTATGGAAGAGGCGACAGATTAGAAAGATAATTGCGCTTTCGTATATTCAACATGACTGCGTCTTGAATTTTTCCTCGTTAATATACCTGCCGGGCAGATGAGCTATCTTCATCGTGACAATTTTATGCTATAAGTTCCATCCACGTGCATACCAACCTAGTATATTCAGTGGATCCTTGAGTCAATAACGAGCTGCATAGGTGTGGATATCATTACCGAAATCTGCAATCGGCAACGTCAACCAGCTGCGGTGTATGGTGTATAAGCGACATAAAATTCGCAGAACAACTACTGCCGACGTAGGCAGTTTACTTTGGTATCCTGTTGCAACTAACGGGAAGGATATTGCCATAAAACTTCTTTCATCTAATTATATAACGTTGATTCTGCGTCCAAGTATTTGATAAGATCCAGTTTGGCTGATCCAACCACTGCTTCCTTAACAAGAAGTGCATGTTCTAGTAGGTTAATGAAATGGCAAACCATGGTTAACATTTAAACATGAGTACATTCCAAATGTTATCCAACTTAAGATTACCAAAACAACTTATGATGTAGCAGTGCAAAAATTGCATGCGACAGAGCTTATGGAAGTCGGTTGCCCTATGACAAAGACCAATGATTTGTAATCATTGAGATGGGAAAAACCTTGGACCAATTGCATTTAATAAACTATTATTGCTTTTTGCAAACTATTTCTGTTCGAGATTAGTGTTCGCAACGTTACGATGGTATATGAACTTGTGTTTTTAATGAATTGGCT
>CM067351.1:53517675-53567675 GCA_034190875.2 Urechis unicinctus | reverse complement strand
TCTAGACCAATCTGGATGTGTTTATGCACTATCTTCGTGAATGTACGTTGGATACACGCGTTAATGGTTCCCTTTAACGGCGCTATTCAATCAACGTATCATTCAATTTGTCTATTGCACAGCGTCAGATAAGGAAACCGCTTTTGAGTAGGCTAACGGCTTTCAAAAGCCACGACACTCCGATTTGATTGACTATTGTTGACAGTAGAGAGGTTCCGACATGCATATCATCCATAATGCGTTGGTAATTTCATTTTACCCCGAATACGACCAATGCCTGGCATATTTTGATACAATTTTAGTCATATTTATTACTTGTTTCCTCCACTCTAAATATACTGTATCTGCAAAGTCTAAATCGATTTCGTGATGCTGATTGATATTTGTGCTCCTTATGTTTCTCTTCACCCGATCTATTTTGCAGTGATCATTCATACTGAACATTGAGCAGCAACTAATTTTGTCCGGAATAATTAGTGCCACAGTAATACGATAAGAATATTTACGCACTATGACATGATTATTACTATTAAATGATGCGGTTGAATAATATTATGGACAGACTACGACCATTCGATTGAAGCACTTTGCGTAGCTAACAGCCACTACATGTAAGCAACGCATTGCTAAGTGGTGTAAATCGTCGGAAAAAATCCGATTCTGTCCGAGTGCAGTAATGGCAATTGTTGAGTATAATAAATGAAACTTTCCCCCATACGTTGAATCATCAATGGTTAATCTTTTTTCCACGAATGCTTGCATACATATCGCGCTATATTGCAACACTAGACCGATACGGTAATGTATTACGAGGTACCACAACAGCACAACCGGACGACTTTTATCAAGGGTGCTGTAATTTTCTAGAGCGAGTACGCATTTGTTTTTTAAATGTTTCATTACTTTGGAAGATATTGGGCAAGGTAGTAGAAAAACAGACACGAACCCACTAACACATCGCATGCATTATGCTTCTTGCTCATTGAAATACTTTTGTGAAGCTGTAGTTAATTGCAAACCTATAACAACCTTTCCCGGAACGTTTTGCCCTTCAAAAAGTGTAATTTTGCTTCCGGGTAAAAGAGGCCGATGCTTGCTTGATGCCGTTTTACGCCGTATCGCTTGAAGTAAAAGTTTATTCTGTAGATTTTTCCGACTCCATCAGTGTAAATACCTTGGCGTCCTGCCAAATTTAAATGCAATATCATGCATAATGTTTAACTTTAAAGCAATGCTTCTTATACATTTTATGGAGCTGAGACATCCTGAACTTTATTGCCAAAACTAACCGAGACCAAAGAATGCTTCTCTGTATAATACCCTTCAGACTGGTGCCAATCGCATCGAGGGCGTAATCATTTACGTAACTGATGACGTGTCATCATTATCTGTTGTGAATGACACGGCTCGTCACGCACAATGCCCTTTATTCACAGACAGTTGTACAACTGCTAGCATAATTGATGCATACTACTTATATGATTGAGTCGGTTATATCTCCATTCACCCATCGAAGTTAATAAACGTTGAGCACTGCAATTAACCATCACATAAACGTATATAGCGGAGCAAGGACACGTCGAACATCAATGGGTAGCGAGTACCGTAAATATGCATTGACGAGCTATCGTTCCATTCTCAATAGAGTAATTCACTGGTTAAATCCTGATTATCTCATACCATAACTCGGGCTAATAGGTAGCTGATTAGCACTCTATAGCGCCATCAACGAGAGTATTGTCTGCTGAACACACGCCGTTAATTAGTTTCCTGATTATGATATAATGGGCCTGGTTGTTAAGTCACTCTATATTTGCGTGTTGTATCACGCGGCACGTGTCCATTGACATCAATCGACATGGACTGTGGTTATCTTCACAAATTCAGCCCATCGATTCTTCGCTTTAGAACATCATCTGCAGCTAAACATGCCGACATTTCATTCTGTACGATTGGTCTAGCTTCTACATTTTACTCCGGCTTCTGCTCATTTCAAACGTAGTAAGACGCGTCATAATGGAAGAACATCATGCACCTAGCCCTCAGTTACAACAAGTAGACTGTCACACTTTGGGACACGCATTCTTGTCATATGTTGACCCAAACGCAACTTGATTTATAGTGATACAATATATGAAAAAGCTTTTGATCGTACATTCGGCACGGTTCAGCAAGCTGACAGTAGAAGAGTAGCTGGAAGTAATTTAATCTCTCCGTGGAAAAGCACTCTTGTATTAACGTTACAGCCATATTTGGACGATAATTGCTAATCATCTCATGTGACTAGTGCATTACTGTAGGATGAGGACCGAACGGCGCTCGAGAACACAAAACAGGCATCGAAACGGCTTAATGCAACCTCAAGGCAGATGCAATGCTATTACCCACTGCAAACGTCAAAATCAAGCTATATGCTTGTCGAATTGTTAAAGACAGCCTGCATGATGGTTGCGGAAATATAAAGGGCAATACATTAGCTAATCGGATTTTTTTAATGTCTTTTGTACGGCTAATGATACATTACATGACTGGTTTTGTGCCAATAAGTTATTTCTCAATACCCAAAAAACTAAATTTATTGTATTTAGACCAACTTATAAATCTGCAAACATAGACATAAATGAGCATGTTCTGAAAAACAATGGTGAATGCATTGCAAGAGTAGGTGCAGGACAGCCCGAAGAAGCTTACAAGTTTCTTGGTATATTTATTGACGATCACCTATCATGGAAATCACATGCCATGTACATCAACACTAAACTCTCTCGCGCTCTATTCGCAATTAAATGCATGCTCCCCAAATCAGCCTATGCCTATGGTGCACCCATACATAACATACGGCATCCTGGCATGGTGTAAAGCACGGGACTCTGTATTGAAAAAACGGAACTTCTCCAAAAACGCGCCATACGTTACATAAATAAATCCTCCTATAACAGTCACACAGATCCCCTGTTCTGGCGTTGTGGAATACTGAAACTGATACACATATCGAATATCACGTGGCCGTATTTATGTACGAACTTAATAACCACCCATTGCCTGTATCGTTTAACGACTGTTTTCATCGAAACTATGAAAAAAAATGCAAATATATGAAATGCGAAATTCCAAACTGTTATATGTACCACCCTCTAAAACACATTTTGCAGACAGACTACCCTTGCGTAGTTTTCCCCGAATATGGAACAAATGGTGTTCCATTGACGCCACTACGTCGTCCATCTCACAGTTTAAAAAAAGCGTCCGAAACAGCATGTTCTCTACCTACCTGAATATTGTACAGTGCAACAATGTTAAGTGTGCGGATTGTAGTCTGTAATGTCCAACCCTCTGATTTGTAACACGAGCTACTCGCATATATATTGAACTTACTTAGTATTGTATTATGTTTTATGTCATGCATGTGACAGTATTCTATCATATATATATTCACACATATACCTGTATAACTGAAATGTATGCAAAATGTATGCAATATGTTTATATACCTGTGATAATTTAGCACCCCGATCTGGTAGCGTGTGGATATTTGTTGCCAGCCTCCTGCCCCCGCCCCATTTCAACAATGATTCTCACTTGAATGCACTGGAGTGTCACTAGCATCGTTATCGTAAGACTGTTTTGTGCAGGGCCTCCTGAGGGACAATTGGAAGACAGCCCCTGGCTACATTTCCCTACTTGCAGCACTGGATTTGTTGTTTATGTGTTTGTTTGCAATCAGTATCGATGAGTTGCCGTTGCTGCAAGTAAATAAATTATATTCTGTTATTATTCTATTGTATTGAACCAAAGCAAAAAGGTTTCACTATGCTAGCGATATATTTCTTTATAGTGAATGACCGTTTATAACTGTAGTTATAAATGCTCATGGTGAACTTACTACAGCGTAGCAATCGGCTGCAGGTTTGCAAATCATTCAAAACATTAAACTAGGATCAATATATGCCACAAAACTTCCAAAGCACAAAACTGTTTGTTACGGTTATATAGCCAGTAATCAAACATATCGTCTCCTCGCATTGGAAGGAAACTCTATCGAATTACCATAACGGTAGTATTTGAACACCTTTGACTTTTATCATTTCATGCCAAGGCTGATGCTTTTGTTTGTTTCTATAAGAAACACATAGAGATAAATGATGCAAATGGTATTTTCTTGAATTGTGAGCAGATTAATTTTGGAACACCTATTTTGTTGCGGTCGGCAGAGGTTGTGAGGCAATAAAAGAAATCCACCGTAAGCTAAAAGAGGAAAGACTTCTGGTACCGCCAGCCTTACCACACACACACTCACTAAACTCCACGACTG
Source organism: Urechis unicinctus (assembly GCA_034190875.2). Lineage (NCBI taxonomy): Eukaryota > Metazoa > Annelida > Polychaeta > Xenopneusta > Urechidae > Urechis > Urechis unicinctus. The sequence continues at coordinate 53,563,363 of CM067351.1, read as the reverse complement.
CAAGGTGAAATTACCCGGATGATGCCCCCTTAACTCCCGCATATACTCAGCCAGCACTCAACAAATTACAATATGTTATTTCACTAACATCACTGAATATTCTTTCGTTAGAGGCATAAGTTAATCTTTACACATCCTTTCATATGCATATAAATCTCATTGTCCTTCAATACGTCCTTTGTTATTTTCCTGCTGTGAAGAATGTTTTGGTTGTAGCGAATAATGTATTAGTTTTAGTATCTGTTATGGAATAGTGCTCAGCAGCTTGCATTGTATAAAAATATGATAACTGCTGTGACTGCCCACATTTGTTATCCAACGATTATCACTCGCACAGTACTGAGTTAACATCATAAATCGATTTTAGTGCTGCACGACGAAAACAATTGTTAAACTCTATGTCAAGATCATGTACATAAACAAAGTTACAACGTATTCAGTTAGGCGAAATGCAAGTCTGGTACCGACTTGCAACGGTTTTGCATATGTGATATTAAATCTGCATCAGGTCGATATTATCATAAATAGTGTATGCGTCGACAGATATTGTGATATAATAAATGTATGTTACAAAAGTACATAGAGCGAGCTTAGCTAAAGGTTCGTCAAATATGCACCTGCCTGGCATGTCATCTTTCATCGTTTTATCACATAAGCGTTATACTTGTGTTTCTATGAAGCTTGCAAGGGATGCATACCGTATTTTACCACAATCCACTATAAGTCTGCAGCCAACATAACCTATTACATGAAGACTAGTTAAAATTGCATATTACTGTGCATTTGTTTTGAAAAAAACTATGAGCTGCCATTCATATTTTTGTACAGCTATATAAACTACGAATCATTATCATGCAAGCCAGGAAAATAAATAGTTCATCCGTGTTGGCCGGTGCACGCTCATTTGCTGCCGAAACTATCACGGCTAACATTTAGTTAGTCCAATTCTAATAGTCACAGCTCAAAAGCTTGATGGTTGAGCACTATGAAAGTTTATTACAGTTACATAAACTATGATATACACATAAAGCAAACATAAGAGTATTATTCATTTTAGTTCTGTAATACTTAATTCACTGTGTGACATATATTGAAACCGAGAGTCATTTCGGGTGAAACGTTCACAGGTCGGGAGTTTATGTAATCCAATGATACTTCCCTGATGCTGGTTTAACCTTATTTACTCATGCATCTGTTAATAACGATCGAGGATATATGACGTGATTTACCAACAACTGTTTGAGTGACGAATAATGGGGTAAACATTAACATACGAGCGTGCGGATGCTTCTCGATGTCGCCTGCATAATTAATCATGCGATACTAAGGATCTTGCAGTCAAACGACCAACTTGCCAGGTCTAACGACAGACTACAAACTACAGAAAAGTCGCGCTCATTGAACCTCTTTCCACCTCGACGATATTAGCGATGCATCAAGGAACTTTCATCTGAGTTATCTGGCATATTATTTCCTGTTCGAAGAATTGAGTATGATTAATGACATGCTCTACTTCACAAAGCCCACATTCTTTCTTAAGGTGGGGCTCCGGTGATGATTAATCTGGGTAATGACGGCGGTTAATTTATGTCCTTCATTACGATTATGATAATTCGTATTAGAGTTACCGCGTGAAGTATATCTTCATTCAGCAGTCATTTGTGGCTACGCAGTTCTCACAATACTAGGCAACCCGTGTGTTTGATGTAAATATGATGAAAGTATAATCTGCTAAGTCTGAAAATTCTCTCTTGTCTCGTGTTTAAATGTGAAACTCATTTGGTCTTATATACGAGTATGTTCGTTTATATGAAAAGTATGATCAAAGCAAAATTTACACAAGCTTTCTCCCTGTCAAAAGCAGCAATAAACGGAAGGCCATTTACAGAGCATACCATCTGCAACTGTGGACGTGGCTTCGTAAATTCCTTCATAGAGTGCTTATTTTACTTTATTTAGGACTCCTTGTAATCATACAGCGATTCTACTTTTGGAAAATAACAGGAACTAGTTTATTCATAATACTGCCAATTAATCACAAATGTTACCCAACTGTAGCAGTCAAATACTTGGCTGTAGATATGTGCCAATCGTTATGCAAATACATAAACACAGTTCTCAGTTATTGCATGAATATTTGTTAAAACTGTCGATATACATTTGTTACAATCAGCAATAAAGAATGAGTCTCTATTCCCTTTTCAAGACAGACGGCAATCATAGTACTTTACCCGACAACGATTGCGTTACGGGCTTGCTAATAAATTAATGAATTCTTCGCTCAATGTGAAACATATACGATCACACCAACACGGTAAGCGATGACACATGACAACAGTTAACTTAATGTGAAATGATCGCGTTAGATTTTCATCCCAGCGAAACCCGTTTGTCCCTGGCGTAAAATCTCACAGCACGCCAAGTAATATCACAGTAATTGCATTCGCAATCCGGGTAAACTTATCCAATATGATTCGTGCTGCTACGCGACACAGTTTTCGAACAGGTCGATGCATCGGGTCAAATGCTTGACTATCACCTATGTGTGCCGTTAACACAACTGTTACTTTTGTTGCAAGGAATAATTTGAATCAATCATTTCTGACATCAGCTAACGTGTTGACACTGGTATGGCTCGAAGACGTCATAAACCGAGGTGATCACGATGCTCCGACGTTTAATGTAAACGTTGTATTTTATAAACAGAGCATCTATAAGCAAAATATTATGTCATAAGGGGAATTTAATACATAACATAACTTTTTCCTTTTTCCCAAGATAGCTAAACGAGGTACACAAGGTGTTAAAATAACAACTTCGCAAACGTTTCTTGTTTCATGTTCGGGTGCCAGTTTATCGGATCAGGAAACCAAGGGGATAAAATATTAATTTTCCTCGACATTGATTTAATACAGTTATTTATAATGGTATCAGCTCAGTATCTTGCGATACAGCTGCTTCATTCACGCAATCATGCACGGATAAGGTTAACAGTCGCTTTGAAATCTCGTGCCAGAGAAAACGGATATTTTCGGTTGAATGTTATTACATTACTGCATTTGTGTGATATAAATATTACAGATTATCCTAAAAGAATTCTCTGGCTGGTATGCCATAACATCAAGGTCAACTGAGGAAGGGTTTAAACGATGGTAACATGATGTATTGGCATATGCTGTTAAACTTGTATGAGCCATCAGTACATTGACACTCGCCGTTTTGGCGCAACCGAAATAGCTGTCGGACCATGGAGATATGGTTAACCGAAATGCAACTTTTGCCCAATTAGGGTTCTGGAAGTCGAAACTGCGTTATACAACAGGACTCATCCATAATTTTGAAACTACTGGCGATAATCACTAAACAAATGTATGCAGTGTTTCAAACCGATAAGATAAAGACGGCAAGTTCTAGAATTGTATGTGCTTAGTAGAACGGGGGAATCGCTTACTCTTGCACGCTAGTGTGTTTTAGATGAATTACCAGTGCAATTGTTTTTGGCTGAAAAGATTTGGCGACATGGACGCACCTACAATAACGAGAGATTTGGAATGCAAGCATCAAAGATCTGGAGATGGAATAAAACACAAGGAGTATTTTCTCGAGCGAAATTATTGATAGTTTTCTAGCATTCATGCGGCAGTTACCCGTTACCAAGGCCATCGTCAACACTTTATCTACGATAATATTCCACGTGAATGCAAAGCTGCTGCAACCTAGAAACGATGGCTGATTTAAGTGGCAATAACCATCGGTCACAATAAATGGTACTTTCAGGTTATATAAGAGTAGCACCCAGGTAAAAAAATCAGTCATAATTTACCGTAGATATTCAATCAACGTCAATCTACGTGATAAGCAGCAAGTTATCGGACATTGTGATTTTGCTTTTTGCTTTGCTGTTCAATATCTGATGCCAAATCATCTAAACCGTGTATCACTTTCACAGAATCGTGCTAGATTGAACAGGCAGTAATATTCATAATGCTTCGGAGAATACATTTGTCCACGAGAAGTTGCTGTCAACCCAGTAAATGCGATATGCAGACCACTCATCACTTATCATTTTATTGGGCTACAATGCAAGTAAAAATCTCTGGTTTGGTGCAACTTCATGTAACAAATGTACACTACACCGTCCAGCAGTGTTATAGCATCAAAGAGTTTATAGCTACGCTAAGAGGGCCCACTTCGAGTGGCTCTGTGGTGAACGCTTCTCTAATCATAATACATTGCAATCGTAAGGTGGCGCTACCGTGACACAAACAAAAGCGCATCGAAATACCGGGCTGACGTCATTGCAATTGTTGAGAGCGGGTAAAATGTCTTTTTACAGAGCCTTGCCTTGGACAAAACACGTCGTACAATAGGCTTATGAATTGCGAAAATAGCAAGTACTCGACTAAATAAATGTCAACTTGATAAATTATGGAAAACAATTCGCCTTTTACAGCGTCCGTGCAGTTTACGACCCTCGATCTTTCATGTCCGCACTGTGGATGGTAGTTTTAAATTGTCCATAAATATTTGAAGCGAGGGAACTGGCCTACATAAACATTTGTGGCATATCTGGGGGATGTGAAGGTCTCGAGCGAAGAGTTTATAGCTACGTTGAGCTGCGTGACGATTATGAAATTACTCAAAAGACAGCCCCGATATCAGGCGACGATGCCATGAAATCAACAAAAGCACATAGAATTGTTGATCTAACGTCCCGGGGCTTGGTGGCTGTTAAAGATATGGAGTCATCTGATTGGTCGAGGCGACTACAGCTCCGACGTAAGCAGAGCATTCAACGTGGTTTTAATAGACGCTATGACTAGACGCTATGACAATAACACTTCGGCTAACAGGTGGCGTCTTCACATATTTCCTCGGGCGGAAGCCTCGAGTGAGCTCTCTTAGCGAAGCTATAAACTCTTTGATAGCATGGCGTATTTCACTAGGGGGTGAATACAAGGAGGCTGAAGAAGGCTAAGTTAATAATATACAACGGCTAGCTGAGTAATTATTTGCAACGTGTCGACGCTACCATGAAGAATAAATAACGCAATATAATCTTAATGATTACTACCGAATAAACAATATTTGATATTCTAAATTTAACCAACGATATTCTGGGAGCTACATTTTGACAATGAGTCTCTCAGAAGTAATCTTGCGTAATGTTAGCATCAACAAATATTAGCATGCGGTCCACTATGGTGCTTTGTACATATACATATACGAGAACTCATAAAAATATGACAAGTCCAGTGCTCTCCATTATCTTAAAACATGTCACTAGCTCAAATAAAAGGCTTCGGCTTTAGGGATGATTTGATATTACGTTGTCACTGCACATCAAAAACGACAATGAGTTGTGTAATTTCTAACATCATTGCCAGCAATTATTAGTTGGAGTACTGTATTGGTATATTTGCTTGTTCCAATGTCATTTATTGGCTGCATGTTCGCGTGGCAAAAATTATGTCACTTTCAAAATAATGGTGACGCCGATATCGAACATATTATAGCACAGCTTTATTTTAACGAATCAATGTAATGTTGGAAGGTTTGACGAGTTATATTGTCTAAAAAATGTGTTAGTTGATTGAGGTTTGGTTTTGCACCCTTTATTGAGAATATATTATTCATGATTACAGACCGAATAAGAGCATTTCTATTGTCAAAATACAATGATAAAGCTATAGGTGAGGAATAAGATCATTTCAACCATTATAATGCAAATCATAAAAATATAACTGAAGCTACGACGAATTGATACAAAATCGCTGTCTAAGTAACCGAATGTACAAGTCCACATATTAAACGTCCTGTCACGTGTTTGTCATTTTGTCTGGACGTATTGGGCGTGTTCGCTTTAATTATTCTATGCAGCTGCTACGGAATGGGTTCTCGTAAAACCGAAAATTGTTCGATTGCCGTCTGCCATTGCATTATTGGTACATCAGCATTTGTCCGTACATTACATATACTGTGAGGTGACAAAGCTGCTTGTAGAACTGTCATTCATTATTCATGCCAGCGTCATACCTATCTTAATCGCAACGCTTGTAATTGCAATCTAGAGTCGTTTCGAGAGAAAATTTAGTCACTTAATGCAACGTCACGATTGTTTGTTCGACATGTTCTATGAGGTGATTAGGTGGTCTATGTTCGACAAAGTATCTTTACGTTTCATATATTTGCAGAGCTTGACTATTATTTTAAAGTACAAAGGCTGCAGCATTGGGCTTAACTATAGTGGGTGCTAGGAAACCCTACGCCTGACTTGCCCGCAATGGCACCACGTGCGTCAATGGCACTGGGTGGCTTATTAAATCCAAGACCAAATCAGAAGATGCAGTTTCGTTAATAACCAGATAAAATTTTAATATAGAGAAGACTATTGAGCAACTCTCCAGCGCGCAATTCATCAATTTTGTGAAATGGTCAAGTTTATTGCGGTTGGTATTGGCTGATTTAGAATATGTAGCAAGTTATCTGACGAGTTGTAGTAATCACAAATAATGAGATATATAAATTGTTTATTCTGTTGTAGTTTACACAATCTGCTTAAACTTAAGATAACACGTAGGTGCAATAGAGTGGGTAACTTATCTAGTGAACACTAATGCTGATATAACAATGCGTTGGCGGTGAATTTAACAGATATAGTTCATGTGAAGTGCGGTGCAGCACGCTGTTATAATATCTTGAGGATGTGAGACGGGAATCTCTATGGTAGTCGTGATATGATATTAACGAAAGTACTTTGCCAAAAACATGAGCGTTAAGTAAAGCTTGCTTTGTCGACCTTCTATGCATGCCAAGCCGTGAATCGTAGAAACCTATTGTTAACTTGGGACTATATATGCGTAGTAACTGAAAAGTAAGGCTGAACATGCCACGCTCTGTATCGTCTCGTCTAACTGTGATTCCATTAAATGCCAGCATTAATCCAAAGTTTCTTTTGGATGCTTTCATGCTCAAAATTGCTCACAATGACAGCAGTGCACATGGAGTTGTCATGGGGTCATGGAGACACTGTTATCTTTTAACACGTCTTACAAAGCGTAACAACGTCGTGAAAGCGTTTTTGTACCCATTTTATCAACCTAGTTAGTGGATGTTTGAAAGTTGCATTCATGAAGCATTACACAATTTAGATTTGGCCGAATGTTGTTGCCGACTTTCTATACATAGTCGTATAGCAACGCAAATATCGTTTCATTTATTATCATGAAAAGTTGATTAGTTCTGATATACGTAGCCGTGAAGTGGTAGCTGAACCCCTCAACCCCGAGAAAAATAATCTGCAGGCTTATTTATAGCAATAGTTTACAGGTTTCAGCACCTGTCTTGCAGGTACATTATTGCTAAAATATGATGGTTGCTTAACAGAGAACAAAAATATACTCTTAACAAAACTTACCTATGTGTGACAAAAGCACAATAGAGCCAAAATTTTGCAATAAAAGCGTATTATGCGGGCTCAACAGCCGAGATAGTAGGTATGTGGACGTAATATTGATAAAGGAAATACTCAGTAATCTTATTCATTGTTTTTAAAGGTAACTGGCAAAACGAAAGTCGCAACGAGGATCTGTTTGCATGTACGATATCCCTATGTGCTTCGTATAACCGCTTTTAACAACCGTTCAAATGCATTCCTGCAGTTATATGTACGTATGTTGGTGGTGTATGTGCCGAAGTATATTAATATGCTATTGCCAAGGGGCTTTCCGGATGCTTGTGTGATTCAGTAAACAAGCTCTAACAGCGCAGGCAGCGAGCTAATCTGTTCATTAGTTTGAATAACGGGCAGTGAGTGTGCGGAAACCCTTTGCAAGGCCAGCAATTGGGCCCATTGTATCAGCCGTATTCCTTATCGAATCATTACGAATACTTGTCATCATTTAATATTGGTGATGCTTTGCATTTTGTTCTTTAAGATAAAAGTAAAAAAATGATGGTTCACTTTATCACATGTGCTGCAGATACGAAGCATTTCCGGTTAGACAAATGACCAATGTCACAAAGGCTTTTACGCTGCTCGAAGTGATTGCATTATTTACCACAGTGCCGGTTGGAAACGAAGCATTTGTCAACTAGATCATAATACTCATACAGTAAACTATAGATATCTTCTCATACGCCACTTACAACCATCCTTATTCATGAACATTATCAACAGCACGTGGATGATTTTATTTTCGCGCCTTAAAAACATTAGCGTTGATGCCATTCGGCGAAAAGACATATTAATCATCGATATCTTTTTTCAGTTTTTGTTGCATCAAGTCCCTGTTGCGTTCTTCCCGGTGCATACGACGTCACAACCACCTGTCCAGAGGCGGGAGCTACACATCATCAAGACATTTCTGTGTGTGTATAATGTTGTTTGCAGCTACCGCTCCTACAGGTGGATTCATTTTTCAATATCACTTGGACGCTCTCGAACACTGAACGCCAAAACCATTGGGATAACAACAACCCCACAAATACGAGATGTGCCCTAGAATAAAATGTTAGACGGTGAGGCGTATCTTAACATTACATAGAGTAGCGTGAAGAGATGAAATGTTATCACTGCTTTTCCATCGCCCCTCAATCGTTTTATTGATACTTAGCTCCAATGTGATGGGAATAAAATAATTGAAGATCAGCGTTCTCAACGTGTCCGAATTTGATCATGCCAGCCTTCTGTCATCATGTTTGAGGCAATGTACTGATTATGTAATAGTTTGACAACGTTTATAAAGAATAGATAATGGTCATTCCGATAAATGCTACCAAACATCGATAGGTACTTCAATGAAAGGAGACGGTAGTAACTGCACCTTCTGGAACGCTATTTGTGTCACCTGAAGACGCACCAGCACATGAAATACATAGTATACCACTTCCAATCAATCAGCTGCGCATTCTTGATAGCTCTTTTGCGTAATGTTGCACATTGTCAGTTCACTCTTCCTGCCATTTTTATGCCAAGCAATATCAACGAGACTAGCCATGAATGTTTACAGTAGGCCAAATACGATAGCAGTATTTTATCCGGGGTAACAGGAGACTAACAACAATGCTTGTAGTACCATTGTTATCTTAGGCAAGAGATTGAACCGGTATAGTGCGGCGATATTGCATTTACATATGCACCCAGCTCTTGTGGGTCTGCGAATGTTTGTTTGCGAACAAATCACTAAGCTGTTTTAAATGATATACTCTTGACGATCCCGAGTTCACTTAAACTGCAAATGGCCATTAGGCAATTGTTCATGCCTCTCTTAATTTATCGAATTTACTATACCTTATGGGAGCCGACAATGGGTGTACTATGCGCTTATGATATTGATTACTATTATTATTAGATCTCTCGTTCATAGGTAGCGGTTACTTGATAGCAATCACTCATCGACACTGAAGGAGTTGTCAGTATCCTAACCGGATATAGCTTTTTTCTCAAAGTTAATACAGTTGTGGTGCGGACTTTGGACGGAAATTGTAGACGGATATTGGACAAAGCTTATCCTCATTCCCGATAGATAGAGTTGATTACCTCCATAAAGCAGAATATCGCTGTTTTTTTAATTGAATAGGCACGAACAGTTACTACATAGGCTAGAATGTATGGGTAAAAACCTACAAACCATAATCACTTATAGGTCTAAAGGGTGGAATCGCTAAAGTTCAGCTATCATACAAAACGATATACGAACATACACTAGTGACTGCCCCGCTGAGGTAATAAAACAATAAATGTGGTAGTGATTTATATCTATCGGTGACGGTATGGTAATATGCCGACGCATTTACATAGGGTCATGTGGGTGCGCCCTCATATACAGATCCATGGGTTGAACACATTATCATTATTCCTGTAATAACGACAAGAATGGTTATGTTATAACGAAAGCGCATTGTACCCTTTACGATACTTAATCGAGGTCGCGATGATTCTCCACATAAAAACATTTATAAATATAAAGGATTTCTAAGAGGCGCAAAAGTGCACTTTACTGTGCCATACTATGTGTCATCACACTAGTTTTATGATGTTGCATTTAACGGGGTTTGCTGTTCATATGAGTCGTAACATACACTGTCTTAACGTTAGAACCTGTACCCTATAACTCGAGACAAACCGGTCGGAATCGTATAAGATTTATATATCCATTTACCTCCACGGCACCTAATTATGAACGTCTGTGCAATTTGTTTGGATAGTGTCGTTACAGGCGTTAATATAAAATCATATTGTTACTTGGAATGTGCCGTTGATTTCTCTCAGTCCCTATGTACTGCTTATGAGGTAGAACTGTAGTTCGTACGGTAAGCTAGGTGCACTTTAATGATCAATAACAATAAGGAATTAACAAATGATGATTGGACGATAAATATTCTCAAATAGCAGATAAAATAGTCATTAATATTAGTGGTATACTATGCTACCATCACTGCGCAAGTGCATTTAATGTAAAACAGGATGTTACAGTTACCAGTCATGGTCGTAGATTTTGGTTTGTCCAGCCTCATAACTTTGCTTTATGCAATACCCCACAATAAGATATATGGTAATGATAATATCGCTGCGGCGGACGGGACCGATAAATCAGGGAATAAATAACACATCAGCCAAACCACCAATGGTTATGGTGAGCATGCCATTATCGCCACTCACTGGAATTCAATTTTGAGTCAGCAATAATCCGAAGTAACTTATAATGCTTTCATGTAAAAGGATTCATCACCTTTACAGCAATTAAACTGCCAGTGGAATAACATGCTGCCGTGGGGTGGAGTGAGCAAGTTTTTCACCGCCACTCTAAGTAACACATCATTTGGAGACCGGCCACGTAATAAATAAATATATACATATTTATATAAACATATAAATGTACATATATATATTTATAAATATATATATATATATATATATATATATATATATATATATATATATATATATATATATATATATATATATATGTATATAGCTCTACATATGATTATTTATTCATATGTATGTACATATATATATATACATGCAGGTGGCCAATATTTATTTATATATTTAAATAAGTGTATATGTATAAACATAGATAAATATATACATATACATAAACGCATTCTATAAATATATATTTATATATATATATATGAATATCTACATATATATATATATATATATATATATATATATATATATATATATATATATATATATATATATATATATATATATATATATATATATATATATATATATATATATATATATTTATGTCGTATCGTTTTCTGTGGTGTTGAGATGCACACGTTACGCGCTTGTAATAATAAAGTCTCGAACTCCAGGTGTAGGGTTTATAATAACTTAAACGTCACTTAACTGTTTTCAACTTTCGAATTTTAAGAGAGAGATGTGTTGAGCTTGGAGGCCAGGAGAGAACTGATTTTGAAATGTAAAGTGCTTCCCTCAACGATTAAGGCACGCCATCGTGGGACATGCCATAGCCAGGTTTGTGAGGTTTGGAACCTTCGGGCAGTGCCTGGGCAGGATGGCTATGTGGCTCTGGAATATGGGGTATGTATGAGGAGAGGGGGGAAGTGGTAGATGCCATGGAGATCACTGTGGATATGGGAAACTGGGGTCTATAATTAATATAAGCTGTAGGGCTTCAGTCTTTTTATCACATGCATTCGTCAGTCGCTATAAAGGGTGCTTTGACTTTGGTTGATAAAACAGTTGCTATGTGTGATGTTTACGTCACAATGCATGTTGCATAATAGAAGTCATTCGCATCTTAAAGTGCAAGTAACGTCTATTTTCGAATCCCTAATCAAAGTTGAATAAGGTGTATTTCAGCCTGTGAAAGACGTTTCCGACAATATTTTCGTCCATAGATGTCGTTTGTGTGTTTTTTTTCAATATTTCCATCGATTTTTCGGACCGTTTTGGCATATGCGCAAAAAACGACGGCCATTGGCTCCTGAGTTTGTGACGTCATATGTCACCGTCCAGCCGGATAGCGCAGTCATTTCCTCGTTTGTTTACATGGGAACTGTGGTAGGTGCGAGCATAATCGTATTTTATACCGTCATCATGTACATCATATACCGCAACGAATCACATCATTTAATGTGGCATGGAGTACTTGTTCGCCTAGAATACATTAAATTGTGATAAACTTCTATTATGTTGGTTGAAAACGTCAACCAAAGGGGACCGAGCGATAATACAGGCAGTACTGGAACAGAGGTCTGCACCTCGATTTCAGGCCCGTTTAATGGTTGTCAATGATTGATTCACCATTTGCCTGTCCTGTTACGGAGAATATCTTTTCTTGTGCTTTTATTTGATTTAATCGCAAATGAAAACTGATACTACATTAAATGGGGATTTCACTCGATATTTCGTTTTTGCTATAAATTGAATAAAATTTCAATAATTTATATTCTCCTTGACAACAGAAAATATCAATTTTATTTTAAATATTGGCACTGGTTTTGGGAACCGAGACCTATCAGGGATAAGCTGTTACAATTGAATATACCTCTCCAGTGAATTGTACAGGATCCAAGTTCAGTGACATGTTTATGACTACATATATCATAGGCCTTTAAAGAGTTCAAGGCCTTACACTAGTTCATTGAATTACCTGGGGTACCAACCTCAATAATATATACTTTATTTTGTCCTTATAAGTTCTATATTTATTACTTACACCTAGTACAGTGCATAACTGCCATTATACTTTGCTTTTATTATATGTCAAGAGAGCAAAATGTCCTCATCTTCCTCATATACAGACAACTCCGGAAGCGATGAGCTGGATTACAGCAGTGAGTGTTTGTCTCACCAAGAAGAGGAACTAGGAACCTAAGGGGGGCATACAGACATGCAGATTTGAACCTCCAGCTAAGACAAGGCCTGCAAATTCTCCTCAAAAAGAAGAGGACTTGAGCCGACTGGGTAACAGCACTTGGTATTGGCACATTTCAGTCCAAACAATCTTTGCAGATATTTTTCTCTTTACTTTACAGTTGTCCTTAAGTCTTGCTTCAAGTCATCTTCTTATTCATGTTTTATGTCAATTTTTTGTTTGCTGAAAAGCTAGTTATTCATTGTAATTATGTTCTGTACTAGGTGCTCATGTGGGCCAATGATTACAGTAGCAGAGAGTAAATGCTGCCAGGAAATTCCACAAGTTCTCAAGAAAGTAAAATCTATGGGTGCGTCCTGTATTACAGCACACCCAGGATTTGTCTCAGGGTTCCTGCGTCCCTCGACACTAGAAATAGCATATAGTGCTTATATCCAGAGGTACAAGAAGAAAGTTACTACTCAGCATGAGTGAATATACTTAAAAAAGGTCTGGTTCAAATGATAACTGATGAAAAATATTCATGTACTCTTTTTATTGCAGGTTATTCTGATTCACTGCATATCGGCAGTTGGTACAGTGGTGATGGGGTAATCTAGGCAGACATCATAGAGTGCCACTGCCAGCTTGTTCTGTACTTAAAATTAGAGATGATTTCCCAAGGGTGAATCAGTTTATGTTGGTTGCAAACTGCCAGCATTACAATAATAAAGGGACAAAAAAGCATTATGTGTCTTATTCTGTTATTTACATTCAGCTATGATGATACTACACGCTGATGACAACCAGCAACAAAATTCAGTTAAGGCCAGTCCACCTAATTTATTATACCATATGCATAAAATGATAGGAAGCATCAATTCCAAAATCATGACATACCTGCATCTTGTTCCTGTATCCTGTATCTCGTACAAAAGATATTTTATCACTCAAATAACAGTATGTTAACAGTCGTTTAATAATTTTTGCAGGATATTTTATATATCCTGTGCCATTGCACATCAATCATCATGATTAAATTTCGCGGGCACATTATACAAATAATGCTTATGCAATTCTGCTCACAATACCAACAATGTCTGGTTTTTATTCACTTGTCTGTGATAATAGAAATGGCAAAATATATACACCAGTCCAACATATATATTTACAAAATTAATTCTCAGCAAGCCACAAAGAGGAATCATATAACAGTGTTTGAGTTTCACCACAGCTTAGCTTACCTTAGACTCATTTAACATTCAAATTAAGTCATAAAGCCATACACATGCTGGATGATTTGAAAATAAAAATGGTTAATATTGTTGTTTAACATCACTTTCAACATCAGAGGTCATATTGTGGCGGTTACCTCACCAATGATGTTTAAGATGATAGGTCCACAACTGAGGTCTAGCAGGGTGGGTGTTTGTCTAGTTTCCCAAATGTGGCAAGTTCAAATCCCACTGTGTGCTATGCACGGTGGTGCCATTTGGGCGATAGGATCTTAAACTCCAATGTTTGTTCGTCATCTTACACCACCAGTTTGAAATGACCTTTGATGTTCAAAGTGAATTTTAACCCCAATATTTACCATTTATTTTGTATGTTCAAAGTGAATTTTAACCCCAATATTTACCATTTATTTTGTAAGTATGATGATAAGAAATAGTTATGTCCTTGTGCACTTGTTAACAGATAGGTAAAATTAAATGTTACAAGCTTGACTTAGCTGAAGCCAAAGCTGAAAAATAAACAGAGCTTAGATATTACTTGTAAACAAGCAAATATCAATCGGCCAACCACCAATATAATGCTTAGGCCACCACCATCAACTCCATCACCACCCCTCCCCTACCCCATCACTACCACCACCATCATTCATCATCACCTTTAGATACCTTACTACATGACTCATCTAAAGAAGAAACCTCTCCATATGCTGCCTCTCAGCCTCCTCCTTGTCAGGGTAGTCACACATTTCAGCAAGTACACCTGGTTCATTGGTCATCACGGATGTACTTATTGATACTCGTGTGCCTATCGGTGATGATGCAGTCCAACTGGAGTCCTTGGTCATCCAAACGAAATGACATGCTTCGTTTGAGGCCCTAGATGCGAATTATTGCAGTACTGGTACTCACATATTCGCACAATGATGATACAGACTGGAAGACATAAGGGTAAAGTTATATGAAGCAAATTTGACAGTAGGCCAGAACTGACTCACTGAGCACTGGGCATCGTCCGAGGATTGTTTAGGACAAGTGTAAGCTACTGTCAGGCTAGCATACATCTACATATTGCAGCCTGACGAGACAAATCTATATGTTATCTGTGAAACAGCCTTATTAAACTTGAGCCGCCCCACACTGATCACTACCGTCATGTCAATTTTGTCAACGGGCAAGTGCAAATTCTGTTTTCAAAATCAGTACGGAAACATAACTATGATTACAAAGGTTTATTCCAAGGGCTTAAAGCATCACCGATGACCGAAAGCTATCGAACGATTTTTCTACAAACGTCAGCATGACATTGTTGTCATTAACCGTTCTGAGTAAAATGCAATCCTTTTTACAGTTGGACTGCCATTGAGCGATTTTCGCCATTTCGCCAGCAAATACCTGAATTTAATATCTCCAAAGAGAGAGGGAGTTGCACACGTACATTAGCACATTATATGCCCGAAATGGGTTCACTACAACATGTTTCGCTTTTTGCTTGACTGTATGAATAAACAAGCAAGTTTACCATTCTGCGTAAAATTGCATGCTAGGCAACACAAGGTAATTACCTGCATTTATTAAAGCTTCAATATTATTTCGCGATTTGTAATCGATATCTCATGCAATATCTAGCGCGAATTATCCATTATGTAGTCGGGTCATCCGTGCCAATAACATCATGCAATCTCATACTACGTCATACCAGCCAATTGTATTTGCAGACCAGGTCGTGACATTGGCTCCATCGGTGTTACCTTCACTGAATGGTTTGTTAAATCTAGAACTCAATCAATCCATGCGCTTTCCATTCTTTTAAACGGATGTAGAAGTATAAAAACATTGCTTACGCTTCTCACAGCTGACGTACTGGTTGCGGCGTTTGGATAGTATGGAACATGGACTCCGACTCAGCAAGTCAATCACATATAACACCAATATGCAAACGCAGCATATCAAAAATGAAAAATATTTAACTGGGATATAGCGGCATGGCTAGTTTCGCATATTTGTATAATTATTTAGCACCTAATCATAATGTCGGTACATTAGGGAAACATATTATTACCAGGATATATTTGATGCCGTTGTATACCCTAGACGCAATTGACTACAATGATACTAATTTTATGCTTCGATCTGCACTACATGAAACTAGAAAATAGCTGCTGGTGATAGTGAGCGCAATCACTTGCTTTGAAATGTATACAACCAACCATCTGGGATTATGTTTTATATATTTACTATTGAACCAAAAGGTTTAATTATATAACAGATTATGGGTTCATGAACGCAGTATGAGAGACAATTTATCTGATAAGCACGAGTTGCTTTGCAAAAATACATATTACACTTTGTCAGGGGTCAG
The DNA here is from genome assembly GCA_034190875.2 of Urechis unicinctus. Taxonomy (NCBI): domain Eukaryota; kingdom Metazoa; phylum Annelida; class Polychaeta; order Xenopneusta; family Urechidae; genus Urechis; species Urechis unicinctus. The sequence continues at coordinate 53,546,924 of CM067351.1, read as the reverse complement.
GTGCTGTCCATGAGTGCAATGATAACATAATCGTGTCACATATTAGAGGAATTACAGTGACAGCAAGAAATAGCGGTCTGCATATTGAGTATCCGACCCTCTTAATCCTGAGATAGCTTGTGTTCATTGCAAAAAAAAAAACCAATCAAGCTGGGGCAAGTATATCATAAATCAAGTCCTGCGCTTAGGCGATGTAGCTGTCACCGTCGACACATGCATTAGGCGATGTAGCTGTCACCGTCGACACATGCATTAAGACAAATTAACGGCACAACTCATAAAATGCGGCATTTATTCTGCAAGTAACTATGATTTGCCGCGGGATTAATTCCTCTATGAAAAATATTCGGACATGGTACAAGACACTCTGTTATGACGCTGTTATTGTTGTGGATACGCTCAGCATTATATATTACTACTCATACAACAAGAAACTGAGGAACCACTACGTCTCAACAGGTCAAGAACATGACAATGAGTCCATCATCTGGCGGGCAGTAATGATGTCATTATATTACATGACGTACATTATTTCATATTACATGAGGTCACGTGATACAATACATAGGAGGGCAATAAGTGTTAGACGAATAGATACAGTGTGACGAGCAAGTTAAACCACCACCGAGAGCGGCAAATAATCTTTTATAATCTGCTGCTAAGTTGTGATTAAAGTTTCCGCATCGTTCCGGATAATGGAAAACCGTCGCTTTTCTCATGTTGTTATCACTTGACTAATAGCTGGTTAAGTGGGTTGTACGGAATTCGGGAGAGCTGAAGCGTTGTAACACCGGATGTTGTCGTGTGTTATTCAATGGATCATCAGTGACCTGGGTATAATCATATCGGGATGACCAGATATAATAAACTGCACGATTGACTGATGCATATTCCCAGATAACAGTTTCGACGACGGTGAAACATGTTTGCTGTGAGTAAAACTTATGCAAAACATTTAATTTTCCATCATTACTCAGTGTTATATGTGTTAATACACCTAGACAAACACAGGGCCGAGTTGTTTTAGTGCAGTCGACCAAATGGCTGCAGCCCTATGTGTTAGTAGTGGTACTGTAGCGCAATGGGGGATGATCTTCAATGCATATACCTGAATTTGCAAAGTTATCAATGGTCCGAGTTCACTCATTGTGATAGACGGTAACTAGCAAGGTTTCAAAGTTGTTGGTGGTTGATAAGTCTCCCCAATTAACTTCCCAAGAAAAGCAGACATGCTATCGACAATGAAATGCATCAATTAAGTAGAACGCATAATTAATGCGTGTGAGCTGAACGTGGTCACTCTATAGGCGAATATGGACTTAGTCATGCTAACAATGCAGTAAAATTGCATTTCTGCATATTCGCTGCGACGATAGTAATAACAGCACAGTGCCCCTGATATGCCATTATCTACTATATATCATCGGCACATTGCTCTCGTTTCAGAACGGAATTTTCCTATCGTTCAGGGTTGACTAACCTATGTTCACCTGCTGTTCACATTTCCGTTGCGAACACCCGGCTTTTCGGGCGATGGTTCTCTCTCTATGGCTTAACATAAGTGCATGAATCATGTTTACCTAGAAGCAACTATATTCATGCATCCAACAGAATATTGATGTTAGTTTGAGCATTCATCAGAGGGAGGCAGAAGCGTAAGTTGTTTCGTCACGCGCCACAAAGAGTCAGATTGGCAAGTGACTAATTCCCCCTATTAATCGTCTACTGCTTTCAAGTTATCACATCGAAGGTACAACTGGCATTAATCATGCACTGACCGCTTTGATTGAATGCATAGCGACTTTTCATCAGGGCGCTGGTAGATAATAAAGCAGAACCAATCGGGTCAAGCAAGCACGAAGCCAGACTGATGTTATATATGAAATTATATCCATGTAAATGGAGAACGTAGTAGAAGCTGTAGAAGCAGTAGCAGAAGCGGTAGCAGAAGCAGTAGCAGAAGCGGTAGCAGAAGCGGTAGCAGAAGCGGTAGCAGAAGTAGTAATAGCAGTGGAAATATCACTTGTAGTAATTGTCAAGTGGTTGATACACCTAAGGCAGCCATAACCTGTAGTACGTGCAAGTAGCCTATATGATTCTACAGGGTCAGTAATTTGCAGACAATAAAAAATATGGGATGCACCAATGATAATAACATGTGGTATTTGCAAAATAATCAGAACAATATTATATGCTGTAACCGATAATGCAGCTGGGTGCGTTTAAAGGTGTTATGTATCCCCTAATTGAGGCAGATAGTTGCATGTTGCATGTCCTTCACGGAGGTAGATACGCTTCAAGTAACACTGATAGAATCGGCAACTCACACTGATCGAAGTATTTTTGTCATCAGTTAGCGTAACCCTCAGTAGAGCCAATGAGTTACTCTAAGTTAGGCAGTAGCCAACTCATTGAGACACACAAGGCATTCAACGCCTCCTAACTGAGATTCAACCATACAATAGGATGGCACATATCATTACCAAATGGTGTTTTCACCAATTGGTTAAACAAAAGATATCTAGTCACACTAGTATTACGCTTGTTACACGTATACAACTGCAAATTAACGAAAACCTAGTTAAATGGGAAGATTTAGTGTCTGCTTGTCAGAACGATTTGGTTTGCGATCTCATTTCTCATGGCCTGGATATGCTAGATATATTACCGCATTTATTTAGCACAATGTGTGGTACGTTATGGCAACCCTACTAATAGAACTGGACATTAATCTGGGATGCTTGCTGTTCATTTGACTTCTGCAAATGATTTATCGTCATTTGGTATCGTACGACAAGTGCAGTTGCAAAGGCCAGGACATAGTACTTTGATTAGCAGAGAGGCCACGTACTGCTTATATACAATCTTATAAAGACGTGCAGATACTTATAAGCGAATGTTTGTCCTGCTCTTAAATGTTTGCAAATAATATGAAAACAAATTTACGGCTTTTGTTTGGGCAATGTCTTTAGTCAATAATATATCAATTCGCCGGGAAAAGTTTGGGAAGTACCGTGGTCTGAATTAAACGATATACACCTTTTATCAAGATGTTAAATTCCGTCGCTAACAGACCACCTTGATGATCGTTCAACGTCATCATCTGGAATATTCATGATCTTTTCAAATGACTTGTGCAGAAAACAATGTGCGTTGTCTATGTTCTTACTGCTGTATAATCAGTGCATTATTAATGACTACAATCTTTAATATTTCATCATTTGATGATAGCATTCTAAGATTAGTATTGTTAACTAACTGGAAAAGGTGGTTGTTTGTGCATAGGAGAGGAGGGGGAGGCCGGCAATGGTTTGGAGTTGCAACTAAATTTTAATTCACACTAGTATGATGCCTAACTTCACTATATCACTATAATTAGTACTGTGTTAGTTGATTACGGATTTGGCAAAACAGTGCTCCATAGCATCAATTCATATGATCCAGAGGGCACTGTCCGATTCAATGCAGAAGTAAGGACCAATATGTAAGCATGATCAGCAGCTCACAAAGATAACGTTGCCTTAATACAAGACATATTGTGTCGGGTATTAAGTTCTGTTTTATAAGCAAGGTGATGATACGTTCGAGATGGAAACAATATTGTACTTTCCTATCATGCTGTTTTGACGAGTAGCTGAGTTATATTTCACACACACTTCATAAAATACTCAATCCGCGTTTACTATGCTATTTGACGCATTACTGTGTCTCACAATTTAAAATCCTTTCATTTTCGCCCGACTCCGCAAGTGACTCAGCATTAAAGATAGAGAGAGGATGCTGGCTGTTTTGTCCTTTATTTCAGCCACTACGTATATATTTCCAACAGATGATAATGCGTTTCTACGATACAAGGTCGGGCGTGTCATAGAGGAAATTACCACTCATTTATCATCGTTGTAGTTTGTAAGGTACCTAAAGTAATAGGATTTCATGCATATATTGTTGATTTCGGTTAAATAGCCAGAGGATATCACTATGGCTTGCTGCACAGCAAATATAGAAATTGTCAAAGCCCAATCGTCGGCGGCTTTTACCATACTATTCGTAAAAGCACTTTATCCAAGCAACATGTTTAGCAACAAAACTACATTGACCACTTGTGCATGGTTACAGATAGTGTAGTCGGTCCCAGCAATGTAGCACATGTACGCCACTTGTACCAAAGATAAAGACTTCTGCCTAAATTTAACATCAAAGCTCTGGGTGTTTATTCCTTTTTCTCAGCCTACATTAGGTCGCTTGACATTAAAGGTTGTAATATATGTGCAATTCAAGGCGAAACACACTGAGATCCCTACCGCCAATTCTAGGCGATAGCATGATAACAACTCAGGAAAGAAAACATGACTTTTTTGACGACTTTCAACACAGCATTGTTGTCCTAAACTTTTGTAAGTAATACGCAAACTATCGTACAATTGGACTTCAATAGAGCGACGTTCGTCTTATCATTGTCCGTTAAACAGTCATCGGTGCGAAAGTATTACTTTAGTCTTGCATTGCCCGATAAAAAGCTCCATGCTCTGCAGGCTGGTTAATGATTCAATAAAATGAAATGTACATGGATGTCCCTTAAGGAATATAACCTGATTAAAATATAAGCGGTATATTCAGGTCCGTTTCTGCCGAATGACTTACACTCCCTCGATGATTCGTTCGAATGCAAATATCAAATTCAATTGCATTATATTTGCATTTGATTGCTCATCGTGTAATGCTTGAACACAAAGTGGATCCATAACAACATGCGTTATGTTGCTTTCTGATGCTTACCATATCAAACAAATCTCTTTTTATTTTGCAGCCAAACCGCCGTGACTTATTATATTCATCTGACGATTAATGTATGAATCTCTATAATTTAATGGAATGATGTGAGAGATAGAAAATTGAATGGAATGATGGGGGCGATAGAGAAAAACCAGCATGCTTTTTGTAAATTCTATTAATGACGTAAATTAACTGGACCGCGACAAATAAGGTTACTTTGCATACACAAATACTTGTGACCTTATTAAATGTGTATGGAATGGACAAACTCACTCTCGAAAATGCCTCAACTTGGCATTTCCAACGAAAGTGAAAGGTGCGCGTAGGTTCGTCTCGCTTGTTAACTTGTGTAGTGCACAACTGAATGTACTAAATAAATGGAAGCTGTTCACTATTCATAAATACATATATATATATATATATATATATATATATATATATATATATATATATATATGTATATATGTATATATATATATATATATATATATATATATATTTATTTAATTATACATATATGCATATACATATATAAATCAATATATACACATATAATCATATATATATATATATAAATATATAAACAGATAAAAATATATCAATATGTATGTATATATATTTACACATATATATAAGTATATATATGTATATATATAAATATATATATATATGCATATATAACAGACGTGTATTTTGTGTATATATTATATATATATATATATATATATATATATATATGTATGTATATATATATATATATTACATATGTATATATATTTATATATATATATATATATAATATATATATATATATATATCTATATATATATATATATATATATATATATATATATATATATATCTCTATATATATATATATATATATATATATTGAACAAAGCGCAAGCGACTAGAAGCGTGATTGCTGTACATGAGTATTATTGTAATAGCCGGTAACTATATCGACTGTATTTACTGGTAGCATTATCGGCAGATTTGCCTTTACCGCTATATATACTGCATAAAAGCACGAATCGTTTATTGCCTGCTGCTTTATGTTCTATGCTAGGTTTATCTTGTCAGCAGCTAAAATGCGTCTACTTGCTTTGTCCACTATTTTGAGCATGTCGATGTAGTGCGATTTTGTAGCGGTTATGCTCGGTGTCCGCTATAGCCAAAACATGATGCTGAAATAAATCGAAAAATAATAGTCATGGTTCTACGACTATGAACACGAGACTGGATGGAACATTTAACTTATACCATGTGAGCTGTGCTTCAAATGGCTATCATAGCAAATATATTCACTTGAAAACTGTGTACACTTCACCTCAAACTACTTTCAAATTTTGCCCGGTTCGTATATATGTAGAGACTAAATCATGCAGATCATTACTTGGTGACATATCGATGAAAACCAGTCACCTTATGCTCCCCATAGTCAGGTCATTTCATTATTGTGCTATGTTCAACTGATTGATGATATCATTTAATCACAGCAGTTAATCAATAATACGACTAGTCCAATGGATGAATCTAATAGATGACAGCATAACAATATAGTTGTCATTTCAATACATAATATTTTCCTCGCATTTACGACGTTGATGTAGTGATCTTCTCTGACTCATATTTACCACACCCTTACTTATTGACGGCGATGTTATAGGATTACGCTTGTGAACGGCTATCATCATCCTGCCGCGGGTTAGAATTGTGATGTGATTCTTGTAAAGGCGGATCCATTCCATACATCATAACCAATATCAATATTGGATTGTGTGGAACTGTACTCGGAGCATTTATGTATATTTTTTCTTCAAAAAGTAGGTGCCAAAACCGAGATGTTGCAATGCAATAAGAATTAACAAACCACTGGCTATGGCATAGTTACGTGGAGAATGTATGGGTTGGCAACCATGTTGGACCATGGTAATGTTTTTTAACATAGACGAATAACATCTTAGGGAGGCCTAGCTTTGTAAGGCTTCACATGTTGTCATGTGAACCTCAAAGCGTCCGAGAAATGATTCTATTGTATGTGGTGTTTGACCCCCCAGAATCATTTTTGACAGATCTGCATGATAACAGACATTTTGTAAAAGTTGCCATTAGTTGTACGGTTATGTGTTGAATAGAGCTCACGAATGAGACTTCATCAGTTTCTACATGCTATTCAATGAAAAACAAGTTATCCAGTATTGGCCTTCCAATTGTTTTCATAACAATCATATCTAGGATGAAAACGGAAAGAAATCTCCATTGCTTACGAATGATGTCATCTCGAAAGCGCCACATTCTGTACATTTGATGTTGCTGTTACACGAAAGGTTTTTGTTCGATTAAGCAACTAGAGGAGAGAACGGGGTCAGCTACCGTTCATCTTTCAACTCAAGAGAACGACAGTGCCCTTTTGTACCACATCTGGCAAAATATGGCGTGGAATTTGGCGTCAGGGTACCTCAAGGAAAAGAATGCAGCATGGTGGCATACTTATGGTAGACTGGCTTATAATACATATGAAGCATTATCACCCAATAGGCTTGTTCTTTATAAAGCATGCGTACAAAATCTCGGACATTGCACCGTAATGAACTCTGATACATCAATTCAATAATTAATTTTGTATAGTTCAATTCTGTTTATAAACGCATTTGCAGATTGTATTATCAATGTGTAAAATCTTGAGACATGGTTTGTAAGACTTTTTATCTATTTTGGTTCATGTTATGGTAAGCAACTCCGACGTTACGTTACGACTGAACTTTGACTGTAAATTTGTCGAGTAAAGCGTGCTGCAGTATGCCTTGCAAAGGTATATGGATAGAGCTGTTTAACCGACCATATATACTTCGCTCTTGCCTCTTCATATCATCATCTTTACGGAAATTTGCGTTGACCATAAATCCTAGATAACTACATCTTTTAGCATTTTGAAATTGCCAACCATTAAATTATGTCGAGGGAAATTATACTTTACGAGTCTTGGGTTAAGACCCCATACATCGTGGTTTATATAAATTAAACCTCATGTCATGTTGCGTTTATGCATCCTTTTGCAACCTACTCACACTAGGAGACATCACACATTTATCGTCCTCATTAAATTTACAGTTTTGTAAAAGTTATGGTGTGAAAAACTACACCGTCACTAAATGATTGACAGATATATACATAACTCAACTGACTAAGTGAGAAGTATATATCCTCGTATTCCAACAGCAATATAAACCGGCTATTAGTTGTTAAATATGTAGTTCCGATGGAGCGAGCGAATATAATACCAGCGTCTATATTGAACACTACATCTGCTTGTTACTCATGTTCTGATATAACAGGCAATTAAAAGTCAAATGATGAACGTGATTGGTGAGTGCGGGTGAGAAGGGGGACGGAGTTGGCAATGCAAGGGCTATGCTATACTTCGGGTTGTACCAAAGACGTCTGCACCATTAGCATGTGTTATAGCATATTGTGCTGCATTAAAGATGCATTCTATCACATTTAATCACACTTCGCAATAAGTGCTACGTTGCCTTCGTGTGCAAAATGGGTCTCTGTCATAATCTGTAATAATATGTGGCTGGTTCGCTAGCCTCGTATTTATAATTGTTAACGAAAATGCCAAGTAGTCATGCATTCAGAGCCGTGATTTATTCACAGCGAATTGGAAAACTGTACTACATAAACACGACTGATTTTGGATGATAAGCAAATCAGCCAGTGTGACAACAAGGCGTGAGTGCTCAATAAGACAACTTTATCATTTTGATATTTGATTGACATGACTAGACGACCAACGCAATCTGGAGTGTTCCTCGACAAGCACTGAAGAAAAGATACAAGGGCTAGAGTATAGGGATTATGGCAAGGTTTTCCTCCTGTGGTTGTGCCGCTTTAGTGTTAACACAGGTACAATTGACTGGCGTCCACAATTATGAAGCCGCAAACGGGCTTTGACCTGAACAGTTTGGTTTGCATGCAATTGACACAAAAATTTAACGCATGTCTAATGAAACGCATAATAACGTAAACTGCTATATTTGTAACTTAAACAGCGATTGGTGGAATTATATATTAAGACTGTAGATTAGAGAAGAATTTGTCATCAAAGTCGCAAATGAAACAAACTGGAATGCCCTGTACATAATGATGAGGTGCATAACAAACCTACGTACCTGTATCGTTGTCAAACATAAAGTTGGTGCAAAGGTCATACGATTACTACCAACTGATATCAATATATGTAATTCTAAAAACATCTTTGTGGTTTGGTCCTGTTGCTCACGTTTTAGGTACATATATTAAAGGTTTGCTTTCTAATCATTTAACGTTTGTTTGCTTTGCAGGTTATGGATATTAGAAGCTAAATAATATTTATAATATATGTAGATTAACTATGACTGTGTATATATTCTGATGATGGATTCCTACTATCAACAGTCAAATTTTCTTGAAGTTTTGCCTCGAAGAAAGAATAAAAGCCCCTCAGGGATTAAGAATTTGTAAGTTTATTTGATTCAGTGCACGTAACTCGATATCACTAGCATTGTATCACTCTATGGGCGAAGCACACTAGACCGGTAGGCGGAATGGACTATTTCGGGTCGGCCATTTATTTTCACCTTGATATGGAATTCAAGGAACGAATTTTAAATTTTAGGAAATCGCCCATTGATGGTCAACGTATCAAGGAAATGTGCACCACAGATAGATTGTCATAACATCAATATTATAACAGCGTCAATATGCTTCGGACTCATATCAGGAGGTTTCACTAGACATTTTATGCGTCTAGGGTCACCAAATGTTAAGGGAATCGCAGGTACTGCGTTTTACAAATTGTGCCGGGCAATGCCATTTTAGATAACTGTTTGGCCTGATCCACGGATATTAACCGCAATTAATGGAATGATTCGCTGATCTTTACTGTAGCTGTGTACCTGTATAAGCAACTGAGCCCCATGTTGGAGGTAGTCTAATAACTCGGAGGAGCGTAACAAAAATCATATCAAATAAATGGCAGCGTTTTTGGTTCATGCTGGGCCCTGCTATCGTGGGACTCATTGTGCAATAATTGCTATGCTTTTTAATAATAATAATGGCACGATTGTGAACCGTAGCTATTTTTTTCCTTTCTGGTAAATAGTGAGATTTGATAATGCGTCAACCCGAATAAGAGACTGCGATACGCTGTATTGTACCACCCTCTATAGGCCTCCGAATCATGATTCCTGTATTACTGCAGCATAAAAGTGTTTCCAAAAGAGATATATCCAATTTTAATCGCCTTGGTATAGATCTATGCATTAGAAAATCCTTCCTTCCCGCCGCACCTTCAGTACACGCAAAACCAATGCTACATCGTTTCAATAAATTGAAATGAGGCCTAACTCGACTGCCATAAATAAACTGTCAGCTGCATGTTCCAAGCCATTCTCGACTAACATCAGTGTACATCTACAAAGTATGTCATTAATTAATCTCTACCAGCAAAATGCCAGCAAATGTACGGTGGTTGATTGAATGCGTATTTACGTCGTTTAGCATATAATTTCAAATTAATGCGAAGATCAATTCCGTCACCGCGACCTTATATGTCCTTTAAATACCACTTTAATCCCCCATTATTTAACGTAAGGCTAAATTCGCCCGCCGTGTTTACATATCCCTTAAATCCCTCTTTATTTTAACGTAAGGCATAAATAGACTGTTCCTCTTAGTCACGTTTGTGCAAAAACGAAGTTGCATCTTGCTGACAAGCTTTAAAATCCTTTTGAAATTATGAGCCGATACTGTCTAATATATCGATCTGTAAAAAACGATTACCCATTACGCACAGCCGTGACCGACAGCAATGTTGAAGTAAGGATAGTCAAAATTCTATTCAATAGATTTTCGCGGCTTATTGCCGTGTTGATGCCATCTTTTGAGTTGATACAGGAATTAAGAAAAATAAAAAAAATAGTTTTTCACTTTCGTCTGAATGTGAGGCGTTGCGTTGCATAAAGGAATGTAAAGAAATCAAAATGTGTACATGCCTTGTCGTAATTGCCCAATATTAGTTTGTTGTCACGATGTGAAAGCACAGAGCGCACGTGAATAGGTTAAAGTCTTGTTGCATACCAATCGTTAACACTATGGTGTAAATAGATAGTCACGAGCCGAGACATCATGGCCCTCGGCGATAACATGGCCCAATTACTTTTAGCTCAGATATACAATGTTTTTGATAGGTCAATTTGAAAATTGTTTACTTTCATCGGACACAATCTATTTAATAACCCAACATTGGTTGGTGTTCTGTGTAAGATGTCGTTGATGCAGGCATTTCACACCGGTCCCAATGGCAGATCCCATACTTTTTTAATGTGTCTTACACGATGCAGTCGTTAACAACACAGCTCTTAGGGGGTTCGGTAGTATTTCCTGCGGATGTTACATATACCTCAAATATTATTCGGTTTATATAACCCGGTCATTGTTTGCTCCAACTTAATGGTAGAGGAAGGCATCGCTATCTAGGGATCCGGAGATTGGCTACTGCTGCGCATTGAGTTGCCGTTGATCCTGTTATTTCAGCTGACGTTTGAGTAGGCACCGGATGAAAAGCGAGGGGCTTTATGACACATTACCACTGTGGCTGTCAATCTATACCATCAAATATAAGCAACATTATCGATACAGACGGAAGTTAGGTGATCAAATGGTCACAAGGCTAAGCAGTCTTCACTCACAGTATGGTGAAATATTCGGTCAATACGGCGATACATGAGCAGAGGACAATTAGATCACGTGACGTAGCAACATATCATAGAAAGAGTAAAATATGCGTTAGAAAAATATAATTAAACGCCGTCATTATATCCTACACACACGAAAGCGCGACAATGCAATGCGATCCTAGTAATGCAGGTACCTCAATGAGGATATCAGTAATGAATGATAGGTTCTACTTGCTTTGACGTATCTGAGTTTGCACCATTGAAGCGCATAAGCTTAGTAACAAAACATAAGGCGGCTCGAAACGTGATCAACCTTTCGATTGCTCAGAGTGACACAATGCACTGCCTTAAGCATTGATCCATTGAGTGTCGGGATGAATTATGTATATAGAGCCGAAACTGTTTAGCCGTTTAGAACGCGGCACGTGAAACGCGCAGAATAATCGAATAAACGAGGATTAGGGCTTTCCATAAAATATTCTTTTAGCCAGTCATCATCGCAGTACAATGATAGTTTTACATCTAGTACGCCTAACCACATTGTCTATAACACTTTATGTAAATATAAGTTCCCATGAAGCAATGTTATCACAGTAGCATGATGAACCTATGCTACCGTCTAACTTTATATATTTAATCAAATGCAGTTTATGGTATGCCGTTTCTTTTCCTATTTAGTTGACATTTATGTGCAACTCCTGACAGCCCTATCCATCTCTCCCTCATAATTAACAGGAACTCGGCTGAAGATATCAGTGTCTAAGCGCCGCACATTCAATATGATGCTTCTACTCTGCTGGGCAGCGAATTTCTTTACAGTGAAAGTTACAAATAACAATTACCTAATGATATAAATGGAGTATATTTTGCGCTGAGCCTAGCTAAATGCAGAGGAATGATGCATAAACAACATTTGTATCATATAGTGGTATTAACACCAATAAAACTTTTTTTATGTGACGATACCTTCGTGTGAACATGTTAAATTGTTATTCCTGTGCTAAAATAGCTCAATGCCATGGTTGACGAGGTATCGCTATACTTTGTGCACATTATCCATCGGTCAAAAAGAAACACAGAGGATACAATGATAAGAAACTGTAAAGCAAATCACGAAGAGTTACCCCTATAGGATCGTCAGTTGAACACCGCTGCCAAGCATTTGTCTGTATCAAGGGATAACACAAATTCCTAAAATAAGCGATGACCAACAATTGGTACCATCGGTAGGATAATGCCCTTCTTTACGGCCTTGTTATTTAAGCACAGTATATATGGAGTATCTTATTACGGTCGTGTTCCCTGTCAACTGAATACTGTGTGATAAGGAAATGAAGGACTCGCATGGTCAAAATATATTACCAAAACTTTGTAACATAATCCGCTTTGCTGTTCAGCCGAAGGTTTGGGTTTAACTTAGCGTCCACAAATCCTATTGTTATTTGAGGTCTAACAGATTTATATATATGAGCCTTTGGCCTATCAATATTTTCGACAATTACCAAATTATTTGACGAAACAGCATTCAATCGATCAATCTTATGAATGATGACATATATTCTTAGCAAAATATGTTATAATTGCAACATTTGACGTACATGCTACCCATTGGGTTTTTAAGGGGAGATGAGGTAGCAAGAGTTAAATGTGATGAGCTGCTGCATATTCGGCATTAGCTTGCAACGCTACTCCAGTAGAAAATCTTCAGACGAATACGACCGGTATTATAAGTAAACTTAGTTTTAGAACAATGGAGCTTCATGGTGTCATCCTGGATGCTACTCCGCCATGTGTGAGGCGCAATGTTATGAACAATTGTCGACCATGCATACCCACAATCCGAAAGTAATGCATCCAATCGCATTTTCAAATTAGCTCAATATATAATTACATGAGTAATCCTTGTAGACGTAAATGAACCTAAATATGAACATATCCATTTGACTGAAATAGTACCATAGAGCTCATTAATATTATTCAATGAAGCCACTGAAACCTAACATCCGCTGCATAAGTTTAGCATGCAATGCATAGGAGACAATAAGGCGTGTTAATAACGCACATAATTCCATAATACCCCGTACATAATCTAGCTTCCTAATAAGCCATCATCTACACTTGAAAGTAGCAGGTAACGTTTGATGCTAAGTAACATATATCAGTTTTCAATGAATCCGCCGTAGAATGAGAGGTCAAATCAAGAACAACTATACGCTTTCCTCTCCTGGGGATATTATCTAAGTTAAGGTTTGAGGTCCTGCAAGTAGTCAGTGTGAATCCATTGGTTATCTCTATGGTCTGGGTTTATCGTATCTTCACAGATATCTTTTTTTTTTCCGGCTCATACATCAATCCGCCTTAATACAACCTATGAAATTCGCTAAAACCGAACACAACCTCGAGACATAGCAAACTTAGGTAGTTTATTTGCTGTCGCTTGGCTCTAGTCTGCGTATTATTCGAATGAAGTAATATTTTAAGGGTAGATTACACCAAAGGAATACTTCTTTAGCATAAGAAGTTATCGTCGAAATTAAGCATTAAAATCACTTATTTATTAACAATGAAATTGTCATTCTTGAATTAAAAGTGATCCATGTTACTGTGTACTAGTAAGGGTGTTGCCGATGTAACATTTGTTTTGCATTCTTAAGGTAATCAGGGAAACTTCCAGCGATCAGGTCATTTGTTTACATGTTTAATATAATGTGCATGCATATCAGAATAATCACAGTCTCTCGTGATAGCATGACGGCGTGTGTACCCCAATATGTCACTGGCTTTAGTCCTTTATGCTTTTATCAATAGGATGTGAACTATCGCCAATCATCATTACCAGTTCAGTCCATCATGTAGTGCTTGCAATCGCTGTTCTTCTGTGATATCCGTGTTCAAATATCGAACCCCATATCACATGAGACTGGTATATAGAACAATCATGGGGTCATTAAACTATTTTACATGTAGCACAAATCTATATTTATGGACTCTCTTGATCACATATATTGAAAGGCGATGTCTCGCGGATAAACATGCATTTTGGACTTAACTTCAATTATCATCGTCCAAATATAGCTTAAAGGGATCTCACCGATGCTATTTTTAGTGCTGCAAACGTCAATAAAATATTACCCCCGGAGAGCTGATAACGAATGATCAGTTTGCAATGCTATGCCATTATGTTGAACAAAGCGCATCCGACTAGTATAGCGTGATTGTAATACATTAGTATGGTTTTTTTAGCCGGAAGCAATATCTATTGTATTTGCTGGTAGCATTACCAGTAGAATATTTTTTACCGCCATATCTACTGCATAAATGCACGTAGAGTTTATTACTTTCTGATGCTTGCAATGAAGTGCTTCTACCTTAGTGCGCGTTTAATCGATTAGTTATATTAGCCACTGTAGTCAGATTGGCTTATTGTATCCATAGTAAAATTAACCAGTGCACTTACCACGGTTGATCATGTTGCGAACATCCGTAAGCTATGTAGCCATTGCGTACCAAAATAACACAATACTATCTATTTGGTTATGATATGATCAGAACACTACTTCCACGCCATCATGTCAGCTGTGAAAAGCGTTAACAATGCTTTTATGGCTCGACGACCACTTAATGGAATCGCAAGGGCATGAATTGATTAGGTTTCAGTATGAATCAGTTACTGAGCAGCGCTGACACCGATGTGGCCTATGGCACGACCACGTTTTCGAATAGACGGTGCTGGTGTGATGTAGTATGTGATCGTATGTCGTAATTGACACCAATAACCCGATTATACAATAGATAACGTGCTTGATTATACATGATACATACTTGTCCAATTACAAAAGCATCGCGTCAGAGAGCTTAGTTTGCCGATTTAAGAGTCTATATCACATGCCCCCATATGGCAGAGCGGCGTTTATTTATGAAGCAGCTTAAGCTACGCCATCAGTAAGTACAAAAATGATTTCGATAAATAATCAACTAAAAACACGCTAATAACTGAAGGTAACACTATTAATATTTCTAACAACTAATATATATCTCATGTTTAAGTTTAAACATTCGCCAATTTATATCCTGCAATAGATATATTCCAGTCATGGTCATAAAGATTATTAAAGGGATTTCCCTGACAAAGGCAATCCGCTTTGCGCTAGATTTATAATTTAGCATTTGTTAAATTCATCTGCCTTTTACTGTATCAACTATTGTAATTTCCAAGGAGTGAAATCTGATAAATGGAACTTTAATGAAACGACTAGCTATCAAATATATAACTCTGCTAATCGATTAATCCCTTAATGTACGTGCCTTGTTATAACGGTGAGGGGCATCAACATTGTGTTTTGTATTGATGGCAATTCAATCAAGGGGAAATTCATGAATAGCAGTTCGTATCATGCATGTATGTTGCATTATAAAGTGTAGCTGATGTCATCGTGCTTATGGCACAGAGACTTATTAGAGCGATCAGCAATCCTATTGGCCTGTAAACCTGGTTGTTTAAAGCAATTTAAGTAAAGGCATCTGAACGTCTTAAGACGCATGTGTATACCATGCAGGCTCGCCGTGCAGCTGTTTTGTGCGCAAGGATTTGCGATATGACAAGATTCCATTAGTTTGGTATTTCTTAAGCTTGCTTACAAGTCTTTTACACAGCTAAGGTAATGCATTGATCGCTGTGCGGAGCGCCCAAATCACATCTTTCGAGCATCGCCGCGGGTCGTTGGCCACCCGATTGCCGTACGGCCCGAGGGTATATACTGCTAAATTAATATATATTCAGCAAGGTTATGCCGCAACGCATTTATATTTATACTTTGGCAAATTGCACTAATCTGGCGGAGGAATAATGAAGTACCAATTCAGTCAACTTGAGAACGGTCCGTTCTCTTAGAACTGCATTGGAATTAAGGCTCAGTTGAATATGTTTTGAGCTGCAATAGAGCAATACCAAACGCCAGTGTTCCTTTCAATATGACTTATGCAATTCACGTGTGATGCTATGTGTTCTTGACATAAACCACGTCACGATAAAAGCTAAAATGCTCATATCGAAATTATTACATATTTATGAATTCAATATTATAGAGTATTCTAATATTAAGAATTATTTCGGCTTTCACGGATAAGGACTAGGGTAAGGGTTAGTGACAATGTCGATAAAACGACGAAATCTTAAAGAAAAATTAAAACATATATATATACATGTATAAATACATATATATATATATATATATATATATATAAAATATTCATATATATATATGTAAATATATATATATATATATTTATATATATATATAAATATATATATATATTTATATATATATACATATATATATATAATATATATATATATATTTATATATATATATTAATATATTAGCTTAAATGGGACGGTTGCAATTTTTCATTGTGGAGATATCTTGTTTAATGCGGCAATAATAACATCTGCAACCTTGAAAATTGTTCATCTTATCATTCAAACATGCAAGTCTCGCGTTTTCTACGCTGTCATCATATTCAAAGGTTTGCCTCACTGTATAAAACAATTACATGTCGATGCTCATTTAATCATCATCATCATCATTCAGACCAGATATATTGACTGGAATAGCAATGAAATGCTGTAGGCCTGTAGTTTCATCTAACTTAGGATTCTATTTTATATCTAAGACCGGCTTCAAGCCAAATTATATAGAATTTCACGTGACGGTAAGTTGATGGTGATCAGGCTTGAAGTCCATAACTTTTCAAGCTGACCCTCGAAATTGATTGGTCATGCAATGGAAGCATTATCCTCCTTATTTACATCGTCGATGAAAACACACCGTTAGGATAGCGAGGGTTCACCCGCACTGGTTTGACATTTACCACAAAAGCGCCCCCCCCTACTTCCATATTACAAATTTCCTGAATACTGATATTCGTCCCCCAGGGCATGCCTAATAATTATAAAGCTCATGCTTATATTATGTGTTCTGTGGACACACAAGTGTCACACTTAGTGCATTCATCAAGCCGTCACTATTACAAGCTATCATTTTATGTTTTGGCATGTCACAGACTCAAAGAAAATAGCTGATGATAATTGCATGATTTATGGTGGAAGATTGACGGGTAAAATGCGTGCTATTCCATATGGTTCCAATATGTCTATTTGTGATCAAATGAGGATCGTGGTGTTACACCAAATCAGCCCATTCTTGGCTACCCCAGTACATTATATCTGTCTCACAAATTAGCAGGAAACATCCTGACTGACCATTGGCTAATCCATGTCAGTGCTAGTACTGACAAATACAGGTATCACGGGTCGTACAGATAGGAGGATTGAATGACAAGTCGAAGTTGCTAACGGCAAGCTATATTTTACGCGATGCCTCCATATTAAGTTAGGTGATAACCACTGTTGACGTTCTGGCCTACGCAACCAAGTCATCTATATAGTGCAATTTGTTTATACTTCCTCAGAAAGAAGGTTCTTTTTATTTTTAAGTCCACGAATGGCAAACGTAACCCATGGACGATTTTGACAGCGCAATACAGTGATGCAATAAAATTCATCGGACGAATCTATTATAATTTATAAACTTTATTTGGTGCCTACACGCCCTATTTAATCTCTTAAACATATTTGCAAATTACCTATTGTTAACAGGTAATAACATGTTACCACGACAATCGGTCTGTGTCTGTTTTTATGTGTCATTAGTTAAGCGAGACCTCAAGTCGCATATATCACGCTATAACAATATTCGTAAGAAGGCGAGATCCGACACTATCGACAACAAATTGCATTATTGAAGCATGGAGCTGCTGTTTTCTTATTCCATATAATACTAGATGGAACTGATGGTATCTTATCTATCCACTCTTTGCAAGAGCCTGTTAGCACGGTACTTATAGAATAAAACACCTGAATGGCAGGCAAAAAGGCAGGCTGCTAGATGATTGTCGGCTACATTGCTTCCATGATGCGAAAACAAATGCCATGGCTAATTCAGAGAGAGCAAAAAAGTTCAACTGCGCAGTTTTCGTGCAATTCAACTGCGTTTGATTTTTTAGGTCCAGATTTCCGCACACTGTATAGAAGCTTTGTGTTTTATTTACTAGATTTCATTGATCATGCGTTCAAAAAAAATAACCATGACTAATTGGTTAGTTAAAACGGCAGCCGAATCTTCAAACCGTGCAAAAGCATGAACAGACGTTTCAAAGAACCACTTGTGTATGTTTCTTGCATGTGGACAAGAGAAGATCATCACACAGCAGCTTAACATTATAACCTCTGTTCAAGATAACATTTTATCATCCATGGCTTTCAACGTGCAGTCGATGAGCGTAAATTATGTGACATTTCCAGTAGCTGTCAGGATTTTCATTCAGCCAACACTAATCAGATTATACGCAAATAAACACTTACTATTGATTTATGTCGGGTCAATCATATCCAAGTGTGTATACACTACAAAGTATCTATCAACTTAGAATAAATCAGCAATGCGCAGAATCAAGTTTTGTTTGTATTTAATACCTCACCGTTTAATATGCACAGAGCTAAGGGCTAGGCTCACTCATTGCATCGGCTGAATTCCCATGTAATCTGAATAGCAAACTGACAATAGGCGCACGATTGTGGCAGTTGCAGAGGGCTAGGAGCACAACCCGTGTTTGTTGTTTTACACGCACAAGAAAATTGAGGGATGAAGGGCGCCCTTTGAGGTAGCAGAGGATCCGGCTTTCTTTATCCTCGGCCCCGATGCGGTTCTAGCTTATTATCTTTGTAATCATCGCAAATTGCGGACTCGACTGACGGTTGAAGCCGATTTAAGACGCATGTGTATACCGCATTAGTTCGCAGTGTAACTGCTTGGGAAGCAGAGACGATGCGCCTTGGCAATAATACAATCATATGCGACCCTTGTGTGCAGGTAACTTATTGTATGGAATGTGAGGAATGGCCCGCATTTCTGTTCACTTAAAACGAATGATTCACATGTTCCATAATACAGCAGTGGATGTTTTTTCGACGCAACCTAGTAAACGCACAAATCGCATATGTAGCCATTACATTGCGGGGTCTTTGGCAACCCTGCGTCACCACTGCCAGAAAGTATACACTGCTCGATTAATACATGGTGCAATGGATATATGGCCGAATCAACCCAGAAACCTTGATAACTTTAATTCCAATTATTGCATCTAGGTTATGATTACACTATCAGCAAACTGAATCCCAAGTGCATTCCCAAGTGAAGCCTAAACAGCTCAGTCTATTTACAGAGACATGTCTATGTTTGTATAAAACCATAGATCACGATATTCACAGCCAATCTGGAGATATCAGGGGTATAGAGTGTTGCATTTATTCAATTTGGAACATACAGGCATGAGCATGGTGGTTCGTGTTTACCTATCTATTACAAAAAACCTGGTATCCGTGCCTTTGGCTCTCCCGATCGTATCATCATCTGATCGCAAGTGGCACTGATATCTGCTTCTTGGTACAGTGTTTGCTTGAAATATAATATGATTGAATATTTGGTTCGATCTATTTCACTAAAGCAAGGACAACTGCCAATTACGGTTTGATGACATTCCCCTAAAAGTGCGTCACAGCAGGTGATCAGAAATCATAATAAGCTTGCGTCTGATACAATGGCAGTTTCGTCGTATCAAGGACCCTTTTTTTAACAACATCGGTATTCGAAAGCTGCCATTCGGCCTGCATACACTCGATTGAAAGCCCCTCAGGGAATGCGAATTACATTGGATCAGGCAGCTATAATTTATAAAGCTCATGGAATGCCCCATTTCCTTCATTCATTCTATATGTAATTGTATGAATCAGAGTGGTTAATATGGATTATCCCCACGATGCAGCGTTAAATGAGGATATCTTTGTCGTGGAAATTTCACAATTATTGTTTCGGCTGTTACAATGGAAAGCTCCAAGGCAGGCAGTAATTTGTTTCCATGATATAGCTAGATACGTTTGTGTTGCATGACTATAAAACTGTAGGTTAATAATCTCATTAATCCCAGGTAACTCATTATAGCGATTCATTCACCACACTGAACGTCATTGTACTCAAAAGTTTTCCTTTCTTCATGAAACCGTTCTATTTTGATGCATTTTCGATTAAAGGGTTCGAGGTACATCGATGCGAATGCTGTGACTATCTGCTAGCCTTCGATATTATGTTACTCGATATTATGCATAGTGACTCAGACGGACTTTGACAATTGCAAAATAACATGTCACATCATAATAATGCGATGCTGATCGGAACAGAAAGCCGTTACACCTCAGGCGTGTACCCAGGTATTAAGATTAATCGAGTTCCGAAAGAAGAAGAATTAAAAAATCCCATTTACATCATCAATGACGGCACATATATTTGGACAACAGGTCAGCTTCGTTGTTTTGTGTGTACAAGTAATGCAAGTAATGTGATATTTACATAACGGTGTTTTTTTATTTGTTTCGATTTTGAATCAAACGCTTGAGTGTTGGATTGGCATAAATGTTGCAACCGGATATTGTAATAACGGATGTTGCTAACCCGTTAATGTTATGAGATGACCATATCAAAGCTACTGGTGTTTTATTTCTAAAAAGAATGTATTGTTGCAACACTAATGATACGCATTGATAATGACAAATACGGTCATGTATCCAGTTCTCAAATATCCACGAAATAAATCAAAGCTGATATTGTACAACAAGTCCGTTGGTATGTGTCAGTTTGCTGGTATGGTATTTTAGTATATGCACCACTGCTTGCTATAGAGGGGGGTGTGCGTGCAAGTTATAGACGAAAAGTGTTCGGTTATGCCTGTTTAATTTCTTACGCATTACATTATTTTAAGAGTAAGTGCTCTTCATCGTTAATAGCTCAACTATGGTTATTTATGATATACATAGCTTTGCTTCAGCGTTAATGATTCCAAACATTCGGAGCAATAACCAGAGATAACATTGGCTATTGCACCTATATAAAACTGACTTGCTGTAATCCTTTTACTTACACTCACACTGGCAGCTAGTAGGCTTTCACTTTCTCATCAAGGAGTTCGGTGATTTTTATCCTGCCATATGTTGCAAATAAGATACTTTAAATTTGCATTCATTATTTAGTTGCGTTGCTCTTTTATAAAATCTAGTTGGCTATATTTAGTTTATTTTGTGTCTACTTCCTCACCTTGAGTAGCGTGACCTTTGTTTCTACTTTTGTCAAGAGACGGTGAACCCGTCAGATTTACATATAACATTTAACCAGTCATAATGAATATTATATTGAAAAACAATTTTGGAAGACCAAATATGATCGGGTCGTATTGGGCGATGGTGAATTAAAAAGACAGATCCAACAGTTTTTGAATCACATTGGCAAATCAAACAAGCATCATTAACATTTAAAAAAACGTACGCATGTACGGATCATAAATTTGCACCCACAAAAATTATGCACATGTATATATATACGTTTGTATATATGTATGCATATATATATATATATATATATATATATATATATATATATATATATATATATATATATATATATATATATATATATATATTTATATATATATATATATATATATATATATAAATATATGTATATAGATAAATATATGTGTATATATATATATACATTTATATATATATATAAATATATGTATATATATATATATATATACATTTATATATATATAAATATATGTATATATATATAAATATATGTGTATATATATATACATATATATATATCTATAGCTATATATATATATATATGTATGTATGTATGTATGTATGTATGTATGTATGTATGTATGTATGTATGTATGTATGTATGTATGTGTGTGTGTATGTATGTATGTATGTATGTATGTATGTATGTATGTATGTATGTATGTATGTATGTATGTATGTATGTATGTATGTATGCATGTATGTATGCATATACATATATGTATGTATTTATGCATGTATGTATGTACGTATGTATGTACGTCTAACATGTGAACTGACAGTATATGTCTAATAGTACATAAGAACTTATTGTTCTATGTAAATCTCGCAGGGGGTGGGGGTGTTCTCACTATGTGGAGGTTAGTTGGGATGTGCCGACAATTTGGGTCGGTAATGGGGCGTTTGGTATACTATGGGTCGTTATTTCTTGAAGACAGGTATCGTAATGGTTCTATCGGCGTAGCTCCAATAGGCACGGTAGTCCCGGGCCTACGCATCGTTTCCAAAAATGAATAGCACCATATTGGATCTATAGTTTAAAAAAAATTCGGGGGAGGTCCCCCCAACCCCCCCATACCAAGTGGGCCTATACTTCGTAATAGGCCCAGCTACGCCCATGGGGTCGGTTTTTTGGCAATAACCTGGTAAACTAATATGTACGTTTTTTTGACAGCGAGTATAGCAATGGATTTGTTTTGGGTATCCAACATGATGCTCAATATTGGGTATTTGTGGGTCAATGGTGGCCAGCCCTATCAGCCAGCGTGGTTGTGTTGTTTTAAAGACAAGTGTTATGGCATGATAAGCAAACAGAAATGTCAAGATTGAACGTTCTCCTTCCATTGTTTCCTGCAATATCGTCTACCTCACGGGCCGAACGCCCTGGGGCGCTCGTTGATAGCTTGCGGGCCCGAGTCACACATTTGTTTATTTAGTGGCCGCTAACTAATTAACTGCCTTGCAGTTACGAACCAAAGCATCGTTGGGACTAACCACGGTATTAGCAAATTATTTTTGGAGTTGCGAAGCTTAATGAGAGGGTCTAGATATGTATTGGTGAAAAACAATGTGTATATGAATGGGTCTGTTTTCAGAGGATTTTGTAGCTAAATGGTTCCCTTTTCTCAATCTGGCTTGGTATAGATATGGTCCGGTTTTTGTTTTCCATGGCGGCTCACCCCTACCCTTTTCTAAGGAGAGTACCAACCCAGCCCCCCCCCCCCCCCAGGATTGATAGCAGCCGTCAGCACACCAACATCACCCATCGGAGTAGCATTAGCACATCCTCAATGTCTGCAGCACCTTCAACAGCCGGAATTTACAAAGCGGTGGTATAAGGTGCAGCCAACACTCGGTAATGTTTTTTGTAAACTAGTCTATACACTTTGTTGTCATTAACACCATTTTGTTAGGACACTATTTAAGTAAGTAAAGGATAATCTTAGGATATGAGCTTGCTCGCAATAGTTGAGTGCCACCAATTTTTACATTTAGCCACCATAAAGGGGCAAATAATGGGGACATCTTGACCTTAGTACGGCTGATGGGACTTGACTATAATTACCACCAACTCTTACATTAAGTATTTAAATTTATTGATGTGCTGTTACTGAGACAGAAAAAATACTCTTTATTGTAATCAGTTAATAACAGCCAGCATGATCAAGGTTTAAACCATGTCATTCCAATTATATAAATGCCACATTGCCAAAAATACAGCTACACAACGGGTTTTGCAGCTTGGCGTTCAGTTCCGGCTGTATTGCTAGAAGCGCAGCTGAAATTGAAAAAAGATATATACAGGAAGAATATTAGATAAGGTCAATTACAATGATTAACTGCTTGTTTTAAAAAGGAACATCACCATTATAATTTAGAATACTCTGCATCAGGTATTTACCTTGATAGTTCCATTCCTTCGAAAATTCATGTAGTCTTTGAGTGATGAACGGTATATATTGTTCTTGAACTCAACTGTAATGGATCTCCTTTGCACTTTCTTCACAATGCCTGATAACATATGAGGGAAACACTTAATAATCTTCAGAAAAATTATGCCATTACAAGTTTCACAGCTGAAAATATATCACTCATAGTATGCATAGAAGTGTTGATGACTTCGAAAAGATGCTACCAAGTTGGATACAATGTGCATCATACATTTGAAGTCAAAACAACAAAAACACAACAATGTTACATATTTGTATATATACCTCGGTGCCATGTTAATTCGTCAGATTCATCAAATTGCCATTCAATCCTTAAGATTTACATACAAGGAAGGTTGCATAACATAACTGAGAGCTCTGAAAATATGCCGGCCTTGTATACCATGTGCACCATGCAACTGGAATCATAAGACTGATCTAGAAGACCAGGCCAAGAATTTAAATTTACCCTCCTTCTATGTTTTCAAAGATCAGGGCTCATAGTATCCATAAATTAAATGACATAGACATTTTTTAGGTAACAGACAGATGGACAGACAAATTAAAAGAGTTCAATTTACATACCATTTATCCATGCAGGAATGCACATGCATGCCCAAGTTCATACATCAACTCATATAACTATCTGTTGTGTATGATTACCTCTAACTGCTTCATGTCAAGAGCCTTGTGGGGTTCAGGGACATTAGTGCTCTCTACCTGAACATAGCAACATTTTGATTAATAAAGATCAGCTGCCAAAAGTATGTGCTACTGTGACCAATCACATTAGAAATAAGGTGAAGGTCATTTAAATATTTCGTCCTTAGTGAGTTAGATAAGATTGTTACTGACAGATATCATTATCAATACATTACCACTTTAGCAGAATAAAAAGAATTTCAAGCTAATCAACAAGTCAGATGTAAAGCTTCTGTGTTTATATAGGCAATGTTTATTGTCCAAGAAGTCACCCTTTATATATGGGGCGGCTAGTTTGACAAATATTACTTCAAAGAATAGGAATAGACCAGTGGATTATGTGAAAGGTGACTTCTGGCATACAACTGAGCTAATAGGGCATATTATCTTGCTAGCAGACACATAAATATGTGAACAAATCCTCAAATGGATGCATACAAGTTTACATATGCACAATGTTTATACTTTTAAGTATTTAACAACAACCTATGCATTTCATAATCTCAAACAGTTGTGTAAGTTTACCACTAGCTGCATTATGTCAATAGCCTTGTGTGGTTCAGGGACAGAAGTGTTCTCCACCTGCAGCGTGCAGTGAGTTTGAATCACACATGTTGGGTGCTAAGAGGTGTGTACATGTGCAGGGCTTTTCTAAAGCATTTTAAGAATGCAAGCAATCAAATGTGAAAATGAAAGTCAGAGATTATGAATAATGTGCACCCACAATTTACAAATGGATGGATGAATAAACTGACTTCAGAGCAAAGTTATTCAAAAAGCTCTACCAGACAGCATTAATATATATGAGTAAAATATCAATCACCAATGTTTGACCAGAGGACAGTCTGTGCATGATATCAACAGCTGACTCAGAGGACCCCTCGTGTGGTATGGTATCTGTTCGTGTGTAAAAAACAATGAATGAATTGTAGGTAATAATAAACCAACAGAAACTGGTTTCCTATGCAAGCATAGTGCAATATCTTAAAGCCTTAAATAGTCTGCACCATATGACTTTTTTTACAGGTAAAATTGGATGCTGTGCCTGACATGCAAATTACCTTTTAGCAATGTGCACTTGCAATCATTTCGTATGAAGTCACTGGAATTTCCTCTGCCTGACACAGATTGTCATTCGCTGACCTACACACATACACAAATATTTACCTGTCTAACATATGCCAACAACAATATAATTATAATGCAAAGAATATGAAAAGTTACAGGGAGGAGGAACTGTTCTTGGGCAATTTAGTTGAAATATATAATAAACAATTAGCTGAAATGCAATGATCCTCACCAGCACGCACAATTTATTTTTATACAACCTGGGGAGCACATCCACTTGGGCTCGGGTTTTGAGAACGGTTTATAATTATGACTTTATGTTCAACTACCATTGACATTGTTTATCATTGGACAGGACAGGTGTGGTTTTTCGTTATGTAAGATTTAAATTACTCACATAAATGATAGCAGATTTTAAACATATATGAGGAAATCTTAGAATCAATTGTATACACGCCGTTCTACCAACACCCACAGCTTCCATCTTCCAGACTGACTTTCTACACTGCAAAGGTACGGGAAAAGTTTCCAAAGAATCGCGCGAGTAACCAAGGATGTCAAGTGCATAAACGCACTCGGGACGAAGAGCGGCTATGACGGGGAGCATAGCGTTACCGGTAAATCACAATCAACCTGACTATATTCCCGCGCATTTGCAAAATTAGATGACTCGTTGTTTTAACAACATACGATGTAAGACAACGGTTACGGTTTATCGCCTCGGAAGGGCCGGGCAATGAAGTGGGAGGAATGGTGAAGAATATTTTGTAAAAAGTAGCTATGCGAGTTTAACGACTTATTGCTAATGATCACACTTTGTCAACGAATTGAGTCCGCCATTTTCTACCCTTCCAATTCTCATATGTTTTGATGTTTATTCATTATAGGAAAGTGATGGCCTTATGATTACAGTGAGAACACGTCATCGCTTCGATACGCTGACAGAATCGTCTCCCAGTAGCCAGCGGTAGGCGTTTCTGTCATCCGAACCAGCGAGTCCCTCTTTCTGACGTTTTGACACAATATTACTTGATTCACTGTATGTGAATAGAGTCTGCCATTTTCTTCTTCCGATTGTCATACGTATGGACGTTTATTCGTTGAAGGAAAGCGACGGACTAATTGTAACAGTAAGAACACGTCATCGTTTCGATACGCTGACAGGAGCGTCTCCCAGTAACCAGCAGTGGGCGTTTCAGTCATCCAAACGAGCGAGTTTCACTTTCCGACGTTATTGACACAATATTATTTCATACACTGTATGTAAATAGAGTCGGTCATATTCTTCTTCTGATTGCCATATGTATGGACGTTTATTTGTTATAAAAAAGTGATGGACTAATGATAACAGAAAGAACACGTCATCGCTTCGATACGCTGACAGAAGCGTCTCCCAGTAGCAAGCGGTAGGCGTTTCTGTCATCCGAACCAGCGAGTCCCTCTTTCTGACGTTTTGACACAATATTACTTGATTCACTGTATGTGAATAGAGTCTGCCATTTTCTTCTTCCGATTGTCATACGTATGGACGTTTATTCGTTGAAGGAAAGCGACGGACTAATTGTAACAGTAAGAACACGTCATCGTTTCGATACGCTGACAGGAGCGTCTCCCAGTAACCAGCAGTGGGTGTTTCAGTCATCCGAACGAGCGAGTTTTACGTTCTGACGTTAAGAACACAATATTACTTCATACACTGTATGTGAATAGAGTCTGTCATTTTCTTCTTCCGATTGTCTTATGTATGGACGTTTATTTGTTATAGAAAAGTGATGGACTAATGAAAACAGTGAAAACACGTCATCGCATCGATACGCTGACAGAAGCGTCTCCGAGTAACCAGCAGTGGGCGTTTCTGTCATCCGAACGAGCGAGTTTCACTTTCCGACGTTATTGACACAATATTACTTCATACACTGTATGTGAATAGAGTCGGTCATTTTTTTCTTCCAATTGTCATATGTATGGACGTTTAATTTGTTATAGAAAAGTGATGGACTAATGATAACAGTAGGAACATGTCATCGTTTCGATACGCTGACAGAAGCGTCTCCCAGTAGCCAATAGAAGGCGTTTCCGAGCGAGCGAGTTTCACCTTCTGACGTTATTGACACAATATTACTTCATGCACTGTGAGTGAATAGAGTCCGCCATTTGCTACTTCAAAATGAGTTTTAATTCATACGCTAGTCCAATTTCTATAGACAAGGTGGCGTTTTCGCTGCATCTCCAAGTAACCAGTAGGCGATTCTATAATATTTCGCCACATGACACCTATTTCTTTCGTCATTGGTTCATTATGTCTGTCTTAAGAATGGGTTTTTCACCCGACATTTCTTATTACTTTCCTAGTTAGCAGCTCAAAAACTGGATCGTAACAGGTACTTTACCCCATACAAGTGAGCGTAGATTAGTTTATTTGCCATTCATCTCTTGGCAGAATATAGACCGTCCAATATATACGGCGCCAATTAATTCGTTAGATTTGTATCCACAATTGTTGTAACCGGAAGTACGGCTTGCTGAGTGGCACATTTAAAGGCCTGTCAATGGTATTGTATAGGGTGCCCACTTACAATTTTGTTCTCGAATAAGGCCCACTCAAAAATATTCTAAATAGAGGCCATAATTGTCATCAGCAGAAGACGCATTGTGCATCTTGATGCTTAGAACTATCATTCATAACAATTATTCGAATATGAAATTGCTTGTGAAAACACCACAAAAGCTCAGGGGTGTTTATATGACACTTAACGCATAATAGACCTGACCCTTCAGTTGACAGTAAAGCATTTTTGCACTCTTTCATTGTCAATAGTAGAATAACTACATGCTGTTTCATGTTTTTAAGGCAACCTACAGGAGGTGTATACTAACATTGGACTAATACATATATATAATTCAAGTAACACATAACACACAGTTTGTATTTTTAGCATTAATTAGTAGCAACAGTTACTAGAATCGGCACCGCCACCCTTCCCCCTCTTCTGCCTATATCTAATATCTACTAAAAAAACATTTTAATTCATTCAATGGTTAAAATTAATTATCAAGTTGATGAATCTGCAATAGTATAAACAACACATGAAGATTTGCAACGGAAACCAAAAGCAGATACTAATTGAAGTAGCATGTCTGACGCATGACGCAAAAAGCCAATAAGTGTATGAATGTTTTTTGCTAGAAACCATACCTCAGAATCAACAGTGAGTGATAGTCAAAAGCTGCCAATAAAGGAGAGTATCAAATGAAACACGTATCAACAGAAATAATAACGGTTCATTTTGAGGT
>CM067351.1:53422183-53502183 GCA_034190875.2 Urechis unicinctus | reverse complement strand
CTGAAATTGTCATATCTCGTAGTACATATCTAAGGGGTAAGGTGTATGTACCATGATCATATAGGTGTTTTTTCACTTGAGCTTTTCACAGAGACAACTTAAGCCAAATCTGAACTAGTCACTGCATAGTGTGACAAATTTTCATGTCAATATCTCCTCAGGTGTAGCAACCACATAGATTTTCTTGATGCTCGGGATCTAAAATGGTTATGTATTGTATTCAGGATATCAGACATTCATAGGGTGGTTATTGAGTAAGTAAAGTATGGTTGTGCATGGGAATATACTGAAAGGACCTAATAATGGATTTGACAACCTTCATTAAGGCTTTTATGAAGTTTTAAGTCATCTACTGTCCAAAAATCCACTTAAAAAACAAAATCATCATTCAAATTAACGCTGATAAATTTTTGTTAGGCTCTCATTCCAAGAGGTCTTTGTGCTTAAATAAGGCTCCAATTACACTGATAAATACCTACAATTTACAACAATAACTTACACTAATCAACTATAGCCATTTGGTGGGGGTTAAATGCACATAGTTGATGAAAATAAGCGAAAATACATCAGAAATGGAGAAAATGTGTGAAAAAAACAGCCTTTCAGGCCATCAAAGGTTTTTAAATATTGAAATCAGATTTTAGATATGAAGCATTTGATTTACAGACATAATAATTAGCAATTATATTCTCCACCATACAGCAATTTAACATAAGTTATTAAACATATATATTTCATTCTATATTTAGCAGGATAGTTGTCCGAAATAGGGCCATAATTGGAAAAATGGCTCGGACACAGGTAAAAAAAGTAGAGTCCAGAGCACAAAATCAACATTTTGACCATCTGTATCACAGATAATCACTTTAAATGAGGATTTCTTAGCATACAATTTCTACAAGGAGGCCACAAATAACTAAGTTAAATCTTTACATTTGCAAGTTATAGTAAAATGTTGACATAATTACACATTAAAATCTCCTCATACTGGAAAGGCAACTTTTTCTGAGGCCGTGTCCAAATTGGACCCTAATTGTTTACTACAAAATATGCAATTACTTCATAACGCAATATCCAATTCCAAAAAGAAAGCAGTTTTGAGATGCTCACGGTAAGGTCTTTCCAATGAACTATTTACATATGCAATACAACCCTTTTGAATTTTTCATTGGCCACCCTATCGTTGTAATCTCCGCATTGGCCACTATAAAACAATTAACTAAGAGACTATAGGAATCATTATACATTGTCAAATTAGCAATTGGTAAAGTCTAAACAGCCACGATGAAGAACATAAGACACAATACTAAGGAGCAGTCTATCTAATTATGTTGATCTTCGCCTGTACGATCTTCAGTACAACACGGTTGCGTCAATTTTGATGTATCAAGGGAAAAACACTAATTGCTATCATACTCGATGATCAACTATTTGTACTAATTAAAGTATAATAAAATTTATCGGACCACATATTAAAGCATATCATATACATATATATATATATATATATATATATATATATATATATATATACATATATATATATATATATATATATATATATATATATATATATATATATATATACATATATATATATATATATATATATATATATATATATATATATATATATCTATATATATATATATATATATATATATATATATATATTGTTGTGTGTATTGGGCGTTCCCTTTAATTTGATACATAGCTGTGCGGGTTTCCATTTGATAGATTTGGGAATAACATGTACTTATCTTTGCATCAGTATAAGATACAGATACAGATTCTTTATACTGACTAGGTACGACGTTTATTAACTATCTTCACACTAGCGGCAATATATGAATTAGACGGCTACATCTAACATCCGGCCGTTTCCCGACATGGCGGAATGAACTATTTTGGGTCGGTCATTCAGGTATGTATAGAGGACAAAGGAGATATTCAGTTGTGGGTTTGCCTGCAAAAGTTCAAAGGTGGCAGACCTGCATGATGTCAGGCAATGTGAAATATGGAAAAGATATATTGTAATAATTTGCACCTTGATGTGAATTTCGAGGGACATATTTTGGAAATAACGAGATCGCTCGTTGACAGTAAATGTAGAACTGAAATATGTGCGGGCAGGTTGTCAGTTCTCAACAATATTATTAAAGCGTCAAGGTGTGTCGGAAACAAGTTAGGGGGCTTAACTAGCCATGAACTGCGTCGAGGGTTGATAAAGGTTATGAGAATGTTATGAGGTACTGTTTTTGTGCCGGTCCGCGGCATTTTAAAGAACTGCCTTGTCAGATCCGTTTACACACACACATATATATATATATATATATATATATATATATATATATATATATATATATATATATATATATATATATATATATATATATATATATATATATATATATCTCTATATATATATATATTTATGCATCTATAGATATCTATATATCTATTTATATATATAGATAAACGGATCTCTATATATATATATAACGGATCTAAAATATATATAGATATCTTTTATCTCTCTATATCTCTCTTCCCTATATTTATACCTACATATATGTATATACGTATATATAAAATATATCTGATCTCTATTTATATGCATGTATATATAATTATATATATATGTATATATATACATCTATATATACATATATATATCCCTCTCTCTCTCCTATATATAATCCTACATCCCTCCTATATCTATATATATCTCTCTCTCTCTCTCTATCTCTCTCTCTCTATCTATATCTCTATATCTCTCTATCCTCTCTCTCTCTCTCTCTCTCTCTCTCTCTATCTATTCTCCATCTCTGGGCTATCTTTCTATCTGTCTCTGCCTCTCCCTTCCTCCCTCCCTCTATTCTTCGCAAACCTTGTATCACAACCAGCGTTGTTGTTTATCTGGACTTTAGGGTCATGTTAGGTGTCCACAGTTCCATTTACTATTCGAGGACAAGCAGGATCATACGTATGAGCCTTTGGCTTATCAATAATTTCTCGGTCGACAGTTACCTAACTATTTGACGAGACAGGATTCAATCGAAATTTGGTATGAATAATGTCATATCGTCTTCGCACTACATGCTACTCATATGGTTTTTGTGTGAGATGATAAGGCAAGATTAAAACAAAGTGATGAGCTGCTGTATATCTGGGATTATCTTGCAACGCTTCTCGTATATTGTTTGGTGTAGACAACTTCCGACCAATAAGACCGGCATAATTCCTAAAATTAGTCCGGGAATGATGCAGCTTCAGGGTATGACCCTGGATGCTACTCAGCAGCGTGTGATGTGTATTGTAGACGTGCAATAATGTGACATTTGGTTCATGAACAATTATCGACCATGCATTTCCACAATCCGAAAATAATGCACGCGATATGTTTGTCAAAGTAGATTAATATATAATTGTTGAGTAATCCTTGGTGACGT
The DNA here is from genome assembly GCA_034190875.2 of Urechis unicinctus. Taxonomy (NCBI): domain Eukaryota; kingdom Metazoa; phylum Annelida; class Polychaeta; order Xenopneusta; family Urechidae; genus Urechis; species Urechis unicinctus. Next base: position 53,498,731 of record CM067351.1, on the reverse strand, counting down.
AAATTAACTTATAAGTGAACAGATCCATTGGACTGAAAAAGTAGCACAGAGCTCATTAGTATCATTTAGTGAGGCCGTTGAGCCCAAGCATCCGCTGCATGAATTTAACATGCAATGCCTAGGAGGCAATAAGGCTTGTTAATATCGCACATAATACCAAACAACCCCTTATATAGTCCGATTTGCCAATGCCATTTCCTGGTAGCTTATCTGGTTCAAATCGGTCTCTTCAAGTTAACCATGGTCAGTTGTTTTATCCCTGCTTGATGTCTATTACATCCGTTCCATCAGCATTACGCCGACATTTCTTTGATGAATAATTGCAGACGACGAACACCGACCCAAAAACAAAACTACATAGCAAGACTTTCAATAGCAGGACCATGGCATTTGGATGTGTTAGTTCCATGCTAAATAATCCATTTGCTATAACCTAATCTACTTAAAACACGTCACTAGCGTTTACTGCTGAATAACAAATATCAATTTCCAGGAAATCAGCCGTCGACTTAGAGGTCAAAGTTAGAAAATCTCTACGTTCTTCTTGAATATTGTCTAAGTTAATGTTTTGGGTCCTGCAAGAAGCTAGTGTTAATCTATTGATTATCTGGATATGCATGATGTATCGTATTTTCGCAATGTGTGCATGTTGCATAGATATCTGTTTTTTCTGGCGTCTACATCTTCCCGCCCGATACAATATGCATAGATAATCTTATTCAGTTGTACGGCTGTACACATAAATACCAGCGCATTCACTCTTCATTTTCAGCATTTCAATATAATTTACAACGCAACAACTTTGTCCACATCGTTTACTAACAATGTTTTTTATACCGCTGGATAATTTGTATCTACTTTCTGAAGTGCAGAAATCAAAGGTATCATACGTAATCAATATGAGTGATGGACTTACTAAATGATGTAATGCTTCTCTTTTGACAGCCAATGTACATCTAGCATTAGTAGCAGTCCATTCTGATGGTTTTCCAGGTATATATTAGTGTTTGGATATATTGATGAATGTCCGTGTGAACAGGATGTCATTGCGCTTGAGTCCATTTCGTGACATTTTCATCATTGCAACTGACATTGTACAAACACGCAATAGATTTTAAAGCAAATTGCAACTGTTTTAAGATAATTCAGTATCTGATGTATCTGAACAATATGGTATTTACCATTTGTTATTGATTATTAATCTTGATATATGCTGGAGAGCCTCTTTGAATATATCACATATCTTGTAGCTCTGCAGTGGTTATCATGCATAGTAATTGGTAGATATACATATCACTAAGGACCAGTGATGGTGGTATTGCATTGTTAGCTGCATTAGCATCTCACCCGCGTTTACTAATGAAATCGTTTTGTAGCAAGCAATCACCTGTGCATGGCGATGATTAGTTATTGTACGTTACAATTACATTTTTTGGGAGGCTGACCGTGGGGTTAATCTGTCGTTCCTACGTTCAGTCCCGCTGACTGGTTTTTATTTCCATTATTCATCACAATGACGTGTACCTCCTTTGACAATCTGTTGAATAGAACAAAGGACAGACACAGATACATTTTTCTTCAAATGTAATTAAGGACGCGTGACATAGCCTAGTTATTGAACATTTTGATCGTTATCATTAGCTTGTATACACACATTGTTAGATAATCATCTCTATTGTCAGTAGTATTACGAACCAATGCAGTGGTATAAGATTATGAGCCTAGAGTATTGAAACTGCAGACCTCAAAATGAACCGTTATTATTTCTGTTGAAACGTGTTTCATTTGATACTCTCCTTTATTGGCAGCTTTTGACTATCACTCACTGTTGATTCTGAGGTATGGTTTCTAGCAAAAAACATTCATACACTTATTGGCTTTTTGCGTCATGCGTCAGACATGCTACTTCAATTAGTATCTGCTTTTGGTTTCCGTTGCAAATCTTCATGTGTTGTTTATACTATTGCAGATTCATCAACTTGATAATTAATTTTAACCATTGAATGAATTAAAATGTTTTTTAGTAGATATTAGATATAGGCAGAAGAGGGGGAAGGGTGGCGGTGCCTATTTTATGTAACTGTTGCTACTAATTAATGCTAAAAATACAAACTGTGTGTTATGTGTTACTTGAAATATATATATGTATTAGTCCAATGTTAGTATACACCTCCTGTAGGTTGCCTTAAAAACATGAAACAGCATGTAGTTATTCTACTATTGACAATGAAAGAGTGCAAAAATGCTTTACTGTCAACTGAAGGGTCAGGTCTATTATGCACTGTGAGAAGACGTTGACATTAATTGTCATATAAACACCCCTGAGCTTTTGTGGTGTTTTCACAAGCAATTTCATATTCGAATAATGGTTATGAATGATAGTTCTAAGCATCAAGATGCACAATGCGTCTTCTGCTGATGACAATTATGGCCTCTATTTAGAATATTTTTGAGTGGGCCTTATTCGAGAACAAAATTGTAAGTGGGCACCCTATACAATACCATTGACAGGCCTTTAAATGTGCCACTCAGCAAGCCGTACTTCCGGTTACAACAATTGTGGATACAAATCTAACGAATTAATTGGCGCCGTATATATTGGACGGTCTATATTCTGCCAAGAGATGAATGGCAAATGAACTAATCTACGCTCACTTGAATGGGGTAAAGTACCTGTTACGATCCAGTTTTTGAGCTGCTAACTAGGAAAGTAATAAGAAATGTCGGGTGAAAAACCCATTCTTAAGACAAACATAATGAACCAATGACGAAAGAAATAGGTGTCATGTGGCGAAATATAATAGAATCGCCTACTGGTTACTTGGAGATACAGCGAAAACGCCACCTTGTCTATAGAAATTGGACTAGCGTATGAATTAAAACTCATTTTGAAGTAGAAAATGGCGGACTCCATTCACTCACAGTGCATGAAGTAATATTGTGTCAATAACGTCAGAAGGTGAAACTCGCTCGTTCGGAAACGCCTTCTATTGGCTACTGGGAGACGCTTCTGTCATTGATCGAAACGATGACGCGTTCTTACTGTTATCATTAGTCCATCACTTTTCTATAACAAATTAAACGTCCATACATATGACAATCGGAAGAAGAAAATGACCGACTCTATTCACATACAGTGTATGAAGTAATATTGTGTCAATAACGTCGGAAAGTGAAACTCGCTCGTTCGGATGACAGAAACGCCCATTGCTGGCTACTGGGAGACGCTTCTGTCAGCGTATCGATACGATGGCGTGTTCTACCTGTTATAATTATTCCGTCGCTTTCCTTCAACGAATAAACGTCCATACGTATGACAATCGGAAGAAGAAAATGTCAGACTCTTTTTCACATACAGTGTATGATGTAATATTGTGTCAAAACGTCAGAAAGAGAAACTCGCTCGTTCGGATGACAGAAACGCCTACTGCTGGCTACTGGGGGACGCTTCTGTCAGCGTATCGATACGATGACGTGTTCTCACTGTTTTCATTAGTCCATCACTTTTCTATAACAAATAAACGTCCATAAATAAGACAATCGGAAGAAGAAAATGACAGACTCTATTCACATACAGTGTATGAAGTAATATTGTGTTCTTAACGTCAGAACGTGAAACTCGCTCGTTCGGATGACAGAAACGCCTACTGCTGGCTACTGGGAGACGCTTCTGTCAGCGTATCGAAACGATGACGTGTTCTTCCTGTTATCATTAGTCCATCACTTTTTTATAACAAACAAACGTCCATACATATGGCAATCAGAAGAAGAATATGACCGACTCTATTTACATACAGTGTATGAAATAATATTGTGTCAATAACGTCGGAAAGTGAAACTCGCTCGTTTGGATGACTGAAACGCCCACTGCTGGTTACTGGGAGACGCTCCTGTCAGCGTATCGAAACGATGACGTGTTCTTACTGTTACAATTAGTCCGTCGCTTTCCTTCAACGAATAAACGTCCATACGTATGACAATCGGAAGAAGAAAATGGCAGACTCTATTCACATACAGTGAATCAAGTAATATTGTGTCAAAACGTCAGAAAGAGGAACTCGCTGGTTCGGATGACAGAAACGCCTACCGCTGGCTACTGGGAGACGATTCTGTCAGCGTATCGAAGCGATGACGTGTTCTCATTGTAATCATAAGGCCATCACTTTCCTATAATGAATAAACATCAAAACATATGAGAATTGGAAGGGTACAAAATGGCGGACTCTATTCGTTGACAAAGTGTGATCATTAGCAATAAGTTGTTAAACTCGCATAGCTACTTTTTACAAAATATTCTTCACCATTCCTCTCACTTCATTGCCCGGCCCTTCCGAGGCGATAAACCGTAACCGTTGTCTTACATCGTATGTTGTTAAAACAAAGAGTCATCTAATTTTGCAAATGCGCGGGAATATAGTCAGGTTGATTGTGATTTACCGGTAACGCTTTGCTCCCCGTCATAGCCGCTCTTCGTCCCGAGTGCGTTTATGCACTTGACATCCTTGGTTACTCGCGCGATTCTTTGGCAACTTTTCCCGTACCTTTGCAGTGTAGAATATCTGTCTGGAAGATGGAAGCTGTTGGTGTTGGTAGAACGGCGTGTATACAATTGATTCTAAGATTTCCTCATATATGTTTAAAATCTGCTATGATTTGTGTGAGTAATTTAAATCTGACATAACGAAAAACCACACCTGTCCTGTCCAATGATAAACAATGTCAATGGTAGTTGAACATGAAGTCATTATTATAAACCGTTCTCAAAACCCGAGCCCAAGTGGATGTGCTCCCCAGTTTGTATAAAAATAAATTGTGTGTGCTGGTGAGGATCATTGCATTTCAGCTAATTGTTTATTATGTATTTCAACTAAATTGCCCAAGATCAGTTCCTCCTCCCTGTAACACTTTTCATATTCTTTGCATTAAAATTATATGGTTGTTGGCATATGTTAGACAGGTAAATATTTGTGTATGTGTGTAGGTCAGCGAATGACAATCTGTGTCAGGCAGAGGAAATTCAAGTGACTTCAGACGAAATGATTGCAAGTGCACATTGCTAAAAGGTAATTTGCATGTCAGGCACAGCATCCAATTATACCTGTAAAAAAAGTCATATGGTGCAGACTATTTAAGGCTTTAAGATATTGCACTATGCTTGCATAGGAAACCAGTTTCTGTTGGTTTATTATTACCTACAATTCATTCTTTGTTTTTTACACACGAACAGATACCATACCACACGAGGTGTTCTCTGAGTCAGCTGTTGATATCTTGCACAGACTGTCCTCTGGTCAAACATTGGTGATTGATATTTTACTCATGTATATTAATGCTGTCTGGTAGAGCTTTTGGTATAACTTTGCTCTGAAGTCAGTTTATTCATCCATCCATTTGTAAATTGTGGTAGCACATTATTCATAATCTCTGACTTTCATTTTTACATTTGATTGCTTGCATTCTTAAAATGCTTTAGAAACTCCCTGCACATGTACACACCTCTTAGCACCCAACATGTGTGATTCAAACTCACTGAACGCTGCAGGTGGAGAACACTTCTGTCCCTGAACCACACAAGGCTATTGACATAATGCAGATAGTGGTAAACTTACACAATTGTTTGAGATTATGAAATGCATAGGTTGTTGTTAAATGCTTAAAAGTATAAACATTGTGCATATGTAAACTTGTATGCATCAATTTGAGGATTTGTTCATATATTTATGTGTCTGCTAGCAAGATAATATGCCCTATTAGCTCAGTTGTATACCAGGAGTCACCTTTCACATAATCCACTGGTCTATTCCTATTCTTTGAAGTAATATTTGTCAAACTAGCCGCCCCATATATAAAGCTTTACATCTGACTTGTTGATTAGCTTGAAATTCTTTTTATTCTGCTAAAGTGGTAATGTATTGATAATGATATCTGTCAGTAACAATCTTATCTAACTCACTAAGGACGAAATACTTAAATGACCTTCACCTTATTTCTAATGTGATTGGTCACAGTAGCACATACTTTTGGCAGCTGATCTTTATTAATCAAAATGTTGCTATGTTCAGGTAGAGAGCACTAATGTCCCGGAACCCCACAAGGCTCTTGACATGAAGCAGTTAGAGGTAAGCATACACAACAGATAGTTATATGGGTTGATGTATGAACTTGGGCATGCATGTGCATTCCTGAATGGATAAATGGTATGTAAATTGAACTCTTTTAATTTGTCTGTCCATCTGTCTGTTACCTCAAAAATGTCTATGTCATTTAATTTATGAATACTATGAGCCCTGATCTTTGAAAACATAGAAGGAGGGTAAATGTTAATTCTTCTCAAATTTACACATAACACATAGCTTCGTATAAATTGGTATGGATCCAATTAAAACTTTGACCTAATTAGCTGACCTTGGCCTGGTCTTCTAGATCAGTCTTATGATTCCAGTTGCATGGTGCACATGGTATACCAGGCGGGCATATTTTCAGAGCTCTCAGTTATGTTATGCAACCTTCCTTGTATGTAAATCTTAAGGATTGAATGGCAATTTGATGTCCCCATTATTTGCCCCTTTATGGTGGCTAAATGTAAAAATTGGTGGCACTCAACTATTGCGAGCAAGCTCATATCCTTAGATTATCCTTTACTGACTTAAATAGTGTCCTAACAAAATGGTGTTAATGACAACAAAGTGTATAGACTAGTTTACAAAAAACATTACCGAGTGTTGGCTGCACCTTATACCACCGCTTTGGTACTCTCCTTAGAAAAGGGTAGGGGTGAGCCGCCATGGAAAAAAAAACCCGGACCATATCTATACCAAGCCAAAGTGAGAAAAGGAAACCATTTAGCTACAAAATCCTCTGAAAACAGACCCATTCATATACACATTGTTTTTCACCAATACATATCTAGACCCTCTCGAGAAGCTACAAGGGACCCATCCATATACCAAACTAACGATTCAGAATGACAAATTACGTTCATTAAGCTTCGCAACTCCAAAAATAATTTGCTAATACCGTGGTTAGTCCCAACGATGCTTTGGTTCGTAACGGCAAGGCAGTTAATTAGTTAGCGGCCACTAAATAAACAAATGTGTGACTCGGGCCCGCAAGCTATTAACGAGCGCCCCAGGGCGTCCGGCCCATGAGGTAGACGATATTGCAGGAAACAATGGAAGGAGAACGTTCAGTCTTGACATTTCTGTTTGCTTATCATGCCATAACACTTGTCTTTAAAACAACACGACCACGCTGGCTGATAGGGCTGGCCACCATTGACCCACAAACACCCAATATTGAGCATCATGTTGGATACCCAAAACAAATATCCATTGCTATACTCGCTGTCAAAAAAACGTACATATTAATTTACCAGGTTATTGCCAAAAAACCGACCCCATGGGCGTAGCTGGGCCTATTACGAAGTATAGGCCCACTTGGTATGGGAGGGATGGGGGGACCTCCCCCTAAATTTTTTTAAACTATAGATCCAATATGGTGCGATTCATTTTTGGAAACGATGTGTAGGCCCGGGCCTACCGTGCCTATTGGAGCTACGCCGATGGAACCATTACGATACCTGTCTTCAAGAAATAACGACCCATAGTATACCAAACGCCCCATTACCGACCCAAATTGTCGGCACATCCCAACTAACCTCCACATAGTGAGAACACCCCCATCCCCTGCGAGATTTACATAGAACAATAAGTTCTTATGTACTATTAGACATATACTGTCAGTTCACATGTTAGACGTACATTCATACGTACATACATACATGCATAAATACATACATATATGTACATACATACATACATACATACATACATACATACATACATACATACATACATACATACATACATACATACATATAGACATACATACTACATACATACATACATACATACATACATACATACATACATACATACATACATACATACAGACATACATACATACATACATACATACATACATACATACATACATACATACATACATACATACATACATACATACATACATACATACATATACATACATGCATATATATATATAGATATATATATATATATATATATATATATATATATATATATATATATATATATATATACATATATTTATATATAAATATATATACCTATATTATAGACTATATAAATGTATATATCTATATATATAAATGTATATATGTATATTTACATATATATATATATCTCACATATATTTATATATCTACATATATTTTTATATATATATATGTATATATATCTGTATATATATATATATATATCTATCTATATATATATATATATATATATATATATATATATATATATATATATATGCATGCATAAATCCCTCCAAACGTATATATAAACATGTGCATAATTTTTGTGGGTGCAAGTTTATGATCCGTACATGCGTACGTTTTTTTAAATGTTAATGATGCTTGTTTGATTTGCCAATGTGATTCAAAAACTGCTGGATCTGTCTTTTTAATTCACCATCGCCCAATACGACCCGATCATATTTGGTCTTCCAAAATTGTCCTTCAATATAGTATTCATTATGACTGGTTAGATGTTATAGGTAAATCTGACGGGTTCACCGTCTCTTGACAAAAGTAGAAACAAAGGTCACGCTACTCAAGGTAAGGAAGTAGACACAAAATAAACCAAATATAGCCAACTAGCTTTTATAAAAGAGCTACGCAACTAAATAATGAATGCAAATTTAAAGTATCTTATTTGCAACATATGGCAGGATAAAAATCACCGAACTGCTCGATGAGAAAGTGAAAGCCTACTAGCTGCCAGTGTGAGTGTAAGTAAAAGGATTACAGCAAGTCAGTTTTATATAGGTGCAATAGCCAATGTTATCTCTGGTTATTTCACCGAATGTTTGGAATCATTAACGCTGAAGCAAAACTATGTATATCATAAATAACCATAATTGAGCTATTAACGATGAAGAGCACTTACTCTTAAAATAATGTAATGCTTAAGAAATCAGACAGGCATAACCGAACACTTTTCATCTATAACTTGCACGCACATCTCCTCTATAGCAAGCAGTGGTGCATATACTAAAATACCATACCAGCAAACTGACACATACCAACGGACCTGTTGTACAATATTTCGTGGATATTTGAGAACTAGATACATGACCGTATTTGTCATTATCAATGCGTATCATTAGTGTTGCAACAATACATTCTTTTTAGAAATAAAACACCAGTAGCTTTGATATGGTCATCTCATAACATTAACGGGTTAGCAACACCAGTTATTACAATATCCTGTTGCAACATTTATGCCAATCCAACACTTAAGCGTTTGATTCAAAATCGAAACAAATAAAAAAACACCGTTATGTAAATATCACATTACTTGCATTACTTGTACAAACAAAACAACGAAGCTGACCAGTTGTCCAAATATATGTGCCGTCATTGCTGATGTAAATGGGATTTTTTAATTCTTCTTCTTTCGGAACTCGATTAATCTTAATACCTGGGTACACGCCTGAGGTGTAACGGCTTTCGGTTCCGATCACCATCGCATTATTATGATGTGACATGTTATTTTGCAATTGTCAAAGTCCGTCTGAGTCACTATGCATAATATCGAATAACATAATATCGAAGGCTAGCAGCTAGTCACAGCATTCACATCCATGTACCTCGAAACCTTTAATCGAAAATGCATCAAAATAGAACGGTTTCATGAAGAAAGGAAAACTTTTGAATACAATGACGTTCAGTGTAGTGAATGAATCGCTATAATTAGTTGCCTGGGATTAATGAGATTATTAACCTACAGTTTTATAGTCATGCAACCCAAACATATCTAGCTATATCATGCAAAACAAATTACTGCCTGCCTTGGAGCGTTTCATTGTAACAGCCCAAACAATAATTGTGAAATTTCCACGACAAAGATATCCTCATTTAACGCTGCATCGTTGGGATAATCCATATTAATCACTCTGATTCATACGATTACATATAGAATGAATGAAGGAAATGGGGCATTCCATGAGCTTTATAAATTATAGCTGTCTGATCCAATGTAATTCGCATTCCCTGAGGGGCTTTCAATCGAGTGTATGCAGGCCGAATGGCAGCTTTCGAATACCGATGTTGTTGAAAAAAGGGTCCTTGATACGACGAAACTGCCATTGTATCAGACGCAAGCTTATTATGATTTCTGATCACCTGCCGTGACGCACTTTTAGGGGAATGTCATCAAACCGTAATTGGCAGTTGTCCTTGCTTTAGTGAAATAGATCGAACCAAACATTCAATCATATGATATTTCAAGCAAACACTGTACCAAGAAGCAGATATCAGTGCCACTTGCGATCAGATGATGATACGATCGGGAGAGCCAAAGACACGGATACCAGGTTTTTTGTAATAGATAGGTAAACACGAACCACCATGCTCATGCCTGTATGTTCCAAATTGAATAAATACAACACTCTATACCCCTGATATCTCCAGATTGGCTGTGAATATCGTGATCTATGGTTTTATACAAACATAGACATGTCTCTGTAAATAGACTGAGCTGTTTAAGCTTCACTTCGGAATGCACTTGGGATTCAGTTTGCTGATAGTGTAATCATAACCTAGATGCAATAATTGGAATTAAAGTTATCAAGGTTTCTGGGTTGATTCGGCCATATATCCATTGCACCATGTATTAATCGAGCAGTGTATACTTTCTGGCAGTGGTGACGCAGGGTTGCCAAAGACCCCGCAATGTAATGGCTACATATGCGATTTGTGCGTTTACTAGGTTGCGTCGAAAAAACATCCACTGCTGTATTATGGAACATGTGAATCATTCGTTTTAAGTGAACAGAAATGCGGGCCATTCCTCACATTCCATACAATAAGTTACCTGCACACAAGGGTCGCATATGATTGTATTATTGCAAAGGCGCATCGTCTCTGCTTCCCAAGCAGTTACACTGCGAACTAATGCGGTATACACATGCGTCTTAAATCGGCTTCAACCGTCAGTCGAGTCCGCAATTTGCGATGATTACAAAGATAATAAGCTAGAAACGCATCGGGGTCAAGGATAAAGAAAGCGGGATCCTCTGCTACCTCAAAGGGCGCCCTTCATCCCTCAATTTTCTTGTGCGTGTAAAACAACAAACACGGGTTGTGCTCCTAGCCCTCTGCAACTGGCACAATCGTGCGCCCATTGTCAGGTTGCTATTCAGATTACATGGGAATTCAGCCGATGCAATGAGTGAGCCTAGCCCTTAGCTCTGTGCATATTAAACGGTGAGGTATTAAATACAAACAAAACTTGATTCTGCGCATTTATTCTAAGTTGATAGATACTTTGTAGTGTATACACACTTGGATATGATTGACCCGACATAAATCAATAGTAAGTGTTTATTTGCGTATAATCTGATTATTGTTGGCTGAATGAAAATCCTGACAGCTACTGGAAATGTCACATAATTTACGCTCATCGACTGCACGTTGAAAGCCATGGATGATAAAATGTTATCTTGAACAGAGGTTATAATGTTAAGCTGCTGTGTGATGATCTTCTCTTGTCCACATGCAAGAAACATAAACAAGTGGTTCTTTGAAACGTCTGTTCATGCTTTTGCACGGTTTGAAGATTCGGCTGCCGTTTTAACTAACCAATTAGTCATGGTTATTTTTTTTGAACCCATGATCAATGAAATGAAGTAAATAAAACGCAAAGCTTCTATACAGTTTGCGGAAATCTGGACCTAAAAAATCAAACGCAGTTGAATTGCACGAAAACTGCGCAGTTGAACTTTTTTGCTCTCGCTGAATTAGCCATGGCATTTGTTTTCGCAACATGGAAGCAATGTAGCCGACAATCATCTTGCAGCTTGCCTTTTTGCCTACCATTAAGGTATTTTATTCTATAAGTACCGTGCTAACAGGCTCTTGCAAAGAGCGGATAGATAAGATACCATCAGTTCCATCTAGTATTATATGGAATAAGAAAACAGCAGCTCCATGCTTCAATAATGCAATTTGTTGTCGATTGTGTCGGATCTCGCCTTCTTACGAATATTGTTATAGCGTGATATATGCGACTTGAGGTCTCGCTGAACTAATGACACATAAAAACAGACGCAGACCGGTTGTCGTGGTAACATATTTTTACCTGTTAACAATAGGTAATTTGCAAATATGTTAAAGAGATTAAATAGGGCGTGTAGGCACCAAATAAAGTTTATAGATTATAATAGCTTCGTCCGATGAAATTTATTGCATCACTGTATGGCGCTGTCAAAATCGTCTATGGGTTAGGTTTGCCATTCTTGGACTTAAAAATAAAGCTTACAAAGAACCTTCTTTCTGAGGAAGTATACACAAACTGCACTGTATAGATGACTCGGTTGCGTAGGCCAGAACCTCAACGGTGGTTATCACCTAACTTAATATGGAGGCATCGCGTACAATATAGCTTGCCGTTAGCAACTTCGACTTGTTATTCAATCCTCCTATCTGTACGACCCGTGATACCTGTATTTATCAGTATTAGCACTGACATGGATTAGCCAATGGTCAGTCAGGATGTTTCCTGCTGATTTGTGAGACAGATATAATGTACTGGGGAAGCCAAGAATGGGCTGATTTGGTGTAACACCACGATCCTCATTTGATCACAAATAGACATTTTGGAACCATATTGAATAGCACGCATTTTACCTGTCAATCTTCCACCATAAATCATGCAATTATCATCAGCTATTTTCTTTGAGTCTGTGACATGCCAAAACATAAAGTGATAGCTTGTAATAGTGACGGCTTGATGAATGCACTAAGTGTGACACTTGTGTGTCCACAGAACACATAATATAAGCATGAGCTTTATAATTATTAGGCATGCTCTGAGGGACGAGGAATATCGGTGTTCAGGAAATTTGTAATATGGAAGTAGGGGGGGGGGCGCTTTTGTGGTAAATGTCAAACCAGTGCGGGTGAACCCTCGCTATCCAAACGGTGTGTTTTCATCGACGATGTAAATAAGGAGGACATTGCTTCCATTGCATGACCAATCAATTTCTCATGCAGCCCGAGGGTCAGATTGAAAAGTTATGGACTTCAAGCCTGATCACCATCAACCTATCGACACGTGAAATTCTATATAATTTGGCTTGAAGCCGGTCTAAGATATAAAATAGAATCCTAAGTTAGATGAAACTACAGGCTTACAGCATTTCACTGCTATTCCAGTCAATATATCTTGTCTGAATGATGATGATGATTAAATGAGCATCGACATGTAATTGTTTTATACAGCGATGCAAACCTTTGAATATGATGAGAGCGTAGAAAACGCGAGACTTGCATGTTTGAATGATAAGATGAACAATTTTCAAGGTTGCTGATGTTATTATTGCCACATTAGGCAAGATATATCCACAATGAAAAATTGCAACCGTCTTATTTAAGCTAATATATTAATATATATATATATATATAAATATATATTTATATATATATATATATATATATAAAAATATATATACATATATATATAAATATATACATATATACATATATATGTATGAATATATTTATATATATATATATGTATTTATATATGTATATATATATGTTAAATTTTTCTTTAAGATTTCGTCGTTTTATAGACATTGTCACTAACCCTTACCCTAGTCCTTATCCGTGAAAGCCGAAATAATTCTTAATATTAGAATACTCTATAATATTGAATTCATAAATATGTAATAATTTCGATATGAGCATTTTAGCTTTTATCGTGACGTGGTTGATGTCAAGAACACATAGCATCACACGTGAATTGCATTAGTCATATTGAAAGGAACACTGGCGTTTGGTATTGCTCTATCGCAGCTCGAAACATATTTAACTGAGCCTTAATTCCAATGCAGTTCCAAGAAAACGGACCGTTCGCAAGCTGACTGAATTGGTACTTCAATATTCCTCCGCCAGATCAGCGCAATTTGCCAAAGTATAAATATAAATGCGTTGCGGCATAACCTTGCTGAATATATATTGATTTAGCAGTATATACCCTCGGGCCGTACGGCAATCGGGTGGCCAACGACCCCCGGCGATGCTCGAATGATGTGATTTGGGCGCTCCGCACAGCGATCAATGCATTACCTTAGCTGTGTAAAAGACTTGTAAGCAAGCTTAAGAAATACCAAAATAATGGAATCTTGTCATATCGCAAATCCTTGCGCACAAAACAGCTGCACGGCGTGCCTGCATGGTATACACATGCGTCTTAAGACGTTCAGATGCCTTTACTTAAATTGCTTTAAACAACCAGGTTTACAGGCCAATAGGATTGATGATCGCTCTAATAAGTCTCTGTGCCATAAGCACGAGTACATCAGCTACACTTTATAATGCAACATACATGCATGATACGAACTGCTATTCATGAATTTCTCCTTGATTGAATTGCCATCAATACAAAACACAATGTTGATGCCCCTTCACCGTTATAACAAGGCACGTACATTAAGGGATTAATCGATTAGCAGAGTTATATATTTGATAGATAGTCTTTTTATTAAAGTTCCATTTATCAGATTTCACTCCATGGAAAATACAAGAGTTGATACAGTAAAAGATGAATTTAACAAATGCTAGATTATAAATCTAGCGCAAAGCGGATTGCCTTTGTCAGGGAAATCCCTTCAATACTCTTTATGACCATGACTGGAATATATCTATTACAGGATATAAATTGGCGAATGTTTAAACTTAAACATGAGATACTTATTAGTTGTTAGAAATATTAATAGTGTTACCTTCAGTTATTAGCGTGTTTTTAGTTGATTATTTATCGAAATCATTTTTGTATTTACTGATGGCGTAGCTTAAGCTGCTTCATAAATAAACCCCGCTCTGCCATATGGGGGCATGTGATATAGACTCTTAAGTCGGCAAACTAAGCTCTCTGACGCGATTCATTTGTAATTGGAAAAGTATGTATCATGTATAATCTAGCGCGCGTTATCTATTTTATAATCGGGTTATTGGTGTCAATTACGACATGCGATCACATACTACATCACACCAGCAACGTCTATTCGAAAACGAGATCGTGCCATTGGCCCCATCGGTGTCAGCGCTGCTCAGTAACTGATTCACACTGAAACCTAATCAGTTCATGCCCTTGCGATTCCATTAAGTTGTCCTCGAGTCATACAAGCATTGTTAGCGCTTTTCACAGCTGACATGATGGTGGGGGCTTTCGGATAGTAAGGAGTATTGATTTCCGGTTCCGTTAAAAACCTCGCTAAGACAGGCAATTGGTTGACGCTACATATTATGTACGATCCAATTATACAGTGATAAAAGGTTCTGTTCTGCTTCTTAGCATTTTTACATTGCTCTATTGCGAAATGTCGGTACGTTCAACAAAATATCGAGTGTACGGTCATTAGCCTAACTATTGAGCTGTTTGACAGTTAATGGCGTGGAAGTAGTGTTCTGATCATATCATAACCAAATAGATAGTATTGTGTTATTTTCTAACTAACATAGGTAAAGGATTATGAGGCTATATGGTGCTGATACTTAATACTTTCACATTTTTCGAGCTTTCGAGCTGCTTATGAGGACATCTAATCTGCAAGCCTCATAGTAATGCTAGCCAAATTTTCCATCATTTATTAACACACATGTTGCTGAGTTAGTCACATCATAACGTTAAAGCTGGTATATTCGCAGATTTCAAAACTACCTTGCCTAAAATGCAACCTTAAAATCATAAAAGTATTTTATCATGCAATACCGTTATTAATACTGGACCGTTATCCAGCCAATGAAATAAAATGAAGATTTAAACAAAGTGAAGATCTAAATATGATATACAGTTACAGTAAATAATTTCAACGCAATCTTTACATTTAGATAATCTGACAAGCCTATAAAACCTCCTGTTTGGCTAGCTTCTAGGATAAACTGTCACCGCCACTAACTCATTTTGTATCCGACCAAGATATTGTACAAAAGAAGTGAGGCTGGAATGCGAGCATTACAGTCGGCAGTAGATCTTGCAGTCTCTGTCACTGTCTCTGTCTGATGGTCTCTCAGTCTTTCTCTCTCTATACACACACACACACACACACACACACACACACACACACACACACACACACACACACACACACACACACACACATATATATATATATATATATATATATATATATATATATATATATATATGTATATATATATACATATATATTTATATATATGTATATATGCATACACATATATGTATACAAATGTATTCATAAAAATGAATGCATAATTTTATATCTTTATTTATCTTCAAAGATGCATTTTATATATATACGCCTATATACATATGCACAAATGTATACACATATACACTGGTCAATGATATATAAATATAGACATATAGATATACATGGATATATATTAATAATATACATATATATCAGTATATATCTATATTCATATATATATTTATCTAAAATATATAATCATTTATATATATATACATGTGTATAGATGCAAACAATTATATATATAAGTATATGTATATTTATATGTATGTATATTGGTGTACTGGAAAATATTTGTATATATTCATATCTGTATATAACTAAAAAACGCATTTCTATATGGAAATATAAATATATATCTATATATATATATCAGTATATACATATGTGTTTGTGTGTGTGTGTGTGTGTTTGCAATCATGACGATGTCTGTTATGTGTATTTTTACCTCTCTGGCAACTTCTTCGGCTTTAATGAAGTGATAGAAATTGGATAATTGCGTATGTTTACAACTATGCAAACTGCATCACCTGCGTCAAATGAAATTACTGGTTTACGTTTTGGGTCGAAAAGGTGGGAGAGAGCTAGCTCAGAGCAGTGCCAGCATGGTAAGCGAGATATAACTATAATCTTATTCGAAACCCATTTTGGTACGCAATGGCTACATAGCTTACGGATGTTCGCAACATGATCAACCGTAATAAGTGCACTGGTTAATTGTACTATGGATACAATAAGCCAATTTGACTACAGTGGCTAATATAACTAATCGATTAAACGCGCACTAAGGTAGAAGCACTTCATTGCAAGCATCAGTAAGTAATAAACTCTACGTGCATTTATGCAGTAGATATGGCGGTAAAAAATATTTTACTGGTGATGCTACCAGCAAATACAATAGATATTGCTTCCGGCTAAAAAAACAATACTAATGTATTACAATCACGCTATACTAGTCGGATGCGCTTTGTTCAACATAATGGCATAGCATTGCAAACGGATCATTCGTTATTAGCTCTCAGGGGGTAATATTTTATTGACGTTTGCAGCACTAAAAATAGCATCGGTGAGATCCCTTTAAGCTATATTTGGACGATGATAATTGAAGTTAAGTCCAAAATGCATGTTTATCCACGAGGCATCGCCTTTCAATATATGTGATCAAGAAAGTCCATAAATATAGATTTGTGCTACATGTAAAATAGTCTAATGACCCCATGATTGTTCTATATACCAGTCTCATGTGATATGGGGTTCGATATTTGAACACGGATATCACAGAAGAACAGCGATTGCAAGCACTACATGATGGACTGAACTGGTAATGATGATTGGAGAGAGTTCACATCCTATTGATAAAAGCATTAAGGACTTAAGCCAGTGACATATTGGGGTACACACGCCGTCATGCTATCACGAGAGACTGTGATTATTCTGATATGCATGCACATTATATTAAACATGTAAACAAATGACCTGATCGCTGGAAGTTTCACTGATTACCTTAAGAATGCAAAATAAATGTTACATCGGCAACACCCTTACTAGTACACAGTAACATGGATCACTTTTAAGTCAAGAATGACAATTCCATTGTTAATAAATCAGTGATTTTAATGCTTAATTTCGACGATAAATTCTTATGCTAAAGAAGTATTCCTTTGGTGTAATCTACCCTTAAAATATTACTTCATTCAAATAATACGCACACTAGAGCCAAGCGACAGCAAATAAACTACCTAAGTTTGCCGTGTCTTGAGGTTGTGTTCGGTTTTAGCGAATTTCATAGGTTGTATTAAGGCGGATTGATGTAGGTAATATCCCCAGGAGAGGAAAGCGTATAGTTGTTCTTAATTTGACCTCTCATTCTACGGCGGATTCGTTGAAAACTGATGTATGTTACTTAGCATCAAACGTTACCTGCTACTTTCAAGTGTAGATGATGGCCTATTAGGAAGCTAGATTATGTACGGGGTATTATGGAATTATGTGCGTTATTAACACGCCTTATTGCCTCCTAGGCATTGCATGCTAAACTTATGCAGCAGATGTTAGGTTTCAGTGGCTTCATTGAATAATATTAATGAGCTCTATGGTACTATTTCAGTCAAATGGATATGTTCATATTTAGGTTCATTTACGTCTACAAGGATTACTCATGTAATTATATATTGTGCTAATTTGAAAATGCGATTGGATGCATTACTTTCGGATTGTGGGTATGCATGGTCGACAATTGTTCATAACAATGCGCCTCACACATGGCGGAGTAGCATCCAGGATGACTCCATGAAGCTCCATTGTTCTAAAACTAAGTTAACTTATAATACCGGTCGTATTCGTCTGAAGATTTTCTACTGGAGTAGCGTTGCAAGCTAATGCCGAATATGCAGCAGCTCATCATATTTAACTCTTGCTACCTCATCTCCCCCTAAAAATGGGTAGCATGTACGTCAAATGTTGCAATTATAACATATTTTGCTAAGAATATATGTCATCATTCATAAGATTGATCGATTGAATGCTGTCTCGTCAAATAATTTGGTAATTGTTGAAATTATTGATAGGCCAAAGGCTCATGTATATAAATCTGTTAGACCTCAAATAACAATAGGATTTGTGGACGCTAAGTTAAACCCAAACCTTCGGCTGAACAGCAAAGCGGATTATGTTACAAAGTTTTGGTAATATATTTTGACCATGCGAGTCCTTCATTTCCTTATCACACAGTATTCAGTTGACGACCGTAATAAGATACTCCATATATACTGTGCTTAAATAACAAGGCCGTAAAGAAGGGCATTATCCTACCGATGGTACCAATTGTTGATCATTGCTTATTGTAGGAATTTGTGTTATCCCTTGATACAGACAAATGCTTGGCAGCGGTGTTCAACTGACGATCCTATAGGGGTAACTCTTCGTGATTTGCTTTACCGTTTCTTATCATTGTATCCTCTGTGTTTCTTTTTGACCGATGGATAATGTGCACAAAGTATAGCGATACCTCGTGAACCATGGCATTGAGCTATTTTAGCGCAGGAATAACAATTTAACATGTTCACACGAAGGTATCGTCGCATAAAAAAAGTTTTATTTGTGTTAATACCACTATATGATACAAATGTTGTTTATGCATCATTCTTCTGCACTTAGCTAGGCTTAGCGCAAAATATACTCCATTTATATCATTAGGTAATTGTTATTTGTAACTTTCACTGTAAAGAAATTCGCTGCCCAACTCAGTAGAAGCATCATATTGAATGTGCGGCGCTTAGACACTGATATCTTCAGCCGAGTTCCTGTTAATTATGAGGGAGAGGTTGATAGGGCTGTCAGGAGTTGCACATAAATGTCACCTCAATAGGAAAAGAAATGGCATACCATAAACTGCATTTGACTAAATATATAAAGTTAGACGGTAGCATACGTTCATCATGCTGCTGTGATAACATTGCTTCATGGGAACTTATATTGACATAAAGTGTTATAGACAATGTGGTTATGCGTACTAGATGTAAAACTATCATTGTACTGCGATGATGACTGGCTAAAAGAATATTTTATGGAAAGCCCTAATCTTCGTTTATTCGATTATTCTGCGCGTTTCACGTGCCGCGTTCTAAACGGCTAAACAGTTTCGGCTCTATATACATAATTCATCCCGACACTCAATGGATCAATGCTTAAGGCAGTGCATTGTGTCACTCTGAGCAATCGAAAGGTTGATCACGTTTCGAGCCGCCTTTTGTTTTGTTACTAAGCTTATGCGTTTCAATGGTGCAAACTCAGATACGTCAAAGCAAGTAGAACTTATCATTCATTACTGATATCCTCATTGAGGTACCTGCATTACTAGGATCGCATTGCATTGTCGCGCTTTTGTATGTGTAGGATATAATGACGGCGTTTAATTATATTTGTCTAAGGCATATTTTACTTTTTCTATAATATGTTGCTACGTCACGTGATCTTATTGTCCTGTGCTCATGTATCGCCGTATTGACCGAATATTTCACCATACTATTAGTAACGACTGCTTAGCCTTGTGACCATTTGATAACTTAACTTCGTCTGTATCGATAATGTTGCTTATATTTGATGTTATAGATTGACAGCCACAGTGATAATGTGTCATAAAGCCCCTCGCTTTTCATCAGGTGCCTACTCAAACGTCAGCTGAAATAACAGGATCAACGGCAACTCAACGGGCAGCAGTAGCAAATCTCCGGATCCCTAGATAGCGATGCCTTCCTTAGCTGCTCTACCATTATGTTGGAGCAGACAATGACCGGGTTATATAAACCGAATAATATTCGAGGTATATGTAACATCCGCAGGAAATGGAAATACTACCGAACCCCCTAAGAGCTGTGTTGTTAACGACTGCATCGTGTAAGACACGTTAAACAAGTATGGGACCGATCTGCCATTGGAACTGGTGTAAAATGCCTGCATCAACGACATCTTACACAGAACACCGACCAATGTTGGGTTATTAAATAGATTGTGTCCGATGAAAGTAAACAATTTTCAATTTGACCTATCAAAAACATTGTATATCTGAGTTAAA
Source organism: Urechis unicinctus (assembly GCA_034190875.2). Taxonomy (NCBI): domain Eukaryota; kingdom Metazoa; phylum Annelida; class Polychaeta; order Xenopneusta; family Urechidae; genus Urechis; species Urechis unicinctus. Next base: position 53,477,811 of record CM067351.1, on the reverse strand, counting down.
AGCAATAGTGCCATGTTTTCGCCGAGGACCATGATGTCTCGGCTTGTCACTATCTATGTACACCATAGATTTAACGATTGGTATGCAACAAGACTTTAACCTATTCACATGCGCTCTGTGCTTTCACATCTTGACAACAAACTAATATTGGGCAATTACGACAAGGCATGTAAACATTTTGCTTTCTATGCATTCCTTTATGCATCGCAAGGCCTTACATTCAGACGAAAGTGAAAAACAAATTTATTTAATTTTCTTAATTCCTGTATCAACTCAAAATCTATTGAATAGAATTTTGACTGTCCTTACTTCAACATTGCTGTCGTTCACGGTTGTGCGTAATGGGTAATTCTTTTTTTTACAGATCGATATATTAAAAAGTATCGGCTCATAATTTCAAAAGGTTTTTAAAGCTTGTCAGCAAGATGCAACTTCGTTTTTGAACAAACGTGACTAAGAGGAGCAGTCTATTAGTGCCCTACGTTAAATAAAGAGGGATTTAAAGGGTATTTAAACACGGCGGGCGAATCTAGCCTTACGTTAAATAATGGGGGATTAAAGTGGTATTTAAAGGACATATAAGGTCGCGGTGACGGAATTGATCTTCGCATTAATTTGAAATTATATGATAAACGACGTAAATACGCATTCAATCAACCACCGTACATTTGCTGCTATTTTGCTGGTAGAGAACTGATTAATTAATGACATACTTTGTAGATGTACACTGATGTTAGTCGAGAATGGCTTGGAACGTGCAGCTGACAGTTTATATATGGCAGTCGAGTTAGGCCTCATTTCAATTTATTGAAACGATGTAGCATTGGTTTTGCGTGTAGTGCGGCGGGAAGGAAGGATTTTCTAATGCATAGATCTATACCAAGGCGATTAAAATTGGATACATCTCTTTTGGAAACACTTTTATGCTGCAGTAAAACAGGAATCATGATTCGGAGGCCTATAGAGGGTGCTACAATACAGCGTATCGCAGTCTCTTATTCGGGTTGACGCATTATCAAATCTCACTCTTTACCCGAAAGGAAAAAAATAGCTACGGTTCACAATCGTGCCATTATTATTATTAAAAAGCATAGCAATTATTGCACAATGAGTCCCACGATAGCAGGGCCCAGCATGAACCAAAAACGCTGCCATTTATTTGATATGATTTTTGTTACGCTCCTCCGAGTTATTAGACTACCTCCAACATGGGGCTCAGTTGCTTATACAGGTACACAGCTACAGTAAAGATCAGCGAATCATTCCATTAATTGCGGTTAATATCAGTGGATCAGGTCAAACAGTTATCTAAAATGGCATTGCCCGGCATAAATTGTAAAACGCAGTACCTGCGATTCCCTTAACATTTGGTAACCCTAGACGCATAAAATGTCTAGTGAAACCTCCTGATATGAGTCCGAAGCATATTGACGCTGTTATAATATTGATGTTATGACAATCTATCTGTGGTGCACATTTCCTTGATACGTTGACCATCAATGGGCGATTTCCTAAAATTTAAAATTCGTTCCTTGAATTCCATATCAAGGTGAAAATAAATGGCCGACCCGAAATAGTCCATTCCGCCTACCAGTCTAGTGAGCTTCGCCCATAGAGTGATACAATGCTAGTGATATCGAGTTACGTGCACTGAATCAAATAAACTTACAAATTCTTAATCCCTGAGGGGCTTTTATTCTTTCTTCGAGGCAGAACTTCATGAAAATTTGACGGTTGATAGTAGGAATCCATCATCAGAATATATACACAGTCATAGTTAATCTACATATATTATAAATATTATTTAGCTTCTAATATCCATAACCTGCAAAGCAAACAAACGTTAAATGATTAGAAAGCAAACCTTTAATATATGTACCTAAAACGTGAGCAACAGGACCAAACCACAAAGATGTTTTTAGAATTACATATATTGATATCAGTTGGTAGTAATCGTATGACCTTTGCACCAACTTTATGTTTGACAACGGTACAGGTACGTAGGTTTATTATCCACCTCATCATTATGTACAGGGCATTCCAGTTTGTTTCATTTGCGACTTTGAAGACAAATTCTTCTCTAATCTACAGTCTTAATAGATAATTCCACCAATCGCTGTTTAAGTTACAAATATAACAGTTTACGTTATTATGCGTTTCATTAGACATGCGTTAAATTTTTGTGTCAATTTCAATACAAACCAAACTGTTCAGGTCAAAGCCCATTTGCGGCTTTATAATTGTGGACGCCAATCAATTGTACCTGTATTAACACTAAAGCTGCACAACCACAGGAGGAATACCGTGCCATAATCCCTATACTCTAGCCCTTGTATCTTTTCTTCAGTGCTTGTCGAGGAATACTCCAGATTGCGTTGGTCGGCTAGTCATGTCAATCAAATATCAAAATGATAAAGTTGACTTATTGAGCACTCACGCCTTGTTGTCACACTGGCTGATTTGCTTATCATCCAAAATCAGTCGTGTTTATGTAGTACAGTTTTCCAATTCGCTGTGAATAAATCACGTCTCTGAATGCATGACTACATGGCATTTTCGGTAACAATTATAAATACGAGGCTAGCGAACCAGCCACATATTATTACAGATTATGACAGAGACCCATTATGCACACGAAGGCAACGTAGCACTAATTGCGAAGTGTGATTAAATGTGATAGAATGCATCTTTAATGCAGCACAATATGCTATATCCAGAGTCTATAAGGCATTTCAAAGTTTGGTGCCTGATTTTAATTGCGGAATATCAACCGCCCAATATGTGTTTTCCCGATTGATCTGCATTTGAGCTATTCTCAAAGAATGGATGACTCTATGATAGGGAGCGGGATTAATTAACTTGTACTTACATACGATGTTTTCTAGTGAGGCTTTGCGTGGTAAATGTGGATATGGCTCTAAGCATTTAGTAGGCATAAAGGAAACATGCGTCATTTTGTTAGATGTGTCGTGAATTCAGCCATGCCCATAAGTCATTTATCGGTGTACCCTTTGTCTCGCGCAGGAGTGATATATTGCACTAATAACACATGCTAATGGTGCAGACGTCTTTGGTACAACCCGAAGTATGGCAGAGCCTTGTATTGCCAACGCCGTCCCCCTTCTCACCCGCACTCACCAATCACGTTCATCATTTGACTATTAATTGCCTGTTATATCAGAACATGAGTAACAAGCAGATGTAGGGTTCAATATATACGCTGGTATTATATTCGCTCGCTACATCGGAACTACATATTTAACAACTAATAGCCGGTTTATATTGCTGTTGGAATACGAGGATATATACTTCTCACTTAGTCAGTTAAGTTATGTATATATCTGTCAATGATTTAGTGACGGTGTAGTTTTTCACACCATAACTTTTACAAAACTGTAAATTTCATGAGGACGATATATGTGTGATGTCTCCTAGTGTGAGTAGGTTGCAAAGGGATGCATAAACGCCACATGACATGAGGTTTAATTTATATAAACCAGGATGTATGGGGTCTTAACCCAAGACTCGTAAAGTATAATTTCCCTCGACATAATTTAATGGTTGGCAATTTCAAAATGCTAAAAGTTATCTAGGATTTATGGTCAACGCAAATTTCCGTAAAGATGATGATATGAAGAGGCAAGAGCGAAATATATATGGTCGGTTAAACAGCTTTATACATATACCTTTGCAAGGCATACTGCAGCACGCTTTACTCGACAAATTTACAGTCAAATTTCAGTCGTAACGTAACGTCGGAGTTGCTTACCATAACATGAACCAAAATAGATAAAAAGTCTTACAAACCATGTCTCAAGATTTTACACATTGATAATACAATCTGCAAATGCGTTTATAAACAGAATTTAACTATACAAAATTAATTATTGAATTGATGTATCAGAGTTCATTACGGTGCAATGTCCGAGATTTTGTACGCATGCTTTATAAAGAACAAGCCTATTGGGTGATAATGCTTCATATGTATTATAAGCCAGTCTACCATAAGTATGCCACCATGCTGCATTCTTTTCCTTGAGGTACCCTGACGCCAAATTCCGTGCCATATTTTGCCAGATGTGGTAAAAAGGGCACTGTCGTTCTCTTGAGTTGAAAGATGAACGGTAGCTGACCCCGTTCTCTCCTCTAGTTGCTTAATCGAACAAAACCATTCGTGTAACAGCAACATCAAATGTACAGAATGTGGCGCTTTCGAGATGACATCATTCGTAAGCAAATAACTCTTCAATGGAGATTTCGTTCCGTTTTCATCCTAGATATGATTGTTATGAAAACAATTGGAAGGCCAATAACTTATACTGGTTAACTTGTTTTACATCGAATAGCATGTAGAGACTGAAGAAGCCTCATTCGTGAGCTCTATTCAACACATAACCGTACAACTAATGGCAACTTTTACAAAATGACTGTTATCATGCAGATCTGTCAAAAATGATTCGGGGGTCAAACACCACATACAACAGAATCATTTCTCGGACGCTTTGAGGTTCACATGACAACATGTGAAGCCCTAAAAAGCAAGGCCTCCCTAAGATGTTATTCGTCCATGTTAAAAAACATTACCATGGCCCAACATGGTTGCCAACCCATACATTCTCCACGTAACTATGCCATAGCCAGTTGTTGGTTATTTCTTATTGCATTGCAACATCTCGGTTTTGGCACCTACTTTTTGAAGAAAAAAAATACATAAATGCTCCGAGTACAGTTCCACACCATCCAATATTGATATTGGTTATGATGTATGGAATGGGTCCGCTTTTACAAGAATCACATCACTATTCCAGCCCGCGGCAGGATGATGATAGCCGTTCACAAGCGTAATCCTATAACATCGCCGTCAATAAGTAAGGGTGTGGTGAATATGAGTCAGAGAAGATCACTACATCAACGTCGTAAATGCGAGGAAAATATTATGTATTGAAATGACAACTATATTGTTATGCTGTCATCTATTAGATTCATCCATTAGACTAGTCGTATTATTGATTAACTGATGTGATTAAATGATATCATCAATCAGTTGAACATAGCACAATAATAAAATGACCTGACTATGGGGAGCATAAGGTGACTGGTTTTGATCGATATGTCACCAAGTAATGATCTGCACGGTTTAGTCTCTACATATATACGAACCGGGCAAAATTTGAAAGTTGTTTGAGGTGAAGTGTACACAGTTTTCAAGTGAATATATTTAGTATGATAGCCATTTGAAGCACAGCTCACATGGTATAAGTTAAATGTTCCATCCAGTCTCGTGTTCATAGTCGTGTTCATAGAGCAAAACCGCTACAAAATCGCACTACATCGACATGCTCAAGATAGTGGACAAAGCAAGTAGACGCATTTTAGCTGCTGACAAGATAAACCTAGTATAGAAAATAAAGCAGCAGGCAATAAACGATTCGTGCTTTTATGCAGTATATATGGCGGTAAAGACAAATCTGCCGATAATGCTACCAGTAAATACAGTCGATATAGTTACCGGTTAACACAATAATACTCATGTACAGCAATCACGCTACTAGTCGCTTGCGCTTTGTTCAATAGATAAATATATATAAATATATATACATATATTTATTTATACATATATATATATAGATTTATATATGTATATGCATATATGTATAATTATATAAATATATATATATATATATATATATATATATATATATATATATATATATATATATATATATATATATATATATATAGATATACATATATATATATATGTATTTATGTATAGTGAACAGCTTCCATTTATTTAGTACATTCAGTTGTGCACTACACAAGTTAACAAGCGAGACGAACCTATGTGAACCTTTCACTTTCGTTGGAAATGCCAAGTTGAGGCATTTTTGAGAGTGAGTTTGTCCATTCCATTCACCTTTGATAAGGTCAGAAGTATTTGTGTATGCATAGTTACCTTATTTGTCGCTGTTCAGTTAATTTACGTCATTAATAGAATTTACAAAAGCATGCTGGTTTTCTCTATCGGCCCCATCATCCCATTCAATTCAATCTCTCACATCATTCCATTAAATTATAGAGATTCATACATTAATCGTCAGACGAATATAATAAGTGACGGCGGTTTGGCTGCAAAATAAAAAGAGATTTGTTTGATATGGTAAGCATCAGAAAGCAACATAATGCATGTTGTTATGGATCCACTTTGTGTTCAAGCATTACACGATGAGCAATCGAATGCAAATATAATGCAATTGAATTTGATATTTGCATTCGAACGAATCATCGAGGCAGTGTAAGTCATTCGGCAGATACGGACCTGAATATACCGCTTATATTTTAATCAGGTTATATTCCTTAAGGGACATTTCATTTTATTAAATCATTAACCATCCTGCAGATCATGGAGCTTTTTATCGGGCAATGCAAGACTAAAGTTATGCTTTCGCACCAATGACTGTTTAACGGACAATGATAAGACGAACGTCGCTCTATTGAAGTGCAATTGTACGACAGTTTGCGTATTACTTACAAAAGTTTAGGACAACAATGCTGTGTTGAAGTTCGTCAAAAAAGTCATGTTTTCTGTCCTGCGTTGTTATCATGTTATCGCCTAGAATTGGCGGTAGGGATCTCAGTGTGTTTCGCCTTGAATTGCACATATATTACAACCTTTAATGTCAAGCGACCTAATGTGAGAAAAAGGAATAAACACACAGAGCGTTGATGTTAAATTTAGGCAGAAGTCTTTATCTTTGGTACAAGAGGCGTACATGTGCTACATTGCTGGGACCGACTACACTATCTGTAACAATGTACTAGTGGTTAATGTAGTTTTGTTGCTAAACATGTTGCTTGGATAAAGTGCTTTTACGAATAGTATGGTAAAAGCGCCGACGATGGGGCTTTGACAATTTCTATATTTGCTGTGCAGCAAGCCATAGTGATATCCTCTAGCTATTTAACCGAAATCAACAATATATGCATGAAATCCTATTACTTTAGGTACCTTACAAACTACAACGATGATAAATGAGTGGTAATTTCCTCTGTGACACGCCCGACCTTGTATCGTAGAAACGCATTATCATCTGTTGGAAATATATACGTAGTGGCTGAAATAAAGGACAAAACAGCCAGCATCCTCTCTCTATCTTTAATGCTGAGTCACTTGCGGAGTCGGGCGAATATGAAAGGATTTTAAATTGTGAGACAGAGTAATGCATCAAATAGCATAGTAAACGCGGATTGAGTATTTTATGAGGTGTGTGTGAAATATTACTCAGCTACTCGTCAAAACAGCATGGTAGGAAAGTACAATATTGTTTCCATCTCGAACGTATCATCACCTTGCTTATAAAACAGAACTTAATACCCGACACAATAAGTCTTGTATAAAGGCAACGTTATCTTTGTGAGCTGCTGATCATGCTAAAATATTGGCCCTTACTTCTGCATTGAATCGGACAGTGCCCTCTGGATCATATGAATTGATGCTATGGTGCACTGTTTTGCCAAATCCGTAATCAACTAAGACAGTACTAATTATAGTGATATAGTGAAGTTAGGCATCATACTAGTGTGAATTAAAATTTAGTTGCAACTCCTTCCATAGCCTGCCTCCCCCTCCTCTCCTTTGCACAAACAGCCACCTTGTCCAGTTAGTTAACAATACTAATCTTAGAATGCTATCATCAAATGCTGTGCAAGAAACATTAAAGATTGAAGTCATTAATAATGCACTGATTATACAGCAGCAAGAACATAGACAACAGACATTGTTTTCTGCACAAGTCATTTGAAAAGATGATGAATATTCCAGATGATGACGTTGAACGATCATCAGGGTGGTCTGTTAGCGACGGAATAAAAGGTGGATATCGTTTAATTCAGATCACGGTACTTCCCAAACTTTTCCCGGCGAATTGATATATTATTGACTAAAGACATTGCCCAAACAAAAGCCGTAAATTTGTTTTCATATTATTTGCAAACATTTAAGAGCAGGACAAACATTTGCTTATAAGTATCTGTACGTCTTTATGAGATTGTATATAAGCAGTACGTTGCCTCTCTGCTAATCAAAGTACTATGTCCTGGCCTTTGCAACTGCACTTGTCGTACGGTACCAAATGACGATCAATCATTTGCAGCAGTCAAATGAACAGCAAGCATCCGTCCCATATTAATGTCCAGTGCTAAATAAATGCGGTAATATATCAAGCATATCCAGGCCATGAGAAATGAGGTCGCAAACCAAATCGTTCTGACCAGCAGACACTAAATCTTCCCATTTAACTAGGTTTTCGTTAATTTGCAGTTATATACGTGTAACAAGCGTAATACTAGTGTGACTAGATATCTTTTGTTTAACCTATTGGTGAAAACACCATTTGGTAATGATATGTGCCATCCTATTGTATGGTTGAATCTCAGTTAGGAGGCGTTGAATGCCTTGTGTGTCTCAATGAGTTTGCTGCTGCCTAACTTAGAGTAACTCATTGGCTCTACAGAGGGTTACGCTAACTGATGACAAAAATACTTCGATCAGTGTGAGTTGCCAATTCTATCAGTGTTACTTGAAGCGTATCTACCTCCGTGAAGGACATGCAACATGCAATTATCTGCCTCAATTAGGGGATACATAACACCTTTAAACGCATCCAGCTACATTATCGGTTACAGGATATAATATTGTTCTGATTATTTTGCAAATACCACATGTTATTATCATTGGTGCATCCCATATTTTTTATTGTCTGCAAATTACTGACCCTGTAGAATCATATAGGCTACTTGCACGTACTACAGGTTATGGCTGTCTTAGATGTATCAACCTCTTGACAATTACTACAAGTGATATTTCCACTGCTATTACTACTTCTGCTACCGCTTCTGCTACCGCTTCTGCTACTGCTTCTACAACTTCTACTACGTTCTCCATTTACATGGATATAATTTCATGTATAACAAATGGCCTAATCAAACGGTATTGGGTACATCATCAGTCTGGCCACGTGCTTGCTTGACCCTCTTGGCCCCTTATTTTGTTAAAAATTAATCATATATCACGATTGGTTCTGCTTTAATTATCTACCAGCGCCCTGATGAAAAGTCGCTATGCGTTCAATCAAAGCGATCAGTGCATGATTAATGCCAGTTGTACCTTCGATGTGATAACTTGAAAGCAGTAGACGATTAATGGTGGGAATTAGTCACTTGCCAATCTGGCTCTTCGTGGCGCGTGACGAAACAACTAACTGCTTCTGCCTCCCTCTGATGAATGCTCAAACTAACATCAATATTCTGATAGATGCATGAATATAGTTGCTTCTAGGGAAACATGATTCATGCACTTATGTTAAGCCATAGAGAGAGAACCATCGCCCGAAAAGCCGGGTGTTCGCAACGGAAATGTGAACAGCAGGTGAACATAGGTTAGTCAACGCTGAGCGATAGGAAAATTCCGTTCTGAAACGAGAGCAATGTGCCGATGATATATAGTAGACAATGGTATATCTGGGGCACTGTGCTGTTATTACTATCGTCGCAGCGAATATGCAGAAATGCAATTTTACTGCATTGTTAGCATGACTAAGTCTAATTTGCTCATTATTTGGGGGAAACTATACAATTGTTGACGTCAAATTGCTACACGCGACATTTTAAGCATAACAGGGGTTGTCAAAGGCTGTTATCTGGCGGCTTCAGAACAGCCATATTCGCCTATAGAGTAACCACGTTCAGCTCACACGCATTAATTATGCGTTCTACTTAATTGACGCATTTCATTGTCGATAGCATGTCTGTTTTTCTTGGGAAGCTAATTGGGGAGACTTATCAACCACCAAGAGTAGTGATGGAAAATTAAATGTTTTGCATAAGTTTTACTCACAGCAAACATGTTTCACCGTCGTCGAAACTGTTATCTGGGAATATGCATCAGCCAATCGTGCAGTTTATTTTATCTGGTCATCCCGATATGATTATACCAGGTCACTGATGATCCATTGAATAACACACGACAACATCCGGTGTTACAACGCGTCAGCTCTCCCGAATTCCGTACAACCCACTCAACCAGCTATTAGTCAAGTGATAACAACATGAGAAAAGCGACGGTTTTCCATTATCCGGAACGATGCGGAAACTTTAATCACAACTTAGCAGCAGATTATAAAAGATTATTTGCCGCTCTCGGTGGTGGTTTAACTTGCTCGTCACACTGTATCTATTCGTCTAACATTTATTGCCCTCCTATGTATTGTATCACGTGACCACATGTAATATGAAATAATGTACGTCATGTAATATAATGACATCATTACTGCCCGCCAGATGATGGACTCATTGTCATGTTCTTGACCTGTTGAGACGTAGTGGTTCCTCAGTTTCTTGTTGTATGAGTAGTAATATATAATGCTGAGCGTAGCATATCGATTGCAGCGGGCATGCATGGCGTGTCGCGGATGCCGACTCCCCAAACTTCGCACCAAACATTTCAGGCAAAAGATGTAAACTTGCCTTAATGTCATGTAAATGTACACAAATTATCCACAACAATAACAGCGTCATAACAGAGTGTCTTGTACCATGTCCGAATATTTTTCATAGAGGAATTAATCCCGCGGCAAATCATAGTTACTTGCAGAATAAATGCCGCATTTTATGAGTTGTGCCGTTAATTTGTCTTAATGCATGTGTCGACGGTGACAGCTACATCGCCTAATGCATGTGTCGACGGTGACAGCTACATCGCCTAAGCGCAGGACTTGATTTATGATATACTTGCCCCAGCTTGATTGGTTTTTTTTGCAATGAACACAAGCTATCTCAGTATTAAGAGGGTCGGATACTCAATATGCAGACCGCTATTTCTTGCTGTCACTGTAATTCCTCTAATATGTGACACGATTATGTTATCATTGCACTCATGGACAGCACCTGACCCCTGACAAAGTGTAATATGTATTTTTGCAAAGCAACTCGTGCTTATCAGATAAATTGTCTCTCATACTGCGTTCATGAACCCATAATCTGTTATATAATTAAACCTTTTGGTTCAATAGTAAATATATAAACATAATCCCAGATGGTTGGTTGTATACATTTCAAAGCAAGTGATTGCGCTCACTATCACCAGCAGCTATTTTCTAGTTTCATGTAGTGCAGATGGAAGCATAAAATTAGTATCATTGTAGTCAATTGCGTCTAGGGTATACAACGGCATCAAATATATCCTGGTAATAATATGTTTCCCTAATGTACCGACATTATGATTAGGTGCTAAATAATTATACAAATATGCGAAACTAGCAATGCCGCTATATCCCAGTTAAATATTTTTCATTTTTGATATGCTGCGTTTGCATATTGGTGTTATATGTGTTTGACTTGCTGAGTCGGAGTCCATGTTCCATACTATCCAAACGCCGCAACCAGTACGTCAGCTGTGAGAAGCGTAAGCAATGTTTTTATACTTCTACATCCGTTTAAAAGAATGGAAAGCGCATGGATTGATTGAGTTCTAGATTTAACAAACCATTCAGTGAAGGTAACACCGATGGAGCCAATGTCACGACCTGGTCTGCAAATACAATTGGCTGGTATGACGTAGTATGAGATTGCATGATGTTATTGGCACGGATGACCCGACTACATAATGGATAATTCGCGCTAGATATTGCATGAGATATCGATTACAAATCGCGAAATAATATTAAAGCTTTAATAAATGCAGGTAATTACCTTGTGTTGCCTAGCATGCAATTTTACGCAGAATGGTAAATTTGCTTGTTTATTCATACAGTCAAGCAAAAAGCGAAACATGTTGTAGTGAACCCATTTCGGGCATATAATGTGCTAATGTACGTGTGCAACTCCCTCTCGCTTTGGAGATATTAAATTCAGGTATTTGCTGACGAAATGGCGAAAATCGCTCAATGGCAGTCCAACTGTAAAAAGGATTGCATTTTACTCAGAACCGTTAATGACAACAATGTCATGCTGACGTTTGTAGAAAAATCGTTCGATAGCTTTCGGTCATCGGTGATGCTTTTAGCCCTTGGAATAAACCTTTGTAATCATAGTGGGTTGCGGCCTCAGTTTCGAATATTTTACATCCTTTAATGTCCTTGTATGCACAACGTTAATCATGTACGAGAGTACAAAGTAATTCCATTGATAAATATTCTATTAGGAAAACGTTCGTGTACTATTAACAAGAACAAGTTGCCGGCGGCGGCTATGACAACATTTCCTTCATATATGCTGCTTAACAAGCCGTAGTGATATCCTTATGCAATTTGACAAAAATCACCAATGAATGTATGAATTCATATTACTTCAGATACCGTACAAAAGTCATATATGATAGATGAGAGTTATTAATCACCTTGACAGTCCTCTGTTCATGCTCGACCTTGTATCTAAGAAAGTTATTATTATCGGGTGGAAATATATACGTAGTGGCTGAAATGACTGGCTGCACAGCCAACATATTGTCTCTTTCGAACTTTAATTCGGTATAGTGCATAGATATCGGGCGCAAATGAAAGTATTTATCTTGTGCCTTTTGAGACACTGTGAGTACATAGTAAACACGGATTTGGTAACTAGCAATATTGAAGAAATGAACCTAAGCAACCGGTCTTTTCCGCATGAAAGGAAAGTGCATTTATTCTTCCATCTGGTAAGTTCGATCACTTTGTCTATTTTACATCGCATTGAATCAGAAACTAGTGACGATCAATCATTTGCTGCAATCAAACGAACAACAAGCACCCGTCTCTGATCAATGACCATTTGTGATATTGGAGCTATCATAACGTGCCACGCTTTGTGCGAAGTATATTGGTAAAAACATAGTTCGTATTCAGACCATGCGTAATAATAACAGAGCTGACATTACGTTTTCACGTTCAATTCAAATCTTGTTTGCACTTACCTGAACATTACCAGCGCAATAAGATATCTTTACTTGATAACTGGTGTAATTGACTCAAGAGTTATCCATCTAATTATGTTCGCGCTTCCCGGAGCATAGTTTATGGATGTAACGCTTTAACGTGCGTAATTGTACCTCTTGCATAGCATTTTTAATCACGTACAATCGTTAAGATGCGAATGATTTCTATTATGCAACATGCATTGTGACGTAAACATCAAACATAGCAACTGTTTTATCAACCAAAGTCAAAGCACCCTTTATAGCGACTGACGAATGCATGTGATAAAAAGACTGAAGCCCTACAGCTTATATTAATTATAGACCCCAGTTTCCCATATCCACAGTGATCTCCATGGCATCTACCACTTCCCCCTCTCCTCATACATACCCCATATTCCAGAGCCACATAGCCATCCTGCCCAGGCACTGCCCGAAGGTTCCAAACCTCACAAACCTGGCTACGGCATGTCCCACGATGGCGTGCCTTAATCGTTGAGGGAAGCACTTTACATTTCAAAATCAGTTCTCTCCTGGCCTCCAAGCTCAACACATCTCTCTCTTAAAATTCGAAAGTTGAAAACAGTTAAGTGACGTTTAAGTTATTATAAAACCTACACCTGGAGTTCGAGACTTTATTATTACAAGCGCGTAACGTGTGCATCTCAACACCACAGAAAACGATACGACATAAATATATATATATATATATATATATATATATATATATATATATATATATATATATATATATATATATATATATATATATATTTATATATATATATATATATGTAGATATCATATATATATATATATATATATAAATATATATTTATAGAATGCGTTTATGTATATGTATATATTTATCTATGTTTATACATATACACTTATTTAAATATATAAATAAATATTGGCCACCTGCATGTATATATATATGTACATACATATGCATAAATAATCATATGTAGAGCTATATACATATATATATATATATATATATATATATATATATATATATATATATATATATATATATATATATATATATATATATATATATATATATTATTAAATATATATATGTACATTTATATGTTTATATAAATATGTATATATTTATTTATTACGTGGCCGGTCTCCAAATGATTGTTACTTAGAGTGGCGGTGAAAAACTTGCTCACTCCACCCCACGGCAGCATGTTATTCCACGGGCAGTTTAATTGCTGTAAAGGTGATGAATCCTTCTACATGAAAGCATTATAAGTTACTTCGGATTATTGCTGACTCAAAATTGAATTCCAGTGAGTGGCGATAATGGCATGCTCACCATAACCATTGGTGGTTTGGCTGATGTGTTATTTTTTCCCTGATTTATCGGTCCCGTCCGACGCAGCGATATTATCATTACCATATATCTTATTGTGGGGTATTGCATAAAGCAAAGTTATGAGGCTGGACAAACCAAAATCTACGACCATGACTGGTAACTGTAACATCCTGTTTTACATTAAATGCACTTGCGCAGTGATGGTAGCATAGTATACCACTAATATTAATGACTATTTTATCTGCTATTTGAGAATATTTATCGTCCAATTATCATTTGTTAATTCCTTATTGTTATTGATCATTAAAGTGCACCTAGCTTAACGTACGAACTAAAGTTCTACCTCATAAGCAGTACATAGGGACTGAGAGAAATCAACGCCACATTCCAAGTTACAATATGATTTTATATTAACGCCTGTAACGACACAATCCCAACAAATTGCACAGACGTTCATAATTAGGTGCTTTATGGAGGTAAATGGATATAGAAATCTTATATGATTCCGACCGGTTTGTCTCGAGTTTTAGTGTACAGCTTATAACGTTAAGACAGTGTATGTTACGACTAATATCAACAGCAAACCCCGTTAAATGCAACACCATAAAACTAGTGTGATGACACATAGTATGGCACAGTAAAGTGCACTTTTTGGCCTCTTAGAAATCCTTTATATTTATAAATGTTTTTATGTGGAAAATCATCGCGACCTCGATTAAGTATCGTAAAGGGTACAATGCGCTTTCGTTATAGCATAACCATTCTTGTCGTTATTACAGGAATAATGATAATGTGTTCAACCCATGGATCTGTATATGAGGGCGCACCCAAATGACGTCGGCATATTACCATACCGACACCGATCGATATAAATCAATACCACACTTATTGTTTTATTACCTCAGCGGGGCAGTCACTAGTGTATGTTCGTATATCGTTTTGTATGATAGCCGAACTTTAGCGATTCCACCCTTTAGACCTATAAGTGATTATGACTTAGCAGATTTGTAGGTTTTTACCCATACATTCTAGCCTATGTAGTAACTGTTCGTGCCTATTCAATTAAAAAAACAGCGATATTCTGCTTTATGGAGGTAATCAACTCTATCTATCGGGAATGAGGATAAGCTTTGTCCAATATCCGTCTACAATTTCCGTCCAAACTCCGCACCACAACTGTATTAACTTTGACGAAAAAGCTATATCCGGTTAGGATACTGACAACTCCTTCAGTGCCGATGATTTGATTGCTATCACGTCACAGCTACCTACGAACGAGAGATCCGTCTAATAATAATAGTAATCAAAATAATAAGCGCATAGTACACCCATTGTCGGCTCCCATAAGGTATAGTAAATTCGAAGAATTAAGAGAGGCATGAATAATTACCTAATGGCCAATTGCACTTTTAGTGAACTCGGGATCGTCAAGGGTATATCATTTAAAACAGCTTAGTGATTTGTTCGCAAAAAAAAACATTCGCAGACCCACAAGAGCAGGGTGCATATGTAAATGCAATATCGCAGCACTATACCAGTTCTATCTCTTGCCTAAGATAACGATGGTACTATAAGCATTGTTGTTAGTCTCCAGTTGCCCCGGATAAAATACTGCTATCATATTTGGCCTACTGTAAACATTCATGGGTAGCCTCGTTGATATTGCTTGGCATAAAATTGGCAGGAAGAGTGAACTGACAAAAGAGCTATCAAGAATGCGCAGCTGATTGATTCGAAGTAGTATACTATGTATTTCATGTGCTGGTGCGTCTTCAGGTGACACAAATAGCGTTCCGGAAGGTGCAGTTACTGCCGTCTCCTTTCATTGAATTACCTATCGATGTTTGGTAGCATTAATCGAAATGACCATCATCTATTCTGTTTGATAAACGTTGTCAAATTATTACATAATCAGTACATTGCCTCAAACATGATGACAGAAGGCTGGCATGATCAAATTCGGACACGTTGAGAACGCTGATCTTCAATTATTTTATTCCATTATTTATCACATTAGAGCTAAGTATCAATAAAACGATTGAGGGGCGAAAAAAAAGCAGTGATAACATTTCAACCCTTCACGCTACTCTATGTAATGTTAAGATACGCCTCACCGTTTTACATTCTATTTTGAGGTCACATCTCGTATTTGTGACTACTAGGATTTTTGGGGGTTTTTCTCAAAATTTTTGTTTCCCAAATGGTTTTGGCGTTCAGCGTTTGAGAGCGTCCAAGTGATATTGAAAAATGAATCCACCTGTAGGAGCGGTAGCAGCAAACAACATTATACACACAACGAAATGTCGTGAGAATGTGTAGCTCCCGCTTCTGGACAGGTGGTTGCGACGTCTTATGCACCGGGAAGAAAGCATCAGGGACTTGATGCAACAAAAATTGAAAAAAAGATATCGATGATTTATTTATATGTCTTTTCGCCGAATGGCATCAACGCTAATGTTTTAAGGCGCAAAAATAAAATCATTCGTGTGCTGTTGATAATGGCCATGAATAAGGATGGTTGTAAGTGGCGTATGAGAAGATATATATAGTTAACTGTATGAGTATTATGATCCAGTTGACAAATGCCTCGTTTCGAACCGGCACTGTGGTAAATACTGCAATCACTGCGGGCAGCGTAAAATCCTTTGTGACATTGGTCATTTGTCTAACCGGAAATGCTTCGTATCTGCAGCACATGTGATAAAGTGAACCATCATTTTTTTACTTTTATCTTAAAGAACAAAATGCAAAGCATCACCAATATTAAATGATGACAAGTATTCGTAATGATTCGATAAGGAATACGGCTGATACAATGGGCCCAATTGCTGGCCTTGCAGAGGGTTTCCGCACACTCACTGCCCGTTATTTAAACTAATGAACAGATTAGCTCGCTGTCTGCGCTGTTAGAGCTTGTTTACTGAATCACACAAGCATCCGGAGAGCCCCTTGGCAATAGCATATTATTATACTTCGGCACATACACCACCAACATACGTACATATAACTGCAGGAATGCAGTTGAATGGTTGTTAAAAGCGTTTATACGAAGCACATAGGGATATCCTACAGGTAGACAGATCCTCTCTAAGTCGTTGCGACTTTCGTTTTGCCAGTTACCTTTAAAAACAATGAATAAGATTACTGAGTGTTTCCTCTATCAATATTACGTCCACATACCTACTCTCTCGGCTGTTGAGCCCGCATAATACGCTTTTATTGCAAAATGTTGGCTCTATTGTGCTTTTGTCACACATAGGTAAGTTTTGTTAAGAGTATATATTTGTTCTCTGTTAAGCAACAATCATATCTTAGCAATAATGTACATGCAAGACAGATGCTGAAACCTGTAAATTATTGCTATAAATAAGCCTGCAGATTATTTTTCTCGGGGTTGAGGGGTTAAGCTACCACTTCACGGCTACGTATATCAGAATTAATCAACTTTTCATGATAATAAATGAAACGATATTTGCGTTGCTATACGACTATGTATAGAAAGTCGGCAACAACATTCAACTAGGTTGATAAAACGGGTGCAAAAACGCTTTCACGACGTTGTTACGCTTTGTAAGACGTGCTAAAAGATAACAGTGTCTCCATGACCCCATAACAACTCCAGGTGCACTGCTGTCATTGTGAGCAATTCTGAGCATGAAAGCATCCAAAAGAAACTTCGGTTTAATGATGGCATTAAATGGAATCACAGTTAGACGAGACGATACAGAGCGTGGCATGTTCAGCCTTACTTTTCAGTTACTACGCATATATAGTCACAAGTTAACAATAGGTTTCTACGATTCACGGCTCGGCATGCATAGAAGGTCGACAAAGCAAGCTTTACTTAACGCTCATGTTTTTGGCAAAGTACTTTCGTTAATATCATATCACGACTACCATAGAGATTCCCGTCTCACATCCTCAAGATATTATAACAGCGTGCTGCACCGCACTTCACATGAACTATATCTGTTAAATTCACCGCCAACGCATAGTTATATCAGCATTAGTGTACACTAGATAAGTTACCCACTCTATTGCACCTACGTGTTATCTTAAGTTCAAGCAGATTGTGTTAACTACAACAGAATAAACAATTTATATATCTCATTATTTGTGATTACTACAACTCGTCAGATAACTTGCTACATATTCTAAATCAGCCAATACCAACCGCAATAAACTTGACCATTTCACAAAATTGATGAATTGCGCGCTGGAGAGTTGCACAATAGTCTTCTCTATATTAAAATTTTATCTGGTTATTAACGAAACTGCATCTTCTGATTTGGTCTTGGATTTAATAAGCCACTCAGTGCCATTGACGCACGTGATGCCATGCGGGCAAGTCAGGCGTAGGGTTTCCTAGCAACCAACTATAGTTAAGCCCAATGCTGCAGCCTTTGTACTTTAAAATAATAGTCAAGCTCTGCAAATATATGAAACGTAAAGATACTTTGTCGAACATAGACCACCTAATCACCTCATAGAACATGACATAAATTAACCGCCGTCATTACCCAGATTAATCATCACCGGAGCCCCACCTTAAGAAAGAATGTGGGCTTTGTGAAGTAGAGCATGTCATTAATCATACTCAATTCTTCGAACAGGTAAATAATATGCCAGATAACTCAGATGTAAGTTCCTTGATGCATCGCTAATATCGTCGAGGAGGAAAGAGGTTCAATGAGTGCGACTTTTCTGTAGTTTGTAGTCTGTCGTTGGACCAGGCAAGTCGTTTGACTGCAAGATCCTTAGTATCGCATGATTAATTACGCACGCTCGTATGTTAATGTTTACCCCATTATTCGTCACTCAAACAGTTGTTGGTAAATCACGTCATATATCCTCGATCGTCATTAACAGATGCATGAGTAAATAAGGTTAAATCAGCTTCAGGGAAGTATCATTGGATTACATAAACTCCCGACCTGTGAACGTTTCACCCGAAATGACTCTCGGTTTCAATATATGTCACACAGTGAATTAAGTATTACAGAACTAAAATGAATAATACTCTTATGTTTGCTTTATGTGTATATCATAGTTTATGTGACTGTTATAAACTTTCATAGTGCTCAACCATCAAGCATTTGAGCTGTGACTATAAGAATTGGACCAACTAAATGTTAACCGTGATAGTTTCGGCAGCAAATGAGCGTGCACCGGCCAACACGGATGAACTATTTATTTTCCTGGCTTGCATGATAATGATTCGTAGTTTATATAGCTGTACAAAAATATGAATGGCAGCTCATAGTTTTTTCAAAACAAATGCACAGTAATATGCAATTTTAACTAGTCTTCATGTAATAGGTTATGTTGGCTGCCGACCTATAGTGGATTGTGGTAAAATACGTATGCATCCCTTGCAAGCTTCATAGAAACACAAGTACAACGCTTATGTGATAAAACGATGAAAGATGACATGCCAGGCAGGTGCATATTTGACGAACCTTTAGCTAAGCTCGCTCTATGTACTTTTGGAATATACATTCATTATATCACAATATCTGTCGACGCGTACACTATTTATGATAAAATCGACCTGATGCAGATTTAATATCACATATGCAAAACCGTTGCAAGTCGGTACCAGACTTGCATTTCGCCTAACTGAATACGTTGTAACTTTCTTTATGTACATGATCTTGACATAGAGTTTAACAATTGTTTTCGTCGTGCAGCACTAAAATCGATTTATGATGTTAACTCAGTACTGTGCGAGTGATAATCGTTGGATAACAAATGTGGGCAGTCACAGCAGTTATCATATTTGTATACAATGCAAGCTGCTGAGCACTATTCCATAACAGATACTAAAACTAATACATTATTCGCTACAACCAAAACATTCTTCACAGCAGGAAAATAACAAAGGACGTATTTAAGGACAATGAGATTTATATGCATATGAAATGATGTGTAAAGATTAACTTATGCCTCTAACGAAAGAATATTCAGTGATGTTAGTGAAATAACATACTGTAATTTGTTGAGTGCTGGCTGAGTATATGCGGGAGTTAAGGGGCCATCATCCGGGTAATTTCGCCTTGCAGTCGTGGAGTTTAGTGAGTGTGTGTGTGGTAAGGCTGGCGGTACCACAAGTCTTTCCTCTTTTAGCCTACGGTGGATTTCTTTTATTGCCTCACAACTTCTGCCGACCGCAACAATATAGGTGTTCCAAAATTAATCTGCTCACAATTCAAGAAAATACCATTTGCATCATTTATCTCTATGTGTTTCTTATAGAAACAAACAATAGCATCAGCCTTGGCATGAAATGATAAAAGTCAAAGGTGTTCGAATACTACCGTTATGGTAATTCGATAGGGTTTCCTTCCAATGCGAGGAGACGATATGTTTAATTACTGGCTATATAACCGTAACAAACATTTTTGTGCTTGGGAAGTTTTGTGGTATATATTGATCCTAGTTTAATGTTTTGAATGATTTGCAAACCTCCAGCCGATTGCTACGCTGTAGTAAGTTCACCATGAGCATTTATAACTACAGTTATAAACGGTCATTCACTATAAAGAAATAAACCGCTAGCATAGTGAAACCTTTTTGCTTTGGTTCAATACAATAGAATAATAACAGAATATAATTTATTTACTTGCAGCAACGGCAACTCATCGATACTGATTGCAAACAAACACATAAACAACAAATCCAGTGCTGCAAGTAGGGAAATGTAGCCAGGGGCTGTCTTCCCATTGTCCCTCAGGAGGCCCTGCACCAAACAGTCTTAAGATAACGATGCTAGTGACACTCCAGTGCATTCAAGTGAGAATCATTGTTGAAATGGGGCGGGGGCCGGAGGCTGGCAACAAATATCCACACGCTACCAGATCGGGGTGCTACATTATCACAGGTATATAAACATATTGTAGAATATGGCAATAAACAATTTGCATACATTTGCATACATTTCAGTTATACAGGTATATGTGTGAATATATATATGATAGAATACTGTCACATGCATGACATAAAACATAATACAATATTAAGTAAGTTCAATATATATACGAGTAACTCGTGTAACAAATCAGAGGGTTGGACGTTACAGACTACAATCCGCACACTTAACATTGTTGCACTGTACAATATTCAGGTAGGTAGAGAACATGCTGTTTCGGACGCTTTTTTTAAACTGTGAGATGGACGACGTAGTGGCGTCAATGGAACACCATTTGTTCCATATTCGGGGAAAACTACGCAAGGGTAGTCTGTCTGCAAAATGTGTTTTAGAGGGTGGTACATATAACAGTTTGGAATTTCGCATTTCATATTTGCATTTTTGTTCATAGTTTCGATGAAAACAGTCTTTAAACGATACAGGCAATGGGTGGTTATTAAGTTCGTACATAAATACGGCCACGTGATATTCGATATGTGTATCAGTTTCAGTATTCCACAACGCCAGAACAGGGGATCTGTGTGACTGTTATAGGAGGATTTATTTATTTAACGTATGGCGCGTTTTTGGAGAAGTTCCGTTTTTTTAATACAGATTCCCGTGCTTTACACCATGCCAGGATGCCGTATGTTATGTATGGGTGCACCATAGTCATAGGCTGATTTGGGGAGCATGTATTTGATGGCGAATAGAGCGCGAGAGAGTTTAGTGTTGATGTACATGGCATGTGATTTCCATGATAGGTGATCGTCAATAAATATACCAAGAAACTTGTAAGCTTCTTCGGGCTGTCCTGCACCTACTCTTGCAATGCATTCACCATTGTTTTTCAGAACATGCTCATTTATGTCTATGTTTGCAGATTTATAAGTTGGTCTAAATACAATAAATTTAGTTTTTTGGGTATTGAGAAATAACTTATTGGCACAAAACCAGTCATGTAATGTATCATTAGCCGTACAAAAGACATTAAAAAAATCCGATTAGCTAATGTATTGCCCTTTATATTTCCGCAACCATCATGCAGGCTGTCTTTATCAATTCGACAAGCATATAGCTTGATTTTGACGTTTGCAGTGGGTAATAGCATTGCATCTGCCTTGAGGTTGCATTAAGCCGTTTCGATGCCTGTTTTGTGTTCTCGACCGCCGTCCGGTCCTCATCCTACAGTAATGCACTAGTCACATGAGATGATTAGCAATTATCGTCCAAATATGGCTGTAACGTTAATACAAGAGTGCTTTTCCACGGAGAGATTAAATTACTTCCAGCTACTCTTCTTCTGTCAGCTTGCTGAACCGTGCCGAATGTACGATCAAAAGCTTTTTCACATATTCTATCACTATAAATCAAGTTGCGTTTGGGTCAACATATGACAAGAATGCGTGTCCCAAAGTGTGACAGTCTACTTGTTGTAACTGAGGGCTAGGTACATGATGTTCTTCCATTATGACGCGTCTTACTACGTTTGAAATGAGCAGAAGCCGGAGTAAAATGTAGAAGCTAGACCAATCGTATAGAATGAAATGTCGGCATTTTTAGCTGCAGATGATGTTCTAAAGCGAAGAATCGATGGGCTGAATTTGTGAAGATAACCACAGTCCATGTCGATTGATGTCAATGGACACGTGCCGCGTGATACAACACGCAAATATAGAGTGACTTAACAACCAGGCCCATTATATCATAATCAGGAAACTAATTGACGGCGTGTGTTCAGCAGACAATACTCTCGTTGATGGCGCTATAGAGTGCTAATCAGCTACCTATTAGCCCTAGTTATGGTATGAGATAATCAGGATTTAACCAGTGAATTACTCTATTGAGAATGGAACGATAGCTCGTCAATGCATATTTAAGGTACTCGCTACCCATTGATGTTCGACGTGTCCTTGCTCCGCTCTATACGTTTATGTGATGGTTAATTGCAGTTCTCAACGTTTATTAACTTCGATGGGTGAATGGAGATATAACCGACTCAACCATATAAGTAGTATGCATTAATTATGCTAGCAGTTGTACAACTGTCTGTGAATAAAGGGCATTATGCAGTCATCAGTTACGTAAATGATCACGCCCTCGATGCGATTGGCACCAGTCTGAAGGGTATTATACAGAGAAGCATTCTTTGGTCTCGGTTAGTTTTGGCAATATAGTTCAGGATGTCTCAGCTCCATAAAATGTATAAGAAGCATTGCTTTAAAGTTAAACATTATGCATGATATTGCATTTAAATTTGGCAGGACGCCAAGGTATTTACACTGATGGAGTCGGAAAAATCTACAGAATAAACTTTTACTTCAAGCGATACGGTGTAAAACGGCATCAAGCAATCATCGGCCTCTTTTACCCGGAAGCAAAATTACACTTTTTGAAGGGCAAAACGTTCCGGGAAAGGTTGTTATAGGTTTGCAATTAACTACAGCTTCACAAAAGTATTTCAATGAGCAAGAAGCATAATGCATGCGATGTGTTAGTGGGTTCGTGTCTGTTTTTCTACTACCTTGCCCAATATCTTCCAAAGTAATGAAACATTTAAAAAACAAATGCGTACTCGCTCTAGAAAATTACAGCATCCTTGATAAAAGTCGTCCGGTTGTGCTGTTGTGGTACCTCGTAATACATTACCGTATCGGTCTTGTGTTGCAATACAGCGCGATATGTATGCAAGCATTCGTGGAAAAAAGATTAACCATTGATGATTCAAAGTATGGGGGAAAGTTTCATTTATTATACTCAACAATTGCCAGTACTGCACTCGGACAGAATCGGATTTTTTCCGACGATTTACACCACTTAGCAATGCGTTGCTTACATGTAGTGGCTGTTAGCTACGCAAAGTGCTTCAATCGAATGGTCGTAGTCTGTCCATAATATTATTCAACCGCATCATTTAATAGTAATAATCATGTCATAGTGCGTAAATATTCTTATCGTATTACTGTGGCACTAATTATTCCGGACAAAATTAGTTGCTGCTCAATGTTCAGTATGAATGATCATTGCAAAATAGATCGGGTGAAGAGAAACATAAGGAGCACAAATATCAATCAGCATCACGAAATCGATTTAGACTTTGCAGATACAGTATATTTCGAGTGGAGGAAACAAGTGACTGGAAAAATAATTATTGTTTGAATATCTCAGTGCTCAGAATTTATCGACGAAATCTGTGTGTTGAACAAGGTAATTTACGAAGCTGGAGGTCTCATCCGAAGAATTATTTACTCGCATTTGTCTTGGCGGATTCCCCTGTTATTATGTATCTGCAGGATTTGATATAGTGCGGTTTAGATTTCTGGCATCTCAACCTAGCAGTTAACCAACATCACGGTTAATAAATATGACTAAAATTGTATCAAAATATGAAATTACCAACGCATTATGGATGATATGCATGTCGGAACCTCTCTACTGTCAACAATAGTCAATCAAATCGGAGTGTCGTGGCTTTTGAAAGCGGTAAGCCTACTCAAAAGCGGTTTCCTTATCTGACGCTGTGCAATAGACAAATTGAATGATACGTTGATTGAATAGCGCCGTTAAAGGGAACCATTAACGCGTGTATTCAACGTACATTCAAGAAGATAGTGCATAAACACATCCAGATTGGTCTAGAAGGTGCTGCTGAAAGATGAATAACATATGTTGCAAGTTAATACATCTTCGCTCGACTAGATTTGGCGTCATTTAATACCCCTAGATGGAATATCAAGCTATATAGACTGTCAATGCACATGCTGATTAGCAAAATTCTACATATTGTGCATTCAAAAGTTGCGACATATTGCCAGCAGCATAACCACTAGGTTCTACTAAATCTATATAAGACTGAATCGAATTGATTCCTTGGAATGTTGATGCTTAATAAAAGTGCGCCTATCTATAGTTTGCGCAGTTGTTGCCAACATGAGACATACCAATAATGAAAGTTGACTAGTTTGAATCGATACAAAAAGCATCCTGAAATATTTCACAAACGACATATAAAAAGGTATCAATGTAATAACATGGACCCTATTACAAAAAAATAGTTAGTCTAGAGTCCAGTGGTAGAAAATTATTGATGTGTGAGCACGAACAGGGTCGTCTACCGAGTGACAGCTATATGGGTTACATATCCATAATCAGGTGACGTTAATGGTAAAATTCGATTATTGATATAGTCGCTGAATATTATAATGAGATGCTAGAAGGCTACACCAGTTGTTTCGACATTTTGTTAGTGACAGTCATCATGATGACAATCAGTACTTGGTACAAAATATTCAAATGCACTATAATCACTGCGTGTCGTGTCAAATGACTGTCGTTAAACCACAGCAGGGCATATTTCAACAGCCTTTGTGTGGAGCCACCCAGTTGTGAAGAGAACGATCAACTCCGCCTATTTGTGCATCGTTTGCCGCCTGCAGAACCTCGATGTGGAAATGTGTTAGCAGAGTACCTAAAAGGTCGTCCGTCCAATGTATAGAAGTTTTCAAAAGCTCCTTACTAATTCCATCGCGATACATGAACCAAAATATTGCTTTGGATAAAAGTGAACTGAGATAACGTACAATGTAACATCACTTTTAAAAAGAAAATTGCACAATTAAGCCCTCAAAAAGGCCGTGCTTTTTTTGGAACTCTCGTCGTGTGCCAATATTTGACTTTGTTCCCAAAAAGTTGGTCGATTGTCTCAAAAATGTTGCATTCGTATTAATATATATATATATATATATATATATATATATATATATATATAAAAATATATATATATTTGTGTATATATATATAAAATATATAAATATATATATATATATATATATTAATACGAATATAAATATATATATACGTATAAATAATTATATATATATAAATATTATAGATATATATATATATTCACATACGTATATACATATATATATATTTATATATATATATATACATGCGTATATATATATATACATTTATATACATATGAATATATATATTTATACATATATGTATTAGCACAAACGCGACCTTAAGTGGACAAACCGCCAACCTTTCATGGACTTGGGTCCATGAAAGGATATACCATAATGTCCACATAAAGTCAACGCACTTTTTCATTAGAAATGTTTACAAATATTTTGTTTTGACCAATTTAATATCATAGTCTAGTCCTTATAACGTACAAAGATAATCTTTTATGAATGATTTCTTTGATTCGATGTTATTAAAGGGTCATTACATTTTAACAATTAACCAATCCTTGACATTACCTGAAAACCTCAATATCTTGCTAACAACAATATACACTTTGGCCCATATGGTCAAAAAAATGTTTAATCATAAGCGTAGAATATGTAAATTCTAAGTGTTCAAAAATCTGAATTCTATTAAAATTTTTACACCGAAAAAGTATATTTTTCTCATTATTCTTCTATTTACAACTTTGAAAATTTTCGCAAAAAGTGGCCAATGCTTCATACTAATCATATCTACAACAAATGTCATCAATCGAATCCATAATGACGGAAAAAGATTTGAAAACTTATGTATTCTGCAAAAATATGCCAATAAATATGGGCACGAAAGGTTGGATTTATACTTATAAATTTCTATCTTGACCATTTGTGGACGACCTTTACAGGACCAAAGGTATATACCCGGATTTTAAAGCGGAAAATTTTTTTTATTTGCGTTAAACTTTATATTATATTATTTAAGGTATCACGAAATAATGATTTAAAATAAATTACAGTTAAAATGTACTTAAAAAAATGTCCACGAAAGGTTAGAGTCAACGAAGGGGGGGTAATCGTCGGGGATAGAGATATATATAGAGATATATATATAGATATATAGATAGATATAGAGAGAGATAGAGAGAGAGAGAGAGAGAGAGAGAGATAGAGAGAGAGAGATAGAGATATAGATAGAGAGAGAGAGAGAGAGAGAGAGAGAGAGATATATCTATATATATGATATGAGATATATATATATATATCTCTCCCTCTTTATTCTCTCTATATATATCTGTATATCTCTATCTCTTTATATATACAGACATATATATATCTATATATATATATATATACATAAAAAATGTATATATATATATGCAGTTTTATATTCATGTATATATATATACATATATATATATGTATTTATACATATATCTCCTATAGATGTATAGATATGTATATATATATGAATATATATAAATATATATACGAATATATATATTTACATATATATATATATATATATGTATTTATATATACCATGTATATATATATAAAATATATATCTAAATATATGTATATATATGTATATATATATATATGTTAGCAGATAGATATATATATATATATATAAATACATATATATATACATGAATATATAAATACATATACATACACATGTAAATATACATTTATATATATATATATACATATATATCCATATATATCTATATATATAAATATATATATATATATATATATATGAATTTATATATACGTATAAATATATATATGTGTATATATATATACCTATGTAAATATGTATATATCTTTATAAGTATTTTTTTATATACATAATTATTTATACGTTTATATATATATTCATAAATTTATTTATATGCATACATACATATATATATTTACATGTATATGCGAGTGCCTTCGACGACTTGCCAGCATCGGAAAACTTTGTTATTAGCACTTGCGGAATTGATTTGAAGGTGTCATAATCTTAGTCACACGAGTATTCAGCAAATATTTGACACAACATCTGGCCATATAAACAAACAACTGCACCAATTTTGTGCAACACAAATCATACGTTCAGTCTAGGAGAATTCATTAATAAAATGTCGCTATAAGCTCTGGAATAATTGTACGAGGTTTTTGATTTTGCAAGAACATGGCTTTTATAAGCACGTACATCCCTCGCCAAACATTTGTTCCACAAATTTAAACATGTTGCGTGCAAATGCACATATTGATATCTTGCAGCCCTATCGATTATTTACTTGCGCATCATATTATTGTGTTTGAGAGACGTGTGGATGACGGATGTAGATCATCAGCCACGTCAGATTATCTAACGCATATATCAGATCCTTTTCAAAGCAGCACCCTGAATTTTGTGGGCATTAACCATGTTCTTATGTCCATGCTCTACAGCTTCGTCGCATAATTAGAAAGTTATAGGGAATCCTTTAATCAATAATGATAGCCTGCGTCAATCTGGCTGCGCGATGAGGTAAAGAGCAAATGTTCGTATCTAGCTGAACGTACTAGATCAATATTATACGCCACACCAGCTACCATTGATCTATTGCCACAAACAGCTGACTCCGCAAGAACGCGACAAAGAGCCCAGGCTTTATTTTGTCCAGGACTAAGACATACCTGTTCATTTGACAATAGCTAGGGTGTCGCGCCAAACGTTTTCCGCGTTTTATTGTATGCTCTACAAATGCCTCGTCTGTTCGCTTTGGCAGCAGCCTGAATTGATACAATTATTGCATTCGTTGAACGTTTGATAAGGTATTTATCTAGGAAAATGTATAATTGACTGATTCTTATGATACTGTTCATTGCTGTCCATAAGTTGTGAATACACGCATTATCCGGGATATGATGATATTACTTGTGAACGAAGTACAATTATTATGACAATGATAGAATCATATTAGTTTCCGATTAATATTGTACGCGTGCGTGAAGGCTAACGAAATTTCCGTTTACAAAGGTGTGCGGCTTCCTCCGATTTTACAGCTGCATTGGATTTAAGATGGGCGCGTAACTAACATAGATAAGGGGAGCTGGTACGTTTGTTGTGGAATCCCTGCGTGATAATTCATTTTGTCAATGTCCCTTGCAGTTTTCCCTAGAATTCTATATACTTCCTTTAAGACTCCACCAGGCCTTGTTTGAACGCATTGTTATATTCTTAATTGTTTGGTTCAAGTAGAGAGTACCGCCACAACATCGTTTGTGTTGGCCTTGAGCGATCCACTAGCTAATAACCGCTGATCCCGCGAGCATTACCATCATCATTGTTCAAGAAGGTTATCACTGAATAGACTACACACGGAGCATGTATACAATGCGACCATCTTTTTAAAAAAAAATTTGACTACTATAGAGAGGGAGTATGTTTTCTGGTTTTGTTATCCTTTAATCCGATTAACCATGTTTGTTTCTCATAACGGTCGTACAGAATTTCGATTTATGGTAAGCTCAACCACTAGCTTTGCTACCAATCATTGATGAGTAATATTGCTGTGTGAATACATCGAATACACGTCATTTATTTATAATCGTTTCCGTGACTATTTACTGCTAGGACTAATGGTCACTATGACCAACATGTATTTATCTTTTTCAAAATACTGGCACGATTTATGCATTCCATATCATTAGAGTTTCAGTTAAGATATTTAATCGATTTTCTGTTGATCTCATCGAACGTTAAACGCCCAACATGCGTAGCAAGGTAACGGCATAAAGGGCTGTAGAATAATCGCTTCCACAAGGCATGATATTTATGCACCACAGAATTGGCACTTAAAGCCTCCAATGACGACTACAAATGCAAAAGGCAGCTGTTTAGACATAATTGCGGCGACTCATCGAGTTTACTTTATAGACTGTCGTAAATGACAGCAGCCGCCATAGACAAATAAGTATATTCATAGCCAATTCATTAAAAACACAAGTTCATACACCATCGTAACGTTGCGAACACTAATCTCGAATAGAAATAGTTTGCAAAAAGCAATAATAGTTTATTAAATGCAATTGGTCCAAGGTTTTTCCCATCTCAATGATTACAAATCATTGGTCTTTGTCATAGGGCAACCGATTTTCATGCGCTCTGTCGCATGCAATTTTTGCACTGCTACATCATAAGTTGTTTTGGTAATCTTAAGTTGGATAACATTTGGAATGTACTCATGTTTAAATGTTAACCATGGTTTGCCATTTCATTAACCTACTAGAACATGCACTTCTTGTTATGGAAGAAGTGGTTGGATCAGCCAAACTGGATCTTATCAAATACTTGGACGCAGAATCAACGTTATATAATTGGATGAAAGAAGTTTTATGGCAATATCCTTCCCGTTAGTCGCAACAGGATACCAAAGTAAACTGCCTACGTCGGCATTAGTTGTTCTGCGAATTTTATATCGCTTATACACCATATACCGCAGCTGGTTGACGTTGCCGATTGCAGATTTTGGTAATGATATCCACACCCTTGCAGCTCGTTATTGACCCAAGGATCCACTGAATATACTAGGTTGGTATGCACGTGGATGGAACTTATAGCATTAAATTGTCACGATGAAGATAGCTCATCTGCCCGGCAGGTATATTAACGAGGAAAAATTCAAGACGCAGTCATGTTGAATATACGAAAGCGCAATTATCTTTCTAATCTGTCGCCTCTTCCATACAAATGCGTCTAACAATTGCTGACCTATTTCCGGTATATTCGATAATAGGAGTACATGTGGCATAAAAGCATACATATATCAAGCTTTGTAAAAACAGCTTATACCTGCATGATGGAACGTTTCGATGGATTGCAATTATTTGTCACGCGCACGTGGCTCAGGTTGCGACAGATTCAACCCGATTCCATGACCGACCCAACCAGCCATCCATATTGCTTAAAACATCCAACAAATGCAAACGGCCAGCGTTAGGTTGTAATACAACCCATTCTCGAGCTTACACTCTCAACCATTGGATAGTGATCACTTCGCCTTACATTAGCACCCATTGGGTAGTGTAAGAAGGCATCGCTGTGCCTATGCCCGACAGCCTTTCATAAACTACCGCACGTAGGAGAGTGTAAGGAGAACGGTTTGGCATGGGGCGTGAAATAAGGAAGGATCCCTTTTTACCGAGCTTCATCAGCCCAAGATGGCGGACATACGGTCAGGTGAGGATGCTTCGATGTTTTAATTGTTATCAAATCGTCAATTATGTACACTAACCGAAGATGGACTCAGGTGTAAGCACCATGAAACTTGTCAAAGGGCACTTGTAGTAATATTTGTTCCATGCTTTAATGTTATAGTCACTTGTTTCATATTTACACGCTCTCTATCTTAGGTTACGCAATATATTTCGATCAGTGGAAGGGGTTGTCTTGTTTATATTACCGTCGTGTGCGGCTAGGTAAGGGGGGCTTTGCTTCCCGCAAACGTTTATGTCATGCCTATATTATCGACAATATGATATGATGATATGGAAATGTACAGCGTTCCTTTTATCAGCAACTAGGCAAATAATCTCAACCTCTGACAGCTCCGCTCTATTTACTACTTTCGATCTCACATCCGAGCTTTAGTCGTTTAGAGGCGAAGCGCAGCCAGTGAAATTACGGAGCTTCTGAAGTCCAAACGACCGATGAACTCACTAAAAACTTACGAAAGCCCTCCAAGCAAAACAATTTGTGACAAAATGCAAGATTATATCACAAAATCACACGAGGACTGTTTATATTGCTACACTTTTGTCTACTTGTTCTGTTTGAGCACTAAAATACGTAGCCGAGCACGACGGTAGTATAAAAATATGTCAATAAGAGTCGTCCACGGCTATAAAACACGGCACATCATGAAACTTTGTTAAAAAAAACAACATGGTTGACTCCCATAATGCAACATATCTGCGTTAATTCTCGTTCATGTTTTCGATTGCACGATAGCCATGTTGGACAACAATTTTAAAATTGTGTTGGATTTCGTTGATTCTGTTGATTAGAAGTATAACTGTTGTTGGACACTAGGCAAGATTGATGATAAGACATTTGTTGATATGAAAATGTATATTTTTCTAACTGTCCCTTGTCTGCGTTGCGAGAAGGAGCAAATTTGCTCACGATTCTGCATACGGACCGTCGCCTCTTAGGTGGCATCAGATCATCAAAACACCAGGGGCGAGTTGCCTTGCCCAATCAGCAACCACCTCCTCTTTGTTCGTTGGTAGTTTGGGGGGTTCCTGTGGCAGTTGTACAGGCTGTTAAATGATAGCATTATCGATAGCTATAGACAGGACAATGAAATCGGTGAGGAGACGTAAGTTGAGAGAAAGCTAAATAAACTGAATTTGATGTTTGTTTTGGCACTTTTGAAGACTAGAATTTCTGCAGATACAAAAATATATATGAAACTTTTGTTTAAATGCAGACCCTGAGAAGGCATTTGATAAAGCCGCTGCTAAATTACTCAAAGCACTTCGCCCAGCTAAGGCAAAATCTTCCCGTCTTGTTGTTAACTCCCCACTGAGGAGTACCTCTGGTATAATACCACATGGAGTGAAGCGCAAGCAAACCTCAGCTTCTTCAGCCAGACTAAATAATCATGGTACCTTTTGTTAATTATGAAATATTCCAGAAAAATTAATTTCACAAAATTTACTGATCTCTAAGAACACATTAAGGTGCATCCTTTGCATGTGTTACAAACAGTTGATACACCTACTTCCGTAGAGGCCCTTATACAGGAGGAAAATCCTATCGGTAAGATCATGATATTTGTGGAGAGTTGCAACTGCATTTTTTATGTTCAATAAAAATTAAACATGAATAAGTAGTTACAGTGATAGAGGGTAAATTTATATGGAGTTATCTTCTGACGATAGATGTTAACTGTGTGAAGGAGACGATTTAGTTTCTGACATTTGGAAAAAGTAGAGCCAATTATCTGACCCAAGTTCAAGATGACCATGATGATAGTGAGCTGACCGATTGGCAAAAGCGAAAACTGGAAAGCCAAAATCTTTGGGAGACCCAAATGCAATCGGTAGTTGACTTATTGCTAGCAAACATGGCACCATCTGCTCAAGAGCCTGAATGTTGCCTGTGTGCAAATCCATCAAAACTACAGTAATGTTACGCAAGTAATATTGTAATATCTACCTATGAATGACCTTTAGTGCACTAATGTGTAACTTTCATATTCAGGTGTCTCCAGTGCCAGATGTTTATGTGTGAGGACCATGACAAGCCCAACACCTTTGTGAAGGATGCCATGACAGGGAATGGTTTCATCTTGATTTCTACTACCCACTCCCTACTGAGATGCCAGAAGATAATCCCAAGGCAGGATATAATCATTCAAATCGATTCCACTATACTGAATAGATTGATATTTTTGCAACAGGGTACCTGAGAAACTTTTGCCAAAGTACTGCAGTCAGTGTGCTTATTCTGCCTACACTGACAGTGCGGTTTTATATATATGTCTAGTGAAAGAATAATAACTAATATTATATTTTGGAGCACAAAAATAACAAATGTTAAAAGGTTATCTATATAAGATGCTATAACAAAACTTACTTTCATTGGATCATTGTAACCACAGTTTTCACAAATGAAATTTGGCAAGTGAAGATCATATCTCCCTGCAAATGCATATTGGAAAAAGTCAATATGTTATTGTAGCATGTTATATGGAAGATTTGAACATAAGCGTAATGCATCGTGCACTTCAATGCAAGAAAAGTTCACATTACAGCTAAGAAGGTATGAGATTTATGATATATATTTGGTTGATGAACTTATTTATAAGTATGTAGTGCCCTTTAAACAGCATCGTTAAAATGAAATTGTATTTATTATACATATTATGTTCCCAGTCTTATGGTGAAGAACAGCACAAGTTCTGAAAGTGATCTTGTTAGACAGGGCCAAGTCCTACAAAAAGATCCATAACAAGTGTCAGGCAAGATGTGAAGCTGATGATGACTAGTATTATGAAACACAAGATGCTCATTGAAATGAAGGCTGGTAATTATTCATATTTCACTTAAACCTCCAAATTTTGTGGCCATAAGGATCAAATACTTATGTATCTGTGTACTAGACAGCAGCAAAAGCGCACAGGTCATAGGACAAAACTCTCTGCAGAACACCAACGATGGTCACAGCTCCTAACAAGTTACAATTGCCTTGCCACAATCTTGCATGTCCATCTTCTCAAGGGTGTTCCTGAGAGTCAAGACTCTTTGCTATGGCTGAGGGTTAGCAGTTCTTGTATCTGGTATGCTCTTGCAAAAACGATTTTGAATTATATTCTCATTCGATTCTTAATGAATTGTGACAGAACTGATACCTCTTAAAAAAACCCGAGCTCTGGTTGAGCAGTGGCTTCGCCTGCAACGCTTCAAAAAAGAAAGGAAACAGCTGGCAAATGAAGTCAACATCTACTTGACCAACTACAAATTCACTGCAGAAATCTGGCAGACATGAACCAATTACAGTCAAGTATGAATTATTTCTAACATAATTTAATATCCTTATATAAAACTCCAGACTGTTTACCATTAATAATATGTCTGTACATTTCTCCAGGCATGGAGACAGAATTCGTGGCAACAGCAGGCAAGCTTGCAATCCTACAGAGGCACCACCATGACATAAACATGCATGAAAAGAATGCTCAAGTAGTTGGCAATTCTGGGATAAGTACAGATATATATGTCAATGGTATGACAGAACCTCCCGTGTCATCATATTCTGAATATGGGTCTGATGCATAGAAGTCTGATCTCCTAAGAAGTTACATTACTTGAAATTCCAAACCAATAATACTTTGTCCAATTAAATATTCTTGTGAAAGTAACTACATGTAATGTGCACAACATTTATAAAAACTTGTACTCATTAACAGGCAATTGTATTACACCATATCTTTTGGAAATAATTACATGCAATTGAATGATTTGATTGCTGGCGCTGATTGTTTGTTTCTTCAGAAATTTACCATGCCCTGAGGATAAACCAATTCAGTACAATAATGGTCAATGGTAGAGCCATGGAACCCAGTGGGACACTTCTGTCAGTTATTATCACAGAGATACACAATTGTGCAAGAATTGTTTTTTACGAACCAAAAAATATTATCTATTGTTCACAATGTAAATGGTATAAACATATTGATGCTTATCCCCAACATTTAAATTCTCCACTGATGGGGTTTTGAATGGTGACTCATGGCTGTATTATATTTTATGCATGCATTGTTACTAAGTCATTATGCTGTTCGTCATGTATTAACTAAGGTGTGTTTATCCTGGGGGAAATTGTTTGTCATCGGTTCTTTAGCTTGTAATAAATGAACATTATGCACTATGATCTAAGTCTGAACTTTTTAATAAAAGTATTGATTGAAAGTGAGTGAGAAGCATGTTGTTGATGTAATTGTAACTTCTCAGTTTTTAAAAAGACCTTAAAACATGGATGATTCATACCTCACAACAACTAACTCAGCTGGAAGTCATGAAATAAAGGGGGAAAAAAGATGCCAAGCAAGATTCCTTGAAAATTCCTGTACAGTTTGCATGCGAAGTGAAATTCTTCATAATGGGAGGTGTCCTATACCCAGTCTTGCTGTCAGTTATCGTAAGTGTAAAGAAAAGACTACAAGCTAATAGCAATCAAGCGATCGGATTTCACCATAATCTGCAGACAAAAACAATCGCGAAGATGTAACTCGCTTGCGCGACATATACATGTATTGACGATGTTCTGTTATTAATTCATGTTTCTTAAAGAATAGATCGCGTATTCCATGGGCAAATAAATGTCACCTTGGACAGCGTCCGTGCTGATGACTAGTATTGATTATCATGTCCATGCTGCCAAAATGCGAACCATCAAGAGCGAGGTACCTTACTCACTCATTCAAACAGTGAAACATGCAAGCTAGAGAGTCGACTATCAAAGTGTACGATATTCACTTATCTCAGCGTCTAACTCTTATCCCGACTCTTATCACATCTAAATGTCCCGAATATCTATTCATGTGTCGCTTAGGTAATCCGATGAAGCATACAGAACAGTTTTACTCCTTCTGCCTTTCCCCTAAAGGGTACTGAAACACCGTTTAAGTGCGTTCATATTAGTTCAACTAGATATCGGTAACATATAACCGAATAAATGCGTTTCAAATATAATTATTTTGGTATCAGATGTTTACACAGTCAAACAATTTGACAATGCATATTGCGAATTGAAAATTTCATCTTAGTGTACAGAACTGAGATCGGAGGAATCGATAAAATGTAACATTTAGTGATGTAATTGACAGTGCCAAACGCCGAGTGGCGACTAAAGTCGAAAATTAACGTACGTTTATAACATTTTATTCTGTAACTGGGATGTATGTAGGACAGAAACATTATAAAACATTGTGTGAGATGTAACGTAACCGTTATTACATTATCTGCTCCAATGCATATAATGCATTCTGCGCTGCGATTCATCTCGCATTGAATTAAGTTACCACTGACTAGTGTTACTCCAGTGGTTTTTAAGTGACACGTCTTTCCTTCTCGAGTTAACCGACTTTTCCCTCTAATCTAAGAGCAATCTATTTGACAGTCTTGTAGTGTACAAACAGGACACTAGTCTTATTTTGTACAAGCAGACTATATATCTAGCCCAACAGACCAACAGTCGATCGGGTACTCCACTCCACTTGGTCATATAAATATATATATCTATAATATATAGCTGCCCATATATATATATATATATATATATATATATATATCTAATCTGCCCAATCTTAAACCATATCTAAAAATGACAATGAATTGCGGTTTGCTGGATTACGGGATTCCTTCCGTGACCAAACTTTTATCCCTACCCCGGGTCCCACCATGACCCTATTAACCCTAATCTCCACAACTTTATCTCCCCTGCGTCCCAACCAAAAACCCTGTACAACCTGACGTTCCCCACCCAAATGCCCCAAGACGGATACGCAAGTCCGGTGTTTAATCCTTGATATGAAGTTAAAGATATAGCCTTGAATGCTTATAGCCTTGAATGCTGATAGCCTTGAATGCAAAGATATTGCGCAATATGTGATCCGCAGCAGAGATCCTCAGATCACCAGAATACCGTCGAGTACGGTCGTTGTGGAGAAGAAGGTTGACGACACAGATAAAAAAGACAAACCAATAGCCATTCAGTCGATCGAGTACTACCTTGTCAAGAAGGTGCAAAAGCTCAAGTTGTTTCAAAGAACTAAAACGAAACAAAAACAAGCAAATATTCACTCTAATGTCTTCATTCTAATAAGTCATATTTATTCTATAGTGAAACAAATCTATCCGAGTCGATTTGCTAACCCATTTTTGTATGAATTCTTGAAAAATAATTACTAATGGTTCAATAGGACCATGTAGTTTCCTTTGTGAAGCTTGATTAAAAGCTGAATTATTCGAGAAATCATTTCAGGTTAGAGCGGGTTTTTTTGCATATCTAATGGACCATCAACATTTCCCTCATTGTATCGTTACTGTCGCGGTATTGTCCTCAAATTTATCTACTGCCAATAATAAATCCACCCCTTTTTCAAACATACAACTCGGCCTGGCAATAGGTCATGCAGCCTTATACCCTGTTCCTTCTTTCGCACATTGTAGCGGTTTTATGTCTATAGGCCTGCATAAACAGCCATTGCGAGTCGCCTCGCGTTCACCTCGCCGGGATGACCTAGATAAAATTGAGCTGCTGGTAAGTGCGGGTGTCCTTGTTTTCACTTCCGATATAAACAAAACAATTGATCTGCAGACCAACTAAGTGTCAAACCGCCATCGTCGTTCCAACTCTCGCATTTGTGGACAAAGCGAGGCACAAGGAACTTAAGTTGACTGATGAATCGAATTACGCAATTTTATCGTATATTCATGTTTTGCGTACGAACTTAGTGCGATTTTGAAGATAATGCATTAGAAGTTAGTGCTAGATATTATCGGTATCATGTTATCGCTCATATGTACGTTTGAACACGTAGTGATGCTGACTTTATCTTTTCCTGTTTCGATGTTTAAATATCAGTTGTATCGGATAGTGTCCTCACATTTTGTGTTTCGATCGATTTGATTACATACATCTGATAGACCTCTTAATATCATCGCAATTGATCAGCACAAGTCTAACAAGAGTACGTCTGTTTTAGAATGTGGATGTGGATGGTGTTCATCATCACCTATAGTACAGATACTATCTTTACAATTAGTG
Organism: Urechis unicinctus; assembly: GCA_034190875.2. Taxonomy (NCBI): domain Eukaryota; kingdom Metazoa; phylum Annelida; class Polychaeta; order Xenopneusta; family Urechidae; genus Urechis; species Urechis unicinctus. The sequence continues at coordinate 53,439,576 of CM067351.1, read as the reverse complement.
ATGACGAACACCAACAACTCCCACCTTCTTCAGTGAAATGTTTCAACAGATATGCATTATACATTCGCATAATACCTTGTACGACAGGGTATGCTTTTGGCCATTTTGACCTTGTACGACTGGTACGGGTTTTCGAGGTCCCGCAGCACACCCCTATCCAGAATAAGGCCAAGTGCCCCCCCAGGGTTTATACTAAGATGATGATGAAGTGAAGAAATCCATGATGTGGACAGATGATCTGAACATTTTCATATTTATTGATTCTATCCATTTGTGACAAATCTTAACAAACTTAGTGGGATGTCATCTTCTGACACTTTGTCTTCCCACTTGTCATTTCCAGAAGCTGAAAAAATACAAGAAATTGGATGACTAAACAAACACAATACCTTGTATATGTATGCAAAGAATTTCCTGGTTTATTTGGGATATCCATTCACCTAATCTGAAGATTGCATTTTTTTTCACTATAAGGCCTTAAAGGTTAATTCTGTTGAAAATTAATCAAAATTTATGTTTTTGAGTTAACTTAATAGTCCAACAACCTAAAGGTTGACATGTGGTTCAGCAAAATATAACGTAACCAATAAAAGCATGCACTTTCCAACTGAAATTTCAGTTTGTTTGTCATCTGAATCAAATCAAGTTTGTACCAGGTTATAATGATGTCTTTCCATTCTAGTTATATTATCATGAAAGAGACATCCATGTATGATCACAGAGCCAATAAAAGTATTACACTTACCAACAAGTCTACTGAGTTCTGACTGGTCAGCTGAATAAAATAAAGCATACATGTAGATGCTATGGACCAATCATATTTTATCTGGGCGTTTTGATGATATAGCCAATTCTTGTATGGATTATTGAAACAATAAATGCATACACCTACCAGTGATTCTCTTTTCACTCTCCGCACCTGCATCACGTATATACTTCAGTTACATTTAATCAAATGGTTAATGCAGTTAGAGAATTTATATTTTGAAAAAGCCATATACTTAATATGTGAACTATTTATGTACTCTGTTCTTACTATCATTGACAGCTGTTGATTGAGGTTGGCCAACATAATTCATCTGTTTCTCTGAAAGCCAATGAATAGAACCCATAAAAACAAAGCATACATGCTAGTTTTACCTATCATATAGTTGGCGCCTTTTTTTACAATCGGCAAGAGCGAGTAACCACCTAGCAGATGAGTGACATCACAACTGTATAGGGTATCAGACAGGTTATTGAATAATGTCTTGTAAGTGCAATGTGAATGTAAATATATACATTGTATGTTAGCTGTGTCAGGAGTTAGAAAAAGTTTATGCACGCACTAACTGCGTGATAATCATTTTTGTTTTTGCTCCATGTCACTAATCACATGCAAGGTCAATTTGAACTTAACTTGCTGTCAAATGTATATAAGCTTACCCTTGTTGTGGTATTCCACATAAAGTATTTTGCTGTAGACATCTTTTATATAACTTCGGTGGGATGCCAACCCTGCAGCAACTTCATCACTGCCAGGCCTCATGGTAACGTGTACCCGCATTCTTGCCCCTGTAGGCCTGGCAAGGAAGAGACAGTCAAACGCAGCCCCCTTCAGCTGTGCCATCTAAACACAAAAAAGGCAGCCAAAGTTTCTTTACAATCAGTGCATAAGAACCTAATTGAATATCAAAAAAGGTGTATTTGTGTAAGATGCTACCCCACATTCACTGAATAACAACCTCTAGCCTAGTTTTCGATTAAATTCATGATTCTGTAAACATTGCTGTGGTGCATATTGGCCCCCTTTTTGATTCTCTTTTCATTTGCTGATGCCTGCCTTCTTTGCAAATACTCCCTGGGGCTTTACCCACTCACATGAATACCTTTTGGAGTGATTCAGTGATGGAAAAAGTGTCTGGAATATTTTAGTTTTACCGAAAACCAAAATTACCAAAATTTTTCCATCAAGCAACTTTGATTTACAATCAAATAATAAATGCAACTGAGCTATGAAAATCTAGAAACAAGTAACGAGTGATAACAAAAATCATAGTAAGTGTAGTTGGAATTTATCACATGATTTACCAGAAACATTCATTCACTTAGGCAAGGCAAATTGATAAATTATCCATCGGTACATCACTTTTTATGTCTTCGGAAAACGGCCTGATATACTAATTACACTTGCTTTGAGGACAGGGGTTACTTTTGGCCCGGCGCAGTCTCTGGCATAGAAGATAGCTGCGACCGAGCCAATGCTAAACCCTGTGGCTGCTACCATCCCCTGTCATACGAAAATCATTTGACCTTTGACACTAACAGAAATGACCAAGCATATGTTGTCACGCATAAATGTATTTCAAACCCACCATCATAGGACGAGGACATGCTGTCAGTCACGATAAACATATATATATAAATTTAAATGGAGATTTAATTTTGAGTATGCGATGTTTGAGGTCAGATAGAGGCTCAATCGTTCCGCAGGGACCATTTATTATTTTTTCTCAAATGCGCCGCCGGGCGCAGCGTTGCATGCTGGAAATGTGAACGAGTGCAGTGCAGCGGGGGTTGAGGTGGATGGGGAGAAAGATGAGGCTGGGCTTTGGGGTGGGGGATTGGTGCTGATGTCTGCTGCGTGGGTGGTTGGAGCATGGGCAGGGCGAAAAGGTGTTCAGTAAAGGGCGGGGTTTAGATAGAAAGGATAAATAAATAAAATAATTATCGATATTGGAGTAGAGAGAGAGAGAGAGAGAGAGAGAGAGAGAGAGAGAGAGAGAGAGAGAGAGAGAGAGAGAGAGAGAGAGAGAGAGAGAGAGAGAGAGAGAGAGAGAGCGGATGGTGGTGGTGGTGGTGGGGTGGGGGGGGGGGTATTTAGCGGAGACGTACTGTAGGAGAGACGGGGAAGAAAGCGGTTGCGACGATGAGATTAGTTGGGTCTGAAGGCAAGAATTAAATTATAAAGTTCATACAATGAAATGTTAACGGGGAGGGGGGGTGGGTGGGGTGGAGGGGGGGGAGGGGCGTAGGTGGGGGGAGAGACGAGCAATGAAACGTGTAGTTTGGAGCCGGTGGGGGAGCCTGGGTTAGGCGTGGGGCTGTTAGTCCGGGTTTTTGAACGTAATCTACAGTTAAGAGAGGCATGGGTGGTACATGATGGGTGGGGAAGGGCGGGGCGTGGCAGGGCGGGGCGGGTATGGATGTGAAAGGGGTAGTGGATGAGAGGGGGGGGGAGGGTTGTTATGAAGTAGGATAGGAACGTTGGGAAGAAGGTTAATCAAAACGGTTATGCATGGAATCGGGAGGGTGATAGGTTGTTGAGAAAATAAAATGTCACACTGAAAGAAGTGAATGGGGTGGAATTAAAGGAGGACGGGGTGGGGTGGGGGAAGGGTTTTGCATTGGAAGGGTATGCAGTTGTACGAGAATGAGGAGCGAGAGAGGCAATCGATCAAACAGATTGGATTTAGAGGGGATGGGGAGACATGGGAGGAAAAAGTTGGATTTTTATCTAAAATTGTTCATAATTTGTTTTATTTTCTTCAAATTATCAAAAAATTTCAGTTCTTAACAAATATTACATCTTTTTTAATGCTGCGGGCTACTAAAGTTCTATTGACGAGCAGCGCCGTCCGCATATACAGCCGTTAGTGTGGGATTCCTTATACTATCCAAGCTATGATATTGTAAGGGGCATTGACCACTATCCTATGGTGGAGAGTGTAAGCTCGAGAATGGGTTGTGTAATAATAGCTACCAATATGGCTTGCGATTCAATGATTATTTACAGTAAACTTGAAGTGCAGTTTTATCCTAACATAGATATCCTATTTATTCGCAGCAAATTTGACTGAATCATGAGGGGAAGTTAGTTTGAATACGAATCATCGTGATACAAACCAACGCAGTACATCTGTGTCGAGTTCCCGTAATATAAGACATAGATAGATCATCTTTAGCATATAAGTTGCAAGCGATAAAATAACCTCGACGAGTGTTGCCATATGATTTTTTCCCGTGTTATATGTACAGGTTCCTATATATGTTCAATATATTCTTTAATAACCGGACTGATAGCTTGTTTCACTAAATCAATATAATTAGAGAAAATCCCATTAAGCACATCCCAATATCATCCGCTTTGTAAATTCAGCCTGAATACGTGAACAGTAAAGAGATATCTAGTGTCGGAAAGTTTGCCGATTATCGCAACGATGAGCTGGTGGATAAACATTGTTACATAAGTGAATTGAGTGATCGATCAGTATAAAATGTGAAAAAAAGGGATTAAAGAAGGTTGGATATAGAAGATTGATGTTTATGTAATGTTTCGCACAACGAAATGTCCAGGTAGGCAATAGTACTAAAAGTACGCTGCAAATGACTAGATTGGTAAATATCTATACAGGAGCAATAACATGTAACAATGCATACTATATTTCATTAGCTGGCGATGATTTATTATGCTCCGATTTCAGATAGGGATCAAATCTGTATGTATTGAGAAGGTTCGGCGTTGCAATTATGCTACGAGCATATAATGAATAGGTTATACAATTCCACAGCCACGGTCGACGCATCTAAATGCAGCGTGGCAACGTTAAACACTACTGTCATCATTCATTTCATTTATCTTTTATCTTGCAAGGAGCTGCAAAATCAATGTCAAGAGAAAAACGCCATAAATGTACGTAATCAGTCTAAATGTATACCTGTATTCACAAAGATCTACACTGCAATTGTCGTCGACTAGAACATGCACAACAAAACACAGCAATTTATTTGACAGCATTACTTGCACCGCAGATTATTTGTCAATATTACATAAAAGGGGAGCATCTGGCGCTATCTATTCAATCAAGCCACCATACACAACGATAACACCGGAAAATCATCATTCAAAATTCAACAATAATGAACCATTTCGAATTGTTAACCATCTATGTTATTGTATAAGGTCATCTTAAACTAGTGCCTCGGAGGGTAATGCGGGATTTCTTCATATGTTCATCTCGTATTTGCGACCACTTGACGTTTTGGGATTTTTCTCGACCTGTAACTCGTATGATTTTTGCGTTTAGCGTTTGAGAGCTTCCATAAATCTTTGTCCAAGTTATATCACAAAATTAATCCGCCTGTAAAAGTGGTAACAAGGGAACAACATCAACAACACAAAGAAATAAGAGGTGCCTTGTTGATGTCTAGCTCCCGCCTTTTGACATGTAGTTGCGACGTCCTATGCACCGTGACGAAAGCAACAGGGACTTGATGCAAAGACAAACAACATCTGAAAAAAAAAATCGTTTAATAATGTGTCGCATCGCCGACCACAATGGCATCAATGATAACGTTTTGAAGGCGTAAAAATAATATCTTGAATGCGCTGTTGATAATGTCCGTGAATAAGGGTTGTTGTCAGCGACGTATAACCTGATATATTCAGTTCATTGGATGAGTATTATCATCTAGTTGTCAGATACAAGCCCTTTTTCCTGCAGGAACTATAGTTACTAATGCAATCCATGTTGGTAACGTAAGAGCCTTTGCGATATTGGTCATTTGTCTAACCGGAATCGCTTCGTATCTGCAGCATTTGCAGTAGAGTGAACCATATTTTTTGTACTATTATCTTAGAACCAAATGCAAAGAATCACCAATATTAAAGGATAACAAATATTCGTATTGATTCGTTAAGGCACAGGGCTTGTATAATGGACCCGAAAGCTGGCCTTTCAAAAGCGTTCCCACTCACTCGCTGCCCGTTATTCAAACTAATTAGCAGATTAGCTCGCTGACTGCGCTGTTAGCGTGTTAAGAGCTTGTCTACTGAACAATACGAGAAGCAGGAAAGCCCCTTGGAAATACAATAATAGTATACTTCGGCACGTATACCACCAACATACGTACATATAACTGCAGGAATGCATTTGCAAGGATGTAAAACACGTTTATATACAGCCCCTAGGGACATCGTACTGGTAAACCGATCCTCTATAAGCCGTTTCGCCAACAGCGAAACCACATCGTTGTCCACATATCAATGTTAATATTGGAATTGCATGTGATGGGTTATTCTTGGAATCCACTGTTTGTTTGGAAAGTATTAGCTAAAACGTCGAGTGCTATGCACCGCATCTATACGGCACATTCCACAAGTACTGATCAGATACACTCTGAACAGAGTTGTTACCAACATGGAGGGGTATATTTGTTCGCCACTAGGTTTACAAGAGATATTTTGACAATTGGTCATATTGTCAACGTTGACACATTCTTTAAAATGAAACACCCTTTACTATTTGTTAAGGGTAATGCTTTGGTGTTCAATAAATACTAATCCCATTATAACTTCTATATGGTACTTGATGCCTTCATATTTATGGGTTTGAGCCATTATATACAATGGTGAAATGCCCTGCTGCGTGTGGTATCGATAACGTTGTAAAGTTAAGACGAGTCATCGTTCACTGAGAGTTTGCAGCATGATGTTATCCTTGTGGATAAGTGAAACCTGAAGTATTGATTTTGGTTAAGGCAGGGCAAACGGAGAAGTAAGCTAAATATATTTTGCTTCCAACATGCAAACATAGGCACAAGCTTCCTTGCACTTATAAAGCACAAATATGCCGCTTCAAGAAATATTACTGACTACATTTTGCACAATTAATGTTCCGCTACAATGACAATTTATGCATGTTATGGAGTAAGTACATATAGCAACATTTTTCTATACAGATATACAGCTAATAAACAGATCGAGCAGGAACTACTTCTTTACAGTGATTAAAATGTAATCAAGAAATTGCATTATTTAATGATGAATCCTTTTATATTTGAGACAATAAATTCAAAAGCATAACTAAAGTATTAAACAGATCACTTTCGGCAGATATCGCGTCTGTGTGTAGCAATTGTTGCAGAATCGCATACCTAATTTCGTCTTTCACCAAAGTAGCCAATCAAAAAGGCTCCGGCCACGATAAAAACACCATAGAATTTGTGCAGTCTGTGATTGCTCTATTCCAACTGGTCCGCTAGCGATGATTTCATATGACACAAGCGAATTTCGTTTTGCCAGGTGCATATAAAAAGAATAAATAAGATGACGGTGTGTTTCTGCATTATTAATATTACGTTCACACACCTAATTTGCACTTGAATACATTTTCCTTTGAGTAATTCAACTCATTTATGGTAATTGTCTTAACTGACGCTCCCATGGTTTGGCCTGAGGATGGGTTATTGATATATTCATATATATACTGCTCCCAAAGGCAACTGACCAATGGCGATTTCTTTTTGAATGAATAAAGACCCCGCCTACAATTTAAGTACATGCTAAAGGTCGTAAGGATGGTAACTGCGCTAACATATTTAAATCAACATCCTAAGTAACCCTAGCTTTAATGCATTTTTTTTAAAATTATCTAGTTAAAAACAATCAAATGTTCTACTTGATGTGTGCTGGACAACTAATGCGAGACAATAACTTACTATGATGAATACCTCGCAGACTGTTGTGAAAGCATAAAAGCTGGAGATTGTAAACAAACTATATGAAATCCACTTTTTGCATAATTTAAAGGGCCCCAATAGCATCGTTTTTTCCAAGAGGGCTATCGCTCTAAATTGGTATCCATGCCACAATTGTGGTTTAGTTATAAATTCACTTCAGGTACACCATAAGCCGAAGCTGCACACTAAAATATAAAGATTTTCGTGATAATTAACGCGAATCTTTGAGTCCTTAAAAATAATCTTTTCATTCAAAAACAAAGAAAACATTACGAAGTGGCCCAAATACACATCATTTTACCTCATTTCAATATTCTATGGGCGATAGAATTGTAGAAATTTAGCGGATGTGTGAACGCTTAAGAAGCTACCATTGACGATGACAGGCCCTTGTAAGACAGTTTAGAAGAATGTATCCACGTAGTGGCGCAACAACATTAATCCTCTAGCAAAATAATGTGCTAATGTAACGTTTCAATATACTGCTACTAAATTGTAAATGCATCGAAGATAACGGCTACGTGGCCTGTGTACAAAAGCTCACACTGATAAAAATTAAAGTAAGAAAGTGCAAAATATGTAATATGGTGCTTGCTGGAGGTAAACTCTATGCAACTATTTTTGCCAGGTCAGTTACGGAATCGGTTGTGACCTTAAAGAGCCAAGTGCACTCCATGTAAAATGTCAAACATAGAGGTTCATTAGAATTAATTTTCCAGTTGCCACCATTCCGATTGCTTTGTCTCTGACAAAAATAGCCATAATTAAACAATTTTTTGGATATTACATCAAAATAGGCCAAACATCTTAGCTAAAGAATTGCAGTATCGCATCGCTCAAAACTTGTCATATACACGGGGAGGTTTTTTTTTGTATATTTCTTGGTGACGAACCGGTGCATTATGTCGATGATAGTCTCACAGATCTATACAGTTTGGCATCGGCATTTGCTTCGTGGAGCCGGGTCCTCAGCATTTGTGGCAATATTTTATTTGAAGACATTTTTGGCTTACAATCAACAGCTTGCTAGGCATAGATAGATCATCTTTAGCATATAAGTTGCAAGCGATAAAATAACCTCGACGAGTGTTGCCATATGATTTTTCCCGTGTTATATGTACAGGTTCCTATATATGTTCAATATATTCTTTAATAACCGGACTGATAGCTTATTTCACTAAATCAATATAATTAGAGAAAATCTAGTCCTGAACTTGATGTACATCCCCATTAAGCACATCCCAATATCATCCGCTTTGTAAATTCAGCCTGAATACGTGAACAGTAAAGAGATATCTAGTGTCGGAAAGTTTGCCGATTATCGCAACGATGAGCTGGTGGATAAACATTGTTACATAAGTGAATTGAGTGATCGATCAGTATGAAATGTGAAAAAAGGGATTAAAGAAGGTTGGATATAGAAGATTGATGTTTATGTAATGTTTCGCACAACGAAATGTCCAGGTAGGCAATAGTACTAAAAGTACGCTGCAAATGACTAGATTGGTAAATATCTATACAGGAGCAATAACATGTAACAATGCATACTATAATTCATTAGCTGGCGATGATTTATTATGCTCCGATTTCAGATAGGGATCAAATCTGTATGTATTGAGAAGGTTCGGCGTTGCAATTATGCTACGAGCATATAATGAATAGGTTATACAATTCCACAGCCACGGTCGACGCATCTAAATGCAGCGTGGCAACGTTAAACACTACTGTCATCATTCATTTCATTTATCTTTTATCTTGCAAGGAGCTGCAAAATCAATGTCAAGAGAAAAACGCCATAAATGTACGTAATCAGTCTAAATGTATACCTGTATTCACAAAGATCTACACTGCAATTGTCGTCGACTAGAACATGCACAACAAAACACAGCAATTTATTTGACAGCATTACTTGCACCGCAGATTATTTGTCAATATTACATAAAAGGGGAGCATCTGGCGCTATCTATTCAATCAAGCCACCATACACAACGATAACACCGGAAAATCATCATTCAAAATTCAACAATAATGAACCATTTCGAATTGTTAACCATCTATGTTATTGTATAAGGTCATCTTAAACTAGTGCCTCGGAGGGTAATGCGGGATTTCTTCATATGTTCATCTCGTATTTGCGACCACTTGACGTTTTGGGATTTTTCTCGACCTGTAACTCGTATGATTTTTGCGTTTAGCGTTTGAGAGCTTCCATAAATCTTTGTCCAAGTTATATCACAAAATTAATCCGCCTGTAAAAGTGGTAACAAGGGAACAACATCAACAACACAAAGAAATAAGAGGTGCCTTGTTGATGTCTAGCTCCCGCCTTTTGACATGTAGTTGCGACGTCCTATGCACCGTGACGAAAGCAACAGGGACTTGATGCAAAGACAAACAACATCTGAAAAAAAAAATCGTTTAATAATGTGTCGCATCGCCGACCACAATGGCATCAATGATAACGTTTTGAAGGCGTAAAAATAATATCTTGAATGCGCTGTTGATAATGTCCGTGAATAAGGGTTGTTGTCAGCGACGTATAACCTGATATATTCAGTTCATTGGATGAGTATTATCATCTAGTTGTCAGATACAAGCCCTTTTTTTCCTGCAGGAACTATAGTTACTAATGCAATCCATGTTGGTAACGTAAGAGCCTTTGCGATATTGGTCATTTGTCTAACCGGAATCGCTTCGTATCTGCAGCATTTGCAGTAGAGTGAACCATATTTTTTGTACTATTATCTTAGAACCAAATGCAAAGAATCACCAATATTAAAGGATAACAAATATTCGTATTGATTCGTTAAGGCACAGGGCTTGTATAATGGACCCGAAAGCTGGCCTTTCAAAAGCGTTCCCACTCACTCGCTGCCCGTTATTCAAACTAATTAGCAGATTAGCTCGCTGACTGCGCTGTTAGCGTGTTAAGAGCTTGTCTACTGAACAATACGAGAAGCAGGAAAGCCCCTTGGAAATACAATAATAGTATACTTCGGCACGTATACCACCAACATACGTACATATAACTGCAGGAATGCATTTGCAAGGATGTAAAAACACGTTTATATACAGCCCCTAGGGACATCGTACTGGTAAACCGATCCTCTATAAGCCGTTTCGCCAACAGCGAAACCACATCGTTGTCCACATATCAATGTTAATATTGGAATTGCATGTGATGGGTTATTCTTGGAATCCACTGTTTGTTTGGAAAGTATTAGCTAAAACGTCGAGTGCTATGCACCGCATCTATACGGCACATTCCACAAGTACTGATCAGATACACTCTGAACAGAGTTGTTACCAACATGGAGGGGTATATTTGTTCGCCACTAGGTTTACAAGAGATATTTTGACAATTGGTCATATTGTCAACGTTGACACATTCTTTAAATGAAAAACACCCTTTACTATTTGTTAAGGGTAATGCTTTGGTGTTCAATAAATACTAATCCCATTATAACTTCTATATGGTACTTGATGCCTTCATATTTATGGGTTTGAGCCATTATATACAATGGTGAAATGCCCTGCTGCGTGTGGTATCGATAACGTTGTAAAGTTAAGACGAGTCATCGTTCACTGAGAGTTTGCAGCATGATGTTATCCTTGTGGATAAGTGAAACCTGAAGTATTGATTTTGGTTAAGGCAGGGCAAAACGGAGAAGTAAGCTAAATATATTTTGCTTCCAACATGCAAACATAGGCACAAGCTTCCTTGCACTTATAAAGCACAAAATATGCCGCTTCAAGAAATATTACTGACTACATTTTGCACAATTAATGTTCCGCTACAATGACAATTTATGCATGTTATGGAGTAAGTACATATAGCAACATTTTTCTATACAGATATACAGCTAATAAACAGATCGAGCAGGAACTACTTCTTTACAGTGATTAAAATGTAATCAAGAAATTGCATTATTTAATGATGAATCCTTTTATATTTGAGACAATAAATTCAAAAGCATAACTAAAGTATTAAACAGATCACTTTCGGCAGATATCGCGTCTGTTGTGTAGCAATTGTTGCAGAATCGCATACCTAATTTCGTCTTTCACCAAAGTAGCCAATCAAAAAGGCTCCGGCCACGATAAAACACCATAGAATTTGTGCAGTCTGTGATTGCTCTATTCCAACTGGTCCGCTAGCGATGATTTCATATGACACAAGCGAATTTCGTTTTGCCAGGTGCATATAAAAAGAATAAATAAGATGACGGTGTGTTTCTGCATTATTAATATTACGTTCACACACCTAATTTGCACTTGAATACATTTTCCTTTGAGTAATTCAACTCATTTATGGTAATTGTCTTAACTGACGCTCCCATGGTTTGGCCTGAGGATGGGTTATTGATATATTCATATATATACTGCTCCCAAAGGCAACTGACCAATGGCGATTTCTTTTTGAATGAATAAAGACCCCGCCTACAATTTAAGTACATGCTAAAGGTCGTAAGGATGGTAACTGCGCTAACATATTTAAATCAACATCCTAAGTAACCCTAGCTTTAATGCATTTTTTTAAAATTATCTAGTTAAAAACAATCAAATGTTCTACTTGATGTGTGCTGGACAACTAATGCGAGACAATAACTTACTATGATGAATACCTCGCAGACTGTTGTGAAAGCATAAAAGCTGGAGATTGTAAACAAACTATATGAAATCCACTTTTTGCATAATTTAAAGGGCCCCAATAGCATCGTTTTTTCCAAGAGGGCTATCGCTCTAAATTGGTATCCATGCCACAATTGTGGTTTAGTTATAAATTCACTTCAGGTACACCATAAGCCGAAGCTGCACACTAAAATATAAAGATTTTCGTGATAATTAACGCGAATCTTTGAGTCCTTAAAAATAATCTTTTCATTCAAAAACAAAGAAAACATTACGAAGTGGCCCAAATACACATCATTTTACCTCATTTCAATATTCTATGGGCGAAATCGGATCAATTTCTTGGACGCGGAAAGAAATGTCATATAATGAGATTCATGAAAAAGACAAGGTTAATCAGGTGTGTTAAGGGGAATCCCTGGTACATGGTACAAAGAGACTTTGCTATCAGATACCTAATTTTGTGTAGTAAGGTAAATTTCACAACAAAGACATCATTCACCTATCCTTATTGCTATATAGGGTACTATTTATGTTTTAGCCTGTTTAAAATTTCTGAATTATCCCATGCAATGCGACAGATAATTATAATTAGGCCTTAAATATTTTAATGATGGCACGGCATATTACGCGTACTTTTGTATGACCAGTTACTTATCGCTTGCTGATACAGATATCTAAAACTGACAGAGCCATGATCTTGACTGTATATATGCGTGTTCAGACGCTTAAACGCAACAGGGAAGTAACAAATTTGGGAAATTTGACAACAATGTATTCTTTTTTACTACAGCTCCTTCTTTATGACACGTTATTCATTAGCACTTTTGCCTATACAGCATACAGAATACGTTGGCCGGAGTGTCATAAAGATAAATTAGGCCGAATCCTGTCTGCAGTAAAATATCATATCCTTATCAATGTCAGTATTAAAATTTCGTGTTATCGTTTAAATGAACTGTTATACTACGCAAGCACTGTTATACTACGCCCCCAATTTAATGCTATAAATGTGCATTGTTTGCGAAGTTGGTTGGAGGCGTCGGATTACGCTGTTGTTGAAGAACTAAAGCTTACACGCCATAGTACCCAAAACTCAGTCAGCAATTCTTTCAATTTAATAATTCCGTGGAACCCTAAAGCCTTTTATAACTAAGGCATACCAAAGGGTCAGCTCGATTGAACATCACGCTTGGCCACTACCAGTGCCATAAAGCACTATTCTCAGTTGATGCTGAGGATATGCTCCGTAGTTAATATAATAAGACTTGGACTGGATAATGACAATATTTTGCAACATTGCTATCGGTATTTCCTAATCGCTAAGCCTATCAGCAACATTGTATATGTATATCTCAATATGCATATATGAATATTAACATCTGTTCTAATGGATATAGATATATAGTTATAAATATATATTCATATATATACATATCTTGATATATATACATATATATATATATATGAATGTATGGATGTATTTGAACCGATATACATATATTTATCTTGTAATATATATATATATATATATCGGGAGATATAAATATATATACATTTAAATGTATATTTATATATGGATATGTTCAGATATGTAGATATAGATAGATATAGTTAAAGATATATGCTTATATACGTAGGAAGATATGGATATACAGAGAAAGAGATAGATATAGACGTAGATAAACAGGGAAAAGAGATAGAGGGTATATATAGAGAGCGATATAGAGACAGAGATAGAGATATAGAGGGAGATATATAAAAGATATGGACATATATTTATCGATAGATAGAGAGATGTATAGATAGATATTAATATATATTTAGATCGAGAGGTATACAGATATATATTTATATATATTTATAGATATTCATATTTATATCTATAGATATATAAAAAGATATATAGATAAAGATATATATATTTATATTTATATCTATATATATCTTTTTATTTATATACATGTATATATATCTATATATGTATAAATATATGCATATAAATATATATATATACACATATATATCGATTTATATATATATATATATAAATATATATATATATATATATATATATATATATATATATATATATATATATATATTAATAAATTTGAGACACCATTAAGTAAAGAAATTTTGTTTTGAACTCATATATGTATTGTTATATGCAAACTTTCACAATACTTCCCATTAATATTAGATAATGGCCTGGCATGTCATGATCCAAAATAAAATGTGCATATTAGGTCCTATGTGAATGAGACGTAAGCATTGGTACCGTTCATTTTGTATAGTTTTGGTCGAACGCATTTTTTACCCGATTGAGGATTAATTGATGGGTTCAACCAATGTCAAATACAAGTGCTCTTTACTGTTGTATTAGACATGAACTTTCTCTATGACCAGGGTCTTTTGTCAAATCAATATCGCACACTAAACACATTGCGTTCAATGGGGGGTGTATGTAAACAATGTCTGAGTGCTCCATTACCGTATGGTATTGTATTTTATCGATTGATAAAGTCGACACCGCATTTACTTTCGTTCTTGGTTAATGCTAGCATTGATTGCATTGCATTGATCTTTTGGTATACAAACAAAGATTTTAAATAATCATAGAGCAGTAAACGAAATGCTTGTGAATCGAAAATGCACATAGAGTCACGAGCCATGCGCGTGAAACGGAGGTTATAGCTCCTCTTGTGACTTATGCAATCTATGACAACGTACTGAAGATTCATCAAACTCGCTGTGATTTGCATTCCGACAGAATTGTAGAAATTTAGCGGATGTGTGAACGCTTAAGAAGCTACCATTGACGATGACAGGCCCTTGTAAGACAGTTTAGAAGAATGTATCCACGTAGTGGCGCAACAACATTAATCCTCTAGCAAAATAATGTGCTAATGTAACGTTTCAATATACTGCTACTAAATTGTAAATGCATCGAAGATAACGGCTACGTGGCCTGTGTACAAAAGCTCACACTGATAAAAATTAAAGTAAGAAAGTGCAAAATATGTAATATGGTGCTTGCTGGAGGTAAACTCTATGCAACTATTTTTGCCAGGTCAGTTACGGAATCGGTTGTGACCTTAAAGAGCCAAGTGCACTCCATGTAAAATGTCAAACATAGAGGTTCATTAGAATTAATTTCCAGTTGCCACCATTCCGATTGCTTTGTCTCTGACAAAAATAGCCATAATTAAACAATTTTTTGGATATTACATCAAAATAGGCCAAACATCTTAGCTAAAGAATTGCAGTATCGCATCGCTCAAAACTTGTCATATACACGGGGAGGTTTTTTTTTGTATATTTCTTGGTGACGAACCGGTGCATTATGTCGATGATAGTCTCACAGATCTATACAGTTTGGCATCGGCATTTGCTTCGTGGAGCCGGGTCCTCAGCATTTGTGGCAATATTTTATTTGAAGACATTTTTGGCTTACAATCAACAGCTTGCTAGGCAACATAGTTTCATTTAGGGGAGATGTTTAGATTAAACTGCAGCACCCTATTTGATTGGACTGTATATGACATTTGCACTATGCCAGCTGCGTCAAAGTATGTTAGAATTTTGCGAGGAATTTAGCATTGTATCATGTTGAATGAGTGATGTAAACAATCTTAATATTACGTCTGGTACGGCTTTCTCAATGAATTCATAATATTTGAACTTAACATGGATTTTGGTTTTCAACGATTGGAAACCCATTTGATTGAAATGTAATCTTGGAATTTGAAATAAATAAAGGTATCACAGTTTATCTATTTCGGCTACTTTTATTTACATATAACTTGTTATTAAACGTAGAATAGCTTCAAGGCAAAACTCAGAAGTAGGTAAGCATTGACTATTTGTGTCATTTGCCTTAAACATTTAGGTTTTCATCATGCATAGGAATATTTCACCACCGATAGGCTTGATACGTCTAAATAACCAAATAGTGACCGAGGATGTCAAACATATCTCTCCTAATACACAACGTGCTCCCTCGCGAACTCTCAGCCGACCGGAGCGCAAATATGCTCAAATTGCTAAACACTAAACTTTTCAATTGTTTTTAGTTAGTATTTGGCGTCAAATGTGCTTTTGTTTATGTCTTCAGCAGCGATTTAGTCCCTGTTCGAATCCCTAAGACTATTGTGACATATGGCTAGATCGCAACAGGATCCCATCTGTATATACGCCATTTCGGACTGCCATGTGTTATTTTACGAATTTCATTAATATCATTATACTGCTAAATGATCTTAGTATGAATGGCAAACGATTTACAGCCTGGCAGACGTAATACAATGCTTCACACTAAGGCTCCGGTTAGTGGCAACGTTACCGTTTGCATGACGTATTTGGTGTAACGCATTCAGGATTGATTGCTACATTTCACTATACATGAGAAAATAATCGATTTTATGAAGTACATGTAACTCAATAGCGTTTATATTATGACATGCACACTTATATATGTTCCATAATAATTGTAACTACAAATTAGTCAATATTCTTGCGCAGAGTAGCGTTAAGGGATGCTCGTGTTCGGGAAGACCTACTTCAACGCAGTCTGTAATCATCATTATTGAAACAAGTTATTGAAAATAGGGTGGCGGTGATTATGATAGCGCATATTAATTTATTTCCTGCATTAAGAACGATCTATAACCACTGTGCTGCCACAAACGATATGGAAAAAGATTGATATTTACAGTTTATATTTTTGCATACATCCATCACAAGTATGACTGATAATCTACCTCAAGATCAGACTGAAGCCGCAAGTATACATATACTAATAAACTGCTGTAGGCTAGGACATTAACAATACTCGTATTTGGTTTTGAATTGCGAGTTAGTTTTGCATTTGTGGCGTGTACCAACGTTATTTACAGCTATGTAGTCCAAATATATAGTTGGTATAGTTATGTATGCAAATTCAAGTAGCAATCTCAAATATACTTTTAGATGTCATTTGTAAATACATAGAGCTGAACAGGAGCCGCCTATTGTCAACGACAACAAGATAACAACTCGACAATAAGTAATTAATGAGAATGTGTGGTTAGCAATTCGTTTTATTTATGATCTGTGTGATAAACACAGCGGGTCAAACTGAAGCAATCAATGTTATATTAAGGCCGATGTCTTTGTTTGCATATAAGCAATTAGTAATTTAGTTAGCCATTCACCCAACTAGATACATAAACGTGGAATCTATGTTCCGCCAAATAAGGTTTGCTTATTATGAATGCTTA
>CM067351.1:53409683-53414683 GCA_034190875.2 Urechis unicinctus | reverse complement strand
GTCAATTGTAAGGCGATACGCCCTCGATATGCCCATCGTGTATAATACAGGCCAGGTATGATAGACGACAGGAAGGTCAATTGGATCATAGAAACTTATAAAAACATCGCTCCTAGGGTTAGGCATTTAGACAAGAGCCATAAAATACGAGGATATTCATCAGAGACGTTGCCCCCGGTAAATGCCCTATTGCAATATATCTGCGGTTGTCTCATATTACTAAGGGGGGACATCTGGCACGATATCCACCGCCTGTCGAATCAAGGCCGCGTCTGATACATCAAGGGCCTCTCTAATATGCAAGCCAAATATGGCATACTATTTGACCAGCTTATAATATAATTGACGCGATGGGGCTGAAATGTGACATATGAATTTGCGGAGCCTCGATCGTCTCAAATTTGGACATTAGATAGATCGATCATGGTCTTTCGCCAGCGTCTAATCTGGACAGCAGAGCCTGTATGTCTGATTGCGCTCCACAGTAAACCAACTCGTGATCTAATTAAAACATATAGAATTAGTTATGAGTTATGTTTCAAAAAGATGAAGGAGAAAATGGAGAACAATAGAGTGGTTTTGCTTAGCAGCAGGCACATCACTGAATTATGAATATACTTGATCTTTAGAAGTTTGACCAACGCGCTGTAAACAAATGAAATATCGCATATCATACTATGTTAAAATATGACGCGAAACCGTGTGATGCTATGTAAATATATCTAAGTTGTGGAATTTATGAAGATCGGCTCCGCCCAGAACTGTAATCCAAAGACTGTGCAACGGATAGCTAGTCATGTGATTAAGTGTTACCGGTCGTTGTATCGCATATGCCGTGTAACAAAAGAACGCGTCAATGTATGACAAGCAATCACTAGAAGTCTAACGTACAAAATAATGCACATTAAGAAGAATATTTAGGATAATCGTTGGCGCGATAAAGTCGCTAAGTATTACCACATTAATCCACAGCGTTTCTCGCTTTGAACGAAGCTGATGGTCAGTGCATGATTAAAACCATGGATATAAGGTGACAATAATATTCAGCCTTGACCTATGAGAAACTCGATCAACAGTAGTTATCATACTGAGCAGTATGCAGCGAAACTCAATTCGGCCATGGTTCGACTAATTAAAGAGTCAGCTGCGAAAATGTTTGCTGTTTGCATCTCCTTTGACGGGCTTCTCGCTCGATTGCCACTTAACGAGGACTGAAGTACAGCACTGTACACAGGAGCATGTGGTCATTGTCTCAGGCAACTAGGAAATGATAGAGATTGAGGGGTCCACATCTTACTAAGTAAAGTAGTTCAATGATCCAAAGCGTATAGGGATCGAAATCTTATCATTGTAATGCTCATAATAAATGTATTATGCAGTGGAAACATAAACGTCCACTCAGAATGAATATCTGATCCATGCTCCTAGTGTGATGCCTTTTTATTGTAATATCCGTGAATGCGGATCAGTCCCCGAAATTGATGGTGGATGTACGGCCTTTTATATTTCAGCCAGGTTCTTTCTAATCTGTGATCGTTGTTCTCACGGAAAAACAGCGATAACCTCAGTTGATATGATTCATTGCCAGAATCCCGTTACAAAAGGTTTAACATAGTGTCGTTGACAATAAAATTTTCCAACTGTTGGACGCAAAACATGAATTCAGCATATTTGACGCTATTGTCACCAAATACATCATAGCTTAAATAATTTCTCTTGGACCTAAACAGCGTCGCCGTCGAATTAATTCATGAAGCCTGATATGATTCGAGACGACATAACGGACAACTTTACACTTGCGTGTAAATCGGATTATGTGTGGCACTGTTCTAATGGATATACGTCGTATATTATAACCGAATGGAGCTCGTCTTTAAACGCGGCTAATTCAATAGGAATGAATTTCACTAACATCCCTACATTGTTATCAACGCCATCAATTCCCAATGTATTTACGTTGCTAGGCGCCCGCCATATATGGCTTATGTATCTTTAACATTGTCATTCGCTTCAGCTCTGCAAGTGTTTTTGTGATTGGTACGGTTGCGTGCTATTGCCTGCTAATTGGCAATCATTTGCGACGCTATTCAGTAGATATTTATTGTGCTTTCACAAGAGAAGTATTGCACTGGCAAATTCATCGGACTGTCGTAGATGTATATCAACTCAACTGCCACATGCGCTATTGTAATAACGATTACAACAAAGACTGTCGCAGATATATATCAACTGACGTGCCACATGCGCTATTGTAATAACGATTACAACAAAGATTGTCGCAGATATATATCAACTGACTTGCCACATGCGCCATTGTAATCCTGTTGAAGTCGGGTGTTTATTGTATGCAAGAAACGTCTAAAGACTCGTGACGAAATGAACAGTATTTTGTCGGATGTGGTTGGTCAACCATCGTAATATTTTCACCTCCCCGAGAAGGTGTACAGTCAACCGCTTAACTTTGCTCCTTCAAACAATTAGAGCTGCGCTCTTATATGCTGGCAAGGTATCACTGATGTTACATTGCTCTAGCTGTTATGTCCTATCGACCTTCGTTGACTTGGCTGATAATCCAAAATGCATATAAGCGGTACTGTAGAGCGATTGGTAATAATCACACATAAAAAATGGATTTGGAAGTTAGATGATATAAAATAATGATTATAATGAGTGACATATCTAGTCAACTGGCTAGTTAATTGGTAACTATCTCTGTAACCTTACACATATCTAACTAGTGTGGCGATAACTTTGGTCCCAAAGTGGATATCACCGCCCGTAATTAGACTTGACATTCATATATCTTGCAGCGACGGGGCTTGGTGTTGTTTCACTAATATCTGAACTGTTGTATCATAGGATGCGATGATTTTATAGCATGGCAAAAAAGAGCAATTAACACATCATTTACATGAACGGGAGCGTTTCTTTTCTGACGGTTATCTTCCTCTTATTTAGTTTTTAACATCATTGTACTGCATTTGCTGATACAGAAGTTTATTTGTTCATTCGTGACCTAATGAATGCATGGATTTAACGGAAGCGATATTAATTGCAGACATTGTTGACTAAAACTAACGGTTGCCCTAAGAAACCGACAAACCAGCAGAGGTGGTTCAAACTGAATCCATTTGGCATACAAATTGAGGATATATAAAGAAACGCACCTGCATGAGTTGCATGTGTGTAAGTCATTTTATTAATGTGTGTTTACGTTCAACGGTACTCAGTATACAATAAACAGAATGAGTAGCAAAGGGTGATGATATAATGTTTTTAGCAAAACATGTCATAGATGCGGAACGCCACATTATTTGAACAATTATGCGCTCACACCATCGCGTCCTAAACGTAATGTGATTAGCTTGACTGTCAACGGTTTTCGGTTTATCGTCAGATCTATGTCTTTATTTTCACCAAAAGGAACTTTTTAAGATATTCATTTCGCTTTGTACAAGGAGTTACTGTCGCCATCAATAATAAATACAAATGTCTCAAACTAACCCAAACTAACCCTAAAATCATTATTTGCATATCAATATGAATTAGGGGGTTAGAAGATCGTTTCAAATTCAACGCGTATATCTATCTACATAAATTCCAAACATATTTTAAAACGTTTAACTATTAGCTATGCGCAGGGGCGAAACCAAAACATGCCCTAACATGTTGTTGGCACTACTAGATGATATAAAGCTGAGTAAGTTTAGGATAATCCGTTGTATTGTAAGCATATTCTTGCTCAATTTGTTTACGTTACGAAATGCCATAAGTAACGTGTCAGTCAGTAAGATGCAATTTCATATATTGATATTTAGTCTTGCTAATTTCCTATGAAATAGTCGAATGAAATATAAAACCGAGTAGCAATTAACATCATATCTGTGTTGATGAATGGTCGAGCTATATTCCAAGAGTTTTAAATAGCGATGAAAAGTGTTGTGCATTCTTTGAAGTTACAAACTTATCAGATTTTGACAAATAACAAAAGATGTTTGTTTTAAAATTTTCCTCGTGTTCGGGAAGACCTACTTCAACGCAGTCTGTAATCATCATTATTGAAACAAGTTATTGAAAATGGGGTGGCGGTGATTACGATAGCGCATATTAATTTATTTCCTGCATTAAGAACGATCTATAACCACTGTGCTGCCACAAACGATATGGAAAAAGATTGATATTTACAGTTTATATTTTTGCATACATCCATCACAAGTATGACTGATAATCAACCTCAAGATAAGACTGAAGCCGCAAGTATACATATACTAATAAACTGCTGTAGGCTAGGACATTAACAATACTCGTATTTGGTTTTGAATTGCGAGTTAGTTTTGCATTTGTGGCGTGTACCAACGTTATTTACAGCTATGTAGTCCAAATATATAGTTGGTATAGTTATGTATGCAAATTCAAGTAGCAATCTCAAATATACTTTTAGATTTCATTTGTAAATACCTAGAGCTGAGCAGGAGCCGCCTATTGTCAACGACGACAAGATAACAACTCGACAATAAGTAATTAATGAGAATGTGTGGTTAGCAATTCGTTTTATTTATGATCTGTGTGATAAACACAGCGGGTCAAACTGAAGCAATCAATGTTATATTAAGGCCGACGTCTTTGTTGGCATATAAGCAATTAGCAATTTAGTTAGCCATTCACCCAACTAGATACATAAACGTGGAATCTATGTTCCGCCAAATAAGGTTTACTTATTATACATGCTTAAGCCAATCACGGCTCGTGGTTGAGTTTGTGCATCTGCGTCACCACGACTGCCAGATGCGAGTCAGGGAATACGCTCCATTATGTGATTTATTTGAAAATAGTATCAATAAACCGTTTGACATATGAATCTTTTGTTTTGAATATGTTTTTCAATTTATCAATTTAAACTGTCCGATTTGCCGGTGTACTCTATACACACCGTCGACAGCAAAGGTTTAGACGCATGCGGCATATCGGATGCGAAGAACACTGCTTATTGGTGCGACCAT
>CM067351.1:53397183-53404683 GCA_034190875.2 Urechis unicinctus | reverse complement strand
AACATATAGAATTAGTTATGAGTTATGTTTCAAAAAGATGAAGGACCAAATGGAGAACAATATAGTGGGTTTGCTTAGCAGCAGGCACATCACTGAATTATGAATATACTTGATCTTTAGAAGTTTGACCAACGCGCTGTAAACAAATGAAATATCGCATATCATACTATGTTAAAATATGACGCGAAACCGTGTGATGCTATGTAAATATATCTAAGTTGTGGAATTTATGAAGATCGGCTCCGCCCAGAACTGTAATCCAAAGACTGTGCAACGGATAGCTAGTCATGTGATTAAGTGTTACCGGTCGTTGTATCGCATATGCCGTGTAAAAAGGAACGCGTCAATGTATGACAAGCAATCACTAGAAGGCTAACGTACAAAATAATGCACATTAAGAAGAATATTTAGGATAATCGTTGGCGCGATAAAGTCGCTAAGTATTACCACATTAATCCACAGCGTTTCTCGCTTTGAACGAAGCTGATGGTCAGTGCATGATTAAAACCATGGATATAAGGTGACAATAATATTCAGCCTTGACCTATGAGAAACTCGATCAACAGTAGTTATCATACTGAGCAGTCTACTCGCCTTCAATGCAGAGAAACTCAATTCGGCCATGGTTCGACTAATTAAAGAGTCAGCTGCGAAAATGTTTGCTGTTTGCTTCTCCTTTGACTGGCTTCTCGCTCGATTGCCACTTAACGAGGACTGAAGTACAGCACTGTACACAGGAGCATGTGGTCATTGTCTCAGGCAACTAGGAAATGATAGAGATTGAGGGATCCACATTTTACTAAGTAAAGTAGTTCAATGAGCAAAAGCGTATAGGGATCGAAATCTTATCATTGTAATGCTCATAATAAATGTATTATGCAGTGGAAACATAAACGTCCACTCAGAATGAATATCTGATCCATGCTCCTAGTGTGATGCCTTTTTATTGTAATATCCGTGAATGCGGATCAGTCCCCGAAATTGATGGTGGATGTACGGCCTTTTATATTTCAGCCAGGTTCTTTCTAATCTGTGATCGTTTTTCTCACGGAAATTTTCCAACTGTTGGACGCAAAACATGAATTCAGCATATTTGACGCTATTGCCACCAAATACATCATAGCTTAAATAATTTCTCTTGGACCTAAACAGCGTCGCCGTCGAATTAATTCATGAAGCCTGATATGATTCGAGACGACATAACGGACAACTTTACACTTGCGTGGAAATCGGATTATGTGCGGCACTGTTCTTATGGATATACGTCGTATATTATAACCGAATGGAGCTCGTCTTTAAACGCGGCTAATTCAATACGGAATGAATTTCACTAACATCCCTACATTGTTATCAACGCCATAAATTCCCAATGTATTTAGGTTGCTAGGCGCCGCCATATATGGCTTATGTATCTTTAACATTGTCATTCGCTTCAGCTCTGCAAGTGTTTTTGTGATTGGTACGGTTGCGTGCTATTGCCTTCTAATTGGCAATCATTTGCGACGCTATTCAGTAGATATTTATTGTGCTTTCACAAGAGAAGTCTTGCACTGGCAAATTCATCGGACTGTCGTAGATGTATATCAACTCAACTGCCACATGCGCTATTGTAATAACGATTACAACAAAGACTGTCGCAGATATATATCAACTGACGTGCCACATGCGCTATTGTAATAACGATTACGACAAAGATTGTCGCAGATATATATCAACTGACTTGCCACATGCGCCATTGTAATCCTGTTGAAGTCGGGTGTTTATTGTATGCAAGAAACGTCTAAAGACTCGTGACGAAATGAACAGTATTTTGTCGGATGTGGTTGGTCAACCATCATAATATTTTCACCTCCCCGAGAAGGTGTACAGTCAACCGCTTAACTTTGCTGCTTCAAACAATTAGAGCTGCGCTCTTATATGCTGGCAAGGTATCACTGATGTTACATTGCTCTAGCTGTTATGTCGTATCGACCTTCGTTGACTTGGCTGATAATCCAAAATGCATATAAGCGGTACTGTAGAGCGATTGGTAAGAATCACAAAATGGATTTGGAAGTTTGATGATATAAAATAATGATTATAATGAGTGACTTATATCTAGTCAACTGGTTAGTTAATTGGTAACTATCTCTGTAACCTTATACATATCTAACTAGTGTGGCGATAACTTTGGTCCCAAAGTGGATATCACCGCCCGTAATTAGACTTGACAGACATGCATATATCTTGCAGCGACGGGGCTTAGTGTTGTTTCACTAACATCTGAACTGTTGTATCATAGGATGCGATGATTTTATAGCATGGCAAAAAAGAGCAATTAACACATCATTTACATGAACGAGAGCGTTTCTTTTCTGACGGTTATCTTCCTCTTATTAAGTTTTTAACATCATTGTACTGCATGTGCTGATACAGAAGTTTATTTGTTCAGTCGTGACCTACTGTATGCATGGATTTAACGGAAGCGATATTGATAGCAGACATTATTGACTAAAACTAACGGTTGCCCTAAGAAACCGACAAACCAGCAGAGGTGGTTCAAACTGAATCCATTTGGCATACAAATTGGGGATATATAAAGAAACGCACCTGAACCCCATTTTATATACAGCAACAGAGCAGCTTTCGAATTCCGACTAAGCGTGCAATTTTGAGACAAATGTAGCTAAGTGACTGCTCTTTATATTACAATGACATTGTTGTGTTATAATGGGTTTTTAAGCTTCTATGATTACTGGGTTGGGAACCATTCACAGATTACGTATCGCATTGCTCGCCAATCACCAATCACCACGTAGAAATTCAAACCTGCTGTGTTGTCTCAAATGAAGTGCATGTCACTTGAATCAATATCGTGACACACTCGTGGCAATCAAACAGCACATTTATGGCTGTCAAACAGAAACCAACTATGTTGTTCCTGTCACATTTTTAAGATGCGAACACTGCTGATTGGCGCAGGTTGTGTGACAGAGTATTTGCAAAAATGTATGATTAGTTGTTTAATTGTACTCAACACGATATTATGTTAGCCTCTAACGTAAGTGACTGAAACATACGATTTAACGACAGCTTACGATATGTGGACCCAGTTCATTGGATATTGTCGCCTCAAATAATCAAGAACACTGTACATCATCTATTGAGTGTAAATAGGTGACTGACGCTCTTAACCTTCAAATTATTTGCACACGTTTGATTTGCTAAAACCAATTTACGACCGGTTAATAACAAATGCATAGTTAACTAGATAATATTAACTTCAATGGTGGCCGACTGAGGCTTGATACCTTCTACGCGTTATTATCTAAAACATTTATTGATCTCAATCACGTTTTTTATAATATTTTCCCCAGACAGGTCAGCAAGTACATATGGTTTTTCTTCACATGACATTAGCCAAATTGATTAACATTTTTAATTCCCATATTTAATGTAAGCAATTGAAATATACTTTTGGACTCATTCAACACAATAAATGAGCGTAATTATGAGCAAGTAGATGTTCTGTAACAATTGATATCATAAGCGCTAACAAATGATTTATGGTCCAAAATGTATATGAAATGTCTTCGTATTTCATTCATTTCTTTTTTTAGCTTCAGGAACACAGACTTGTGTTCCACATTGTCAGCTTGATTAAAATTGTCAAAATGGGACAGATGAAATGATTTTCCCATTTGTTGATGATGAGCATCTGGTATAATATAGACGATTTTGCCGATATTGGATAGCAAGAGGACACGTTATTTGATGATAGCAAAATTAAACCATTTAAGTAAATTGCTGTTCATATAGAACATGAGTTGCATGTGTGTAAGTCATTTTATTAATGTGTGTTTACGTTCAACGGTACTCAGTATACAATAAACAGAATGAGTAGCAAAGGGTGATGATATAATGTTTTTAGCAAAACATATGCCATAGATGCAGGACATAATGCCACATTATTTGAACAATTATGCGCTCACACCATCGCGTCCTAAACGTAATGTGATTAGCTTGACTGACAACGGTTTTCGGTTTATCGTCAGATCTATGTCTTTAATTTCACCAAAAGGAACTTTTAAGATATTCATTTCGCTTTGTACAAGGAGTTACTGTCGCCATCAATAATATAGACAAATGTCTCAAACTAACCCATACTAACCCTAAAATCATTATTTGCATATCAATATGAATTAGGGGGTTAGAAGATCGTT
The DNA here is from genome assembly GCA_034190875.2 of Urechis unicinctus. Lineage (NCBI taxonomy): Eukaryota > Metazoa > Annelida > Polychaeta > Xenopneusta > Urechidae > Urechis > Urechis unicinctus. Next base: position 53,400,481 of record CM067351.1, on the reverse strand, counting down.
TCAAATTCAACGCGTATATCTATATACATAATTTCAAACATATATTAAAACGTTTAACTATTAGCTATGCGCAGGGGCGAAACCAAAACATGCCCTAACATATTGTTGGCACTACTAGATGATATAAAGCTGAGTATGTTTAGGATAATCCATTGTATTGTAAGCATGTTCTTGCTCAATTTGTTTACGTTACGGAATGCCATAAGTAACGTGTCAGTCAGTAAGATGCTTTTCTAAAAACACTGCTGCTCATTAGCGACATCCCGTTTTCGTTCCAATTTCATATATTGATATTTAGTCTTGCTAATTTCCTATGAAATAGTTGAATGAAATATGAATGGTCGAGCTTTATTCCAAGAGTTTTAAATAGCGATGAAAAGTGTTGTGCATTCTTTGAAGCTACGAACTTATCAGATTTTGACAAATAACAAAAGACGTTTGTTTTAAAATTTTCCTATAGCTGTCAAACATGTAACTAAATCCTTAACTCGGCGGTGATGGTCAATAATGGTGGAGGATTGGTAATGTACTACTGTCTTGGTTCGAGTATGATTTAATATTAGGCACAGCAGATTGTGAGAAAACAACAGCATTACAATATTCTGTTAGCATTTAGAACCAGTTTTGCTACGTTAGCCATACGGATGATTACAAGAATGTAACCCCAGTGCAATATGCCACATGCTGGAATCCCCTTAATGGTGCATATCAAATTGCTGTGATTGATATGTAATTCCCTATCAGGTGACTCACTATACACATAAGCCAATAAGTCACACTACTATCTGATACATTTAAAATGTTACATTTGCAATTTTTTGGTATTGTCAATAAGCATAAAAGAGTGTAATTATAACGAATATATGATAAGAGCTTGCTACATGTCGCAATATGGGTTTGATCATCTCACTACTGTTGAGTTTTTCATTTTCGTAAGCTTACCTTGATCCACTTTGTATCGTGCACTGCTACCATGCAATATTCTTGCAACCGTGTTTTAAAATTTGTCTGCCATTTCAACTAATGTTAGCCTGTGCTACACTTTTCATCACGTCTAATATGTTTGACCTGTAAGAGTAAAGATCACTACCTGAATTACCCCTTGGCCTATCTATTCATGAGCTATACAAAAAAAAAATATCATATAAGGGCCTCGTGTACCCAGTTTAGGATAAGCGAGTCCATCAAATGCCAAAACGGCCGATTTCTGAGCTTGATTCCGCAACCAGTGACAAGGGTAAATGGGGGCTATCCACCCTCAAAATAAATTCGCGTCATATGGCTTTGAACAATTACTACACCTCCATATATGCAGTCAATTTTAGGATCAGTTATTTGCCCTTATCAGTCAGCGGTGAATTGCCAACAAGACCGATACCAATTCATGCGTGATTTGCTTCAGATGCACAGTCTGATTCCGAATTCAACAAGCGTGTCCTGTAAGTAGTGTTACCAAATGTTTCATCTGTCTTAAATTGCAAAGCAGAAAAAATTCTACAGGACACGGCATATTCGTCAGAACCAAGACTGAACTTGACTATTATTAGTGGCCTATTACTGCTTCAAGACGACGAGATAAAAATCAATATATAAATATGTATAATATATACATATATATGTATATATATATATATATATATATATATATATATATATATATATATATATATATATATATATATATATATATATATATATATATATATATATATATATATGCATATAAATATTAATAAATATATATATATATATATATATATATATATATATATATATATATATATATATATATATATATATATATATATATATATGTAGTTGTGCTCGGACGGGCATGGTTTTTTGGCATTTATTTTGGTTTGAGCCATTTGGCTACCCCTGTCTCCCATCAACATTTATAGCCCTGTTAAACCGTAGACAATAAAGAAGAAGAAGAAAAAGAAGAAGAAGAAGAAACTTTTATTTGTCTCCTGCCTCCTTGATATTCCAGATTGATGCCTCAAGGTCAATGAAGCAATTCCGTTTCAATTGCGTATCATCAATCCGATGTTTTGGTGAAATGGTTTCACAGTAGATTGACCATTGTGCTTTAGGGATCGACATAAAACACGACATGGCAGGGAACGACTCCTCGGCTGTATAATTAACTCGAAGGGTACGCACGTTTTTATTCAATAGGCCGATATGCCATGCGCTAAAAGACGGTAAGTACCTTCGCAATTTGGTTTTTTAGCTTTTGATGTTGTGTATATATTTTGGCACAGTCTTTTTAACCCCGCGCATTCCATATCTCATTCGGTATGCGTCTTGTAGGCAAGGTAATATACCAAACAGGAAATAACAATGAACATGCATTTCACTTATTTCATTATTCATAAACTATACAAAAACGCTGAACAACAGACAGATACGTAGTCATAAATTGAACATGATATTCGTACGTTAATTCTTGTTACTATCTTATTAGAGCTAACTATGTGATTATTTCCGGACAATCACTTTGCATCACAAGAAGCAAATATGAGTTTAAATTGAGCAAATCCTATGAACAATGTTTCGGTCTGCGAAAATCAAAGATGCATCTGAACGATCATTCACAGGCTGCTCAGTAAGCCACCAATTAGCTACTTGGGTAAGTGGGAAACAAAAACTTGAGGTGTCTGCTCATAAAGAGTGATGAACTACTAACTTGACAAGAGGCAACACATGGCCCGACAGTACAGAAGGTATCGTTCCATCTCCTATTTTGGCGTATGCTTCTGGCGTTGTGCTCCAGTTTAGATAAACGGCAAGTAGGGAATCACAACGCGGATGTTGCCCTTTGAGTAGTAATTAATAATGAAGTAGTAGTTTTTATCGATTCACTATAGCGCATACATAGCTTTGTCAATAGGTCACTGTACCACTGCTTTTTAATATGCCTTTGTCAACAGTCCAATATAAATGCCACATTAGTTCTACATTGAGGTCATATTATTGTGTTCTCATGTTTATTTTAGTGGTTGACATATGACAAATCAAGACGTTTATTCTTAAGCAGTGTTTTCCTAACGGCGTCAAATGAGAAAGAGTATTGGGAGTAGCGTTATTCATCAGTTGCGACTATCTCACACTTTATCTAGCCATGAACATCTGATTTCAAAGTTGATTCACGGCATCTGACAATCATTGCTAGCACACTGTTGCTCTTCTATGTACTCCAATTGATGCGTGATCGACCGCAACTACCCGCTTAAGTTACAAATCGGCTGGTAAAGAGCTGTCACCGTTCATTGGGCACATAGATTTAGCGTATTAA
>CM067351.1:53362183-53394683 GCA_034190875.2 Urechis unicinctus | reverse complement strand
TGTATATAACATATATATTAATGTTTATGATATATATATATGTTATCAATTATATATATTAAATATATATATATGAGGAGAGAGTATACAATATATATAAATATATATTAAATTTAAATATATATTTGAGCTTTTCAATCATAAATATATATATATATATATATATTTATATATATACATATATATTATATATATATGTATATATATTATATATATATATATATATTTGTTTAAATATATTTATACATATATATATCAATATATAAATATATACATAATATTTATATATATACATATATTTATATATTATACTCTAAATATATGATATATATATATTATATATATATATATATATACGCATATCTATATAAATATAATATCTATATATATATATATATGTATATATAATATATGTAAATCAACATATATAGATATATATATATCTATATATATCTACATGTATAATATATATACGAATAAGAATATTTATATATAATATGTATATTAAATTATCTATATGTATATATAATGTATGTATGTATATATATAAATATTATAAATATATTAAATGTATGTGTATATATATATAGATATATATATACATGTATATATATATATACATTTATATGCATATATACATGTAAATGTATCGTTAATAAATATATATATAATCAATTATATATGTATGTATTTATTAACATTTATAAATATTTAAACATATAAAATATAGTGTTTATATATATATGTATTTATATATATATGATACATATTTAAGTAAAGTATATACAACTCGGCATAATGACTTTTCCGTTGTTGTTTCTAGAATGAAAAGCGGCGCTCAGAACGGGTATAATTAATACCGCAGCTGTAGCCAGGTAAAAGGAAGAATACCGGCATTAATTAAATAACAGTAACATATGTCTGTAACATCTTCAATCACGCCATGTAAAAAAGGTTATCAGCAATACAAATGCGAGACAAAACGCGCTAACTTCATACGACATATGAGCTCAGGGAGGGTATATATATTCATTAGCGGTCTAGTGTGCGACCAAGCGCATGAGACTATGCTGCCGCTGTTGCGGTTAAGTGAAACCTGTTGCCTCCTTTGAGATTATGTACTCAATTAAAACGTGAAATACCTTCCTACACTACCGCTATGGTCATTGTGTGGATAGTTACATATACCTAAGCCGCATCGCTATCTGAGCAGCAAATGTGTTATGAATCTTGCAGGTTGGCTGGTGCAATCGATACAGCTAGCATTCCGGCAACAAAGAGTCGCAATAGTTTAAACCGGAAAACATAAACTATTAAGTTGTGGTGGAGTATTGACAACGTGAACTACGCTTTTTCCTTTTGAGAAACCATTTATACTTTTATGAATAATATCACTTGCACGTGATGTTGCTGTTACAATGTAAGAATGACACACATATCACTGTAACTATTGCATTATATGTATCAAACCAAGAAATAATTCTATTTTCGTTAAACAAACCTACATCAGAGCAAGCTCATTGCTAATAACTGTGCTCTATATCATTGCCGGTAAAACGGGCAAAAGGATGATGAGATTGCAAGTTGTGGTTAGGTAAAGGTTGATTTTTGCTGTGAATTGAAATTTATCACTAACTATAATGGAGTCCAATCTATAACATTTCAAACCAGTGCTTAAAACTACAAAACGCCTCGTTACATTGCAGTACTAAACACGGCAAACGTGTTTAAGCCATTATTATGGCTGTATTTCCTCTTCCGAAAGAAACGTACATATGCAATTAAACCGATGTAAATATATATTACTTTGGTGATACTTTATTAAGAAATGATATCAGACTCCACATGTGAAATACGCAATATTATTTTTTTGGTTGCAATTACGGACATGGCTTTATTGTAAAACTAGGGAAGCGCATCCACTCAACCGATAAGACGTTAACACAATTCTATGTCAAGTAGGCGGAGGATATATGTGTTTTGAATACAATTCTACTGCTTTGCAATGTACTCAATTACAGGAGCTTGCAATGTGCTTTGCAGATTTCCTGCAGAGTGTGATGTATATAATAACTTGAAGACAATACACAACAATGCAGCTCCGAATAAAGCACACTGACCACACTGGAGCAAGAGGTCTTTGTGGTCGGTAAAATCTTAAATCTCGTCAAAAACCACTGCATGTTGCTGTTTGTTTTAGGAACTGCAGGAAGTTATATAAGGCAATAAACTGTTCCCTGGCGATCAATTGCAAGTCATGTTCACATGGTGCTTCTTCATATGCAACCATCATGCATGACGCGTACAACGCTGTAAATGGAGAGCACTTAGATCTATCTGATACATTTCGCTATTATATTGGACGCCGGTCATTATGATGATTCACTATTATTAAAGTGACTAAATTTATGTTATGCATGTAAATAACAATATATTTCGCCTTGTATTTTGTTACGGCAAATTAACCAGTGCAAACCCAGAATCGACGAGTGACATGTGCAATGTTGTGTATCTCTATTTGAACAATGTATCCACAAAAAGGTAGGCTGCATGAGTACTTCTAATATCAGAGTTGGATGGTCTGAGGGTCCTTATAAGGCATGGTTATTAGTTAACGGATATTCTTCGTGCTAATTGCAAGGTGCAAGAGCACATTGCGTGAACAAACCACTGAATAACATTCCCACGAATGTATGTATGTATGTATGTATGTATGTATGTATGTATGTATGTATGTATGTATGTATGTATGTATGTATGTATGTATGTATGTATGTATGTATGTATGTATGTATGAGGGCATGTACGTATGTATGTATGTATGTATGAGGGCATGTACGTATGTGTGTATGCATGTATGTATGGATGTATGCATGTATGTATGTATGTATGTATGTATGTATGTATGTATGTATGTATGTATGTATGTATGTATGTATGTATGTATGTATGTATGTATGTATGTATGTATATGTATGTATGTATGTATGTATGTATGTATGTATGTATGTATGTATGTATGTATGTATGTATGTATGTATGTATGTATGTATGTATGTATGTATGTATGTATGTATGTATGTATGTATGTATGTATGTATGTATGTATGCATGTATGTATGTATGTATGTTTGTATGTATGTATGTATGTATGTATGTATGCATGTATATATGTATGTATGTATGTAAGTATGCATGTATGCATGAATATATGTATGTTTTTATGTATGTGTGTATGCATGTATGTATGTATGTGTGCATGTGTTTATGTTTATATGTATGCATACATGAATATATACTTATAAGTATGTATGTTTATGCATACATACAAACACATACATATATGCAAACATACATGCATACATTCATACATATATACGTACACATATACATACATACACACATACATACATACATACATACATACATACATACATACATACATACATACATACATACATACATACATACATACATACATACATACATACATACATGCATACATATATGCATATATATATATATATATATATATATATATATATATATATATATATATATATATATATATATATATATATATATATATATATATACATATACGTATATATATCTTTATATGTATATATAAATGTTGGTGAGCGCAGTTTCAATATATATACCGCCCGAATAATAGATGACGTCGATTCACCCCCCTAAACATGAAGCTATATAAATGACAGCTATTCAAATATGTCATTGAATAATGATCATGCATATCGTCATATTAACTTGAGCTTTATACTCGCCATATATTACTCTAGCATTGTCGTGATAATACGGTATATAAGCACTTTATATGCACCCACATTGTTTGCATGCTACTTATGCTATTGTTTGAATAGCCATTTAGCCAATCGTTAATAGATAATAACCAATCTGGTTTATCGCATCAATCTCATGAAAATTTGTACTAAGTTTGGCAACATAATTTGTTGTGATGAGCTTGTTGTTACATGCTTATAAATCTACAATATAACACCATGTGCATCAATCAAGTTCCAATGCCTTGTTATAGTAGGATATTTTTGCGTCATGTGCAAGGCCACATACTAGCGTTTTTCAAAATCTGCCAATTTAGCAATACACATAGTTAAGCCAGCTTCAAAATTTGAAGGCAGACTTCGGCTGTAATTTACAGAGATTCTATATGTATCATTATCGGCGCTCATTAGCAATACAATGTGACTTAGTATGATGGTAAGGTGTTGGCGCAAAGACAGTTTTATAATATTTCGTCGGTCGATACTGACGTATTTACCTGTGACAAAGGGAACAACATAATGACCAGTGATAATTCATGTAAACTGAGAGTTCCAAATGACGAAATAAGCAGATAATCTGCTTCATGTTGATCTCAACCCCGTGTATGGCTTCCTGGAGAAAAGCCACAGGCATTATGTCTTTTGCCGCACGTTAACATCGACATATGGCCCATTCTACACAGCTTGCATGCAACTGGCACCAAATAACCAATAAAAACACCAACGCTTTGTTAATAACTTGTTGACAAGGGTACAAACATGGTCTAGCCCTACAGCGGTGCACTCGATAAATAGACAAAATGCGCCGAAATTGCACTGGTGATAAGGTGGTTCTCCTTAACGCAATATAACGTCATAGATCACAGCGGCGTCCAATTCGTCCTGATATTATGCTATGCGATGCATTTGTATGTAATGCAACCATAGCGACTGGTTATATCATCTTACACATGATCTGATTACACATGTACATAACATAGACCAGTTATAGCATCTTACAAATGTCAAATTCCGATGTTGTCTGTGCAAATCCACATTTAACAGTTTTTATGATAAAAGTATGTGAATGCTGTTCTTCTATTTTACCAGCCCAAAATACTACTCAACTGATCACTATAAGGAAATACAACTAGGCGAAAACCAGTTGATGGCCAGAGAGTACAGTATGTAGAACAGCATGGTGTAACTGAGAGCGACACATATATTATAAGCAAGCTTACTCAAGCTGCTATGGAATATCTAAGCAAGCGCTGTAACTACCATCGTAGAAAACCTTAAGTGAAGCAATGATGGCATTGTAGCGAGTTAAGCGATTGACAAAGTGATGGTGGCAGTGGTGAAATTAGTAATGACTGTTGTTGCAGTATTGTTAGTGTTGGTAGCAGTAGTAGTAGTAGTAGTAGTAGTAGTAGTAGTAGTAGAAGTAGTAGTAACATTATTATTAGTTTTAATAGAAGTTAGAAGCAGTCAACGTAGCAGCCGAAAATGTATATGTATTAGTATAAGTAGTAGTAGTAGTAGTACTAGTAGTAGTAGTAGTTGGACTGGAACGTAAGCTTCATTGACTAACTTTCACTTTTCTCTTGCTTGTAATACCGGAGGCGAGACGTATTAATCGACTGCCACAACACCAGTGTGATGTTTGATAGCTGAGACGACAACTTTCGACTGCTTCAGTAGATCTATATCAAGCCTTGCGTCCACAGTTGTCAAGTGGCAGAGCGTTTCTATTTTGCATTGCAAATAACATAAATACTCATATTTTTGCCAATTACAGCACGAATGTGGAAGTGGCCGCCCTCGTTGACTCGGAACAGAACCTTCAAAAACAGGTGAGCGTTACTCTCAACAAACCTAATCAATCACTCTGAGATCGGTGATTTGTTTTGTTACTGATTTTTAACTTGCCGCTGTTTGAATACATGAATTCGGATATGCAGCAGTGATATTTTATTCATGGGCAACTTTGACATCTATTACGCCAGAGGATACTGATGCTTAGCTGTATCTTATAATGGAGTTCACGTGGAACATCTGCTGTTAGATTGGATCATTAGTCAGCCCTATAGTGAAGGCATATCTTGACATAATGTATTCAGGTAATTAAGTAAAGGCATAGTCATTGTATCAGCTGGTGTTGCTATAATTGCAGCAAAAGTACAATTAATTGGCATCACCAATTAAAGCGAAAAGCAGGTTAAGCGTAAAGGTCACATAAGGTGATAGTCGCAATTGTTGTCATTTTCAATATCGCCTCTCATTCGTTTCTTGACTCTCTAGGTTAGCTGTATAGGCCCAATGTGGTGGCGCCATGTCGTGCACCTGAAAATGATTACCATGTCGTCTCTATCTGTGGAGATTTGTAGATTCATGACATAATTCTTGATGTACATTAGTATAGGTATTCAACATTAAATAAAGCTATGTATATAATTTGACATACTGTAAAATTTAATCCTGTATGTAGCGATTGAGTAAACTCTTGTGATCAAATATTCAATACTTTGTTTACTTTCTGTTACAAGCAGCGTGATATTCATGGTTAGATGAACATTCAAGACATTGTCAGAAACAGATTTGTTGAATCCAAAGTGTGAATAAGAGAGAACAATATCAGTTGAATCATATTGGTTCAGTGCTAAACTCTTTTGAAAATGGAAGTGGAAAACTGCAGTATATAGAAGCAATTGACATGTGAGATCTGAAATATATTGTTTTATTCCAAACTTTAAGAACCTTATATAATGTAAAATTGCATCAAATGAACACTAAAGAGAACAAAAGCTTCCGAATACAGAAGAACAGTCTCTTCCCTCTGGAATAAAAAAAAATTGATTTATTCCTAGCTATAAGCATCACCAAACTTATGTAAAATTACATCAAAACATATAAAGAATAAAACAATAAGGGTCCAAATTAAAATGCATCAACGAACAAAACCAGTCACAAACTGGCAGTATTTTTAGTAGAACATGAATATTAACAGTAACATTCAATTTAATTAATCAGAATGACAGTTTATGATAATGTCGACCTTACGCAGATTGTAGCCTCCCATATGCAATATATCTAACCATTGCTTGTTGGCAACAGTCTTGCTTGCCAAACTGAACACCATTCAAGGACATACCAGAAATGCTCGTCATTATGGGATTTTTCCATGTTTTTTTTACAAATGCGAGGATCCTCTTAAATGCTTGAAGACATGTTAGGACACTTGCAACACAGCCGCAGAAAACAGTTGCGCGCATTGGAAATTATGCCATCCATACCATGACGTGAAGTTTATAATGATCGCCTCTTGATGTACGTATAATCGTATGAACGATTAACTGCTGTGTTTGTAACCATATACGTCGATATAACCCAATAAGGTTTGATCAATGATAAACTCGTCGCACCTGATAATAACCTAATAATAATAATAATAATAATCTTTATTAGCAACAAAACACAGGAGAACGAATAAGCAAATAAATCAGTTAAGATAAGCACAAGTCCTTTAACAGAGCTTCAGCTTCTTGTCGGGTAAGCACTGATAATGAATCCCCATCTCTAATAGAAATAAGCTCCTTTATGAGCATGGCAATATGACCATATTCAGAATTACCTGGTGGCTTAAACTTATAGCTGAAGTCCTTAATGCATTCACTATGCTGTAATAGATAACAATTATTGATGTTCAGGGTATGCATTATTGTTCGAACATTATCGCTTACAATTGTTCTGCTATGGAAACAACATCTACTTACATAGGATACTAAAACATTTGGGCTGTTCTGGCACTTATGAAAGAAATTGACAAAGCGCATCATCAATTGATTTCTAAGGGGCAATTTTCCCGAAATGAACTGTAAATACTTTGAACATGTTCTGAACTCTAATTTCCATATAGTTCGAATACGCTACACAATTTGGCCAGCTGGTTGGGTCTTAAACTCCACATCGCCGACCCAAAAAAACTACTACAGTATACTTCAAATAGTGAGTTTCTAATAACAGAGTTGCAGTATCCAAAGCGAGACATAATCATATTCGTTTTCGCCATCAAATCCCTACATGCACGCTGAGTATTTATCAAATTCGCACAATAACCAATATTACTTCCCAAGTGAACAGCTTGTTTCTCTTGTGCAATTAGTTTATCATTTAGTGTTAAATGTACTGGACTGCCGCAAGCATTGAATGCGAGCAACCGGCTTTTTGCAGAATTGAACTTCACATAGTATTCCTTCGCAAATTCCTCGCATATTCTAAGCATTGTCTTAGCCGCTGTAACTGAAGGTGCAATGAGTGAAACATCATCAGCATAAGTCAAAGCACCCATATAATGATGGCCCATGTGACATCCAACATTAGCTTCACGAAGGCGCCTTAGTAATTCATCGATATATACACAAAATAATAATGGTGAAAAAAACTGCGTCTTGCTTAACACCATTCGTGTAAATAAAAGGCTCAGAGCTAGAAGCATTCCATCGGACTTTTAGGTTCTGACGTGTGTACATATTAATGAGTAATTTACATATGTTGGACAGAGTCCTTTCTGCCTGAGAAGCGCAAACAATTTCACATAATTCACACGATCAAATTTTAGATGCGTCCAATAGAATAACAAAACAAGATGACCCCTGAATTACAAAGTGATCAACAAACTGTTGCAAAACAAACGTGCATTGAGTGATAGAGTGTGCCTGTTTGAAACCGAATTGCAGATCGCTTGTTTTCAGTGCTTCACTCTGGGATGTTAAAATAATATTGTCAAGTAATGTTCCCAAAATACTACTGATTGCTATGGACCTGTAATTATCACTATTGTTCAACGATTTCTTTCTATTCTTTGGTATAGGTATCAGCGTGGAATGCAACATACCCGGTGGAGCATATGCATGCGAAAGCATCGCATTAAACAACAATGAGATATGAACAAACAATTCTTGACAGGCATTCTTAATGTGATCAGAGCTGATTTCAGAATTACCATCGGTTTTGTCTGGTTTCCAATTCCGCGTTGCGTATGCGACCTGCTTAACGGTTATGACATGATCAGGAGTGTATTTGCCCATTTTGCAGCATAATGCGGCATCGCTACATATGGATCTGTAAAGATCGTTCATTTCAAGCTCGTTATATGAAACGGAGTTATACACACTAGAATACTTGTCCTTAAAAGTTTCACATATATTAACCTCATCATGAGCATCGTCCACAAAAGTAAGGTTGGACACACGTGCGCTAAATTTCTTACGAACTTCCTTCCAAAAATTGAGGTTATTTTTGGACGCGTTTGCAGCCGGCATTCTGTCGGCTACTAATTGGTCTTGTTTACGCATAACGTTCTTTTTGTAGTCTTTTTTAGCCTTAAGCATTATATCTTTAATTGTCCCGGTAGAAGGGCAGCCATTCTCTCGCCACAAGTTGCACCCAAAAAATGATTTATTTTTCAGGGATCGGACTTCGTCGGTCCACCCAGCCCGGCGCTTCTTTGGTCGGTTAGCCGGAATACTACAGAGAGACGATGCCACGCAAGCATGAATTATGTCATCGTGAAATTGATAATTTTTTTCAACATGCTCGCAAAGACTCGGGTTCGCGCATGATAATCGCATTGCAACCTAACATTAAGTTATATAAAAGACAGAATTAAATTTTAAGCCATATTAAGCAGATTATTCGCATTGCTCATTTTAATCTATTTGATTAGCCAGTCACCCGCCATCCGTTTGCTATGGCACAAGATTATAAAAAGCCATGTGTGTGCGCTGAGACTTGTCAGCGAGAGCAAATAATTTCTTATATCATTAATGTCGTCTGTAGGGTATCAGCATCAATGGTATTTAAAGAAAAATAAATGCGTAATATGTGGTATATTGCTTGATTCTAAACGGTCTTTCTATATCATATGTAATGACCTTCACATGTTACCACGTTCATTGCGTATTACATTTGTGCACAACGCAAGCTGTTGTGCACTATTTCACAGCCGATGCTAAAAGTAGCCTTTCGTCTGCCACAGCCAAGATTATCATTGATAGCAGCAGAATAGCAACGGACCCATGCCTCCGTTTGTTGCAATATTAAATCTTCGTTTATCATGCTTTTTATGGCCCTACTGAAACTAATATAACCCTTAGTTCGTTTTTGAATGCTGCTATGCAGCTACGAATTGAAATAAGGAATAAAACCATAATATCTTCGGAGCCTTAGATGTAGTTAGATATAGTCATATCGCCGTATGCTAGCGTAACCACCATCCCCTGGAATCTACCGAGTAACGATTAGGTCTTTGCTCAAATAATAACGTTTGAAGCGAGATCGACCTCAAGCGGACTACGGTGTTTAAACTGTCTTAGGCTTTGTGATACAGTATTTATATTAATCTTTGCATTCAAGTCATTTTATGGGACCAGTGTTTTCCGACCATCCAATCAAGGCGGATGGATTAACTCTCTTGTGTGTGATAAACAGATTGAGGCGATGTAAATACCCCTTAATTAAGGGAAGTACCTCGATCGCACCACTTGATGCTTCAAAAAAGTCTTATGAATGCCGAATCATAGCTGTCTGTACAACTCGCCGAAGAAGTGATCAATTGTCTAAAAATTCATTACATGGTATCAGTTTACCGCAAAAACTCAAATGATTATGTAGGAATACCATGACGTGTTTTTTGTTTAACTTATTTACATCCAGGGGCAGCGTGATTCTTAATTAATTAGGCTGTTGAAGACGTCGCCAACTCATAATGATAATGATGCGTGACAAATTTGCTAATTTTGTAGGTATTATATGCGGCATAGCCATATGGGCAAAACTAAAGGGCCGGAGAATTGCAGTTGTCGGTCGTTAATGCCTACACGGAATACAGCTCCATTTGCAATAACCTTTTAGCACGTAATTCATGATTGCTACCACTGTATCCCAGCAAACATTGCTTCGGTGTTCAGCATTCAATTAACAACCTGTAAAAATTTTACAAAGGGGTTTTGGGTGCCGTTGCGTCATTTGTTATGAAAATTCACTGTTTCCTGACGTAAAAAGCTAGAAATGTTTTTTATTCTCGTGTGATAGCTACATATTATTCGTGCATATCAATTCTATAATATATTACGACCAAAGAATACTATGGCCGTTTATTAGAGGAGACTTGGCGCTCATTACTGTCGGCAATCCCAGTAGAACTGCACCCTTGACGTCTTTTATTGATCCAAAGGTCAACCAATTAACTCGTAGCGCATATAGCGGACTTATACGATGGCCATTATCTTGGTTTACTTCCACGTCGAGATTATCAGTGATTGAAAACAAGCCATGATAAAAATCCCACTGGTCTTAATTTATAGGGGCAACGCTAGGAGACGACTCGGCGTACGATTTTCTCTTCTGTAGCCTATCATCTCATACTTATCAGTGTTTAAGTCAATATTATTTGTTATATAATTCGTGATCAGTTTATTTGGTGTTTTAATTTAAATATAATTGGTACCATTCTTTGTGCATAGTTTGGGTCAAACGCAGCACCGAGCGATTTAGGATTTATCGATTAGGTTAAACAATGTCGATTACCAGAGCAGTTCGGCGGTGTATTAGACATTTACTGTTTCCATGACCAGGTTCTTTTGTCAAACCAATACCGCACACTTAACACAAGGTATTACAAGGGAGGAGGGGGTGCATGTCAATAAAATATCAGTGTTCCATTACCGTATAGCATTGTTTTTTATCGATTGAATAAGTCGATACCTCATTAACTTTCGGTATCGTTTGATGCTAGTACTGCTTGAATTGCATGGATCGATCGGTTTACAAAAAAATATTTCAACTAATTATAAGCATTAAAACAGTTGCTGTCGAGCTCCGGTACATCGAACAAGCGCATGGCGTTACGTGCCAGGAGCGTGAAACAGAGGTAATTGCTTCTGTTGTGACATATGCAATTTATGACAACGCCCTTAAGATTCCTCAGGACTAGCTGTGCTTTATTTCCGACAGAATTATACCAATTTATTGGATGTATGGATGTTAAAGAAGCTACCATTGGTGATGGCAGGTTCTGTTAACAAAGATAAGAAAAATGTACCCACATATTCGCGCAATAATATTAAGCCTCTAGCAAAATAGTCGGTTGACGAATGTAACGTTTTAATTTACTGCTACTGAATAATTAATACAACAAACGGCAACATGACCTTTGTACAATCTTTAAAAGCTGACATTGATACAAACTAAATTAAGAAATGGGGAGAATATGTGACATGGTGCTTGATGAAAGTAAAACCAATGCTTTGCCAGCTTTGCAAGCTCCGTCTCAGTCAGTTACGGAATCAATGGTGACATGTGAAAGCCACGTGCACTCAATGCAAAAGGTCAAACACAGAGGTTTCTGAGCATTCAATCTCTCATTTCCACTATTCACAGTGCTTTGTCGCTTACAATTGATAGCCATTAGGTGAATTATTTTTGGAAATAACATAAAAATAGGCCTAACGTCCTAGTTGAGGAATTGCTGTATCGCATCGCTTAAAACTGGGCATTTACACGGGGTGATATTTCGTGTATTTCTAGGTGACGAATCATTAGGTAGAAAGTCAAGCACATAATGACCGGTGCATTATGCCGATGATAGTCCCTCTGATCTATGCAGTTTGGCATCGGCATCGGCTTTGTCGTTGACAATTGACAGCCATTAAGTAAATAATTCTAGGACATAACATCACAATAGGCCAAACTTCTTAGTTAAGGAACTGCAGAGTCGCAGCGCATAAAACTGGGCATATACACGGAATGATATTTTGTGTATTTCTAGGTGACGAATCAATAGGTATGAGGTCTTGCATTTAATGACCGGTGCATTATGCCGATCATAGTTTCTCTGATCTATACAATTTGGCATCGGCATCTTCTTCATAGAGTCGGATCCTCAGCAATTGAGGTATTATTGTAATGGAAGACATTTTTGGCTTAAAATCAACGGCTTGCTATGCAACATAGTTGTAATTAGGGGGGATGTTATAAGTAAACTGTATTATCCTAGTCAATCGGACTGTGTATGTCTAGTGCAATATGCCAGCAGTGTCAAAGTATATTGGAATTTTGCTCAGTATTTACATTCTATCATGCTTAATTAGTAATGTGAACAATGTTAGTATTTTGTCTCGTACTGCTTTATCAATGCATTAGCAATATGCTAATTTGATATAGGTGCTGGCTTTCAACGATTGGAAACCAATTTGATTCGCTTGTTATCTCGGACTTTGAAATACATAAATTGGTCAAAGTTTACCGATGTCATCCGCATTTAATGACAATAGAGATAGTGAGAATAATCTGGATTGGTTAATTGTGCTACATAAATTGCACAATTGGATGGCAATAGAATGCAACCATGCTCTGATTGTTTTTATAGCAACCCAATATTTAATTTCATGTGTTCCACCTCTGAAGTAGTTTTATGTTCGACAATCTTGCACACAACAATCCATCCATGAAGAATATGTAATATCAACAATCTAATATCTAACAGTCCCAAAGCTTTAATGATAATGATTGCAGTCTGCACACCGTGCTGTTCGCCTTAAATAATGGCAAGCGATTCACTATAAATGACTGATGCATTTGGCGTATTTCACGAAGCTCTTTGGCACAAATTGTAAAGTTATTGCCTCAGACTTGATTGCTTAATGTAACTGTACATCGGAAAGTCGATAAGAGTCGTTTGCGTCGGATACATGCGATATTTTGCCTTGGCGCTGAAATTTTTCTGATTCACTTGCTAGTCAACAGCAAGTCTTTTCCCGTAACACAATTTATATTTGCTTAGCAAATAACTGGCATGAATACTCGAGTAATCGCCAAATATAGCACGTTGTAGTAGTTTTTTTTATTCATAAAAGTACTCTCGAGAACCTCAATCCACATAATCATGTGGCGTAACCCTTAAATGTGCCAATAAATCGCTATTATAATGACGAATTGTCCAGAGTTTTATGCTGTACATCATTTCTGGTCCTATTATATGAAAATGCGAGAGGAATTGACGGTTTTTAATTGCGAAAGTCGTTGTTACTTGAAGTATTATCTGTGTATTTGGGCTGATATACGAGATGTTATGATAAATCTAAACTCCCGTTCATCAACGGCAGTAGCTGATTCATTTAACATTTACTGGCTAATAACGTGGCCATGTGTCTACTCGTTTAAATATATATAGTCAAGCGTAGATGTGAAACACGACGATTTAGCCTGTCAACGTCAAATATTGTATCTTAAGTATTTTGCTGTATTTGTTGTGCTATTTTATCAAGAGAGAGTGACATATCATCGCTAAGAAATACTGTCCACGATAATGGATTTATTATAAGGCCACCATTTAAGACCTCGTGCAAGCATAATCAAGCATATGACATTTAGAGTAGTATTTTTTACCGCTATCTAGATAATAATATTAGGGCAGACGATTCAGCACTTTATTTCCTTGTATTAATAAATTTCTAATATTTTTAACCTTTATCTGGCCACCATTACCTGGTCTCTAAAGCAAACTTAATCTACATCTCATCCAGTAGCTCTACCCTATACTAACGGGTTGTCTTTCTCGTTGCCAAAGCTTATCATTGTCAAGCCCCTAGGAACAGTGCTCCAAGTCAATGCCTGACCTTCTATGACCATGCACGGATAACGATGTTGATAGCGCGAACATGAGTACATCAGTTAAACCAGTAAGGGATACTAAAGAGGTGTCAATTGGTTGCATTTCTGGTTATAAAATGAACTATAAGAGATCATTTCTGATGGGAACAACCACATAAATTGAACAGAAATGCACTTTTGAGCTATTCGTGAAATGATAAATATTAATTTTACAGACGGGCTATCTCGACAGTTTATGTCAACGCCTTTGAGATAAGCCATTTGATTCTCCGCTAAAAATTAAAGTAGTACATTATGACTTGTAAGTAATCTCTCATCATCTCAACCCACCTTAGACAATGATAGCATACATATTTTGCATCCATGCAATACAAAACATATAATTGGGAGCTAGATGCTGATAAGATATGCAGATAATTTTTGCGTCAATTCTTCCACAAAGACGTCCTTTGGCGACAACTGCTGTCGCACCGTAGGATGGTGCTGACAAACAACTCATACTGAATGAGAGAACGATTTACAGGCTTTGTCAATTTACTGCTGTAGTCGTCTGAGACTACCACCTCATGTGTGAAAATGAATTAATCGTTAGGAGCAAATTGAAAACAATAAAATGGGTTTACTTAACAACAGGCATTTAACTGAATAATCTATATACTTGATCTTTAGATGATGTGCATTAAGAAAGAACAGGGAATAAGAGAGGCACCTCAATAAGTCACGGGAGGTAAACACTGATTAATTTGGAAGAACTGCTATTATCGTTCCATGCGTCTGCGTTCTTACTGAGGATATGGTACCAAACAAGCTTTATACACTAAGCTAGTCTCGTAGCTTATGTTTTCTCTAGGCCAAAGGTTCAGTCATTGAGTAAGATGTAATTCATTTCTTAATGATGGGTAAAACTAGACTAGAATTCCATATGTTTTCGTCGCGAGTCATCTTTCAGCGCCGGGAGTAATGTTTTAACTTTCCATTGCAGCCAGCCTTACGGACAAATGTGAATCATAGTCTATGATTTTCTGCAACACTCATCAGTTGGATGCAAACACTCAAAATAACCAACTCATTCCATAGCGGTTCTGTCCATTATTGTATGTGCGTACGGGACAACCAAAGCAATGCTTGCTGAACAAGAGCTCTTGTTATGTAAACTTCGATTAGTTTTGACATCACCATAGGCATCAAGTTTGGGTTGTTAACAGCGAATAGCAAGTAGCAAAAAAATATAGCCTTTTCCTATTCCAACGGCACAACGACCACGTCAACGTTAGAACGCTGTGATTCATCAAAGGGAAATAATACGACAAAACGTGATTCATTGTCATTAATAACATTCCGTCTGGGGCTCCACTAGTGTCAGATGAATCTGTTTGTATTACTGTCCCGACGGAGAGGGTGTCGCTGCATTGCCGGGATATTGGTTTAGCACTATTATCAAAGATACTACTAGAACAAGATATCCGTCTCCCCGTCTATTTATGTGACAAAATGCGCTAGTGACATCAGGGGTGCGAATTTTAACTAGAAATTTTGATCAAAGAATATCACTGAATTAAGAAATTATTCTTGATCTTTTATAGATATTCATTAAATAGGACAAGCAACAAATAGGCGCCTTAACGTGCCACTGGAGCTAATCACCGATCATAGTGTGATAACTGTCAAGGTAGTTCTATATGTGCTTTTACTGGGAATCTAGTGCCAAAACAGGCTTTGTATGCTAATCTGGTTTCGCAGTGCATGTTTTCTCAGCCCTGCGTCCCTACTGCCGACAGCACTAGAATATGGATCCTTAATGAAGCTCACAATTACATTGATTGAGTAACATATAGTGCAGCTCTTACTTTTGAGTCTAGACATGATTTTCATATGTTTCCATCGTAAATCATTTTGAAGTGCCGTGAGTGATGGTATAACTTGCCATTGCTGCAAGCTTTGCGGGCAAAGGTGAATCATAGTTTATAGACTATCCTAGAAAAACCCGACTTCACACTTCAGCGGAATGCACCCACTCAATCAACTCAATACATAAGCGGTTCTCTACATTAATGTATGTTTGTACAGGGTTACCAAATCAATTAACATCGCGATTAATCAAAACGCATAGACTATTATTCATTGAATACATATTCCTGGAAATAAACCTTTAAGCACCGTGGTCTTTCACATTATATTTTCCGATTGATTATCCCTTCGTCATGCATAGTTACAAACAACTAATAAGTAAAATGCAAATGCTTCGTCCAAAAGTAGAATCAGACACCTGCAACATATCAAAGACATCGATTCGATAACCATCACTAACCGCTGATATTCGTTCGCCTGTATTACTTAAACGCTGCCCATTGCCTTTGCCCAGCACGAATTATCGGCAAGCCACATATTGCACACGATGAATGTGGGAATGTATGCATGAATGTATGCATGCACGTATTCATGCATGTACGAATATAAATATATATATATAATTATATATATAAATATATTTATTTATGTAAATATATATATAGATATATATGTATATATGTATATATATATATATATATATATGTATATATATATATATATATGTTTTAATATATGTATATGTATGTATGTATGTATGTATGTATGTATGTATGTATGTATGTATGTATGTATGTATGTATGTATGTATGTATGTATGTATGTATGTATGTATGTATGTATGTATGTATGTATGTATGTATGTATGTATGTATGCATGTATGTATGTATGTATGTATCATATGTATGTATGCATATGTATGTATGTATGTATGTATGTATGTATGTATGTATGTATGTATGTATGTATGTATGTATGTATGTATGTATGTATGTATGTATGTATGTATGTATGTATGTATGTATGTATGTATGTATGTATGTATGTGTATGTATGTATGTATGTATGTATGTATGTATGTATGTATGTATGTCTGTATCCATGAATGTATGTATGTACGTATGCCATGGATGCATGTACGTATGTAGGCATTTATGTGTATATGTACGTACGTATACATGTATGTATCTATATTAGCATGCCTGTATATGTATGCATTTATGTATGTATGCATGTATATGTATATGTATGTATGTATGTATATGTAAGAATGTACGTATACATATTTGAATGGGTGCATGTATGGATGGATGAGTATTGTAACGCATGCTTTAGGATGTATATGTATAAAATGTTGTAGTGTATATTAGGCTCATATAAGTTGTATGCGTGTGTATATTCGTATGTTTTGTACTTATAATCCTTGTATGTATATTTACAGTTTATTGGTTTGGCAAAGTGAAACTAAACCATACCAAAGTTTTAAAATTTACTATTACAATATTTCAATATGAATTTCAAGAGTATCAATGTTTCAGTCAATGTTTCAGTAGATATGACAGCCTGTAATTGGACTTTGACATATGTATATCATACAACTGCAATGCTTGGTGTTGCTCCACAATGCGTGGATTTTATAGTAAGGCAAACAAGTTATAATCAATAAATCAACAACATAAACGGGAGCTTTCATTTATTGACGGCTTTCTTCACTCTGAGATATTACGAAACATCATTGTACTGCAAAATGTTGACACCGAAGTTTGCTCGTTCATTTGTGACCTAATGTGCGTATTGAGTTATGGTGACCTATCGCAGTAGCAAACGTTTTTATCAAAGCTTGCGGCTGCACTAGCGCGCCGACAAGCCGACCGCGTTGTGTCAAAAAGTATCCATTTGGCATACAAATTGGTAGTTTTAAGAGACACGCGCCTGACCCTATTATATATACAGCGACAGGGCAGCTGTTAAATTTCGATGAAGCGGACAATGTTGAGAAAAACGTAGCCGACTGACTTCTCTTCATTTTACGGTGAAATTATTATGCTATAGATTTGGTGTTTTGAAGCTTCAATGAGCACTGTAATGGGAACAATTCATAAGCTATGCGATGTCATGCTTGCCGATTTTGGTATAACCCCACAAACCTCAGGCACCACGTAATACCAAACAACGGTCAGAAAACCATTATTTGATGGCCGTTATGTGTGCGTTTTCCAAAAATGATACTACTGAAATGTTCCAGGTATCCTTGGGGCTGTAATATTTGCTTGTACTTGTCTTATGAAAGTTAGCATGTCGGGGAAGTTTGAACATCCGTATGAAGTATATATTAATTCGAGATCCACTTGAGTATATCTATCTATCTATCTATCTATCTATCTATCTATCTATCTATCTATCTATCTATCTATCTATCTATCTATCTATCTATCTATCTATCGATCGAGCGATCTATCTATCTATCTATCTAGCGATCTATCTATCTATCTATCTATCTAGCTATCTATCTATCTATCTCTATCTATCTATCTATCTATCTATCTATCTATCTATCTATCTATCTATCTATCTATCTATCTATCTATCTATCTATCTATCTATCTATCTATCTATCTATCTATCTATCTATCTATCTATCTATCTATCTATCTATCTATCTATCTATCTATCTATCTATTATCTATCTATCTATCTATCTATCTATCTATCTATCTATCGAGCTATCTATCGAGCTTCTATTTATCTATCTATCTATCTATACATCTATCTATCTGTTCTAGCGATCTTTATGTATCTATCTATCTATCTATCTATCTATCTATCTATCTATCTATCTATCTATCTATCTATCTATCTATCTATCTATATATCTATCTATCTATCTATCTATCTATCTATCTATCTATCTATCTATCTATCTATCTATCTATCTATCTATCTATCTATCTATCTATCTATCTATCTATCTATCTATCTATCTATCTATCTATCTATCTATCTATTTATCTATCTATCTATCTATCTATCTATCTATCTATCTATCTGTTCTATTTATGTATCTATCTATACATCTATCTATCTATACTATTTATGTATCTATCTATATATCTATATATATTATTTATCTATTTATCTGTCTATCTGTCAATATACATATCTGTCAATGTCTGTCTGTCTCCCTCCCTCCCTCCCTCCCTCCCTCCCTCCCTTCCCTCCCTCCCTCTCTCCCTGTCGGCATGTTTATTACCTCAGCTGAATATGAAGTTTGAAAGCCAAGACGAGCTGCATTTCTTTAGGTTATCACAATGTCGCTATCAATTGATGTATATGGAACGATGTTGTTGATACCTTATTCAAATAAATGGTGGCTGGAAAACCGAGTGCATAAACTCAGGCAACTAAATTACGGTGTGAATTATACTGACAGAACTGTATCGTTAATGAAGCTAACGAGGGCTTATCGGCTTTAATAACAACTTGCTTCACCGAAAATATACATAAACTATATCTACGTCTTTAACTGTCAACGCATATCCATATCAGCGACAGTGACCTCTAGATCAGTAACTCACTGTAGAGCACCTGTGTGTTGACTTAAGAATAAGCAGGCTATTAAATTGGTACAGGATAAGCAACATATATATTCCGTTGTCCGTGATTACTGCAATTCTTCAGATAAGTTGCTGAATACTGTAAATAAGCAAATAGAAAACCCGCAAAATCCTAGACCATTTCACTACACTGATGCATTACGCGTTAACGAGTTGCTCAATTACCTTTGCTTTATTGAACGTTTATCTGGTTATAATCATGGACGGAATAGGTTCGGATGTAGACCCCTAGCACTCCGCAACATTCAAACCATCTTTGCGTTAGGAGTGTCAGCCGTAAGAAACGCACACAATGCTTCAAATTAAAGCCATATGCTATGGAACTGCCTCTAATTGATTTGGTCTTGGATTTGAAAAGCCACTCAGTGCCATTAACGTAGATGGTACCACGCGCTCGACAGCGGGCAAGTCGGGCGTAGAGTTTCCTAGCACCCTCTGGCACTAATTAGAAGTCTAGAACGATTTGATTACCCCATTCACAGTTTATCGACCTTACGCATATTGTAGCCTCCTATATGCAATTTATCTAATCATTTCTTGTCGGGAACATTCTCGCATCTCGCTAAACTGAACCTGGACATTTAGCTTAACATTTATTTACGCATTAGGACGTATTCCTGGGCGCAGTCACAGCGCGTAAAACATTTGTATACAATACAAGTTGTTGTGCAGCATTCCAAAACCAATACTAAAAGTATCCGCCAAAGCCAATATTATCATTGATAGCAGCAAAATGGGAACGGACGTATGCCTGCGTTTGTTGCAATATTAAATCTTCATTTATCATGCTTTGTATGGCCCTACTATGACTTATATTACCCATACTTTGTTCGTGAATGTTGCTATGCAGCTAAAGATTGAAATAATGAATAAAACAATAATATCTTCGGAATTAATGCGATTATTTTTAGATTCAGATTGTCGATTTGGTTGCAATCGGCATGCATATTGTTTAACACTTTTTTTCGCAATAATACGCATTCAGATCAGTTAATGGCCTGGTATGTCATAAGCCAAAGTACATAATGCACTTTTTTCCGGTTGTTTTTCTCAGCGGTACGAAATATTTACTTTGCTTGGAGAATAATATACAAGGTACTATGTCAATGAAATGCGAAAATTGGTACCGTTCTTTTTGCATAGATTTGGTCAGACGCAGCTTTGAGCTATTTAGGATCAATAGATGGGGTCGACCAATGTCGATAATAACTGCAATTTGGCGTTGTATAAGACGATAACATTGAATGACCGGTGCATTATGCCGATTATAGTTTCTCTGATCTATAGAGTTAGGCATCGGCATCTGCTTCATGGAGCCGGATCCTCAGCAATTGAGGTATTATTGTAATGGAAGACATATTTGACTTAAATCATCGGCTTGCTAAGCAACACAGTTATAATTAAGGAAACCGCTTACATTAAACTGTATCATCCTAGTCAACTGGAATGTTGATGTTAATTGCAATAAGTCAGCTAGGTCAAAGTATGTTAGAATTTTGCAAAGAATTTACATTTTATCATGTTCAACCAGTTATGTGAAGAGTGTTAATATTTCGTCTCATAAGGGTTTCTCTATGCATTAGTAATATGTAAATTTAATATAGGTTTTGGTTTTCAACAATTTGAAACCAATTAGATTTAACCGTTATCCTGGATTTGAAATGCATAAATTTGTCAGAGTTTATCGATTTCGGCTACTTTTAATGACATTAGATATATTCTGGAAAATCTGGATAGGTTGATTGTGCTACGTAAATTATACATTCGGATGGCAATAGAGTGCAACCTTGCCCAGTTTTTTCTAGCAACGGAGTAGTTTTATGTTCGACAATCGGGCACCCAACAATCCACCCTTGAAGAAGTTGCATTACCAATAATCTAATAACTAACATTTCAAAAGCCTTAATTATAACGATTGCAGTCTGCACACCAAGTTACTTCGCTAAACAAATGGCAAGCAATTCACATTAAATGAGTTATGCTTTTGGCCTATTTCACAAAATTTTGGCACAAAAGGGAATATATATATATATATATATATATATATATATATATATATATATAGAGATATATATATATATATATATATATATATATATATATATATATATATATATAATATATATATATATATATAGATATATATATATATATATATATATATATATATATATATATATATATATATATATATATATATATCTATATATATATATTTATATATATATGTGTGTATATAAATATATGTGTGTGTCTATATATATATGTATATTTATAAATACATATATATTTATGTATATATTTGCGTATATTTATATTTGCATTTATATATACGCATACATGTAAATACAATAATTAAATATATAATTATATATATATATATATATATATACATATGAAATATATATATATAAATATATATATATATGTGTATATATACATACATAGATAAATATATATATATCTATACATTTAAACAAATATTTATATATATATATGTATATATATATATATATATATATATATATATATATATATAGATATAGATATAGGTGTATATATTCATATTTATATTTATATATAGAGTTATATATATAAATATATATATATATATATCTATATATATACATATATATATAGATTATATAGGTATATACATACACATATATATATATGCATATATATATAAATATATATATATGCATATATATATATATATACATATATATAAATATATATATATATATATGCATATATATACATATATATATATAGATAAATATATATATATATATATATATATATATATATATATATATACATATATATATTTATATACATATATATCGTAACCCTGCTTTGCTAACCTGTCGATGAAATTGTCATCCTCGCATGGTTACCAGCCCGTTCTTAAGTAATACGCTATTGTGACACCAACCAGCTGCAGCATTTAAACGCACTCTTATCCGCGCCTTAAATGTACATTAACGTTCTCTGTAAACCAGCCATAGTTCTTTCCTTGGCAAAATTTACGACTGGCTAACTAACCCTAATTCCCATTGTTGCTGCATCCTACCCCACCTCTTGGCTTCAGCTATCCCGCCTTGTTTCCTATATCTAAACCTGGTGATCTTCGCCGCGTCAAGACTGCTTGCCATGCCCCGAAATGTAACCCCATCGGGGATCACTTTAATCGTCATGTACTAAATAGCTGTCACGGAGTATGTACTCTGGGGTGTACTCTGTTTGTTGATTTGCCTCTCGGAGGCTGCAGCCTCTTTCGACCACTGTAACCTCCGATAACCCCTAAAACAAACCCGGTCTCCGTGACGTCAGACACACATCGTAACCACTGGTCGACCAAACATGGATATTTACGAATGCTTGGGCAGAATGCCATAGATGTACTGGGGCTGCAATACGCATCAAACGTATTAGTGAGCTGTTTACTTAGGTATTGTGGTAGCAAGAGACATGTATGCATTTCGAACAGATAATGCACCTAGGGAGAGTTTATCATAATGCTGACTGGCAACTTCAGCTCGGAACACTTATGAACACTTTCACTAACGTAATTTGTGTACACATTTCAGAGCAAATCGACGGGTCAATCGCATCTTAACAAATTGGATTAGCAAGTGCACACAGATATGGCTCGATTCATAGCTCATGTAATTCACTGAACTTATTTGATGCTCGATACAAAGTCACTAGAAAGTATTGCAATATCAATCCTCATGGTCATAGAACGATAAGCTGGTTGCGTTTTAGGTAATGTTGCCTCGTAAAAACCTCTACAATCGATGACTCAACAGATTTGATGTTCGAGTTATCACCTCCTAATTCCACAACACACCCTATATATACTGTGGAAGATTAAAAACTGCGAGTTAAACATTGACTCTATTGCAAATCGAGGTAATGGTATCTTTCAATATTTGTAGACAAATCTGCAATATGCATTCTTCTCGTGTTATAATTTGCATGGAACTAGAATAAAGGGAAAATTCTTCACAAACACCATTTAAATAAACACGGCGCGTTTAGGTGTTGAATTTGACAATGCGAAGCCATTGTTGCCTATGCTGAAATGTGATCGGCAGCCCAATAGCAAGACTGGAAGTTGAACATGGAAAACCTCATTGTTAATAGTGATAGGCTAGTGTGATAACATATCTGCTGTGTTCAGGACAGGTATGTGCGGAGCCCGTAAATGCTGGTTTTGCCGTGCTAACGTTGCCGACTAATATAAGATGGAAATGGAATTATTTTGTTATTGCCTTGATCGATGTATGTGGCAGGTCGTGATAACTGTGCGAAAGTTGTCATTCAACTTAGTGCGCGTATGTTATGTTGCATAATGCTTATCGCTATGTTGCATTATCAGCATGCCGCCGGGTAAGCTCGAGTCCCTGCTGTTGATATGTTCATATATATACATATATATACATTTATATATATATATATATATATATATATATATATATATATATATATATATATATATATATATATATATATATATATATATATATAATATAGATATATATATATATATATATCTATATATATATATATATAATCTCTATATATCTCTCTCTCTATATATATCTCTCTATATATATCTATATATCTCTATATATATATATATATATATAATTAGAAAAATGGCAATAAAGATCCATATATTGATGTTTTCGGGTTATGCATACGAATAGTTATATTTCAAATCCAAAGAAATCATTCGTGAAAGATTATGTTTGTATGTAACTAAGACTAGACTATCAAATGAAAATGGTCAAATCAAAAACATTTACATACATTTGGAAAGAAAACGTGCATGGATTTTATATGGACATAGTGCTAAATACTTTTGTTGATCCAGGTCTATTATTTTTTTTATGTAATGTTGTGATTGGAACGCATATCAATGCCCTGTAAATAATCAGCAACTGCTCAACTTAAAGACAGCAATGTTTCGTATCAATTAACCCAGTCAACACGCATAACATATTTTACCACGGATACGATGTACATGGCTCGCCATCCTTTCAATATGTTTGTACGTAACTAAGACTAGACTATCAAATGAAAATGGTCAAATCAAAAATATTTTCATACATTTGGAAAGAAAACGTGCATGGATTTTATGTGGACATAGTGCTATATACTTTCGTTGATCCAGGTCTATTATTTTTTTTATGTAATGTTGTGATTGGAACGCATATCAATGCCCTGTAAATAATCAGCAACTGCTCAACATAAAGACAGCAATGTTTCGTATCAATTAACCCAGTCAACACCGCATAACATATTTTACCACGGATACGATGTACATGGTTCGCCAACCATTCAATATTGTGAAAATATTGTGAAACTAAGGACCCGCAACTTCATCTCACTCTCCCTCTCTCCCTCCATCTCTCTCTCTCCCTCCATCTCTCTCTTTCTCACTCTCTCTCTCTCCCTCTCTATCTCTCTCTCTCTCACACACACACTCTCTCTCTCTGGCCTATGTTGAGGAGAAGATTATATGTACCAAAATAAAGAATTGATTTTCACCTTTGGGTGCACAGTTATAATGTGATAGCATGTGTTATCCAACAAATATTCTGCATTTCATGGCTTTGTTTGTTGCGAACATGCGTCAGTTCGTTGGCTTAATCGGTATCAATGATGCACTCCATTTTCAAGTAGAAATGTGTACTATAATGCGCGTATTGCGGGTATGACATTGCGCTCATTTATAGGCAAGAATGTCCTCTCTTTCATGTTGACGCATAAGGTTTGTCTTCAACTTACCTTTGAAATATTCCACAACGCGGTTACAATATATTTGCTGATGTTGATGTTGATGTTTGTTCACGTAACGCCACATGTTTGCCGTTACAACCTAAGGCTGCATCTCAAATCGGTTTCGAACAAAGGGCAATCCAACCGATATAGCCTCGCAACAGAACATTTACGAAAGCAGTACTTGCCGGCAAATGCTTTAAAATGGCCTTACGACAAATTTAACAATAAATTCAAAGAGTAGATGCAACCCATCCAGCAACAAAAATTCAAAGATACTGCAATTTGTCTACATTTTTACATCGAATGATCCTTACGAATTCAGATATTGGGCAGTACGCCGGGCTGTTTCTGTCAATGCCCATAACAAAAAACCTTTGTTCCTTTACTTGGTGTTTTCTCGGTGTTGACAAAGTTAGTATATCTTTACTTTTGTTGTAACATTCAGCTCTGCGTTTTAGTGGATAGTTCAAAGCAAAGCTGTATGCGTCGGGGATTCTTGTTTCCAACCTCCGAAAGTGGATGTACGGAAACCTAGCGGTTCAATTGTATCATGCTAGACCGTCGTTCTTTCGGTGTTGGTGACAGGTTGATATACATCCGCCTTTTCTGAGCAACTCAGCGGCAGTTTTTGGGGTTGATAAATATCCACTTTTATGAGCTATGCCAGACTGTCAGGGACCTGAGATAGTTTTGATATTTTGTGCGTGTTGCCAATTATGCCAGATACTGATATAAGTACGCTTCTATTAAGGCCTGGAATTACCACATAAATCAACTTTTCACTTACCAGGATTTACAATGACACAACAAGTACCTTAATGAAGTTAAGTACTTATTCCGACAACGGTAATATCTTCTGGTTAAATCGTTGACTAGTAGTATTAGAGCAAATTCCCGCAGATGGGCTATTTGTAACAGATTATCTGCGCGAGACGAAACGGGGTTTATGAAGCTCTTTTGCACGCACAATCTATCATGGGTTGATATGATTATTAACATAACACTCATCAATGCTGAGGCTGATATTATTTTTATCAATGCGTATAATGTGATTCTTTTGTGGGTACTAAAGGTACC
The DNA here is from genome assembly GCA_034190875.2 of Urechis unicinctus. Taxonomy (NCBI): domain Eukaryota; kingdom Metazoa; phylum Annelida; class Polychaeta; order Xenopneusta; family Urechidae; genus Urechis; species Urechis unicinctus. Next base: position 53,367,894 of record CM067351.1, on the reverse strand, counting down.
TGCATTGCACTTTAGAGCTGAGTGGGGATGTGTTTGCGCTCCAGGTCGCTTACGCAATCTGCCTTACATATTCTTGTTCGTCGGAAATATTGATATTGGTTGGCACATTATCTAATACATTTGACTTTCCACCTAAATTGAGGAAAAGATTATAATTCGTTGATTTGACATGGGGCGTATTCTGTTGTACATCTATGTCTTACAGTGGATACGATGTTCATGGCTCGCCATCGAGTTGATATTTTGCGATCCCTTTTATTACAAATGGGACCGACTGAATTTTTATGCCATGATTTTATTACAACTTCTGCCATTATCACCAGCATTATAATAACCACCATCGTCTTCAACGCAGTGAATACAGACTTGTTACTTATTTGCGTTCATTGCGTATCAATTCCAAATTCACATTTTAAGTATCGGTTGCTTAATATGTGCTGTAAGCATAGTATTTGACTGCATCTAGTCAGAGTATTACAAACTTGGAAAAACGCAGTTAACATGGGATTCACACAACTGAAGCATGTATGTATGCATGTCGGCTTGTACTTTTTATTTGTTTCCATGGATATACAAATATATATATATATATATATATATATATATATATATATAATATATATATATATATATATATATATATATATATATAAATATATTTTATATATATATAGAAATATATATATAACTACACATATTTAGATATATATTAATCTATATATGTATTCATATATATATATATGTATATATATATATATTATATATATATAGATACATTTATTGATATATATACATATATATAAATATATTTATATTTATATATATATATATATAGATACATATATAGAGAGATATATTTATATTTATAGAGGGAGATCTATATATATATATATATATATTTATATATAGAGATATATATGTATGTATATAAATATTGCATGGATATACAAAACAATGGAAAAACACACACATGAGCCCGAATGTAAATATAAAAAGGGATATATATATATATATATATATATATATATATATATATATATATATATATATATATATATATATTATATATATATGTATATATATACACACACACTATATGGATGTATATATATACACACCCCCATATGTATATATACATAGATATCTATATATATATATATATATATATATCTATATATATATATATAGATATCTATATATCTCTATCTCTATATCTCTCTCTATCTCTCTCTATATATATCTCTCTATCTCTCTCTCTATCTCTATATCTCTCTATATATATATATCTATATATATCTATATCTATCTCTATATATCTCTATATATCTCTCTATATATATATATATATATATATATATACGTTGCCCAAGATGCAACCCTTGGGACGTCGAGTCACTTAAAAGTATGATTTATCAATCAATTTATTAATAACGGATGTGCCAGGCATTTATGGATTTGAGAGGCTAATGTCATCTGTAAGTCGCTTCGTCCTCGATATGCGCATATGCCCGTATATGATAGAGACCAGGTATGATAGATGACGGGAAGGTCAATTTGATCATAAAAATTAATAAAATATCTCTAAGAGGTTTAGACAATTGGATGAAAGCCATATAAATTGTCTGAAGCTCAGCATTTACAAATACGAGAATAAAGGCAAACACACAGCCGTAGTCATTACAGCTGTGGTCCCTGTTTAATGTCCCATGCCAATTTATCAGCGGTTGATGTCGCACGTTACCAAAGAGGAACATCTGGCACAATCTCAACCGTCTGCCTGCCTGATACATCTGACATGAAAAGACCTCTCGGACATACAAGCAAAATATGGCATACTATTTGACCAGCTAAAAATAAATTTGATAAAGTCCCTCTCCGAGCGGCAATGGATTAACATGGCTAGTCTAAAGAGGCGCATAATATTAAGCACAACTTTGTGAGTGTTATAACAGGTTTTTTTTTCCAAATGAGCTTTGCTTGCTGAACGCTAATCTGGTTGCGTCGTCCTCATCGGGAAGTCACGGCATTGCCCCATCTCCCAGATTTTATCGCTTAGACTTCACATCACAACATCTGCTTAGCCACACAACACGGCTGGGTTGCCCGGTCTAAAAGACAGATAAATAGGCGAGGATCAAGTGCAGAAACATTGACAAATTTACAACATGGGTAATGCTAAATAAGAAGCATTGAAATTGAATTTTAAAGTCAAACGATATCACATAGTTTGCTCTACAGATATATCAAATTACTTCCCATTGATTACTGTAATAAGGGGAGCTTTGCAAAAAATAAAAGTCAACGCGGCTTTATATAGCGAACGCTACTATGGAAATGTCGTCAAAGAAATCGAGCTGGGGTTTAGTCTCAAATATTGACTTTACTGTTGATTACAGCTAACCACTGAGATTCTACGAATTTGATGAATCACCTATGCTGCAGATCACTCAATGCGCGCAAGCAATTCAATTGCTGTGACACTAATTCAATCATCCGTTGCTATTAGAAGCTACCACCGGCGGTGAAACATTTAAAACATATATTTCGCCCAACTGAGCTCTGGTCTAGTCTACGCATCTACATAGGGTAGATGACAAGAAATAGTTAATGTAATATGTTATGCAATGCTAAGTTCACTTCCCTACGAAGTTTTCTCAGAAAACCGAAGCAATGGCTCAAACATATAACCTGACATTGAAATACAAGGAATGTGAAACTTACTTAACAACAAACGTTCCATTATGCAAATGTCTTCAACGTTAAGTAGTGAACTATAAATATTTACTGAAGCTCGGTTTGGATACTATTTTAACTATATGAACGCTTTTTACTTTGAAACGATAAAAAATAATTATATGATTTATTGATCAAATGACCAGTTGCATTTGTTTTTGACTTCACATATTCATTTTTATTGAGTTGCAGACATATATTCCGAGGCGAACGACAATGCATAAATTTCACGTACATAGGCATCCATATATGCTAGTATGAAAATACCTTGATGTTCCTGGCACAGGATAATGTTAGTTAATTTACAATCTAACACTTACACTTCAATAACGGTCGATAGTGGTCGTTGAAAATTTTCTCAAAAACACGTAGTCACAATTTATACGGACGGTATGTAGCGCTTCTTAATAGCCGGTATCTACGAAGTTTGTGAGCAAAGATGCCTTCATGCAGTGAAATTCAATTCGACCTTGGTTCGACTAATTAAAGACACAGCTACGACAATGTTTGCTAGAAGAAGCCTTCTCCTGTGACTGGCTTCTCGCTTGATTGTCACTTAACAAATACTGATGTTAAGTAGTGAACACAGGAGCATGTTGTCATTGTCTCAGGCATCTAGAATATGATAGAGATTAAGGGGTCCACATTTTACTGTGCAAAGTAGTTACAAACTATGGTACAACGGCAAAGCGTATAGGGATCGAAATATTGTCATTATAATGCCGTTAGGAAATATATTATCCAGCTAAAATCTAAAAGTCCATTCAGAAAGAATATATAATGTGTGCCCCATAGATTTGGGTGTTTGCGGATCAGTCCCCGACATTGATGGTGGATAAATGGCGCTGAATATTTTAGCCAGCTTCTGTCCAATCTATGATCGCGATAAGCTCAGTTATTCTGGTTCATAGCCAGAATCCCATTACAATAGGTTTTACATGGTGGCGCTGACTCTTGGTCTCTCGGGGGAAGATTTGGCTTTCAACCAATGTTTGACTTTAATGGATATACCATTAACACATAAGAGACGGTGCTGAGGGTTAAGAACAAAGAATCTGGTTTCGAATATTGCGAATTACCGGACTGCGATGCTTCACTTAATATATTTTCAATGCCAAGAATTGATCGTTTTTGTTTCAAATGCTCCTATAACGGGTTGATTGATTGACAAGCTTAGCAAGGAACACAGTCAGCATTACCAGTGTAAGTGTGCTTGTATAGTGGTATAGCTAAGCCTACTTGAAAAAAACCTGACAAGGAATGTTAGCGCTTGCTGGTATCGTATATGAAACAGCTGCGACACATAGTCAATCAATGAATATATGCATGTGTCAAATCGGCTAATAATCTGTGGTCACATCGTTTCACATGACATAGCGAACCTCAAATAACTGAAGTACTTGTTATGGACTGCGGCGGTAACATATACCAGATGTCTATCAAAGACCAGAAGAAGTGTGTTTAACAGGATTTAAATATAAATGGTTATATTTGTACTTGCTCGTGTATCATTTAACAATTTACGCAGATAATGGCAATTACCCTAGTGCGGCAACATCAAAATCCTTTCATATTTAATGCAAAAAGTTATATGAATTGATATGTGATACTGGTGTTAAGTGATGTCTCATGATCATGCCGATTTTTCTGTTATGAGCTGCAGATGTACATTTCACAGCCACCAATTTGGACCGTGTGCGCCAAAATAATCGCTAATTTCAAAGAAAAAGATTTCAATGACAACATTTTTTGAACGATTTAGATTTAGTCTCTTGATACCTTAAATCCAATGCTAAGAACAGTTTTAGGGAGATAATGTACTTTGTCGCATCAGTTGTAGACAAAACCAATTTAATTGAATAATCCAACACGAAAACCTTTATCATTTTATTAAAATAAAGGGTTCATGTTTATCAATCTCTTCTTAAATCTCTTAAATGGTTGAGTTTCTGTTCTTAACCATGGGAAGGAAGCATGTCTTGAAAGCATAAAGCTATAATGCCATGTTCTCGCGAACGTGCTTTTTTAAACATATCTAGCCTTACATCTAGTGTTCAGCCTGTACAACACTTTTTATTACGTCTAATATGTATTGTCCAGCTTTACTTAACATATGCGTAGCATATTTATCTTGGATTATCCTGTGCTAATTCAGATTTACATACTTTTAAGGGTGTATTTCACTATTATAATTCTTGCCAACACCCATATCCAAGAAACATACCACGCTTATTGCATCGTACAATATAATAAATGTACGTTTAAGGTCAGACAATGCGAATCGTTTTCGCCATGCATCATCATTGGCACGTACCGCCATTGATTCATAAATCCGACATCATCAACATCCGCATTGTCACTGTTTAAGAGGAATCTTGTCTTCAGTTTACATTTTGCATATTTAGGCACGCACAAACGCTTACATTATTTTTTGTATGCTTATTTAAGTGGATTACATAAATAATATCCATTAATATTAAGATATACTAGATAGATCGTCCTCGGATATTTAATTAGCTGGTGGCTTAATATTCCGAACCGAAGGACACGCGCATGATATATTAATTTGCTACACATACTATTACTTCACATTCACCAGTTCAAGCCCAACGTGAATGCCCTGTGTTTTCACGTTCATACCTTTTGCACAATCCTGGAATCCTTTAGTCTGCGGTGCATTACCATAATATACCGAGTACAGCTGCTTGTAAGCGGATCAGTACATGCTTCTAAGCTACTTTAGTGAAGCATCTTAGCATGGTTTACAGACGAGCTTACCATGAATACAATTGTCAATAGATGCATTTATCAAATGCGCCCTATTAATGATACATTGTTGTTGTGACCGTCAAGAGTGATGTCTCTCTAATTTTGTCGCCTTGTCATGTGCACCCTCAGACAACACATAAACCACTGACATTCAATGTCAGCAAGTACGCTATCGACACAAAAGATCAGATGACCATGCTGCAACAACC
>CM067351.1:53339683-53352183 GCA_034190875.2 Urechis unicinctus | reverse complement strand
CATACATACATACATACATACATACACATACATACATACATACATACATACATACATACATACATACATACATACATACATACATACATACATACATACATGCATACATACATACATACATGCATACATACATACATACATACATACATATACATACATACATACATACATACATACATACATACATACATACATACATACATACATACATACATACATACATACATACATACATACATACATACATACATACATACATACATACATACATACATACATACATACATACATACATACATACATACATACATACATACATACATACATACATACATACATACATACATACATACATACATACATACATACATACATACATACATACATACATACATACATACATACATACATACATACATACATACATACATACATATATTCGTATACGGAGCGTACAGTTTTTTAACATGAGTATTTACACCAGTAAATGTTTGGGGAAAGTCATCTTGAAGTACCACACAAGTACCAATTTCGTGCATAAATATACGAAAATAGGAACAAATGTGATTTTTGCTGCCAACGGGCAGCAGCATCCAAAGAATCGGAAATGTTTATACGCGCTTTTCCGCGATATTACGTGTGATTGTTAGTTTTTTTATGTTTTGATCTTTGTGCCTTTGGTCCCTTGGTAATTTGATTGAAATTTATAAAATAATGTTCTTGTGTTTGCGCCATGATCTTCTGCGCTACATCACACAAGAATAACATTTGGCTCACTGTTGTGGGAACAGCTAAGCATTGTACCGAGGGGAAAAGGTAGGTACAGTCTATCTGTTGTCTTTGGCGGGTGCTACGACGATTTGTCGTCTGCATTTTATTCTTCGCATTTAACATCAGTTCTTCAATATTAAGCACTTTCTGATAGTGTTACTACCCTAGTCTACCAATGTATTATTATAATTATTTGGGTATGTAAAGCAACATATTAAGGCAATATGAACCATGAAGCAACGATCGCAGATATAACAATTACTAACAGCATACTGTGAATAAATAATAACCGGCAAGAGAGGTAATGCACATTAACGACCCACTACAAAAGAAAATCCTTATCATAGCGTATAACTGAACAAGGATTACACGTGATGTTTAGATGATGTGCAGCAAAATAAGACATGGTATATTAAAGACACCTGAATGTGCCACGGGAGGTAAACACCGATCATTATGCGATAACTGTATATATCGTTCAATGGGTATGTGGTCTTGCTGAAGATAAAGTGCCAAACAAGCTTTATATGCTTGAGTAGTCTTGTAGCTAATGTTTTCTCTTACCCATTGTCATCCATACTTTCGAAAGCACTTGCATGTTCGTATTTCATGACACCCACGAGTACATTCATTGTGTAAGATACAATGCAGTTCTTACTCTTGTGCATAACTAGACTAGATTGCCATATGTTTTGATGGTAAATCATCGTTTACTGACAGGAGTGATGTTACAACTTCCCTGTGCAGCCAGCCTTGCGGACGAATTTGAATCATAGTTAATTAACTCATCCCGAAAACCCGACATCACCCATTATTACAATGCACACACTTAAAACAATATATAGCGGCTCTGCATAATAATGTGCGTGTGCACGGGATGACCAAAGCAATTCACTGTGCGATCTATTATTAAGGATAAGACTTTTCTATCAATAACAGTTGTAATTTATTGAATAAAGGCACTTGGAAATAAAACAGTTACGCACCGCTATCCTTCACATTTTAAATTCTGGTTATTTCTGCAGTTGCTTTTGATTGTGTCCAACAATCAATAATCCGAAATTTGGGAAGAGTATGCAAAGGCATAGGTTAAAGTCCAAAAGTAATGTAACACACCTCATACACATTACTGATATCGACTCGATGAGCATTTCGTACCTTTCGGATTTGTTTGCACGTACTGCTCGTTACCTTTGTGTTTCACAAATAAACGGCAAGCTACGCATTGCACTCGATGTTTGTATGTATGTATATATGTGCTTATATATGTATGCGAGTGTGTATGTATGTTTGTTTGTATGCTTTTCATAAATGCGTGAATATATGTATGTATGTATATATGTATGTATTTATGCATATATGCATTCATGCATGCGTGCCTGTATGTATGTATGCATTTATGTATGTAAGGATGTGTGCATGTTTGCATGTATGTATACATGAATGAAAGCATATATGTATGTATTATTGTATGTATCATTGTGTGCATGTATGTATGTATTATTGTATGCATGTATGTATGTATTATTGTATGCATGTATGTATGTATGTATTTATGTATGTATGTATGTATGTATGTATGTATGTATGTATGTATGTATGTGTATGTGTATGTATGTATGTATGTATGTATGTATGTATGTATGTATGTATGTATGTATGTATGTATGTATGTATGTATGTATGTATGTATGTAAGTATGTATGTATGTATGTATGTATGTATGTATGTATGTGTATGTATGTATGTATGTATGTGTATGTATGTATATGTATGTATGTATGTATGTATGTGTATGTATATGTATGTATGTATGTATGTATGTATGTATGTATGTATGTATGTATGTATGTATGTATGTATGTATGTATGTGTATGTATGTATGTATATGTATGTATGTATGTATGTATGTATGTATGTGTATGTGTATGTATGTATGTATTTAAGTTTGATGTATGTCACTGTATGCAGGTAATGTATTCTTGAGTACATGTAGTATTCATCATTGTGTGCATGTATGCATGTATCGATGTATATATATATATATATATATATATATATATATATATATATATATATATATATATATATATATATATATATATATATATATATATATATATATATATATATATATATATATATATATGTAGATGTAAGCATGCTTTGGAATTATCGGAATATAATGGTTATTGTGTACAGTAGGCTGATATCGTACATAAGGGCGTGTTGTTATGACTTGAGAAGTTTCAACGTCCCCATTTCCATTCATGGACGGGACAAGAAGTTACGATGAGGTATCAAGTTCGAGCAGTCAAATGCAAATTGCCAATCTGATCAACCATAGTGTGTTCATATTCCGGCGGCACAACGACCACGTCAATTTATGAACTATGTGTGATTCATCAAAGGAATAAAATACGACCAAAACATTAGTTACATTCCGTGTGGAGCTCTAGCAGGGTCCGATTAATATTTTGAGTATCGCAGCCTTACCGGGATGTTTTGTTGGCACTAACATTTCGATGGCGATACAACTGGCTGCCGTAGTAATACACTTGTTTACCAAAGCAACCATAGTTCCAACAATTGGAGGAATTACATTCACTTGAACCATCGGCTAAGGCGATGCTCAAACAAATCAGTTTGTGACCTTAAGATACCCTGTTCTGAATGCTGCAGATGACTACGCATGCCATAGCTCCTCGTTGATCGGATAATGCGGCACCACTGATGCCAATCTGCATCGTTGATCAAAGTAGGTATGCCTGCTTTATTCATTAGGTCCCGTTGATGTGAGCTCGTATGGCTCCCTATGCTGCATAGTAACATTGTATTTAGTATGCACCACCGCTGAGCACCATTTACTGTAGCATTAACTGGAATCACTTCAATGCTGGTAATTTATTTACCTGATATCTAAGTTGTTGCATATGCATTATAAATTCATGGTCTGTTTTCAGATGAATTAGGCTGCATTTTTCACTGAAAACTATTCAATGGCATGTACCGTCGCCAATATTACGTGTCTTGCCCAATGGATAAGTTGAGTTTTATAAATTTGAGCTCAAATACGTGTGGAATTTGTGGACGGAATCATTAGCAAATGCTGCAGAATATACGACAGCGTTACGGTTTATCGCCATTAATCATCTCTTAAGTGTACAAAACCTCAGAAAACCATGGAAACCCTCAAGACACAAGCTGCATACAAATATGAAACTAATTTCGTGACCTAATGTGTGTATGGATGTACGGTAAGCGATCAGTTGCATACATTATTGATTAAAGGATTGCAGCTGCAATAGATAGCGACAGGCCGACCGCGTTGCGTCAAATAGTATGCATTTGGCACCCAAATAGATAGTTCTAAGAAACACGCTCCTAAACCCCAATATATATATATATATATATATACAGCCGCAGGGCAGCTGTTGAATTTCGATGAAGCGTGCAAATTAGAGACAAGCGTAGCTGACTGACTGCTCCTCATTTTACGATGAAATTATTATGTTATATAATAATAACGATATTTTGTAATCATTTTCACCCATCATGGATTAGAAAAATATTATTTATTATAGATGTGATCAATATGAACGATTAGCTGTGTTTTGCGATATAATGCAATGCAGAAGATAGAGGGAAAATGAAAAAAGAAGTAGTTTTCGGTAATAAAATTTTAAAATCAATCATATATTTTAATATTTCGAATATACTCATTCAACAGTCATGTTTATGCATTAGTTCGACCATTTGAGTAAGAGTACGTATGGTGTTAGGTAAGATATTGATGTTTTCGTGTTATATCAACGAATGTTTAGTTGCTAAAATTTGATTTAGCTATAATATTCAAAATTCAATGAAATCATTCTTGAAAGGTTATCATCGTACGTTACTAAGAACAGATTATCACATTAAAATGGTCCAACATAAATATTTTTAAGCATTTATAACGAAAATGTGCATTGACTTTATGTGGACATAGCGGTATATCCTTTAGTTGACCAAAGTCTACGAAAGGTTGGCGGTTTGTCCACCAAAGGTCGCGTTCGTGCTAATATATATCTATATATATATATATATATATATATATATATATATATATATATATATATATATATATATATATATATATATATATATATATATATATATATATATATATATATATATATATATATATATATATAAATATATATATATATATAGTGGTTTAATGAAAGCCATTGGTTACTAACCCTTTTATTTATATTTTACTGCAATTTTGGCCTTTTGAAGGGCTGTTTCGATATTTGAAATAAGCAGTGTTGTGTCTTTAGCAAAGAAAAGAATATATCTTGTACAATTTTGATATGTCTTGTGTAATGCTGCATGTGGCCAGAAGCTTGTCATGCATTGCTAGAGTCTACATTTGCCAGAGGTCTTCAATTGTGACACGCGTAAGAACCGAGCAATGGTCATTTTACCGTTTCAACGCAGTGTTGTTTATCAACAACGATGGCCAACCCAAGAGTAATGGGCTGTAAATCATGAGCTGGTGAGTATTTGATGTTTGATAACCTGCTTGCGCTACATGATGCTTAGAAGTTGTATATATCTGTAAGAGACAGGCAGTAGTTGTTCAAGAAGGGAGCTACAATTGCAGTCTCGGCGGGAAACTACAGTTCGGCGGATTGGTATCATTGATGTTTGTTGCTCAATCAGCATGCCACGTTAAACCAAATGAGAGCAGAAAGTAACGCCCATGCAACGGAATAATAACGTCCAGTTACTGCAACAACGCAGCCGGGATATTTTTCTCCTCCACGTGCTGGATTGATGCCCCAAGGCCAGTAAAGCAATTCCGTTGAAATTGCGTGTCATAAAACCGATGTTTTGGTGAAATGATTTCACAGTAGACTGATCATCGAGCTTTGGGTAGTGACATAAAACACGACATGGCTAGGAAAGACTCATCAGCTGTGTAATTAACTTGAAGGATACGCCCGTTAAGATTCAATAGGCTGTTGTGCCATGCGCTAAAAGACGGTATGTACCTTCTAGATTTTGTGTTTTCGATTTTGATGTTTTGACCCGGCTCATTCCACAATTCATTCGGTATGCTTCCCGTAGGCACGTTAATTAACCAATCATTTAAGCACACAGAGCATGCATTTCACAGAATAACAGATAGGTACGTATTTATGAATTAAAGATGATATTTGTACGTTAATTCCTGTAATTATCCTATTATGTCTCACTATGTGCTTATTTCCGGACGGAGAATTTGCATCACAAACAGCAAATATGGGTCTGAATTGCGCCAATCCTAAGAGGAACATTTTGGTCCACGAAAATCAAAGCTGCATCAAATATATCATTCATTCACGGGCCGCTATCTTCATAGTTAGCCGTTAATTACCTACTTGGGTAAGTGGGAAGCACATTCGGAACAAAAACTAGAGATGTCTGCTCATGAAGAGTGATAAACTTTGAACGGTGCAGAAGTCATCTGTGGCCCATGTTTCTTGCATTGTGCTCCAGTTTAAATAAACTACATGAAGGGAGTCACAACGCAGAGGTTATAAGTAATGAAGTAGTAATTACTATCGATTCACTATAACGCACACATAGCTTAGTGAAGAGGTCGCTGTAGCACTGCTTGTCAATATGCCGTAGTCAACCGTACAATATAAAGACCACATAAGTCCTATATAAGTGTAATATTATTTGTACGCATGTTCATTTTAGTGGTTGACATGTGACAAATCAACAAGTTTATCCGTAAGCAGTGTTTATCTAACAGCGTCAATTGAGAAAGAGTATTTAGAGTAGCGTTATTATTAGATGCGACAATCCCACACTTAATCTAGTCATGCACATCTAATGTTAAAAGTTGATATAATTGAATTAAATCAACTAAATATCTGCAAACATATCTTATTCAGTTGAATTGCTGCTCTTGACCACGAGAAGAATGCATTTAGCGCAACAAATGTCTGGAAGCATAAAGCTTGACAGCTAACTTCAGCCCTGTAATTAACTGTAAGCATCAATTCGTAATACTCTTACCACCAATTAACTACTCGATTGCCGCACACGATTCCTGATATATATTGCGTCATTATAAAATCGCGAATATCTCACATCGTTGTTTGATTTTCCATTAGGAACATGTAACCAGATTTTCCTTTAGCAAGCAATGCACTTTTTCGAAAACCCTGCTTCCACACTTTATAGCTTGCTGCGTAGCTCATTGAGGGAATTTCTCATATCATCAAAAATACTGAATGATATTGAGACGCGGTCAAAGATATCGCATGGCTCAATCTCTTATTCTCTGATTATCTTGTCAGTCTCTCAATATCGTTGATTACCTCGTTTTGGGCGCAAAACTGTCGTTATCATGTTAGTGGGTTTAGATGAAGCTTGGGAGGACCGCAACCATCAATAGATAATCTGAGACGCGCATATAAGCCAGATTCAATCAATATGATATCAACGTCAATACCGCATAACCTAAGATCATTGTTAATAAGCGCAGGTTTTATAAAACGATGGCTTTTGATAAGTAGATCCTTATCTGCAGCCTACCATCAATAATGCTATAAGAACACGCATTGGCTTGCCTGATGTGGGTTATATTGATATAAGACGTCACAGATTATAATAGGGGGAGATAAATGCTGATGGAGTTTACGTCGTTACTTTTGTTCGGGAGCCAAGCTCGTTGTTCAATGCATTTTAGCCGTACTTGATTCTTCTCTCGGGTGCAGTCATGGCCAAGAGAAAGTCGACGTTTTTTTCCTCTGTTCATAACTTATGTCAAATGTGATGGTATTCTTTGCGCTTCCTCTGTGTATGCCGTATGTAGAAGATGAGCCATATGTCGATATTATCGTGTCTGTAGTCCTTCTCCTTGGACACATGCACGCTATTAAACTTGGTGAAGCAACTTGTCTGTTTATTTCGTCATTTCTGACTCTTAATGTATGAGTTATGGCTAGTTTTTGATTAGCCCTGTTGTCTAAGGTATATAAAACAGATGGAACCGTCCTGACGACAAAAAGCTGCTTATTTTTATGTGTTTCGGATTGAACAATGCCTCATCGATCCATCATGATTTGCTAAATGACTGCATTTTGATATACCCCTGTAATATTAGATCATATCTGTAACCAACATTATAGTTAAGACATAATTGATATATTTTCTCTGCACATTTTCTTTTTGTGTCCTAGGAATATACAGATCGTTATATATATATATATATATATATAGATGATATATATGAGCACGTCCGAGACACCATCATGGCTAGTTATACACCATATATAAAGAATATATATCTACTATATAGAACATCATCATACATACGGATAAGTTCTATGCAGGAATACATACATGAAGCAAGCTTTTATTCAACATAAATAATAATAAAGATCTAAGATGCAAAGATCATATATATTCGTATTGCTATAGCATATCTTGTTTATATATATATATATATATATATATCTAGATATATATATATATATATATAACTATATATATAAGATAATCTATATTGCTATACCACCATAAAAGAATAATATTTGTACTTTAAAGAACATCATCATATATACGGATAAGTTCTATGCGAGCCAATACATACATGTAGTAAGCTTTTTATTCAACACATAAATAAGCATTTGAAAAGATCAGCTAAGATGCAAATGGTTTTGCATAATATATTCATAACGAATTGCTACAGATGTGCTTATAATACGCAAGACTCAATTCTAAATGTTTCACAATCTGGGAGATCAGTAACGGTGCAAGTTATTTGTATGATATACTTTAAAGTCCCCCTAGATGGAGTGACAATGCATCAGCATGTGTACTATATTAGTCAGGAGAACGCGCTATGTTTGAGCATTCTATCGGAACGATGTACATCCATTGCTAAGCATACGCAACGGTCACCTAATTTTCAAACCTGGTTTCCACGTCAAAAAATTGTACACATGATCAGATTATATCAAGTTACTAGATAATAGAGGGGAGCATTAAAGGATCTGCGTAGATTGCCACTTATGTCATAGCCAAAAGCACCAGTTTGCAACGGACGTGCTAATATATCAGGCTATCAACTAAAGCGCTACTTGAGGCGGGCGTGGCAGAAAACGACGCTAGCTAGCTAAAGTCACCTTTCGGCGATAGGGTTTTTTTTCGGATCATTTACTCTACTCTGATGTTTGTTCTGAAAATTATGCTAACTGCGAAAAGAAGAGATGAAAACGTGTTACTTCGTCCTTGCGCTAATATCTAAAACAATTCTTAATCGCATATCTATGATTCGAATATTTGTAATGATTGGCGAGGTCAGAAATAGATTCAAACATTAATGGATAAACAATAATATGGACATAACTAGCTGTGGCTTGGTATTGGCTTTCTAACATGCAATTATTATATGTAACGAGCTATTATTTACGCAATATATCGGCTATCGTCAGTAGCTGCATTAACATAGTTAATCAATGTCACAGAGCACACAGTCAATCCCTTGGGGAGCGAGACACAATTTGCCCATTTCAAACTCACGACATACAGACATTTTATACCGAAACTAAGACCCAGCTTGAATGAAGATTATTTTCCAAACATCCACCGACATATATCAACATGTTACATAAACCATGTTAAGTTTCACCGTACGGTTACCTCTATGCCTCAGTTTTACATTTGTAGCACATGGTCAACTTCACATACAATGTGCATTATACAATGTGGAATCGCTAATAGCAACAAAGCTACATTGCTGTTGATTAATGACACCATGAATAATACCAAGAGTAACTTTTCTCTGTTCCTTTGAGAACTAGTGTTAACATCGGATGCTTATGTATCGGTCAGCAAAAAGGTCATATCATGACGATGATGGAAGAGGATGTTTGATTATGTTACACAGCTACATCCCTCGCCAAATATTTGTTCCGCAAATATAAACTTGTTGTGTGTAAATACACATATCGATATCTTGCTCATCATATTTGGGTATTTAAGAGATGTGTTGACGACGGATCTAGATAATTAGCCTAGTCAGACTACCTAACACATAAAACCGATCCTATTCAAAGCTGCAGGAATTCATGTAGCCTGAATGCTTTTTGGCATTAACCATATTTCAATCTCCATGTTCCGCAGCTCCGTCGCGCTTTGAGGAATCCTTCTCTAAATAATACTAGCCTCCATCAATCTGGCTGCAAGATTAATTAAATAGCAAATGTAAGAACATGTTCGTGTCTAATTGAACTTACTGGATCAAATCATACGCCACACGAGCTGCTATTGCTATATGATTACAAACAGCTGACTCCGCAAGAATGCGACAAAGAACCTAGGGTTTGTGGTGTCCATGACTAAGACATCACCCTCATTTTGATTATAGCTATGATGTCGCGCCAAAAGTTGTCCGCGCTTTATTTCAGTAGTTGAGGATAGCGTATGCTATACAATTTACCTGATCTGATCTCTTTGGCAGCAACCTGAATTTCAATTGATACAATTATTGTAATCGTTGAATATTTGATATGGTATTCAACCAGATAAAATGTACCATTGACTGACTGTTCTGTTACTGATCATTGTTGTTCGGTGCACGAATTATTCGGGATATGATGTTATTACTTGTGAAGGAGGTACCATTATTTTGGACCGTTTCTTGTGTAAATACACACTGCAATGGTAAAGGCGACAGTCTAAATACCCAAAGCACGTTAGCGAGGATGGTTGCTGTCTGTAAGTGGTTTTGCCTCACACAGGCGTCCGATGATCAGTGTTTTGCTACCATGCAATATTTGTCATTATATATATCCCACTTTCCAGCTGCTGTTGACATATTTGACTTATAGATTCAGTGGCATTTTCAGTTACTTGACAAGGTGTGTAGCGCGCAACTCGCGACGCACATACACCTTTATGTTCAAATTAGGAATTTCTATCTCTCGGATTTATGGTCACATAAAGGTATTTATTGTCCACCAAGGCATGTTCGTTTCAGGGCTTTTTTCGACTCAATGCAGCCTTTATGCACGACTTTTATTTGTTTCCAGGAAACAATGCCTGCGTAATTGCTGGCAAAGTTTTTGGCAACTACACAATGCAGCACATGGGTGTGCGCAGCATTGCTAGGCGCAGAGATGCCACGTTTTCATGTGTATGTCAATAACGTGCTCTACCAAATATAAGCATCATAGATGAATGCTCAAACCTTCAATGACGATAAAGCATACACGTTGCACCAGGCATTATGACGCCTGTTGTAGCCTGATCTGCTAGATGTACCGGATTATACAATAATTTCACGCGTATAGAGAATCAAGTCAAAATTAAGGTAGATATTTTGTACATCTAGTAAATGGGCTTTTGCCGAGAACAATCATTCCCATTTGACTTGTCATAAACACTGCGGTGGTCATGCTCTTAACAATGTTGCCTTTCCGCTGCATGAAGATATGTCGATGAACCAAACAATATGTAGCTATTCATATCATATGTAAACATACAGCGTCGTACCGTTATGAACACTTTTCTCAAATTGAAATTGTTATAATACAATTGTTATAATTTTTTAAATGCACTTGATTCGTGGTTGATAAAGGATACAAAAAAAGGTTCATGTGTGCTTCATGCACTGTTTTGCCTACCTCCATGACTTCAAAATCATTGGCCTTTGTCATCGATAAACAGACGTCTATGTAGTTTATCGCGTGCAATTAGTTGCACTGCTGCACCATAATGTGCTTCGGTTATTCTAAGTTAGATGACTTTATGAAATGTACTTATGTCTAAATATGAACCCTGCATAACCATTCCATTTACGCTGTCACAGTGTGCAGCATGGAAGATAAAACCATCAAAACAAAAATATTATGGCGTTTACTTTTTGTTAAGGAAGCCTAACTGGATCTAATAAAATACCTGGACGCAGAAAGCAACGTTTTATAATTGGATGAATGTATTTTTTATTACAGCAAATAACTGATCGTCCCATGCATTGGCTTTTTAGGTGTCAAAGTAAAACTAAGACCATGCCACCTGTTACAACAAGAGAAATAAAAAAGAATGTGGTGCTCATTCATGTCAACAAGACTTGGCAATTGGTGCTACCATAGCTCTTAGTAATGCCGCATAATGGTTTATCTATTAAATGTGAGAGTTCGAACGTGATAACTGCTTTTTCAACTTGCAAGGTTGCAATTTACACCGCTTTTGCTATTTTATGTGTGGGAGCTACTCTCATTGAATTTGTCAACAGTAAAATTACAATACGTCTTTTGAAAAGAGGAGTGTTTTTTGCTAAGCGTTAATTCATCAAGTCTATTCCAAAGAATTTTTCTCTGAAAAAAAGTTATAAGGCCGCATCATACTCGTTAATCGCAAAAGGTTACATAAATAAAAGGGCTACATTGGCAGTAGTTGTTCTTCGAATGTCACTAGTACACCATATACCGCAGCTGGTTGGCGTGGCTGATTGCAGATCTCGTCATCGATAAACACACCTACGCAGCTCGTTATTAATCTATATTAAGGATCTACTCAAACTAGGATTGTACGTACGGATGATGGAACCATCAACTTATAGCAAAGAATTGTCGCGATGAAAATGGCGCATCTGCCTGACAGTTAAATTAACGAGGGAAAATTCAGGACGCCATCATAATGAACGTGCGAAAGTGCAATTATCCTTTAAATATGTTGC
>CM067351.1:53262183-53334683 GCA_034190875.2 Urechis unicinctus | reverse complement strand
TTATGCATGAAATAAGGCCCCGACACGTGACATCTGCAGGAAATGCCAGTAATAGTCATTGAAATATACGTCAACACTGTAGCTAGGGATGCAGTGTCCTAACAAGCATTGTATGTAAGTAAGCGGACACCGTCCCGTATGTTTTTGCGGTCATAAGCACATATGCATCCATATATATCCGCAGTAGGGTTAACCGTAACCTTCAGAGGATACATTTAGATTCAAACCAAGACACACGTATCAAATGATGAATTGATGTGTGACATATAACCTGTACGACATCTTTAGTTTCCAGTTTGCCATACATGCCAATTTGTTTTGTGTAAATAATAGTAAAATGGAATATCGATCAACAGCAGATTCACATAATTGAAACATAATATATATATATATATATATATATATATATATATATATATATATATATATATATATATATATATATATATATATATATATATATGTATATATATATATATATACTTATATATATATATATATGCATGCATCTATGTGTATGTGAGTGTCATATATATACATATATGTATATATATATATATATAAATATATATATATATAATTATATATATATATACTCGTGTACGTATGTATGTATGATTTCAGATTAAACGCACCAGAGAAAGACTGGGGATCTAATGGTACAAACTTTAAAATAATAACAGTAAACGACGATGAGTTGGTATACAAAGTACCGAAGGACTACCCCAATTTATTAATGAATGCTTGTACGTTTTCTTATAGTGTCGGTCTGCGTGTATGCTCTATTCTGGCATGGTTCGACTTATCAATTAGACGAATGCGACAACTTTTGCTGAGATAAATATTATCCGGTATCCAGTTTGATTATCATTAAACAAGGATTGAAGGGCCGTGATAATCACATATTGCCATAGGTTCAAGCAGCCAGAGTATTAGGTCAAAAAGTATTTTGTCTTTTACAGCGCAGATTAGCTCCATTCCTCAGCATAGCGAATAGGATTTGTAACTTTGTTAAATTTACGCAGTTTGCAAGTAAGACATTCTACAATAACGAAATATTGCGCATACGGTACCGTGATGTGCAGTATCGTTAACGGTCGGTTTGTGGCCACACACGAGCAGGTTGTGTAGATGTGAAAATGTCAATCGTAACTCTCGATCGCCCAGCCGAATAGAATGCATTACGTAACCTGAAATGAGTGCTTGTTTCGTCTGTTGCCCTTGATGCATCCCTCGGGACATCGCATCACTTAAAAGCATGATAGTTGTAGCATGCCATTTATGCAATCCAATATTAAGCGAAGATTGAGTGGTTAATTGTATAGTTTTATCGTTGTATTGTTTTGTACTTAAGCTATAAAGTTTTATGGAATCGTACCAAAGAGAGGCAAACGACACAGCACTAAAGCGACGCGGTCTTCTTGTGCGATATAAGCCAGGAATACTGCGAGGTATAACTGTGTCATTGACTCGTGACGGAAATCCCCTTTGCTCTATCAGACAACGGGGGTTATCAGCTGATCTGACGATATTGCGGATCTGCTATGCAGTTCAGCGTATGCAGGCATTTATGTAATGATTTGGTGTATGGCATATCGACTATCCCATTGCAGTGTATGGATTATCAGTTATACTTGGTGCTGTGGCTGGGTGATTGTAAAATGTTATATTATCCGCTCAATTGTATGCCCCACAAAACGGTAACTAAAACTTGCTAGCAACATTATCAGCCAACGTTATTCACACAGAGCATATTCTTTCCAGATGTATGTATAAGATGATATATTGCAACGCCTTAACAAATGAAGCGGTAGTCAGCCAATGAATCCAACACCATGCAGTCTATGGATATGATTAAAATTGCATCGTTGTTATAAATGTCTTCAAAACACATAATGTACACTGCATATTAAAGCAGGATTCTGGTGCAGAATTTGTTTGAGTTTATCTTCTATTGTCGACCTGATTCCACATTAAATATTGTATTGTAAGTACTTGGCTCAATTTGTTGTGCTATTTTATCAAGAGACAGGTCATCGCCTGCAAATACTGTCCATGTTAGTTGATTTATTCTAAGGCCACCATTTAAGTCCTCGTACAAGCATAAGCTGCACATATGTCATTGCCATAACTGTGCATTAAACAAAGACAAGGAATTAGAAAGGCACTCCAATGTGTCAGGGGAGGTATACACCGATTATGATGCGACAATTGTTAATATCATCTGCGCTCTTACTGAGGATATAGTGCCGAACAAGATTTATATGCTACACTAGTCTCGTAGCTTATGTTTTCTCTAACCCAAAGGTACAGTCATTGAGTAAGATATGATTCATTTCTTAATTTCGTACAACTAGACTAGATATCATTATGCTGTCGTCGTGAGTCATTTTTCAGCGCCGGGGGTGGAGTAACTTCTTTCTATTGGATCAAGCCTACGGACAAATGTTAATCATAGTCTGTTGTATGTCTCCGCGAAAACTCGACATCACCCGTCAGTGCAATGCACACACTCTAGACAATTACCTCAGTCCATAGCGGTTCTGTATTAACGTATGTGTGTACAGGATGACCAAAGCAATGCAGCAAAACTCAATTCGGCCTTGGGTCGACTAATTAAATGAGACAGCTGCGACAATTTTGGCTAAGATAAGCCTTCTCCATTGACAGGCTTGTCACTTAACAAGGTCTAAAGTGTAGTAGTATACACAGAAGCATGTGTTCATTGTCGCAGGCGACTAGAAAATGGTAGAGATTTTTTGCTGAGCTAAGTAGTAGTTACTCTCTAAGGTACAGCGGCAAAGCGTACATGGATCGAAATCTTGTCATTATAATATCGTTAGGTTATATAGTATGCAGTTGAAACCTAAACGTCAATTCAGAAGGAATATATTATCTGTGCCCCTTGTGTGATGCCTTTTTAGTCTAATTTCTGTGATTGCGGATCTGTCCCCTACATTGATGGCGGATGAACGGCCATGAATATTTCAGCCAGCTTCTGTCCAATATTTGATCGTTTTGTTTCACAAGGAAACAGCGATAACCTCAGTTAATCTGGTTCATTGCCAGAATCCCATTACAATAGGTTTTACATAGTGTAGCTGTCTCTTGGTCTCTCAGGCATAGATTTGGATTTTAACCAATGTTTGACTGAAATATATACCATCAACATATAAAAGACGGCGATGAGGACTAAAAGTAAAGTTAAACATTGTGACAGCAGATTATTAGCCTGTTTGATATACGCTTATAATCATTGATTGACATCATTAGTGTCGCAGCTGTTGCTTTCGACTTCCTCCCATATAAAGCTGATTGATTGGCGAGTTTAGCAAGGAACACAGTCAGCATTACTATGATGAGAATCATCAGAATTGTCTTTATAGTGGCATAACTAAGCCCAATAGACAAAACCTGACAATGAATGTTAGCGCTTGCTGTTGCAGGTATCGCATATTAAACAGCTGCGACACTTCTATTGTCAATCAATGATTATATGCATGTATCAAATCGGCTGATAATGTGTTGTCATTACATGACATATCAACCTCAAACAACGGTCCTGAACCAGCAAACAGTGTATGTACGTAACATAACTGAGGTGGTTGTTATGGACCGCGGCGGTAACATATAATCCTATAATATTGTCAGCTTTATGACTTCCGGAATGACAGTGATACCACGGCCTCTTTACCTGGATGTTACCAGCGATAAATTTCAACGTTGAATTGATGATGGAGGTTCTTAAGATCTCAAGATGACATTTGTGCATAACATATTAGTTATTTTACATAATGGTACATCACGGGAAATAAAAAAAGCCATAGTTATCAATAGATTGTTATCTCTTTATTTGGCTTCGAAAGCTTTGGAATAATAAGAGACAAAGCTGGTGAACGCATGGCTTATCTTCCTAGCAGTAAACCGGATACAACTATTTAAGTTTAAGTCATTGATGTTGATCGTGATATTGCCGTAGGGTTAAGCATTACTCCCGTGGAAAAAGGGTTTGAGCAAAGTTTGTATTGCCTTATTTGAATAAATTTGGCATTTACACATATTGTAAAGTAGAATTGGCCGATGCGGCTTGAATTTCAACGGTTATCCATTACCCGTGGACCGTTTTTAGTTCTTAAACTGGATGTAGATTGAGTCTATACTGTTATCAACGAAAAGCTTAATGATGTAATATCTTTGTGTATCAACAAGCATGACGCCTAATTATTTCATTTCTTTAAAAGTGGCCAAAGTTGTAACTCATGAAGTGGAGAGTATTTGATGTTTTCAAAACATGTTGTTTAGAAGTTGTATATATCTGTAAGGGTTGTGGCAGTATCTGTACAAGAAGCTCAGATGTGATTAAAAGATGCTGCAATGGCAGTTACTAACTCAGCATACCACGTTCCACAAATTCTAAACAAAAGGCAACGCCCATCTGACAGAATAATAACGTCCAGTTGCTGAAACAACTCAGCCAAAATATATTTCTCCTCCACATACTTCATGTCCCGGATTGTTGCCTCAAGGCAGGTAAAGCAATTCCGCATAAATTGCGTATCATCAAACCGATTCCTTGAGGTAGACTAATCATTGTGTTTTGGGGAGTGAAATAAAACCAACGACATTGCAAGGAAAGACTACTAAGCTGTGTAATGACCTCGAAGGATCCGCCAGTTATAATTCAATGGGTTGCTGTGCCATGCGCTAAAAGACGGCATGTATCTTCTCGATTTCGTGTTGTAACATTTGATGTTTTGTATATATTTCAGCTAAGTTATTTTAACCCAGCGCATTCCACATTTCATTCGGTATGCTTCTTGAAGGCATCGGCACTCGCGCGTATTTTCTTAACTGTTATTCGGCAAGAATCGCTTTTGCACCAGTTTAGCAGAGGTAAGAATTTGCGTTTAGCGAAGTATAGTTTGTCTACAATGTATGAAATATATTTTCGTGAAAATTGTACGGTATATGTGTGACTTATCGATCTTAAAATTTCATCTCACGCCAAACTATTTGCGCACGAAATATATTTGTACTCCAATCGAAGTACGCCAAACCTCGACTGTTGCAAATAACACTAGCCAGGCTACTAGATAAGATACATCTTTTAAATCCTCGAAAGATATCATCATCTTTATTGCCTAAATAACAACCTATTTGCTACAAATGTATTGTTGAGTATGTTATGCACCAACATTCCGTCCCTTTATCACACCATTTCCACCAGTAGCTCTGTTCCATCGTTCGTAGTTTGGCCATCTACATGTATACTTAACACAAAATGTATTAATAATGCCGCTTGGGGCAAGCATCTTCTTATTTTGACCTCTGAATGACTTCGTTGAATTCATATAAAGACTTCCTTATGACATGTTTCCTGAAGGAAGTCCACAACGATTAGTTACTTATTCGATAGCGTCGGCGTCTTTATTTCTTCCAACATTCGAGCTTTTGGAATGAGTAGACTATCATTCAATAAATATGTTCAAATATCCCTATACACATAAAAGTAAGTATACTCAACCTAACAGCTCAGGCATTGCTATAAACATAGAGGTAATTGCATATTTTCATTTTGCTTTGTTGATCATTTTACGGAGCATTGTAATGTGGTACGAAGACAACACATTATTTTGTTGATGGGTTATGACACAGGAATATCACATATCGAAAGAGTAGAACTTCTTTAGTGATGCAGCCATATAAAGTGCTGATACAAGAAGATCATTTATTCAATTTTAACACGTATTTTGTTATCTTAATGAAGTGTTTATGCGTACAGATCCCTTTCTCGTAATGTTACCGCTATATGCATGTAACGGCGATACAATTTATAATGTGTAGATATCGAAGAAACAGCAAAATGGCTGCCGACCTTTGTTTGTCCTTTAACGGCGTTATTTGCAGCGTTAAAGCATTTATAAACCCTGACAACGATAAATAAACGAACATCAGCTGATAAATCCATAAACATCCCATTGACGAAAGTCTGAATGCAATTTCGACGTATGATGATCACATTTGCCGACAGTGAAAGTCAAGGTCTACTATATTGTCAAGGGGTGTGTATGAATGGAGAATATCGTTTGTTGCATTCATAACTAAATTGCTAAGTTTGCTTTTTACATTATTTATAGTGAGTACGTGTTATGATGCAGAAAATTTAGCTGTACATTGTACCGCAATGCGTCAGTGAGTAAAGACAAACTCTTGGTTTTAGGAATATGTCAACCGTATATAGACCGAAGAATATCGTTGCATGTCTGCCTATCGTTATTTCTTGTCATGAAGGACTTCAGTTGAGCATTAAAACTGAAGTTGGAAGCAAACGCAGCTTTAATGCAACAAAGTTTTGAATCAATATTACATGTATACCTGGAGTGCAGTAGAAACTAATTAGCTGCCGTACTTTTACCGATATGACATTGGATAAAAAAAACCCAAGTAGCTCTTATTTAGCGTATTACTCATTAAGAACACTTATACAGCCAATTTGCGTTGACCCTAGCTCTCACGTCTCGAAATAATCCATTTAATGAAGGTCACAGAATTAATCCCAGTCAATATGAAATGGATTTCCAATATTTTTGCAAAGCAAATGATAGGTGCTACACGCATTAAACCCTTGTAGATTTCTATCTAAATAACAGGTAGGTAAATTATAATATAATTGTGTGGCCACAATTTGGAAATGAAACTATTCCCACTGCATTATGCTGTTAGATACATTTCCTAAGAAGAATGATATATAGCAATAGCTTTATGTTAATGCATTTCAAATTGCCGTTGTGGTCCACATGAGCTACAAATGGTATCTTTGCGCATTTATTCCAACAGTTACGTCTATACAAAAGAATATTGTGCCAAAACATCTGTATATTTCGGCCCTAAATGTGATTTATTTCATTGTCAGCAACATCGCTGATGTTCCAAAACCCAAACTACGTATATTTGTTTCCCTTGCTGTCCAATATATTGATCGTTTCATTAGCTATGGAATACCAGGGTCCTTCCTCTATATCTAGCTGTAACTAGTGCTAGTGATAAGGCAATTTACTGCCAACACAGATGAGAGAATTCTGCGCATACGACTATAGCATTAACATCGACGCATTTTAGTATGCGATGAGTAAAATAAAAATGAATATTACATATAACGCAACTTATCAGGCATGCCCTCATTGGTTTTGTCATATGTGTGTTGTGTGGTGAGTCATAGCTGATTTAACATTTTCATTATCAGCAAGATAACTAATGTTTTCTGCCGATGCATGCTAAACCGTACTCTCCGGACGTTTTTGGTACATGCTACTGATCTACCACATGATGGTCAGTAAGATCAACAGATTATTGACAACACCTATGACAAGAACATACCTCGTAAAATGCATATCAACGTTTTGTATATAAGGCCACACTAGTCCTAAGAAATACTTACTATGAAAACTTAGATATCGCGCCACTCCTGTAATTAAAACGTTTCAGGTCAGACCAGTCAAATCCTTTCCGCCTTGCATCATCATTTGCACGTACAACCATTGGTGATATATCCTAAATCTAACATCATCAACATCCGCAGGGTCACTGCTTAAGAGGTATCATGTCGTCAATTTACATTTTGCATATTAAAGCACGCAGAAACGCCGTACATTATTTTTTGGTATGCTTATCCAAGTGGATTACATCAATGACTTCATTAATATTATGATATAATAGAAAGATCGTCCCCCAAAATTTTTATAAAAGTGTGGCTTAATCTTTTGAACCGTGTAACACAAGCATGGAAAATTATTTTGTTACATATTACTAGCTTAATGTGAATGCCCTGTGTTTGGACGTTTTTACCTTTGGCATAATCCTGGAATACACTTTCGCTTTAGCCTACGGTTCATTGCCATAATATACTGAGAACAGTTGCTTGCAATCTAATCAATTCATGCTTCTCAGCAACTCTAGATAAGCATCATAGCACGGTTTATAAACGAGCTAACTATGAATGCAATTGTCAGTAGGTGCAGTTATCAAATGCGCCCTTTTATTGATATAATGTTGTAGTGATTGTCAAGAATGATGTCTCCCTAAAATTGGTGACTTGTCATGTGCAACCTCGTACAACACAAAAACCACTGACATTCAATGTCTGCAAATACGTTAACGACACGAAAGATCAGATGACCCATGCTGCAACAACGTCCAACAGCACTCGAGGTCAATAGTCAATATTACTCATTATGTTGAGAGCGTCAACCTCGTCTCGTTGATAACATCGGAAGAGGGACTTGCAAAGAGGCTGTAATCCTGTTCGCGTGTTTTATTGACCCTTGTTGGACCAACACCATCATCAAACAGTGAGCCTACGCTATCGCCTCTGTGAGAAAAATACTGGAATTGGAACCCGTTTCAAACCAGATAATAATCATAGCAGTAATATCCCTATATATTATCCAACCGTTTGAAGGCAAAGCTTTAGATCCATATGCGCCAAAATCATGTGTAAGTAACGTCGGCTTCATCATAAGTGACAATTCTATGATATCAAGACAGTTTAGGCTATTACAGAAAAAATATCACTTGTGTATGTGACCGCGTCACAATCAACACAATCATGCCATTCTTACTAATACGTCTCTCTGAATTTGCAGTGAACAATTTGTTACATCCTTTATGCTCCGCGTATAGTCAAATATCCCGCTGAACATATAGTTGGAAACATTACGCACATATGATTCGCACACCATTATGTGAGGGAAAAATTAATGCTGTTGGAATTTATGTGGTTAAATATTATGGAGAGACTAGCTTCATCTGCAGTGCAGTCCGTCGTATTTGGTGCATTTAACGAGCGCAGCCATACTTAGAGACATATATCAACCACTCCATTGTTTCTGTGATTGACATCGACAAGGGTTGAATGCGTTTAGCACCCAGCATTTGCTTTGGAAACCAACTCAAAGCCCATGCCACATGGATTAAGATAAATTAGATGACCTTTATTGAATGACACCTTCAGAGACGAGAGATCTACAGCATTTTACAGCTACAGCTCGTGCATATAAGGCAGGCGTTATCTGCTAAATAGGATGATTACAAGTGCATGAATCTTCGTCGGCTCAGCGCAAATTGGCTGTCGAAGTGAATTATGTTGCCCAACCAGTAACCTCACTGTACGGGAACTACTGGTAATGTATTTCGCGTTTGCTTATCACAGAGTGCCTACAATACGCCGAAACCCATTAAGTTCATGGTCGCTAAGAAGTGATATTTGCTGACGTTTGTCACATTTTAACTGAAGTATATCGGGACATGGAATAATTATTTGCCACAAAACACGATCAGATTACATGCAACTGTTGTGTCTGTCTGTTACGGCTTGTGGTGATTGTGTCTGCGCTGTACTTTCACTTTTATATATTCGACATATTACTGGAATCTACGATTGTCCTATGCCTACTGGCGTATTACAATATTACATTCCGAGTACAATGGCTTGCAATTCGATAAACGTACGGCCTCTACATCATGAATGCAAATGGCAGAGGTAGCAGCTATCAAATTCTTCATATTATCAATGTACTTGTTGCAGGAATGTTACTAATGAAGTTCTTAAATTGGTATTCGCCATGTCTGCAAGTGTAACTGAACATAACTATTGTAGAAGGTGTTGTGAGGGTGCTTCTTGTTTAGTCCAGGTTCGCTTATGTAGCGGCCTGAGCAGTAAACTATGATATATCAAGCCTACAGTCAGCTCAAAATATATATAATCACTGCAACCGAGCACCACGTTTAATCTGAACTCCCTCACAACAGGTATCAGTCGCTTATTTAACACATATCGCATCCCCCTCAAGGATGCTAACCCTTTTTCTTAACTGGCTGACCAATTACAATCAACCTTATACCTACTCAGGCAGACCCTTTTTACATGCAGAGTAATTACAGATCAATACGGTTGAGGCATGCATGCAAGGTTGCTTAAACTACTGCAATCCTATAATTTCCAGTTGTGTTCTCGGTTATGCTCTATATCAAGAACTCTTGGCTATGGAATTCAATTTCAATGTTTTTCTTTCCATATAACCCAAGAAGATTTGTAAGTTTTTCTGTTCTTGATTATTTCCGAGGTTGTCGAAATTCATTTGCCTTGGCTATCAGTTATGAGTAAGAATTTTCGAATAAAGCGCTGAAAGTTATTATTATTATTAACAAAGCTAACGAAGTATTGACACCTGCTCAATTTAAACGGAGGAGATATCGTATATCATCTCCAGTAATACTGTCATCCGCAAGATAAATTGTGTTCAACAAAATTGACAGCCTTAAAATATAAACCTACTACTTTAAGTTAGATGCCCCTGCACAACCAACTAAGGCTTAAAGTAGGGATCGCACGGAGATTATGGATTGTGATAGGTCTCTCGATAACGTATGAAGCAGCAAAAAAATACAGCCTAATTTGCCTCCGTAACGTTAAAAGCAGCCCCTTAAAGATCGAAAACAAGCGCAATTTTTTCATGGGTAGCCCCGAAATTGTTCGGATAACCAGGAAAAGGAACCCCTCCTAATTCATTTCTATCTGGCATTAGGCTATATAGTAACTTATCTCACCCAACCAAATATCAGCTTCTTACGTAGAGGCTGATGGATAGTTGGATCGTTCAACTGTTGAAGTTGACAACTTTAATTATATATAATCAATCCACAAACAAAACCCGTCAAAACAATTGTTGTCAGCATATGAAAAAAGATGCGATTATGGGAAAATACAAGCTTATTGTGACATATATGGATACTTAATCTAATATATTCCATATTGCACAAAAAAACAAAAAATAACAGTTAAAACATTCATATCAATAACAATATTACCCAAACATCGTGAACAATCGATATTATGTGCATTCACATTACAGTAACTTTCGGCTTGTGATGGTTGAATACTCATTCGTTTTCGAAGCGCCCAATATACATTGGTCGGTCTGACCGCGGGCATGGATAATTTTAGAAATTACCTGCAGTGCTCACTGCACGCCCAAGCTGTCACCAGCGCAGTACATACTAGTCGCCGTGATAAGACCGGACAACCCAACTGTGTTGTCTGGCTTTGTAAATATTATGATATATGTCAATATTATCGAGCCTCAAATTGTCAGAATTCCCTCCCCGTGGAGACATGCACGATATTAAGTTCTTCCTGCACAGAGCACACAATTTGCCAATTTCAAAGCCACGACATGCAAACGTTTTATATTGAAACCAAAACCTAGCTTGAATGAAAATTATGTTCCCAAAATTAAAAATCCACCGACATATATCAATATGTTACATAAACCGTGTTAAGTTTGGCAGTTATGTTGACAATATGTCTAAATGTGCAGCGCATGGACAACATCACATAAAATGGTCATAATATAACGTGGATTGCTAATAGCATCATAATTACATTGCTGTTGATTAATGGCATCATGATTAATACCCAGAGTAACGTTTCTCTTTTGCTTGGAAAATTAGTGTTAATATCCGAGCTTTATGTATCGTCAAGCCAAAAGGTGATATCGCGATGATAATGAAAGAGGATAACTGATATTATTACACAGCTACCCAACTTGCACAAACTCGTTGCCATCTTGGGCTGCCTAACCCCGCCACTGACGCCAGGCCCAACATGACACCATTTATTCAACAGAGTCGGGTGCACCTCCTTTTATGAATGGCACAGCCGTGTAACGGAATCATATTAATCATGACTATCTGGTCCGATTTTTGCACCTTAAAATCGACCCAATAACTTGCAGGATGAAATGTGACGCAGATTACCACTTCAACAGACAACAGCCTTTCTCGGTAAATTCCTCACAGAGACGCCCATAACCTTGAAAGCTTCATGGCTCTGCAACATCTTACAGGTAGATCTCTGCAATACTTTCAGCAAAAAAATTACTGGTGGGTTGACAGTGAGTTGTGTTTTGTCGTGCAATTAATTAAGGTTTTCCAACGCGCAATTTCAGTGCAACAGTGCCTCATAGAAACCTTTTCACGAATAATATTTATGACGCATTGGCGACTATTGAGACGAATGGAATCGTTTGCTATTATCTCAATGAACGTTGATTCACTTACAATATCCACAGACAGAACAGTATATTAAGCAGGAAAGAAATCCAAAACACGTAATGCCATTGATGTACGCACACATAATGGAAATGCATTGGACAGGTGGCTGCTTACTTCACGGCTTCATTGCGGTCTATCCCGATTTTTCATGCTTTTCAAGTGCAATTCTTCATAGGAATTTCATGTATCTAATGTAACCAGAGGTTGCGATGATTGAGAGCGTGGTGACCAGTTCGATATTGATCATTTATTGGGTTGTAATGTGCGTTAGGTGAATGTCATAGTGCGCACGATGGTTGCAAGTAAGCAAACCACTTCGTTTACCAGGAACCAAAGGCATCGGCGATATGAAGGTTGAAGTGTTGCTTCGTTTATTGATATTGAAGTGCTATTTTATAAATTTTTGGAAAACTATACGTCTTCATCGTCAGTCTTGCTCCAGATGAATTACTGTTTACCCCGCGGTCAACAATCAATGCTATTCACTATATAACATAATATATCTACCTTGTAGACGATACGGAGCTTCGTATCTAACGCAATTAACATGGCAAACGCTATGACTACATGCTTATAAAAACGTCAATAATTCTTCTATCATTGTACCATGCGGGGCAATAACACAGCAGAGATTATTCGATCCGTTGTGATGCCTCGACCATTATCCATCCCGTCATTCTTTAACATTGATTAATATCTGCTTGTGAAACCCCGCCTAGTATTAGTCACCAGCGCTAATGACGCATTGTAGCAGTTATGATTAGTCCAAGCTAGTTACTTTAATGAGTATATAATTAAATGAGTGCATAGTTTAATCAGGGACTAAATCGCTCATTTCGAGCAGGCAAACATCCCACGCTATTCATCAGTCGCCAATGCAATTATATATAATTAGTGCATTGAGCTCTAAGAACTACCAATAGGCATTGTATGAGTATCCATATTGATGATATCCAACGTATCTTGGTCGCAATGTGCAATGAATTAATATTGCATCTAGAAGAAATGGCAATTATTTAATTAGACTGACCATTTCTCACTAATGCAAACGCGTGATAGCAAGAAGTATTGTGTCGGCAATAATGTATTCGACAACTCATTCCCAACTGCCAATGTAATTCAGATATCTCACCTAATATTTGCGGCATGGCGGATTAGTTAGGCAAAATAAATACCAATAAGAACACGATAGATGTGCGCTGATATCGGCATAAAGGTCATATCTCATTTGACATTACTAATAATATCTGCGCTCTTGAATAGTAAGTTTGTCATTATCGCACTTGCATCTAACGCAGTAAATTATATGGCAATATTTATGTTCATTGGCTCGGCGAGGAAAAGGTATCGAGATGTTATTAAATGAAAGTGGATGCAAAGGTTGTTTATGTGAGAGTATATTGAGCTAATATAATTGATAACAGCCGAAATTATAATATCATGGGACAATATGGCAAATAAAGTTGGCGATTTTGTTCAATTGAATTCTATTTAATACAAGGATATGACTCCAAGTCAATTGATAATTTTCCTTCACATAATATTCTATTCAGTTTATGATTTCAAAGTGTATATTGCTATGGTACAAAAAAAATGGATAATGCGTGCCTATTCCAAACGGCCTGAACCCCGGCCACCAAAAGCTTTCGTTTAATGGCATACGGTTTTTTCAGAGGTTTGAACAAACGCTGGTAACACTAAGCAGCATCGACCTGCATTATGTATCGTTAAAAATCGTTGCCGTTTAATAAATTAAGGAGTTAAATGATATGTCTTGCAGCCCAGGAAGTGACATGAGCTACATAATGTTGCTCGTCGTACATTTTCGTATTGGTGTCGCACTAGCCAGTGAGAAACATATTGATGACGATTCGGTTGTGCTAATGAGAAGGACGTATTCGCAACATAAGTTATCTAACAATTTGCCCATTCCATGCAAGGAGCAAAAACGTGTATTTTGGAAAGCTCTTCTTTTTCACTAGCTTTTAATATTATGATACAATGACAGCATTAAGGTATATTCCTCAAAGCTCATAAATATCAATGAGCTAGACCATCTCCATATTTCGGCGTTCCACAAACCGCTGTGCATGGCTGGGTAATAATTGAAAATACAATCGAAATTCTTTGATAATGCATAAATGCCGTAAGGATAGGTGTATTTCTTATCTATCGGTCAGAAGAATACCGTGACATTGTCTTCACATACAACATAACCATATATATAATTATTCTGTTCGTTATCTAGATCTTTATTTCAGTAATATCATTCGCCCCAAAGCTAAATGATTTAGGCGATGTTCATATTTGACAATAACCAAAGATGGTCAAGTAACGTGAATGTTAATCATTGCATTCGACTTGGATTATGTTCAACGTCTATTGAGAATAAACAGATGAAAAATCGCCGTAAAATGGGATCCTTACCTAAATATTAAAGGAAGGACGCAAAATTTGGCGCAAAAGGTGAAGGATTCTGAACATCATGAAATTGTTCGCCGTCTTCATTAGTATCGACTATAACAAATAATCGATCATTAATGATAGAATAAAGTATACTTACATCACACACACCTTTCAAGATTGCTATTTATCGACCTTGAGATAAATGCTTCTCGTGAAATAAAATTAACTGTGATCAGATCCATGATTCTATCACCAGGAATATGAGGTGCATAGGTAATTACATTGCCAATATGTTACCGTTACGCCAAAGATAGCGCATCAATAAACGAAGAACACAAGTTTAGGGATTCAGTAGCAAATTGCAACCATAATGTGTTCCTATTTCGGCGGTATAACGACAACGTCAATTTTAGAACACTGTTATTTGTCATAGCCCAATTATAGACAGAAAAATCATTCATTCTTATTTGGCGCTCCAGCAGGTTAAAATGGGTGTTATTGGATTATTATCCCAACGGAGAATTCATCGCAGCCTTGCCGGGATATAGGGCTGGCACTTAAATGGCTATTGCGCTAGAACTAGCTGCCGTAGCAATACAATATTTCACCTATACCGCCACCGTTTCAACAGGACGAGTAATACCTCAGAATCACATCTAGTAAAACAATCGCCTCATGCAATGCTCATTGAAACAGTTAGTGACCTCACGACGCGCGGTTCTGAGTGTAAATGACTAGATTGGAAAACATGATTCCTAATGCCCTAGGGCCTCGATGATCTGATAATGTGGCACCACTAATGCCAATAAGCTTCGTCGACCTAAATATGACTGCCTGCTGTATTCATTTGGTCTGGAATAACTTCACTTCTTGTAATTCATTCACCGGATATCGGATAAAAGTTGTTGTATATGATCGGTTTTACAATATTTAAGATTGAATTTTTCACATAAAAGTATTTAATGGCATATACCGTTGCACATATTACGTGTCTTGCCCAATAGTTAAGTTGCTTTTCATATATTCAAGCGCAAATACGTGTGGAATATGCGGACGGAATTATTAGCAAATGCGTGAAACATACGACAGCTCTATGGTTTAACGCCATTTATAACCTCATCATGTGTATAAAATCATCGAGGCTGAATCAACAGTAGAAATCATACGAAGCCGCTTACTCGGGTTTACTGCAGCAGACGGCAAGGTCATTTTTCAACAATAAGCGTTAAGAAACCTTATCTATATAATTCCGTTAAGTGAAACAATTATTATCTAAGCAAGATGGACACCTAAATGTCCATGAAATGGAAATGTGTAATGTCTTGTGCAAACATTACCCTAACAAAATGGAACCAAGGTGCGTGTACAGACGGACTTAGTCTTTTAATAAATGGGCGTCGCCTTGCAGTGCTAGTCTGCAGCGAGACTAAATGCGGCCTAATAAAAGAGACAGCTGCGAAAATGTTTCATGGGATAAGCTTTTTCTTTTAAAAGGCTTCTCACTAGATTATCACTTAACAGGGACTGAAGTGCAATAGTGAAGATGAAAGGGTCAACAATTTAAGCGTATATGGATAGAAACCTTATCTATATAATTCCGTTAAGTGAAACAATTATATTAAGCAGATGACACCTAAATGTCCATACAGAATGAAATATCTAATGTGTGCCACTTGTGTAACGTCTTTTTCTTGCAACTTTCCTTAATTTCGGATCAGTCCCCGACATTGATAGTGTATGTATAGCCTGAAATATTACAGTCAGGTTCTGATTCATTGCCGGAATCATATTACAGCTACAACGACGGCTATATTCCAGTAGCATATGCTATTTGTAGGCAACCTTACAGTTGTGAAAATGGATACACTACACTCAGCATATATCTTAGGTCAAATAAGGCGGTACTGTTTACAGCGTGTACCTATTATTGCTAGCACTAGCACTGTCGCACGCCCCACAAATGTGATGCATGAGTGCACATCGTGAGTAACCCCTGGTTAGGAAGGGGAAAAAAGACACTATAGCGTGAAACGCAAACGCCATGTCTCGTTGTTTGCTTAAGCAAAAAAAAGTGAGCCGTTCTTTCTACCCCGTAAACATGGAATATATTTACAAAGATGTGGCGCAATTTCCGAATCACTGGATACAACAACTACGCGTTCATCGCGTCATATTTTGCGTTAATGTATATTGTTTTTGATGTAGGAAGGCATTATACAACGACACGGGCAGTGCAAAAGAAACAGTTTAGAGCGTTAATTCATGTCTCACAGACAACGACTTGTTAGACAATGGGTGATCCATTTTATAAACTTATCCCCTCATATGTATTTAATGGTGCTCGCGAATCGACAACTGATGGCAAGAACTGCGTTTGCGAGCAAATGCGTTTAGCATGTAGATTTTCATGGTAATCGTATTTGGCTAAGTAGGTTAAGTGATCAGGGTATGTCTGCAATAACGTGATAGTTATACAGTATACCTTAAAAATATTGAAGACTTGTAAATGGAATGATAAAAATCAGTATTATCTCGCTTGGGGTTACATTAAATTTTTTAGCACTCGCCGCAGCAACCGGAATGAAAGACTACTCTTTATCTCTGACAACATTCCAAGAAGACGCAAATCGTATGCAACGTAGCAAAGCTAGTGGGCTTCAGTCTTTTTATCACATGCATTCGTCAGTCGCTGTAAAGGGTGCTTTGACTTCCTATTTATATGGCAATTATGTTGATAAAACAGTTGTTATGTTTTATGTTTACGTCACAATGCATGTTGCATAATAGAAATCATTCGCATCTTAACGATTGTACGTGATTAAAAATGCTATGCAAGAGGTAAAATTACGCACGTTAAAGCGTTACATCCATAAACTATGCTCCGGGTAGCGCGAACATAATTAGATGGATATCTATAGTCAATTACACCAGTTATCAAGTAAAGATATCTTATTGCGCTCGTCATACTCAGGTAAGTGCCAAAAAAATTGAATTGAGCGTGATAACGTAGTGTCAGCTCTGTTATTATAACGCTTGGTCTGAATACGAATTATGTTTTTACCCATATACTTCGCACAAAGCGTGGCACGTTATGATAGCTCCAATATCACAAATGGTCATTGATCAGAGACGGGTGCTTGTTGTTCGTTTGATTGCAGCAAATGATTGATCGTCACAGGAATCGTACGGCACGTTTCGGATACAAAACGATGTAAAATAGACAAGGTGATCGAACTTACCAGATGGAAGAATCAATGCACTTTCCTTTTATGCGGCAAAGACCGGTGGCTTAGGGTTATTTCCTAAATATTGCTAGATACCATTTCCGTGTTTACTATGTACTCACAGTGTCTCAAAAGGTACAAGTTAAAATGCTCTCATTTGCGCCCGATATCTTTGCACTATATCGAATTAAAGTTGAGATAGACAATATGTTGGCTGTGCAACCCGTCATTTCAGCCACTACGTATATATTTCCACCCGATAATAATGCCTTTCTTAGGTACAAGGTCGAGCATGAACAGAGGACTGTCAAGGTGATTAATAACTCTCATCCATCATATATGACTTCTGTACGGTATCTGAAGTAATATGAATTCATACATTCATTGGTGATTTTGTCAAATTGCATTAGGATATCACTACGGCTTGTTAAGCAGCATATATTAAGGAAATGTTGTCATAGCCGCCGCCAGCAGCTTGTTCTTGTTATTCGTACACGAACTTAATCCTAATAGAATATTTATCAATGGAATTACCTTGTACCCTCGTACATGATTAACGTTGTGCATACAAGGACATTGATGGATGTAAAATATTCGAAACTGAGGCCGCAACCCACTAAGATTACAAAAGCCTATTCCAAGAGCTAAAAGCATCACCGATGACCGAAAGCTATCGAATGGTTTTTCGACAAACGTCAGCATGACATTGTTGTCATTAAAATGCAATCCTTTCTACAGTTGGACTGTTATTGAGCGATTTTCGCCATTTCGTTTTGTCTTTTAGAAAGCCGTTCGGGCGAGGATCTAACTTTCGCCTTCTTCTACATAATGATTGGCTCAAATTTTAATATAATGGATGATTAGTCCATCGAATCATTGTTTTAGAGATACGCATTCAGAAACAGCCTGATTAAACATGATTATGACACGCGCGGCCAGTACCGTTCTCTGTAATAGACTTAGTGTCTCGTATTCGTGACATTAGGTGACAAATATGGATATTATGCACATAGTTATACCACTGACACATCTAATGGTGATTAAAATCGGCAACCCAGCAAATATCTGAACTTAGTATCTCCAAAAAGAGAGGGAGGTAAACACGTACATTAGTACATTATATGCCCGGAATGGGTTCACTACAACATACTCCATGTTTCGCTATTTCTTTACTGTGTGAATAAACAAAATTGCATGCTAGGCAAGACAAGATAATCACCTGCCTTAATTAAAGCTTCAATATTATTTCGCGATTTGCAATCGATATCTCATGCAATATCTAGCGCGAATTATCCATTATGTAGTCGGGTCATCCGTGCCAATAACATCATGCGATCTCATACTACGTCATACCAGCCAATTGTATTCGCAGACCAGGTCGTGACATTTGCTCCATCGGCGTTACCTTCACTGAATGGTTTGTTAAATCTAGAACTCAATCAATCCATGCGCTTTCCATTCCATTAAAAGGATGTAGAAGTACAAAAACATTGCTTACGCTTCTCAAAGCTGACGTACTGTTTGCGGCTTTTGGATAGTATTGAATATGGACTCCGACTCAGCAAATAAAACACATATAAGACCAATATGCAAACGTCACATATCGAAAATGAAAAATATCTAAATTGGATATAGCGGCATGGCTTGTTTCGCATATTTGTATAATTATTTAGCGCCTAATCATAATGTCCGTACATTAGGGAAACATATTATTACCAGGATATATTTGAGGCCTTTTTATACCCTGGACAAAAAATTGACTTGACTACAATGATACTAATTTTCCGCTTCAATTTGCACTACATGAAACTAGACAATAGGTGCTGGTGATAGTGAGCGCCAATCACTTGCTTTGAAATGTATACAACCAACCATCTAGGATATATGTTTACGTATTTATTATTGAACCAAAAGGTTTAATAATATAACAGATTATGGGTTCATAAACGCAGCATGAGAGACAATTTATCTGATAAGCACGAGTTGCTTTGCAATAATACATATTACACTTTGTCAGAGGTCAGGTGTTGCACATAAGTGCAATGATAACATAATCGTATCAAATATTAGAGGAATTACAGTGACAGCAAGAAATAGCGGTTTGCATATTGAGTATCCGACCCTCTTAATACTGAGATAGCTTGTGTTCACAGCAAAAAAAACCCAATCAAGCTGGGGCAAGTATATCATAAATCAAGTCCTGCGCCTAGGCGATGTAGCTGTCACCGTCGACATATGCATTAATACAAATTAACGTCACAACTCATACAAAGCTGCATTTATTGTATAAGTAACTATGATTTGCCGCGGAATTGATTTCTCTATGAAAAATATTCGGACATGGTACAAGACACTCTGTTATTGTTGTAGATGATTTGTGTACATTTACATGACATTAAGTTTACATCCTTTGCCTGACATATTATAGTGTAATTTGTCGCGAAGTTTGGGGAGTCGGCATCCGCAACACGCCATGTTTCTTTAAGGAAGCATGCCCGCTGCAATCGATATGCTGCACTCAGAATAATATATTACTACTTATATAACAAGAAATTGAGGAACCACTATGCCTCAACGGGTCAAGAATATGACAATGAGTCCACCATTTGGCGGGCAGTAATGATGTCATTATATTACATGACGTACATTATCACATAAAATATGTGGTCACTTGATACAATACCCAGAAGGAGAGGAGACGAATAGATACAGTGTGACATGCAAGGTAAACCACCACCAAGAGCGGCAAAAAATCTTTTACAATCTGCTGCTAAATTTTAGTTATAGCTTCCGCATCGTGCCGGATAATGGAAAACCGTCGTTTTTCTCATGTTGTTATCACTTAACTTATAGCTGTTTGCGTGGGTTGTACGGAATTCGGAAGTTAGTGTTATCTATAATAGAGGACATGTGAGAATTTTCAAACCGTGGAGGTTATAGCATTAATTATGGCGTTCATAATGTTCAACTTGTGAGCATATATTATTAATTTCGCTGTTGTCGTACGGCAGGTCTCGTTAAAACATCTACATCTTTAACCACCGAGTAGTACTATTATTGTCGCGTGTTATTGAATAGATCATCAGTGACATGGTATAATCATATCGGGAAGACCAGATATAATAAGCTGCATGATCGACTGATGCATCTGTCCAGGTAACAGTTTCGACGAAGTTGAAACATGATTGCTGTGAGTAAAACTTATGCATAACATTTGTATTTTCCATCATTACTCAGTGTTATAGGTGTTAATACACCTAGACAAACACAGGGCTGAGTTGTTTTAGTGAAGTTGTCCAAATGGCTGCAGCCCTATGTGTTAGTAGTGATACTGTAGCGGTTATAACAGCCATTGGAGATGATCTTTAATGCATACATATGAATTTGCAAAATTATCAATGGTCCTCATTCACTCATTGTGGTATAAGGTAACTAGCAACATTTCGCGTGTTGTTCGTGGTTGATAAGTCTCCTCAATTAGCTTCCCCAAAAAAGCAGACATGCAATCGACAATGCAATAATTCAATTAACTAAAACGTACAATTAACTCATGTGAGCTAAACGTGGTCACTCTATAGGGGAATATGGCTGTTCTGAAACCGCCAGATAAGAGCCTTTGCCAGCCCCTGTTATGCTTAAAATGTCGCATGTAGCGATTTGACGTCAACAGTTGTATAGTTTCCCCCAAATAATGAGCAAATTGGACCTAGTCATGCTAACATTGCAGTAACATTGCATTTCTGCATATACGCTGCGACGATGGTAACAACAGTACATTGCCCCTGCCATACCATTGTCTACTATATATCATCGGCACATTGCTCCCGC
Source organism: Urechis unicinctus (assembly GCA_034190875.2). NCBI lineage: Eukaryota > Metazoa > Annelida > Polychaeta > Xenopneusta > Urechidae > Urechis > Urechis unicinctus. The sequence continues at coordinate 53,313,114 of CM067351.1, read as the reverse complement.
TTCAGAACGGAATTTTCCAATCGCTCAGGGTCGACTGACCTATGTTCCACTGCTGTTCACATTTCCGTTGCGAACACCCGGCTTTTCGGGCGATGGTTCTCTCTCTATGGCTTTACATAACTGCATAAATCAGTTTTCCATATCAGAATATTGATGACAGTTTGAGCATTCATCAGAGAAAGGCAGAAGCAGTAAGTTGATTCATCACGCGCCACGAAGAGACAGACTGGCAAGTGACTAATTACCACTATTAATCGTCTACTGCATTCATGTTATCACATCAAAGGTACAACAGGCATTAATCATGCACGGACCGCTTTGATTGAATGCACAGCGAATTGTCATCAGGGCGCTGGTAGATAATCAAAGCAGAACCAATCGTGATATGTTATTAATTTTTAGCAAAATAAGGGACCAAGAGGGTCAAGCAAGCACGTGGCCAGACCGATGATGTACCCAATACCGTTGGATTAGGCCATTTGACATGAAATTATATCTATGTAAATGGAGAACGTAGTAGAAGTTGTAGAAGCAGTAGCAGAAGCAGTAGCAGAAGAAGTAGTAGCAGTGGAAATATCACCAGCAGTAATTGTCAAGAGGTTGGTACATCTAAGACAGCCATAACCTGTAGTACGTGCAAGTAGCTTATATGATTCTACAGGGTCAGTAATTTGCAGGCAATAAAACATATGTGATGCACCAATGATAATAACATGTGGTATTTGTAAAATAATCAGAACAATATTATATGCTGCAACCGATAATGTAGCTGGATGCGTTTAAAGGTGTTATGTATCCCCTAATTGAGGCAGATAGTTGCATGTTGCATATGCTTCACGGAGGTAGATACATCTACTTACAAGCGAATGTTTGCAAAAGATATGAAAACAAATTTACGGCTTTGTTTGTGCAATGTCTTTAGCCAATAGAACATCAATTCGCTGGGAAGTACCTCGATCTGAATTAAACAATATCCAACTTTTATAAATATGTCAAATTCCGTCGCTAACAGACTATCTTGATGATCGTTTACCGTCATCATCTGGAATATTCATCCTCTTTTCAAATGACTCGTGCAGAAAACAATGTTCTTGCTGCTGTATAATCAGTGCAATATTAATGACTTGTTAGTATTAGTATTGTTAACTAACTGGAAAAGCTGGCTGTTTGTGCCGAGAAAAGCCGGTAATGGCTAGGAGTTGCAACTACATTTAAATTCACACTTGTATGATGCCTGACTTCACTATGTCACTATGATTAGTACTGTGTTAGTTGATTACGGATTTGGCAAATCGGTGCTCCATAGCATCAATTCATTTAATCCAGAGGGCGCTGTCCGATTCAATGCAGCAGTAAGGGCCAATATTTTGGCATGATCAGCAGCTCACAAAGATAATGTTGCCTTAGTACAAGACCGTTTGTGTCGGGTATTAAGTTCTGTTTTATAAGCAAGGTGATGATACGTTCGAGATAGAAACAATATTGTACTTTCCTACCATGCTGCGATGGCGGGTAGCTGAATAATATTTCACAAACACTTCATAAAATACTCAATCCGCGTTTACTACGCTATATGACGCATCACTGTGTCTCACAAGTTAAAATCATTTTAATTTCGCCCGACATCAGTAAGTGACTCAGCATTATAGATAGAGAGTGGATGCTGGCTGTTTTGTCCATTATTTCAGCCACTACGTATATATTTCCATCCGATGATAATGCGTTTCTAAGATACAAGGTCAGGCGTGAACAGAGTGCTGTTATAGAGGAAATTACCACTCATTTATCATAGTTGTAGGTTGTAAGGTACCCAAAGTAATAGGAGTTCATGCATATATTGTTGACGTCGGTTAAATAGCTAGAGGATATCACTAGGGCTTGCTGCACAGCAAATATAGAAATTGTCAAACCCCATCGTCGGCGGCTTTTACCATACTATTCGTAAAAGCACTTTATCCAAGCAACATGTTTAGCAACAAAATTACGTTAACCTCTAGTACATTGTTACAGATAGTGTAGTCGGTCCCAGCAATGTAGCACATGTACGCCACTTGTACCAAAGATAAAGACTCCTGCCTAAATTTAACATCAAAGCTCTGTGTGTTTATTCCTTTTTCTCAGCCTACATTAGGTCGCTTGACATTAAAGTCTGTAATATATGTGAAATTCAAGGCGAATCACATTGATTCTAGGCGATAACATGATAACAACTTAGAACAGAAAACGTATGATTTTTTTCGACGAACTTCAACACAGCATTGTTGTCGTAAACTGTTGTAAGTAATACGCAAACTTTCGTACAATTGGACTTCAATAGAGCGACGTTCGTCTTATCATTGTCCTTCAAAAAGTCCTTAGTGCGAAAGTATAACTTTAGTCTTGCATTGCCCGATGAAAAGCTCCATGCTCTGCAGGATGGTTAATGATTCAATAAAATGAAATGTACATTGATGCCCCTTAAGGAATATAACCAGATTGGAATATTAGCGGTATATTCAGGTCCGTATCTGCCGAACGACTTACACTGCCACGATGATTCGATTGAATGAAAATATCAAATTCAATTGCATTATATTTGCATTCGATTGCTCATCGTGTAATGCTTGAACACAAAGTGGATCCATAACAACATGCATTATGTTGCTTTCTGATGCTTACCATATCAAACAAATCTCTTTTCGTTTTGCAGCCAAACCGCCGTGACTTATTATATTCAACTGACGATTAATGCATGGATCTCTATAATTTAATGGAATGATGTGAGAGATAGAAAATCGAATGGGATGATGGGCGCGATAGAGAAAACCAGCATGCTTTTGTAAATTCTATTCATGACGTAAATTAATTGAACAGTGACAAATAAGGTTATTATGCATACACAAATACTACGGACCTTTTTAAAGGTGAATAGAATGGACAAACTCACACTCGAAAATGCCTCAACATGGCATTTCCAACAAAAGTGAAAGGTTCACATAGGTTCGTCTCGCTTGTTTACTTGCGTAGTGCACAACTGAATGTTCAAAATGAATGGAAGCTGTTCGCTATATATATATATATATATATATATATATATATATATATATATATATATATATATATATATATATATATATATATATGTATTTATTTATATATATATAAATATATACACATATATATTTATATAATTATATATATATGCATATACATATATAATCATATATATACACACATATAATTATATATGTATATAGATATATATACATATAGATATATATACAGATAAAAAAACATATCAATATATATGTATATATATTTACATATATATATATATATATAAGTATAAATATATGTATATATATATATATATAACAGACGTGTATTTTGTGTATATATAAATATATATATATATATGTATATATATATATTTACATATGTAGGTATATTTATATATATATATGTAAATATATATTATATATATATATATATATATATATATATATATATATATATACATACATATATTTATATATATAAATGTTAGCATGCACTTGTGTTTTAACTTTAAAGGATATATTAGCGTGTATTTGAGCGATAGAGATGAAAGTAAATTTGCGATACCATGTGCAAGGAGAACATTAGTACTGTGCAAGCTTTGCCTAAATCGTTGTTCTTACTCTTCCACGGCTACTATGAATAATCGGTTATTCTAGTTAGTGGACCATGTGCAATGGTTGGATGGCTGTGTCAAAGTGCCAAACTTTATATCAATATATAATGGGACAAGTATATATAAGAATCATAGGGTCATTAATAGACCATACATGTAGCACAAGTCAATTATAATTGACCTACTTTATCACAAATTTAAAAAGGTGCCTCGCAGATATACAGGTACTTTATTACTTTACTTCAATGACAATCACCAAGTTAAGTCTACATGAATCCTTCCAATGCTATTTATTTGTCTTCTGCGCTGCAAAACCTAAAATATTAGTATACCAGGTCAGCTTATAACGAAAAATAAGTTTGTAATCTTATGGTACTCTGTTGAAAAAAGCGCAAGTGACTAGTAGCGTGATTGCTGTACATGAGTGTTAGCCGGTAACTATATCGACTGTATTTACTGGTAGCATTATCGGCAGATTTGTCTTTACCGCTTTATATACTGCATAAAAGCACGAATGGTTTATTGCCTACTGCTTTATGTTCTATGCTAGATTCATCTTGTCAGCAGCTAAAATGTGTCTACTTGCTTTGTCCACTATCTTGGGCATGTCGAAAACCAAACAGATAAAGCGCGATTTTGTAGCGGTTATGCTCGGCGTCCGCTAGCCAAAACATGCTGCTGAAATAAATCGAAAAATAATAGTCAAGGTTCGAGGACTATGAACACGAGACTGGATGGTACATTTTACTTATACCATGTGAGCTGTGCTCAAATGGCTACCATAGCAAATATATTCACATGAAAACTGTGTACACTTCACCTCAAACTACTTTCAAATTTTGCCCGGTTCGTATATATGTAGAGACTAAACCGTGCAGATCATTACTTGGTGACATATCGATGAAAACCAGTCACCGTATGCTCCCCATAGTCAGGTCATTTTATTATTGTGCTATGTTCAACTGATTGATGATATCATTGAATCACATCAGTTAATCAATAATACGACTAATCCAATGGATGAATCTAATAGATGACAGCATAACAACATAGTTGTCATTTCAATACATAATATTTTCCTCGCATTTACGACGTTGATGTAGTGAGCTTCTCTGACTCATATTTACCACACCCTTACTTATTGACGGCGATGTTATAGGATTACGCTTGTGAACGGCTATCATCACCCTGCCGCGGGTTGGAATAGTGATGTGATTCTTGTAAAGGCGGACCCATTCCATACATCATAACCAATATCAATATTGGATGGTGTGGAATTGTACTCGGAGCATTTATGTATTTTTGCACTTCAAAAAGTAGGTGCCAAAACCGAGATGTTGCAATGCAATAAGAAATAACAATCCACTGGCTATGGCCTAGTTACGTGGAGAATGTATGGGTTGGCAACCATGTTGGGCCATGGTTGGACGAATAAATCGTAGAGATGCTTTTTAGGGCTTCCATGTTGTCATGTAAACCTCAAAGCGTCCGAGAAATGATTCTGTTGTTAGTGGTGTTTACCCCCGAATCATTTTTGATAGATCGAATAACACAGACATTTTGTAAACGTTACCATTAGGTACGGTTATGTGTTGAATAGGGCTCACGAATGAGGCTTAATCAGTTTGTCATGTAAAACAACCTGGCCCACCAATTGTTTTCATAAGCGCGATGAAAACGGAATGAAATCTATTGAAGAGTTATTCGCTTACGAATGGGTCATCTCGAAAGCTGCACATTCTGTACATTTGATGTTGCTGTTACACTCATGGTTTTTGTTAGGTTTGGCAACTAGCTTCGAAGAGACAGTCAGCCCTCATCTTTCAACTACAAGAGAACGACAGTGCAAAATATGGCAAAATATGGCACGGAATTTGGCGTGAGGGTACCTCACGGAAAAGAATGCAGCATGGTGGCATACTTATGGTAGACTGGCTTATAATACATATGAAGCTTGATCACCCAATAGGCCTATTCTTTATAAAGCATGCGTACAAAATCTCGGACATTTCACCGTTATGAACTCTGATATATCAATTCAATAATTAGACTTAACAAGTTTTTGTATGGTTAAATTCTGTTTATAACGCATTAGCAGATTGTATTATCAATGCGTAAAATATTGAGACATGGTTTGTAAGACTTTTTATCTATTTTGGTTCATGTTATGGTAAGCAACTCCGACGTTACGTTACGACTGCAGTATGAAATTTAACTGTAAATTTGTCGAGCAAAGCGTGCTGCAGTATGCCTCGCAAAGGTATATGTATAAAGCTGTTTAACCGACCATATATACTTCGCTCTTGCCTCTTCATATCATCATCTTTATTGAAATTTGCGGTGACCATAAATCCTAGATAACTACATATTTTAGCATTTGAAATTGCCAACCATTAAATGATGTCGAGGGAAATTATACTTTACGAGTCTTGGGTTAAGACCCCATACATCGTTGTTTGTATAAATTAAACCGCATGTCATGTTGCGTTTATGCATCCCTTTGCAACCTACTCACACTATGAGACATCACACATCGATCGTCCTCATGAAATTTATAGTTTTGTAAAAGTTATGGTTTGAACAACTTCACCGCCACTAAATGATTGAGAGATAAATACATAACTCAACTGCCTATGTGAGAAGTTTATATCCTCGTATTCCAACATCAATATAAACCGGCTATTAGTTGTTAAATGTGTAGTTCCAATGGAGCGAGCGAATATAATACCAGCATATATATTGAACACTACATCTGCTTGTTACTCATGTTCTGATATAACAGGCAATTAATAGTCAAATGATGAACGTGATTGGTGAGTGTGGGTGAGAAGGGGGACGGCGTTGGCAATACAAGGCTCTGCCATACTTCGGGTTGTACCAAAGACGTCTGCACCATTAGCATGTGTTATTAGTGCAATATATCACTCCTGCGCGAGACAAAGGGTACACCGATAAATGACTTATGGGCATGGCTGAATTCACGACACATCTAACAAAATGACGCATGTTTCCTTTATGCCTACTAAATGCTTAGAGCCATACCCACATTTACCACGCAAAGCCTCACTAGAAAACATCGTATGTAAGTACAAGTTAATTAATCCCGCTCCCTATCATAGAGTCATCCATTCTTTGAGAATAGCTCAAATCCAGATCAATCGGGAAAACACATATTGGGCGGTTGATATTCCGCAATTAAAATCAGGCACCAAACTTTGAAATGCCTTATAGACTCTGGATATAGCATATTGTGTTGCATTAAAGATGCATGCTATCACATTTAATCACACTTCTCAATTATTGTTATGTTGCCTTCGTGTGCATAATGGGTCTCTGTCATTATCTGTAATAATATGTGGCTGATTCGCTAGACTCGTATTAATAATTGAGACCGAAAATGCCAAGTAGTCATGCATTCAGAGCAGTGATTTATTCACAGCGAATTGGAGACCTGTACTACACAATCACCACTGATTTTGGATGATAAGCAAATCAGCCAGTGTGACAACAAGGCGAGAGTGCTCAATAAGACAACTTTATCATTTTGATGTTTGATTGACATGACTAGCCGACCAACGCAATCTGGAGTATTCCTCGACAAGCACTGAGGAAAAGATACTAGGGCTGGAGTATAGGGACACAAGTGGAAACTCTATTCGCATTTTATAAAGGTTGCTTATGGCACGATTTTCCTCCTGTGGTTGTGCCGCTTTAGTGTTAGTACAGGTACAATTGATTGGCGTCCACAATTATAAAGCCGCAAATGTGCTTTGACGTGAAAATTTTGGTTTGTGTGCAATTGACACAAAAGTTTAAAGCATGTCTAATGAAACGCATAATAACGTAAACTGTTATATTTGTGACTTAAACAGCGATTGGTGGAATTATCTATTAAGACTGTTGATTAGAGAGGAATTTGCCATCAAAGTCGCATATGAAACAAACTGGAATGCCCTGTACATAATGATGAGGTGCATAATAAACCTACGTATTTGTACCTGTACCGTTGTCAAACATAAAGTTGGTGCAAAGGTCATACAATTGCTACCAACAGATATCAATATATGTCTTTCTAAAAACCTCTTTGTCGTTGTTTTGTCCTGTTGCACACGTTTTGGTACATATATTAAAGGTTTGCTTTCTAATCATTTAACGTTTGTTTGCTTCGCAGATTATAGATATTAGAAGCTAAATAATATTTATAATATATGTAGATTAACTATGACTGTGTATATATTCTGATGATGGATTCTTACTATCAACCGTCAAATTTTCTTGAAGTTTTGCTTCGAAGAAAGAATAAAAGCCCCTCAGGGATTAAGAATTTGTAAGTTTATTTGATTCAGTGCACGTAACTCGATATCACTAGCATTGTATCATGCTGTGGGTGAAGCACACTGGACCGGTAGGCGGAATGGACTATTTCGGGTCGGCCATTTACTTTCACCTTGATGTGGAATTCAAGGAACGTATTTTAAATTTTAGGAAATCGCCCATTGATGGTCAACGTATCAAGGAAATGTGCACCACGGATAGATTGTCATAACATCAATATTACAACAGCGTCAATATGCGTTGGACTCATATCAGGAGGTTTCACTAGCCATTTTATGCGTCTAGGGTCACCAAATGTTAAGGGAATCACAGGTACTGCGTTTTACAATTTGTGCAGGGCAATGACATTTTAGATAACTGTTTGGCCTGATCCACTGATATTAACCGCAATTAATGGAATGATTCGCTGATCTTTACTGTAGCTGTGTACCTGTATAAGCAACTGAGCCCCATGTTGGAGGTAGTCTAATAACTCGGAGGAGCGTAACAAAAATCATATCAAATAAATGGCAGCGTTTTTTGCTCATGCTGGGCCCTGCTATCGTGGGACTCATAGCGCAATAATTGCTATGCTTTTTAATGATAATAATAATGGCACGATTGTGAACCGTAGCTATTTTGTTCCTATTGGGTAAATAGTGAGATTTGATAATGCGTCAACCCGAATAAGAGACTGCGATACGCTGTATTGTACCATCCTCTATAGGCCTCCGAATTATGATGTCTGTATTACTGTAGCATAAAAGTGTTTCTAAAAGAGATGTATCCAATTTTAATTGCCGTGGCATAGATCTATGCATTAGAAAATCCTTCCTTCCCGCCGCACCTTCAGTACACGCAAAACCATTGCTACATCGTTTCAATAAATTGAAATGAGGCCTAACTCGACTGCCATATATAAACTGTCAGCTGCACGTTCCAAGCCATTCTCGACTAACATCAGTGTACATCTACAAAGTATGTCATTAATTAATCAGTTCTCTACCAGCAAAATGCCAGCAAATGTACGGTGGTTGATTGAATGCGCATTTACGTCGTTTAGCATATAATTTCAAATTAATGCGAAGATCAATTCCGTCACCGCGACCTTATATGTCCTTTAAATACCACTTTAATCCCCCATTATTTAACGTAAGGCTAGATTCGCCCGCCGTGTTTACATATCCATTAAATCCCTCTTTATTTTAACGTAAGGCATAGATAGACTGCTCCTCTTAGTCACGTTTCTGCAAAAACGAAGTTGCATCTTGCTGACAAGCTTTAAAAGCTTTTGAAATTATGAGCCGATACTGTTTAATACATCGATCTGTAAAAAACGATTACCCATTACGCACAGCCGTGAACGACAGCAATGTTGAAGTAAGGACAGTCAAAATTATATTCAATAGATTTTCGCGCCTCATTGCCGTGTTGTTGCCATCTTTTGAGTTGATACAGGAATTAAGAAAATTAAATAAATTTGTTTTTCACTTTCGTCTGAATGTAAGGCCTTGCGTTGCATAAAGTAATGTATAGAAGGCAAAATGTCTACATGCCTTGTCGTAATTGCCCAATATCAGTTTGTTGTCACGATGTGAAAGCACAGAGCCAATGTGAATAGGTTAAAGTCTTGTTGCATACCAGTCGTTAACACTATGGTGTACATAGATAGTGACAAGCCGAGACATCATGGCCCTCGGCGATAACATGGCACAATTACTTTTAACTCAGATATACAATGTTTTTGATAGGTCAATTTGAAAATTGTTTACTTTCATCGGACACAATCTATTTAATAACCCAACATTGGTCGGTGTTCTGTGTAAGATGTGGTTGATGCAGGCATTTTACACCGGTTCCAATGGCAGATCGGTCCCATACATGTTTAACGTGTCTTACACGATGCAGTCGTTAACAACACAGCTCTTAGGGGGTTCGGTAGTATTTCCATTTCCTGCGGATGTTACATATACCTCGAATATTTTTCGGTTTATATAACCCGGCCATTGTTTGCTCCAACATAATGGTAGAGCAGCTAAGGAAGGCATCGCTATCTAGGGATCCGGAGATTGGCTACTGCTGCCCGTTGAGTTGCCGTTGATCCTGTTATTTCAGCTGACGTTTGAGTAGGCACCGGATGAAAAGCGAGGGGCTTTATGACACATTATCACTGTGGCTGTCAATCTATAACATCAAATATAAGCAACATTATCGATACAGACGGAGGTTAAGTGATCAAATGGTCACAAGGCTAAGCAGTCGTTACTCACAGTATGGTGAAATATTCGGTCAATGCGGCGATACATGAGCACAGGACAATAAGATCACGTGACGTAGCAAGATATCATAGAAAGAGTAAAATATGCGTTAGACAAAAATAATTAAACGCCGTCATTATATCCTACACATACGAAAGTGCGACAATGCAATGCGATCCTAGTAATGCAGGTACCTCAATGAGGATATCAGTAATGAATGATAAGTTCTACTTGCTTTGACGTATCTGAGTTTGCACAATTGAAACGCATAAGCTTAGTAACAAAACATAAGGCGGCTCGGAACGTGATCAACCTTTCGATTGCTCAGAGTGACACAATGCACGGCCTTAAGCATTGATCCACTAAGTGTTGGGATGAATTATGTATATAGAGCCGAAAAAGTTTAGCCGTTTTGAACGCGGCAAGTGAAACGCGCAGAATAATCAAATAAACGAAGATTAGGGCTTTCCATAAAATATCGTTTAGCCAGTCATCATCGCAGTACAATGATAGTTTTACATCTAGTACGCATAGCCACATTGTCTATTACACTTTATGTAAATATAAGTTCCCATGAAGCAATGTTATCACAGCAGCATGATGAACGCATGCTACCGTCTAACTTTATATATTTAGTCAAATGCAGTTTATGGTATGCCATTTCTTTTCCTATTAAGGTGACATTTATGTGCAACTCCTGACAGCCCTATCCACCTCTCCCTCATAATTAACAGGAACTCGGCTGAAGATATCAGTGTCTAAGCGCCGCACATTCAATATGATGCTTCTACTGAGTTGGGCAGCGAATTTCTTTACAGTGAAAGTTATAAATAACAATCACTTAATGATAGAAATGGAGTATATTTTACGCTGAGCCTAGCTAAGTGCAGAAGAATGATGCATAAACAACAATTGTATCATATAGTGGTATTAACACAAATACAACTTTTTTTATGTTACGATACCTTCGTGTGAACATGTTAAATTGTTATTCCTGTGCTAGAATAGCTCAATGCCATGGCTGACGAGGTATCGCTATACTTTGTGCACATTATCCATCGGTCATAAAGAAACACATAGGACACAAAGATAAGGAACTGTAAAGCTTATCACGAAGAGTTACCCCTATAGGATCATCAGTTGAACACCACTGCCAAGCATTTGTCTGTATCAAGGGAAAACACAAATTCTTGGTACTATCGGTAGGATAATGCCCTACTTTACGGCCTTGTTATTTAAGCACAGTACATCCGTAAGCTATGTAGCCATTGCGTACCAAAATGGGTTTCGAATAAGGTTATAGTTTAAATCGCGCATACCATGCTGGCACTGCTGTGAGCTAGCTCTCTCCCACCTTTTCGACTCAAAACGTAAACCTGTAATTTCATTTGACGCACATGATGCAGTTTGCAGAGTTGTACACATACGCGATTATCCAATTTCTATCACTAGAGTAAAGCCGAAGGAGTTGCCAGAGAGGGAAAAATACACATAACAGACATCGGCACACACACACTCACACACATACGTGCATATCCTGGTTTGTGAGCCAGTGTGTAAAAATACCGGTATACGAGGACAGTAGTAACCGATTGGGATAGGATGTTAAGCTGTTCTCTGAATATGTGTGGCGTTTAGGAGGTAACTGTCGTCCAAATGAAACTCGGGCAAATTATAAGGGTGCTGAGATTTGGTCGTTTGAGTGCTTCTGACTCCACACCTGTTTATGTGGTATTGGTGTAACATTATGAGGTCGTATGTGTGTGTGTTGTAAAGAGGCCGGAGGTTGGGTGTGTTGCTAGGAGGTCGCGTGTGTGTCCCGCTAGGAGGTCGCGTGTGTGTGCCACTAGGAGGTCGCGTGTGTGTGCCACTAGGAGGTCGCGTCTGTGTGCCACTAGGAGGTCGCGTGTGTGTGCCGCTAGGAGGTCGCGTGTGTGCTGCTAGGATGTCGCGTGTGTGCGCCGCTAGGAGATCGCGTGTGTGTGCCGCTAAGAGGTCGCGTGTGTGCTGTCAGGAGGTCGCATGTGTATTATAAAGAGGTCGTACGTGAATGTCGTCAAGAGGTCGCGTGTGTGTTGTGAGGAGGTCGCATGTGTATTATAAGGAGGTCGTACGTGAGTGTCGTCAAGAGGTCGCGCGTGTGTTGTATGTAGGTCATCGTGTGTGTTGTCAGGAGGGCTCGTGAGTGCTGATAGGAGGTCGTGTATGTGTTGATAGGAGGTCGTAGGTGTGGTTTGTAAGAACGATAGTGGGTTTTGCGAGGAGGTCGTGTCTGTGTGTATTGCCAAGTGGTTGTGTGTTTAATGCTAAGAGGCCCCAAGCGTTTGTTGGTTGCTAGGCGGTCCGACGGGTGTGTGTCTCTAAGTAGTCCACGTGTGTGTGTATTGCTAGGAGGTGCCATGTCTTGCTTTGAGGTCGTGAGTTTATTGGTAGGAGGTCGCGCGGGTGTTGCTACGATATCATGTATTCGTGAAATGCGTAGTGTAGTGGCACAGCTGCTATACTCTGCAAGGTTATTAACTTATGTCAAAACAAGTACATTTGATTATGTGCCGCTAGGAGGTCGCGTGTGTGTGCCGCTAGGAGGTCGCGTGTGAGTGATTATCTTACCAATCTCAGAATGCTTTTGATCAAGCTGGTCTAGTTCTCGAGTTTGTTTTGCATAAGCTCGGTCCCGGGTTCCGATTATGAACCAATGTAAATAAAAGTATATCAAATGTACAAGATTGACTGATCCACACATAGGTATCATGTTCTGTGATCTAGGTATCGCGCAAAGATAATGAAAAGCCGCATCGTCTGCATGAAGACAACACCACCATTAAACGGCTTATGAGCCTGACTGAGGCGGCATATTCTCTCCTGCCAAAAGAAGGCTCTAGTCCTCTTCAATGTTGATTATATTTCTAATCTTGGAACTGAATGTGCATGGTAATATATAAAGTAATTCATACCCCGCAGTACAATTGCATTGACTGCGCAACTTACTCTACTGCACATGAACCTGAGTAGAAAAAATCATAAACTTGCTCATTTCCGCTCTTCATTATAGACACATAACCGACACAATTAGCGGACCGCTCAAAATAAAGATAAACAATAAACATCTTCAAGGGCTATTGTTTGACCAAGGTCCGATAAGAGCCGTATGAGGGCTTAGCGAATCCGACAAAGGAGGTGGCAACTTTCACGGAAAACTGTTTGCAAGCCCATTGTTTTACAAAAGTGACAATCCGAAGAAGGGCTCAGAGAAATGGAGATTTACTTGTTGTCCAATTTTAAACTGGTCAGTTACTCATCTATCTGATTAGATAATCGTTGCACTCTAAGGACAATGTGATATTTCCTAAGCTTGCAGTATATGGGTTTTTTTATCGCGAAAGAACATCTTGGATATACCAAGCGTTTGAATTAGCTTGATGTATTTGAATGATTCGTAAATACGCATGTTTAATTTTGGGGGACAAGATTCAAATGATTTGCAGTTAAAAACCGCTACTCAAGTCATTTATGTTGTAATATACATGGTTTTATTGACCTCGTTTATCTAAACACAGCCTGCTTGCATGACCCTTTCTACGAAACTTCCTTCACTCCTAAACGTGATGCAAATGCTTGTTTTTCAATCCTTGATATTATGTTTTTGACACAGCTTTTGATTTGGACCCAGGTTCTTGTTTGAAGCAGAGGATTTGCTTTTCTTTTAGCCTCTTCGCATTTTGATTTTCCTACTCCGTTAAGTGTTCTGTTAGCGATAGCGTCCCTAAACTCGGCCATGATGAATCTCTTCTCCTCCTTTGACCACGGATTGTGTTGCTTGCGTTTTCCATTTGAGGCTGGTGGTTTAGATCCTCCTGGAACATAAAATTACAAAACGGTAACGCACTGTAACATTACTGTTCGATAACACTGATATGAAAATCAAATTGTGGGCCATACTTCCCAATGTCCGAGGTACTGATGGGGATAACGCAAAACGACTAAACGAAAAGCTTCCATTGACATGTCGTATCTTATGGTTATACATTATGTTCCAAGGGATATATACATACCTGGTTCGGAAGTAGAGTCGTTGATCGGTGTCTGGATCATACGTTGTTTTGCGTTGTTATCCTCATCCGTTTCCTCTTCCTCTTCATCACTATCTTTATCAACCACGCCATCCGATGGGTCACATCCCTCTTTAACACCTTCAATGTCTGCATAAATATAATATAAATATACAAACACACACACACATATTATATATATATATATATATATATATATATATATATATATATATATATATATATATATATATATATATATATATATATATATATATATATATATATATATATATATATATATATATATATGATATTTTATGCGATATTTTGTGTTAAGCTAGCACAGTCGTACACGTGGATTGCTCCCACCTTCAATGTTTGTGTCGTCTAGACGTTTTCCTGCAAAATTCGCTGCCACTCCTGCATCTGTTGCTATCAACAGCTTTGATATCTTGGCCAGCTCGATGTGATGATCCTGTAGTCTGTAATAGTTCCGATGTACGCGAATGTCATGCCCAATGTGCGATGCCAGCCAGTCTATCTCGTTTTTTTTCATGTCAAGTATCTGGGAAACTGTTGCCACATACTTTCGTAGGTTCGTTGATGCGAATGCCTTTGGGGCCTTCATATCCACTTCTGAGATACAGGATTTCAAAGCAGCACACCCTCGTATGGCATTGGTGCTATTCCGCGATGATGCAAAGACATACTTGTTTTCCGCTGAGATCCCGCTTTTTGCCCGCCATTCACCGCTGCACAGGATGTTGAGAGGTTCAATCGTGTCTGGTGTGAGGATAACCGGGACGGTTCGGCCTCTCTTTCCACGGATATGAATGAGTTTCAGTCTGCAACATCAACAAGCATAGTAACATACGAAGATGAAATAATGCCGGATAAGCAAACTTTGATACCTTTTGCAACGTTACAACGTTTCAAAGCATTAGTGGGCTTGATCCGACTGCGTCGTGTTTAATGCAAAAGTGTGTTTGTAGTTCACGAGCATTATGCAGATATTGCAAGATGTTTGCAATGAACACGACTACTAAATTAGCATTGAGTCACAAAGAATGTTCCTTACCGGCTTCCCAGTTCCTTTTCAGAAGCTGACAGCATGTTGAATATATCCGCATTTCCCGAATTCATTGTGTCAGGTGCAGCTACATAATCGCTACACAGCATTCTAGCCATTTCCCCTGAGCGACGTTTGTTGAATGTTATCAACCTCGTGAGTGCTGTTCTTGCTAAATCCGAAAAGAATTTAACAGGATTGCTTTTCACCTGAACTGCCAAATGGGGTAATCTGCTTGTAAGATGTTGCTGAACTTCCACGATGTCGTCCGTTAAAGGTAGAAGCCCCACCTTCCTGGCTTTGTTCGTGGTCAAAGTCGACAGTGCTATGTTGCTTACTCTCGTTGAATATTCTAAATCGAGAAGTTTTAAGAATGCCTCTGCCTTCTTCTCATTTTCTGCGTCTTGCTCTCTGATAGCAATTCCGATTTTTAAGTTACAGCACTTCCGCAGTGAGTGCCCCAACTTCAATGCCAATGATGGTATTTCAAAAGATGGTGTTTCTCTCCCGGTGATGGCAAATTTGCACTCGGCATGAACTGCTTTTAGAACTGCATCAAACATGACACGCACTTAGCCAGTGAAACATCTTTGTATTGATCATTGGTTCTTACTCGTAGAAGGAGCCTGCCCATTTCACGGACTTTATTCCGTACGTAGGGGGCGTTTTCGGATCCTTTTGAGTCAATCAAACTTTTGCCAAATAAACGAATTAGTTTGTCGCTCTTTGCAAGGCTTGTGACCTCATCGGGAGCCATACTAGACAGAACGGAACATAAGCGTTCGTCTATATCCGAATGTTCCATGGCAAACATTAACAGCTTGCTCTGTCTGACACCGACCTTAGTGATATCCTCGCCAATGTCATCGTCATTGAATTTACAACTACGGGTGTGGCGCCAAAGTTCCGCTACTAGGAAAAATCCCTTACAGTGATGGCAAGGAAGATATTGGTCGCTCGACAGCCAGTTTTCCTCTTTTGGTCGCCTCACAACGATTATGTGTCCCTCTTTCGTCTCCTTAACTTTACAGTTGTGATAAAAATCACCAAGCAACCTGATTTGTTCAATTTCCTTTTCCCGATTGGACTTTGTCAGCCGGCATATGTCTTTTTCGTTTTTGTGCTGTGTTTGAAGATGTCGACTTATTTTACTAACAAGTGCCCCGCAATACAGGCATGCATGTCTTTTGTCCCAAACTCGCTTATCTGCGCTGCTTTGCGACGGGCGGACAGCTTGTCCACTATATACCATAGTGCAATCGTCATCTTCGGCATGTCGTTCCATTCTGTTATCTGAATTTCATTAGGCAACGAAAAGCGTGAAACAATTGTTCAGCTTGTTAAATTTGTCAATATAAATAAAAACAGGTTTGTTTTAGCCTTCTACAAAATATATCATATCTATGAACTTACTTTTTGGCTCGGTAGGAACTCCCGCAGACTCCATTGTTGGCAGGAAGAAGCACTCCATCGAGTGTGACTCAGCAGACGTCTCCGATGGCTGATAGCTTTCATCACGAGAGTCGTCCAACTAAAAAACACGTTATTCAAACTTCGTTTCCACTGTAATTGCTTTCATACTTGCAACAGTATGTATGTCCATGCACTCAATCCAATACAGCATATCTCACAATCAGGCCGAATTACCCTCTATGATAAGGTATAACAGTGGGAAATCGAAACAATAATTTAGTATTCAGTTTTTATTTACTCACCTCGGAACTGGAAGAGTCATCCGTTCGACTCAATTTGTTATCAGGTGAGCCCAATTCCATCACATCGGATTGTTGATCGGTGCAGCAATGTAGAATGGCTGATGATTCATCTAGTGCTATAGCTGGTGCTATAGTTATTGAAGGAGCTGGTGGTTCATCTAGTGCTATAGCTGGTGCTACAGTTATTGAAGGAACTGGTGGTTCATCTAGCGCTATAGATGGTGCTATAGTTATTGAAGCAGCTGGTGGTTCATCTAGCGCTATAGCTGGTGCTACAGTTATTGAGGTAACTGATGGTTCATCTAGCGCTATAGCTGGTGCTATAGTTATTGAAGCAGCTGGTGGTTCATCTAGTGATATAGATGGTGCTGTAGTTATTGCAGGAGCTGGTAGTTCATCTAGTGCTATAGCTATGGAAGGAGTTGATGGCACGTTTGTTGGCACAGAGGGGCTACCAGTTGCAGAGGTAGAAATCCATGGTCCATCGGTTGTCGTTGAACAGAATTCAGCTATTGAAGTAGCTGTGGGTTCGACTGTTTTCAAAGAGTGTCCAACACACACACACACACACACACACACACACACACACACACACACACACACACACACACACACACACACACACACACACACACACACACACACACACACACACACACACACACACACACACACACATATATATATATATATATATATATACACACATACACACACACATATGTAACTACTATATATATATATATATATATATATATATATACATATATATAAAGATATATATTTATATTTGCATATAAATATATTAGTACATATAGAAATGCGTTTTTATAGTTATATACAGATATATATATATATACAAATATTTTCCAGTACACCAATATATATACATATAAATATACATATATTTATATATATAAGTGTATGCAACTATACACATGTATATATATATAAATGATTATATATTAAGATAAATATATATATATATGAATATATGTATATACTAATATATATGTATATTTATTAATATATAACCATGTATATCTATATGTCTTTATTTATATATCATAGACCACTGTATAAGTGTATACATTTGTGCATATGTATATATCCGTAAATGTATATTAAATGCATTTTTAAAGATATAAATTAGATATAAAATTATGCATAAATTTTTATGAATACATTTGTATACATATAAGTGTATTCATTCATAAATATATATATATAAATAAAGTAGATATATATATCTATATATGTATAAATATAGAGAGAGAGAGACAGGCAGACCACCAGACAGAGAGAGTGACAGAGACAGAGAGAAACAGAGAGAGAGAGAGAGGGAGATTTAAATAATTTTGTTAAAGCCAAAGCTGCAATATCTACTGCCGACTGCATTGCTCGCATTCCAACCTCACTTCTTTTGTACAATATCTTGGTTGGATACAAAATGAGTCAGTAGCGGTGACAGTTTATCCCAGTAGCTAGCCAAGCAGGAGGTTTTATAGCCTAGTCAAATTATCACATTTGTGCATATGTATATATCCGTATATGTATATTAAATGCATTTTTAAAGATATAAATTAGATATAAAATTATGCATAAATTTTTATGAATACATTTGTATACATATAAGTGTATTTATATATAAATATATATATATAAATAAAGTAGATATATATATATCTATATATGTATAAATATAGAGAGAGAGAGACAGGCAGACCACCAGACAGAGAGAGTGACAGAGACAGAGAGAAACAGAGACAGAGAGAGAGGGAGATTTAAATAATTTTGTTAAAGCCAAAGCTGCAATATCTACTGCCGACTGCATTGCTCGCATTCGAACCTCACTTCTTTTGTACAATATCTTGGTTGGATACAAAATGAGTCAGTGGCGGTGACAGTTTATCCCAGTAGCTAGCCAAGCAGGAGGTTTTATAGCCTAGTCAAATTATCACATTTGTGCATATGTATATATCCGTATATGTATATTAAATGCATTTTTAAAGATATAAATTAGATATAAAATTATGCATAATTTTTTATGAATACATTTGTATACATATAAGTGTATTCATATATAAATATATGTATATAAATAAAGTAGATATATATATATCTATATATGTATAAATATAGAGAGAGAGAGACAGGCAGACCACCAGACAGAGAGAGTGACAGAGACAGAGAGAAACAGAGACAGAGAGAGAGGGAGATTTAAATAATTTTGTTAAAGCCAAAGCTGCAATATCTACTGCCGACTGCATTGCTCGCATTCGAACCTCACTTCTTTTGTACAATATCTTGGTTGGATACAAAATGAGTCAGTGGCGGTGACAGTTTATCCCAGTAGCTAGCCAAGCAGGAATTTTTATAGCCTAGTCAAATTATCTGAATGTAAAGATTGCGTTGAAATTATTTACTGTAACTGTATATCATATTTAGATCCTCACTTAGTTTAAATCTTCATTTTATATCATTGGCTGGCTTACGGTCCAGTATTAATGACTGTGTTGCCTGTTAAAATACTTTTATGATTAAAGGTTGCGTTGCAGGCAAGGTATTTTTGAAATCTGCGAATAACGTTTGTGATGTAACTAACGCAGCAACACGTGTGTTAATAAATGATGGAAAATTTGACTAGCTTTACTATGTGGCTTGCAGATTAGATGTTCCTCAAAAGCAGCTCGAAAAATGTGAAAGTAATAAGTTATCAGCACCATATAGCCTCATAATCCTTTACCTATGTTAGTTAGAAAATAACACAATACTATCTATTTGGTAATGATATGATTAGAACACTAATTCCACGCCATTAAATTGTCAAACAGCTCAATAGTTAGGCCCGATGTTTTGTTGAATTTACCGACATATCGAAATGGAGCAATGTAAAAATGCTGAGAAGCAGAACAGAACCATTTATCACTGTATAATTTGATCGTACATAATATGTAGCGTCAACCAATTGCCTGTCTTAGCGAGGTTTTTAACGGAACCGGAAATCAATACTCCTTACTATCCGAAAGCCTCCACCATCATGTCAGCTGTGAAAAGCGTTAACAATGCTTTTATGGCTCGACGACCACAAGGGCATGGATTTATTAGGTTTCAGTATGAATCAGTTACTGAGCAGCGCTGACACCGATGGGGTCAATGGCACGACCTCGTTTTGACGTTGCTGGTGTGATGTAGTATGTGATCGCATGTCGTTATTGACACCAATAACCCGATTATACAATAGATAACGCGCGCTAGATTATACATGATACATACTTTTCCAATTACAAAAGAATCGCGTCAGAGAGCTTAGTTTGCCGACTTAAGAGTCTATATCACATTCCCCCATATGGCAGAGCGGCGTTTATTTATGAAGCTGCTTAAGCTATCAGTAAATACAAAAACAATTTCGATAAATAATCAACTAAAAACACATGGGAGCGCCCAAATCACATCATTCAAGCATAGCCGGAGGTTGTTGGCCACCCGATTGCCGTACGGCCCGAGAGTATTTGCTGCTAAATCAATATATATTAAACAAGGTGATGCCGCAACGCATTTATATTTATACTTTAGCAAATTGCACCGATCTGGCGGAGGAATGATGAGGTACCAATTCAGTCAGCTTGAGAACGGCCCGTTCTCTTAGAATCGCATTGGAATTAAGGCTCAGTTAAATATGTTTCGAGCTGTGTTAGAGCAATACCAAACGCCAGTGTTCCTTTCAATATGACTTATGCGACAGATTATTCTAGTTGGGTGGTTAGAAGCAATTCACGTGTGATGCTATGTGTTCCTGACATCAACCACGTCACGATAAAAGCTAAAATTGCTCATATCGACATTATGACATATTTTTGAATTCTATATCATGCAGTATTCTAATATTAAGAATTATTTAGCCTTTCACGGATAAGGACTAGGGTAAAGGTTAGTGACTATGTCTATAAAACGACGAAATCTTAAAGAAAAAATTGAAATATATATATATACATATATGAATATATAATTTTTATATATATATATATATATATATATATATATATAAATATATTCATATATATGTATATGCAAATATATATATTTATATATATATATATATATTTATATATATATATCTATAAATATGAATATATATTTACATATATATATATATTATTATATATATATATATATATATATATATATATATATATATATATATATATATATATATGCATATATATTTACACATATATATGTATATTTATATATGCATAATTATAGTAAATACATAGAGATTTATGTATATTTATAGATACATATAAAGATTTATATTAATATACAGATTTGCATATATATATATTTATGTATTTACATTCATATATTTACATACATATATAAATGTACATGAAAAATGATATATATAGCTGAATTTGTATATGTTTATTTACAGATTTATATATGGATATATGAATATATAAATGTTTTTTTATGAATGTAGTGAATTTTTTTTTACTAATTGTAGAACAAAGCGAGATGTAATTGATGCACAGTGTTGGTCAACCGTAACAATTCAAATTTAGTGATTAAGCGGTACCGCTCTTTCAAGGCACGAATATTTTAAAGTCATTGCGTCATATCATTCCGTGGGTATATTTGTAGGATAAATTGACCCATAACCAGCAGCATTTATTGAAATGTCATTCTTCATGTAAAACATTAGGAACTACTGTAAAGTTATTATTACGAGGTTATAAACCCATGTTCCGTTATTCTAAGGTATATATTATAGACATCATCGGGTTGGGAGAACAGTTGTTTCCCAACGCTATAATAAGAGCACAAACTGCATCGTTAATTCATCACTCCAGCAAACTTTTCATACTATTCCAAACTTTATTAGAAAGCAACCTGATGAATGCATATATTTATATTCGTACCATGCATGATACAGTCATGTTATCATTGGCATATGGTACATTTGCTTGAGCAATAACTACATTCTTATTTGTTCGCTTTGTATTACATCATCATTTAACGCACTATTTAAGCAACACAAAGAAATTGTCAGTCGTGAATAGCATAGTGAGTTAACTCTGACTACGGGATCTTATGTGAAAACCGAGTAATGCAACCACTAGCTTATTCATCTATAAGACACAAATTGGGCTCTTACGTTCGATACATAAACCATTTAATATCTTCGAATTTGCTGCCAAGCAATAAATATATAGTTCAATAAGGCCACATTTGTGCAACTTCCATCTACTTTCTCATGAAAATTTTTTCCATAACAAGTACCTGGTAAAATAAATCGAAATAACCGCATAACACATCGCAAATACGCAGCAGACACTCGCAATCGATTTGTTGACTTCCATCTGACAACCATGAGCTTTATAGTACCGTTTGGCTTATTCCAACAGAAATACTTCTACTGATTACGATCAAATCGTGGTTTTTTGCTGATATTTACTACTGCAAGATATCAATTGGTTTCCTCTTAAGTGAATTGCGTAGCATAATTGCCCAATAAATATATATACATAGTACTACTCTACGGGTTATTTGCTTAAATGAGACGGTTACAATGGTTCATTGTGGAGATATCTTGCCCAATGTGGGAATAATAACTTCTGCAACATTGAAAATTTTGGTTTTGTTCATCTTATCATGCAAGTCTCGCGATGATGTCTGTAGCGTTTTCTACGCTATCATCATATTAAAGGTTTGCCTCAGTGTATAAAACAATTACATGTCGATGCTCATTTAATCACCATCATCATTCAGACCAGATATATATGGTCGTGGAGATAGGAGGATTGAATGACAAGTCGAAGTTGCTAACGGCAAGCTTTATTTTAAGCGATGCCTCCATATTAAGTTAGGTGGTAACCACCGTTGACGTTCTGGCCTAAGCAACCGAGTCATCTATATAGTGCAGCTTTTTTATACTTCCCTAGAGAGAAGGTTACGAAGCCATTATAATTTATAAACCTTATTCGGTGCCTACACGCCCTCTTTAATATCGTGGACATATATGCAAATTACCTATTGTTAACAGGTAATAATATGTTACCACGACGTCGCATATATCACGTTATAACAATATTCGTAAGAAGGCGAGATCCGACACGAACGACAACAAATTGCATTATTGAAGCATGGAGCTGCGGTTTTCTTATTCCATATAATATTAGATGGAACTGATGGTATCTTATCTATCCACTCTGTGCAAGAGCCTGTAATCACGGTACTTATAGAATAAAACACCTGAATGGTAGACAAAAGGCAGGCTGCTAGATGATTGTCGGCTACATTGCTTCCATGTTGCGAAAACAAATGCCATGGCTAATTCAGAGAGAGTAAAAAAGATCAACTGCGCAGTTTTCGTGCAATTCAACTGCGTTTGATTTTTAAGGACCAGATTTCCGCAAACTGTATAGAAGCTTCGCGTTTTATTGACTAGATTTCATTGATCATGCGTTGTGAAAAATAACCATGATCTATTGGTTGGTTGAAACGGCTGCCGAATCTTCAAACCGTGCAAAAGCATGAACAGACGTTTCAAAGAAGCACTCGTTAATGTTTCTTGCATGCGGTCAAGAGAAGATCATCACACAGCAGCTTAACATTATAACCTCTGTTCAAGCTAACATTTTATCATCCACGGCTTTCAACGTGCAGTCGATGAGCGTAAATTATGCAACATTTTCCAGTTGCTGTCATTATATTCATTCAGCCAACACTAATCAGATTATACGCAAATAAACACTTACTATTGATTTATGTCGGGTCAATCATATCAAAGTGTGTATACACTACAAAGTATCTATCAACCAACCGTTTAATCTGCTCCGAGCTAAGAGCTAGGCTCACTCATTGCATCGGCTGAACTCCCATGTAATCTGAATAGCAAACTGACAATGGTCGCACGATTGTGCCAGTTGCAGACGGCTAGGAGCACAATCCGTGTTTGTTGTTTTACTCGCATAAGAATATTGAGGGATAAAGAGCGCCCTTTGAGGTAGCAGAGTATCCGGCTCTCTTCATCCTCGACTCCAATGCGTTTTTAGATTATTACCTTTGTAATCATCGCAAATTGCGGACTCGACTGATGGTTGGAGCCGAATTAAGACGCATGTGTATACCGCATTAGTACGCAGTGTAACTGCTTGGAAAGCAGAGACGATGTGCCTTTGTAATAATACGATCATATGCGAGCCTTGTGTACATGTAACTTATTGTATGGAATGTGAGGAATGGCCCGCATTTCTGTTTACTTAAAATGAATGATTCACATATTCCATAATACAGCAGTAGATGTTTTTTCGACGCAACCTAGTAAACGCACAAATCGCATATGTAGCCATTACGTTGCGGGGTCTTTGGCAACCCTGCGTCACAACTGCCAGAAAGTATACACTGCTCGATTAATACATGGTGCAATGGATATATGGCCGAATCAACCAAGAAACCTTGTTAACTTTAATTCAATCATTGCATCTAGGTTATGATTACATTATCAGCAAACTAGTTATTTAAATTTGCGATGTATATGAGCCGATCTGAATATGTTTGTATAAAGCCATAGATCAATATATTTACAGCCAATCTGGAGATATCAGTGGTAAAGGGTGTTGCATTTATTCTATTTGGAACATACAGGCATGGGCATGGTGGTTCGTGTTCACCTATCCATTACAAAAAACCTGGTATCCGTGCCTTTGGCTCTCCCGATAATATCATCATCTGATCGCAAGTGGAACTGATATCTGCTTCTTGGTACAGTGCTTGTTTGAAATGTCATATGATTGAATGTGTGGTTCGATCTATTTAACTAAAGCAAGGACAACTGCAAAATAAGGTTTGATGTAACGAAACAGAGTGAACCAACAAAACGTCCCCCAAAGACTCTACTAGATTCCGATTATACCGCCACTGGCGATCTTAAAGACATAAAATGTAAAGCAAATGGGGAATGATAAAAGTGCGTCACGGCAGGTGATCAGGAATCATAATAAGCTTGCGTCTGATACAATGGCAGTTTCGTCATATCGAAGACCCTTTTTTTCAACAACATCGGTATTCGAAAGCTGCCATTCGGCCTGCATACTCTCGAATGAAAGCCCCTCAGGGAATGCGAATAACATTGGATCAGGCAGCTATAATTTATAAAGCTCATGGAATGCCCCATTTCCTTCATTCATTCCTTATATAATTGTATGAATCAGAGTGATTAATATTGATTATCCCAACGATGCAGCGGTTTAATGAGGATATCTTTGTCGTGGAAATTTCACATTTATTGTTTGGGCTGTTACAATGGAAAGCTCCAAGGCAGGGAGTAATTTGTTTCCATGATATAGCTAGATATGTTTGTGTTGCATGACTATAAAACTGTAGGTTAATAATCTCATTAATCCCAGGCAACTAATTATAGCGATTCATTCACCACACTGAACGTCATTGTATTCAAAAGTTTTTCTTTCTTCATGAAACCGTTCTATTTTGATGCATTTTCGATTAAAGGGTACGAGGTACATCGATGTGAATGCTGTGACTAGCTGCTAGTCTTCGATATCATGTAACTCGCTGTTATGCATAGTGACTCAGACGGACTTTGAAAATTGCAAAATAACATGTCACATCATAATAATTTGATGGTGATCGGAACAGAAAGCCGTTACACCCCAGGCGTGTACCCAGGTTTTAAGATTAATCGAGTTCAGAAAAAAAGAAGAATTAAATAATCCCATTTACATCATCAATGACGGCACATAAATTCGGAAAACATATGGCCAGCTTCGTTGTTTTGTTTGCACACGTAATGCAAGTTATGTGATATTTACATAACGGTGTTTTTTTTACTTGTTGCGATTTTGAATAAAACGCTTAAGTTTTGGATTGTTTGACATATAATACTGGCATAAATGTTGCAACGGGATATTTTAAAAACTGGTGTTGCTACCCCGTTAATGTTATGATATGACCACGTCAAAGCTACTGGTGTTTTATTTCTAAAAAGAATGTATTGTTGCAACACTAGGTGATGTACAACGGCGGATAACACAATTAATGATACGCATTGATAATGACAAATACGGTTATGTATCTAGTTCTCAAACATCCACGAAATAGATTAAAGCTGATATTGTGCAGCTAGTTCGTTGGTATGCGTCAGTTTGCTGGTATGGTAATTTTAGTATATGCACCACCGCGTGCTATAGAGGGGGATGCGCGTGCAAGTTATAGATGAAAAGGTGTTCTTATAGGCCAGTCTGATTTCTTACGCATTACATTATTTTAAGAGTAAGTGCACGTCATCGTTAATAGCTCAATTATGGTTATTTATGATATGTATAGTTTTGCTTTAGCGGTAATGATTCCAAACATTCGGTGCAATAACCAGAGATAACATTGGCTATTGCACTGAAACTGACTTTCTGTAATCCTTTTACTTACACTCAAACTGGCAGCTAGTAGGCTTCCGCTTTCTCATCCAGCAGTTTGGTGATTTTTATCTTGCCATATGTTGCAAATAAGATACTTTAAATTTGCATTCATTATTTAGTTGCGTAGCTCTTTTATAAAAGCTAGTTGGATATATTTGGTTTATTTTATGTCTACTTCCTTAGCTTGAGTAGCGTGACCTTTGTTTTCACTTTTGTCAAGAGCACGTAAACCCGTCATTTTTACCTATAAAATTTAACCAGTCATAATGAATATCTCTACCGCATGGAGGCCATGAGTGATAGATCGCAGTTAAGTAAATCGGTATCATTAAAGTATTCACTGCCATAAAACCCCAACAAACGATGCCTGACATGTCATGGATTAGTTAGAGAGGGCGAGCGAGTTTAAGTGTGTAGTCAAAGTGCTATCGGCTGTTGTTGGATTATAAATGTTGACCAGATATTTGCAAGTTGTACTGAAGTATTTGCAAGCGTGTATTGAATGATGATGCTTATTGAGAGACAAGTCGGATGATATAGCTTGGCTGAGAGGTGGTCAATTCTCTGAGCTGCGCTGTAGTATATGTGGATATGTGTAAGCAGCATTTATCACTGTGTTTTGCAAGCCGTAAAGAAATGCTCATCTTAGCATCGGAATGTTTTAAAGTACTTCTTAAATGGAATTAGACTATAGATAAGAAATGAGAGAACCAATGAACGCGTTATATTATCTCCTTGTAGGGCACTGGCTTTTGAAATTAGTGCACTCTGCAACAGTCATTATAAAGCTCTCTCTCACATGCACTTGTTCTGTTTATGATATATTGTATATTAATATTGAGTGTCGTTTATGAGTTCATATTGCACAGACAATTATCTTCATATTATGGGGCTGGTTTCAGGATCGCTCTGGTACAGACAACCTGCTTTTTCGCTACAACTCATTCCCCTCATTTCGTGAATCCGTATCCCTGTTTCTAATTGAATTGTCGCAACGCAAAGATTCGAGGAATGCAAGTTCTAATAGCAGTGATAATATATGCATAGGAACTGGTTTCATACTTAGAGAATGGCAATGTGAACTGGGGTGTGACATTTGAACCAATTATTGATCCAAAGCAATTAATATTATCGGAAATACTTCATGACCGGTATCAAATACTAAACACAACGTTAGCCTTATATGCGTTTGCAAATACGTGCGTCTCTATATCGACGGTTGATGTAACGCAGACAATATTATTACCAATATACATCCTGATAGGTTCTGTTAAAAATGGTTGGACAATCGGAGTGTATAAAATAGGTAATGATATGATTTGTAATTTCTGTTCCTTTTAGTAAGTATGCGGGGTTTGCAGGTAATAGCCAATGATAAGATCTAGTCATCTGACTAAGTCCTGTGGTTAATAATGGGCTGCACTTTGCTGCATCTTTACATAGAGTAGTCGGCCTTGCTGTGAATAAAGATATAAGACTTATATCTATCATCGCGGCGATCGCTAGAGAAATATCCCTATTCATTCCGGAGTACACCTTTCATACTTCCCCATAGAAACCTTCAATCGCCGTGAACCTGGCTTCCTTAGGGCGTCATTCATTATAAGCATTGCTATTGCATTCGTGACAAGAACATGAGCACGAGATATCACGTCACATGTATTATTGCGTGCAGTGCACTAATCTAGCTCTCGGACGCCTTT
This sequence comes from Urechis unicinctus, assembly GCA_034190875.2. NCBI lineage: Eukaryota > Metazoa > Annelida > Polychaeta > Xenopneusta > Urechidae > Urechis > Urechis unicinctus. The sequence continues at coordinate 53,284,914 of CM067351.1, read as the reverse complement.
CGGGTGACAAACTGATAGTGTGAAGGTAATTTTAGACATTTAGTGGCGTTTTTAGCGTTCGGGATTAATAAGACTCCGTTTGATCGGATAGTGCTCTTAAAGATGCACGTATATTTACGATTAGACAAGACATTTCACAGCAAATCAAATAATGTATTTAACCACCAATAACACCATATGACCCTAGCCGTTACGTCTGTGACCACCAAATCGCAATCGATCAAGATATCGGCATGAAGACATTGTGACACGTGCAAGATTTATCTTCCTCATGCGTTTCAGCGATGTGATGTTTACCAGTCTCGAGTCAGAATAATGACTTACTCTCATAAAAACAGTCTGCCAATAATAAGGTAACACTGCACGCACAAGATGCTAGGTGTTGACTTTCTACCATGGCTCGTTAGACAATACCATCAATAATCCAACTATAATCAGCGTTACCTTGGGCTCGCATAGTCTACTGTGTCGTTATACGTTGGGCGAATGTAACTCCTCAAAGTTTGTTTTGCGCGATTCTAGCCTGCCTGAAAACTTCCAATATTTCTCTTTCATATGACCTGAGTTATGATAAACTTGGGAAGCAGCACGGTTTGCAGTCAAGAGCATTTTTCACTCACAATCTCAACTACGTCTGACATGTTTCCAAGCAATCGTTTTGATAACATACCAATTGGTTTTAACGATATGGAAATCTATGGTCTAGATCTAATATTCTTATGAATCAGCTCGTCATTTGCCGTGATTATTTGTCAGAACGACACAGCATCACACAGTATGCCTTCTTACATTTGAGAGATTGAGTAGTCACTTACTCAGCAGGGATGTTACTTTGTGTGCACGGGTTTTGGCGATGACGATACCGAGTGTTGGCATGTTCATTTCATTGCTCAATCAGCGGGCATATATCTGTAACGCCTTGCTAAACGGAAATGTATTAAGCCCATCATATGTGCTCTGTACAAGTTTGCTCAGCTCCTCCTACCAAGATGCCCATAGACAAAGGGAGGTAGCGCACAGTATGTCAAATAGTAAACCACATCGAAAACATTTGAACTATGACACCTGCCCTAGCAACCAAGACATATATATATATCCACTCGGGTGGTTCCATAAATTTATTTGTCAAGCTCAAAGACAATATTTTCACAAAAGTGGATGGAATAAATTGGAAAAATTTATGGTAAGAAATTTATTGGTTGGTTTTCGAAGGCGACGTCGACAGCTTTACCAGACCTGATCGATTTCCTGTTCCATAAATTTATTTGTCAAGCTCAAAGACAATATTTTCGAACACCAAGAGTACAATGATTTCGCGCAGCATTATTAAAGTCCATCATTATTCTTTTTTAACCATAGTTCTTCAGGGAGCAAAAGTGGATGGAATAAATTAATGGAAAAATTTATTCGTGCGTGTGTAAGAATGATTTATTGGTTGGTTCGAAGGCAGATCCGACAACAGGTTTGGTTTTCTTTCAATGAATGTTATTTGTCAAAACTCGATTCATTATATATTGCTTTATATTAATTGGCTGTGCATTTGTCGAAATGATTGATAAATAACCTTTCAACCAGTTTAATATGAATGCTGGAGCGCTTTCTAGCGCGTGTTTAATCGTTTTTAGTACACCTGGTAAAATATTGTGTAATACTAAGAGTTTTGCAAGATTAGCAATGAGTCGTTAGGCATATAAATTATGACTACCTCATCAAGCAGAATTGCTTTACCAACCGGATGTTCTATTTTTCGACGTTATGAATATTGCAAAGCACATGCATGATCACCACAATAGATTATGAGGCTAGACGTATGCAAAGAGCTGATGTTTCTATGATGTAAGCTAAACTACTAAATTGACAAATGTATTAGCAAACATAGCAGACACCTGCCCTTAACCAAGACATATATATATCCACTCGGGTGGGTTTCACTGGACAGCTTTACAGACCTGAGGCGAAGCCGCAAGTCGGCAGACATGCTTGAGATTAAACTTATGGCTTGGCCCTCTCATATAATGCGCCGTGATCAATTTTACTGCTAAGTTATTTAAGGATGTTTTTGCACGCATCTATACGTAAACATGAATATTGAAAGGCTCCACATAGGTATCCAGGGGCTTGCTCTAGTTATGTCGATACGTTTGAACAACAGACCTGCAAATCGCCTGCTGAAGTAACGACTTTACTGGGCAGGTAATTGCCATCTCGTCTGCATCGCAATGTGTGGTTTTGATGATCGTCATGGGTGTGTTTACATGGCTCAATTCCCATACCACAACAGTTTTAAAAACCCACCAAGCAGCAACATCCCTGACACTTGGTAGGAATGTCATGCGCAAGACAACCCTTTTTAGCCAAGTTACTAAATATCATTTGCGTGCTTTTAAGCCGATCAGAGTCATTTGGTCTGAAATGGAAATCTATGTACTACGCTGTAGTTAGCTTACAATGAGCTTCTATAATTACAGTTATACATGATGATCATTGTATGAGAAATGACAATCTAATATTTTAGCGAAGTGAATGCTATCATTTATGAGATATCTATCCACAGATAAAACAAATCCACCAGATATCATTTGCTATAGCCATTGCGTAGTATTTTCATTCCGTAAATCTGAAATAATTTATTAACATACCAAATAAATTCCAAACGGTCCAATGACCCTGAACACATTTGTGAAGTGTTATAGCATCTCATTGCGAATTATAAGGATAAAGCAATTCATTTCAGGCTTGTTGCTGCTCCCGATGATCTTGGATAAGAACAAGTAAGATATTAAACAGCAGAACTTAAATATTTGTGAATATTTTTAACTAGGCTCTGGCTGAAACAGTGTGTAGAAATTTTAGTCAGCATTTTAATTGACGGCGTATCTTGACTAAGAATATAGCCATATACTGTGTGACAATAGTCAGTGTTGCAGTGTGGTTCACAAAAATGTTCGGATATATATATATATATATATATATATATATATATATATATATATATATATATATATATATATATATATATATATATATATATATATATATATATATATAGATATATATATATATATATATATATATATATATATATATATATATATATATATATATATATATATATTCTTACCTGTAGTAAGTATGCGGTTATGATTTGTTTGAAACATAATGGTTGCATCGTATTAGATTATGTCGTGTTTTCGAACATCATGTACATGCTACTGGCTTGTCTGGTCACACAGGGTACATTCATTACTTTTCAAATCTAATCGGTGGAATATTATGCATTTTCTTGCTGTTGACCTGAAAGCTAATTTGCTATTAATTGTCAGTATCTTATATGTAATTCAAACTATCTCGGTGTCAACAGCGAAACTAATGCAGCGCCACTTGTTGAGTTAACATTGGCGTAACATGCCGAAGTGAAATTAATCGTGTTTTCGATCCATAAGTTTGATCACTGGACCTTCATACTGGATGGTCTAGCCTGCAGCTTGGAAAGTGGTCAACTTTGATGAATATCGTTGGCTTGTGATTGCACTCCATAGTGGCTGTCAATAGATATCAGCACTTTACCTCGGTGCATTTCGATGATCCAGTAAATATAATTGCGTGCACAATGATTAGCGACCTCCTGCTAGCAAGGTTTATTCTACGCGGCTGATATAACAGAATAAGCGAGTTTACATAACCCGGTCTGAAATGTCTTAATACATTATCCCTCAAACCTTACAATTGGAACGACAAGCAAACAGCTCGATTTTGACGTTTGAAGTGGGAAAAAGCATTGCATCTGCCTTGATGTTGCATTCAGCCATTTCTGTGCCTGTTTTGTATTCTCTACCGCCTTTCGGTCCTCATCCTACAGTAATGCACCAGTCACATGAGCTGATTCCCAATTATCGTCCAAATATTACTGCCAAAGATTTCGTGCGTCGCTGCAAGAATGCTTATCCATGGCGAGATTAAATTACTTCCAGCTACTCTTCTTCTGTCAGCTTGCTGTACAGTGCCGAGCGTACGATACAACAAAACTTTTTCACATATTCTATCACCACAAATTATGTTGCGTTTGGGTCCACATATGACAAGAAGGCGTGTCCCAAAGTGTTTGTTATTGTGACAGTCTAATTGCTGTAACTGAGAGCTAGGTTCATGATGTTCTGCAACAATGACTCGCCTTACTACATTTGCTCGGAGCAGAAGCCGGAGTAACATGTAGAAGCTAGACCAATTGTATGGAGTGATATGTCGACATGTTTAGCTGGAGATGATGTTTGAAAGCAAAGAATTGATGGGCTGAATTTGTGTAGATTACCACAGTAACAAACAGGCCTTAGATCATTATCAGAAAACTAATTAACGGCGGGTGTTCAGCAGACAGTACTATCGTTGATGACGCTAAGATGGCTTATCAGCTACCTATAAGCCCCAAGTTATGATATGAGATAATCGGGATTTTACTAGTGAATTACCCCGTTGCGAATGGAACGATTGCTTGTCAATGCTTATTAATGCCGCTCGCTACCCACTGATGTTCGACGTGTCCTTGCTCTGCTCTAAGAAAAATCTACAGAATGTACATATTTTAACGAGCGCTTTGGTGTAAAACGGTGTTAGGCAATCATCAGCCACTTTTACCCGGAAGCACACCTATACGTTAAACTTTGAGGCGCAAAACGTTCCGGAACAGGTTGTTTTATGTTTGAAATTATCTTCAGCGTCACCAAAGCATCTTGATGAACTAGAGGCATAACGCATGCGATGTGTTAGTGGGTTTTGTCTGTTTTTCTCCACTACCTTGTTTAATATTTCCCAAAGTATTCAAACATATTTAAAATAAATGCGTGCTCGTTCTTAGTAAAAGTGGTTTTAATTGGCTCAGTAATACCATTTGTATCAAATTTCATCAGCTATAAGCGTAAATGTAGAAGCCACCTGGATGTACTATTGTGGTGCCTCGAAATACATATCGGTCTAGCGTAGCAGTATTCCAGCATCCATGGAAAAAAGATTTACCCATTGATGTTTCAAAGTTTTGGGGGAAGTTTCATTGATTATGCTGAACTATAGCCCTTAATGCACTCAGACAGAAACTGATTTGTTCGACCGCTTACACCACTCAGCAATGCGTTGCTTACATGGAGTGACCGTTTACTGCGCAAAGTGCTTCACTCGCATGGTCGTAGTCTGTCCATGATATCAATCAACCGCAACATTTAATGGTAATAATCATGTCACAGAGCGCATATACACTTATCGTATCACTGTGCCACTATTTAATCAGAACGAAATTAGTTCCTGCCACTCATTGTTCAGTATGAGTGTTCATTGCAAAATAAACATACCGAGCACAAATATTGAACTGCAACACGAAATCCATTTAGACTGTTTGCCGATACAATATATTTACGGTGGTGGAAACAAGTTATTGGAAAAAATTAGTATCGTTTGTAATTCTCAGTGCTAGGATTCATTGATGTATTCTCTGCGTTTGACAAGCTAATTTACAAAGCTGGAGGTCTCATCAGAAGAATTATTTCCTCGCATTTGTCTTTGCCTATTTCCCTGTTATTGTGTATCTGCAGTCATCCAACATAGCGGTTAATAAACCTGACTACAATGGTATCAGAATATGTCAGGCATTGGTCGTATTTGGAGTAAAATGGGATTGCCAACCAATTATGGATGATAAGTATGTCTGAATGTCTATACGGTCAAAACCTGTCGATTAAATCAGAGTGTGGTTGCTTTTCAAAGTGGTTAGCCTACTGAAAAGCGGTATCCTTAGCTGAAGTTGGCCGGCACACATGGGATATCACAAATTTTCTGATAATGATACGTTGATTAAAAAGCGCCGTTGCATGGAACGTTAGCGCGTGAATCCAAAGCTGTCACTGACCTCAAGGCAACTCTTATTCGAATTGAACCCACGCACTAAAAAATAGTTAGTCTAGAGTCCAGTGGTTGACAGATAATTATGCGTGGGCTCGAACAGGGTCGTCTACCGGTTCCATAATCAGGCGACGATAATGGTATAATGAGATTATGCATGCAGTCGCAGGAATATCATTATGCGATGCTAGATAGCTACACCAGCTGTTCCTACATATTGTATGTGACAGTCATTGTGGTGAGAATCAGTACATGGTACATAAAATTCAAATACACCGTAATTACTGGGCGCCGTGATAAATGACTGTCGTTATACCACAGCAGGGCATATTTTGATTGCCTTTATGTAGAAATATGTACGTTATATCCAGGATTACCCAGTAGTGAAGGGGATGATAAACTCCGCGTATTTATGCATCGTTTGCCGCCTGCAGAAGCTTCTCCTGATAACTGTTCACACGTGTTCATCCATAATTAATCAAATAGCTACTGTGGTGAGCATTCTTCATGCGCAGCATGACTTTTCTGACCCATGGTCCGTACAATAATGAAGTGTTTGGATGAAGTGGCGGCGGAGAACGTGCCAAATGCCATGGCAACTCCCTGGGCAGTTGCATTGTTGTAAAGGTGAACAATTCTTAGCATGAACGCATCTAAAGATTATCATATTAGTACTGGCATAACATGGAATCAAATTTAGGGGGCATAATGACATGCTAAATATACCCATTGATGGCTTGTTGGATTGTGATCGATTCCTTCATCTGTCGGTCACATTCAAAGCCAAAGATTCAGCGTTAAACCCAATCAACCTACACAATTTACCCAATCATCCATAAACAATAACATACATGTGATTACCGTGCTTCACCCAAGGCTCAGATGGTTAGTATTAAGGCTTAAAGTTGCGTAGCATTTGTTTAACCAAGCCCATATGAGTTTACATTTTGCTCATTGAACTTTATATCACCTGCTGAAATTAAAGAATCAACTAGCTTTTCTGACCAGCCGTATCAATTACCTACTTATGATGTTCGAAAACAATCAGTGGTAGACAACAATTCCGTCATTATATTTATGCTAGTACGGGTAGCTTTTGGAGCTATTCAATGGAATAATTACTGCTCACTATATTTTCCTCCGGAGACAAAGCACTGAGCCTTATTTTCGCAGATAAATGGCCTATTCTACCAACTCAATCCATTGCTAAATTGTTATTGTCAGGATTATCGCACAAGATCCTAGCAGTCACAAAGAGAAAAGGTTATGAGAGACTGGAGAGACCACTGAATGGAATTGGAACTTGGTGTGTGTGGCAGAATAACGAAGCAATCGCTTGTGTAATTGCTGGTGATAAAAAAATGCACTCAACCCGACGCCCGAGTGCAGCAAAACGTGACGATGCTAAACAACTTATCTTAATGGTTGACACTGTAGTTTCATATGTTTCCTGCTATTAGCTGGTATTGGGTGAAGCTAATTTTTGACGCTTGTCATAAAAAAATCCACGACTAAGAACCATGAACGCCTCAGTCGTGACAACTTTTACAGATGATGATAATATTTTTACTTTTAAGTTAATAGATGGACAAATCTGTTACAATTTCGGCCGGTGCGTCTTGAGTTAGAGAGTGCAGCTTCTATCGATAATACTGTGTGGGTTTACGGCTCATACCAGCAACATACGCCGTTAAATGGATCACTCTGCAAAAGTGGGCTGACAAATATGCTGTCTTTGTGTATTTTCTTGACTGTTATGTGGTAAACATTGATCTTTCATCTTAGAGGCCTAAGTGCGCTTTGGTTTAGAGATTAACTACCTGGTCATAATTGCAGGGGTAATGATAATGCTTTCAATTCACGGATCTGTTTATGAAGTCCCTGATTCACCATTGTGTAATAACTGTACGGGGATATTACTAATGTTAGAGCGTATAGCGCAAAAGACACCAAGTCAGTATAAATATGATATTGATTGGTTAAGGGTTGGCTATTTTCTTTTCTGCTGTTCAGCTGTAAGGGCTCCGATTCGATGCGGCTTACTTCATAAAGCCCAAATAGACACGCAATGAACAAAGTTCCTGAATATCGTTGCTTCCATGGATATATTGATGGTTGTCTCTGTCTTAAAAGTACGTTTTGCATGAATTGAAACAATACGGGCAACAAGAACAGTGTCATGAAGAGTGTATCAGGTTTCCGCCTACTTCAAACTTATATTCATTGCTTTATACCGTATATTAAACCACATGTATGGGTTCAAAATGGCGTGATTACATTAAACAACGACACAATTTGTCACAAATAATACACTTAAGTCATTGCTTTATTTCATGTACAGATATTCCCGTATTTAACATTAAAATACAGGTATGGGTTCAATGCATGATTGTGCAAGCCATTACACTTGTCAGCGGCGTGCTTAAGTGTGCCACCTACATTTAAGTTACATTGTATGGCTTTATTTTAGGAGACAATTACTCCGTCGGAAGAAAATAATTTCGAATTGGTAACAAGCTCGATCAATATAAAAATTATCTTCCTCTGACTTCTCGCATGGAAGTTTCTAAGCATTTCACATCCTTTTTCATCATAAAATGCCATATAGTCTAATTGCAGCCACAAATATGCTACTTAAAATATTGGCCGGAATGAATTTTGTTCTGTATTATTGGTCCGGGAGGGTACTGTTTATGGTAAAAGCGGAACATATCAACATACATACTTAGCTTTGATTGCAACAGCTGTTGCTCAGGTCATGCTGCACTCATACAGTAATAATAAATTCCTTTGTCAGTGTGTCATAGGCTCCAAAAGAAGAAAGCCATTGAAATGAACATTAACAGCTATCTGGGAAAAAAACGCCTCGCGCTAGACAGCAATCGCTGGCAAATCATAATGAATGTGATTTAGCGGTGAAGATAGGGGATATGCGTTAGCGGTATATGGATGTATAGTCACGAATTCTCACAAAGGTCAGACTTGCATAGATCTTGGAAAGACCATGTCAATCTAATCATTATAGCGTGGGTTAATAACAGGAGAGACTTTTGTGGAGCATTGCTTTTTAGCATCTATTTACCCACAAAATCCTACACCCTTTCAATACACTGATGCATTGCACGTTAGCGAGTTGTGCAATTGCCTTTGGTAAGTTCAATATTTACCTGGGTGTAACCATGGACGGAATATTTTCATATTGACACCTAGCACTCAGCAACATTTAAACCATTCTTTGTCTGAGGAGTGACCGCCGTAAGAAACGCACTCAATGCTTCAAATTGAAGCCATATTCTATGGAACAGCCTCTATTTGATTTGGTCTTGGATTTAGAACCACTCAGTACCATTGACGCAGCTGGTACCATGCGCGCGAAAGCAGGCAAGTCGGGCGTAGGGTTTCCTAGCACCCGCTGGCACTTATACAAAGAATAGAACGATTTGATTGCCCCAATTACCACTAAATCGAGCATTATGCTTATTCATTTAATCAGAACGACAGTTTATGATAGTATCGATCGAACGGAGATTGTAGCCTCCCATATGCAATATATATAATCATTGCATTACGGCAACAGTCTTGCATCTCGCTAAACTGAATGAGGACATTAAGCTTACTCTTTGTTTTTGTTGTTCAGCACTTAAATCGTATTTGGACATGAACCGTTTACTATGCGAGTGATAAGCGTTGTATAACACTGTGTGCACAGTCAAAGCGCGAATCACATTTGCACACAATGCAAGCTGCTTTGCGCTAGTCCACAATCGATACTGAAAGCAACCTATCTCCCGCAAAAACCAAAACCATTTTTCATAGAAGCAATATAAGAAAGGACATATGCCTCCGTTTGTTTCATCATTCAATCTTCCTCTGTAATGGCCCTACTGTGACTACTATTACCTGTACTTTGTTATTAATGATGCTAAGCAACTTATAATTGAATTAATCCATAGAACAACATTTTGTTTTGGAACCTCAGATGTAGTAAGACATGCTGCATATCTGCAAATTTTAGCGTTGTCCCTGTCCCCTGGAATCAACTGAGTAACGATTTAGCTAAAATGATAATATTTGACTAGAGATAAACCGAAAGCGGACACACCGATGTTACAGTCGTTGATCTTTCTCAGGCTTTGTGATTTATTTTAATCTTTGCATTCGAGTCGTTTTATGGGACCAGTGTTTTCCGACCATCCAATCAAGGCGGACGTAGTAGCTCTCTTGTGTGCGATAAACAATTTGAGGCTTGGCCTAAATAAAGTCAGTGGCGTTTGTGTATGCCTTTGCTCCATTGAACCCAGTAAACGTCCCTCAAGTACCTCGTTCACATCACTCAAATTCATCGTATGGTATCAGTTTATTGCATAAACTTAAATGATGTTATAGGAATACTATGAGGTGTTTTTTTGTTAAATACAATATCTCATCCAGTATGTATATACATTATGTATATAGATGGATTAATTTCACCGTGCTGTCGAGGAGAGCGTCTATGAAGACTGATTGGCGGTGCCAGAAGTCTCCGTTCCATTACCTTACGGTAGATTCATTCATCACTGAATGCTTCAAATCGCTGCAAAAAAACGAAAAGGTATTCCGATAAATCAATCTGCTCACAAATCATGGATATACCTGAAATATTCGTCAATTTTTGGACATTTGCTGAACAGCCGCAAACAGGTGAGTGCATTTTAAATTATGCTATCCATGAAAAAATGTGGTAACTATAGATCGTAGTTATGTACTTTGAATGATCATTTCATGTAGTCTATAGCGCCACGCAATGATTGTACGGCTGAAGCTTATTGCTATGCGGTCGCTATGTTACTATTAGCTTTTAAAAATACAGTTCGGTACGGCCATTCACTTCGACGGAAAGTATCACTAGCCTCTTGCAAGCTATGTTGGTTTGGTTAATAACATAGAAAGCAATCCGATAAGGGATGCTTCGTGAGATATAATGCTCCTTTTATTACCAACGCCGTCATGCATAGACGTTTTTCACAAATCGTATATTTCTCTTGTGAGCAGTTTGAGGACTATTATATATTGCATCTCTGACTCTATCTGACGATTGTTGTCGATGATTCGCTATATTTAAATCGTAACCGGACAACATTGGGGTTAACATTCCCAGCAATTTTGGTGAGTTCATCGGGTATTTTATCACCAAATACGTAATAAGTGATAGATGAATCAATAATTGGAAGACGAGGACTTTGAATTCACGCCAACGAATTACTGTCAACCTACCATTGCCGTCACTAATAGAGGCTGTGAGAGTAAATAGTAACGAAAAGTAGCAATGTTATAAAGACTTGGCGATGTAGACATCAACATGTTGATAACATGAACCATATTATGCACATATAGCTACAGGATGGGCCACGGCCTCTCGAAAATCATAAGATGCCATATGAAATGAAGTTTATGCTGATGGCCTCTTGATTTACATATCATCTTATGAACGATTAACTACTTTGTTTGTAACCGTGCGTCGACATTGGCCCATAAGGTTCACTCAATGCTAAACTTGATAACATATTTGCTTCGCAGCCTAACATTTAGTAATATACAAAATCAATTAAATATTTTATTACATTAATCAGGTTATTTGCTTAGCTCCTTTTACTTTCTCTGTTTGATTAGCCAGTCATCTACCATCAGTTTGCTATGACACAAGATTATCAAAAGCCGTATGTGTGCGCTGAGACGTGTCGTCGAGGCAAGTTATTTCATTTATCATTGATGTCGTTTGTAGGGTATCTGCATCAATGGGATGTAAAGAAAAAATAAACCTGTTAGATGTGGTACATTGTTTGATCCTAAACGGTCAGTTCTATATCATATAACTCGGCTGGGCTCAGGTTGTTCATCCGCCATAAATCTACGTGCCTAGCGATGTTTTCATGCTAAGTACTACTAATCAACCAACAACTGGTTTTAACTTGCTGCTGTCGAATATATGAATTCGGATATGCAGTGATATTTCACTCTCGGGGAACTTATATATTTATTAGGCGGGAGTATACTGATGCTAAGCTATAGAATAAACGAATCTTATTCCAATTGGTTGCATACATATATCCTGGCGTACCGAGATCGCATAAAAGAAAGAATGCGCAACAATAAAATAAAGTTGAGAATATATGCATGCTCTACCGTCAAGCAATACAATATCGCTGCTATCTCGTCAAGTGACAGATGAATTAGCAGGTCCTGTCGTTTATCATCCAGCGGATGATCAGCGAAGCAATATAATTATGTCGGAAGGGCCAGATATAATCAGCAACATGATTGATTGAAGCTTCTATGCTGATAACAATTTTGACGTCGATGAATCATGTAGGCTGTGCGAAGGACAGTTTATTAATAATATATTAAACCAAAGTTAAACGACGTCCTAACGTGTTTAATTTTGTGACAGTCTGCCTGTTGTTAATGTTTATATTGGTAAAACATTATCTACAAACGATTCATTTATCGGTTAAACCTATATCTAGAATTTTGCTGACCTATGATACGTCATTTGCTCTCAGCACTAACGCAAGAGCAAAAATGCAGTGTATATTGTCTCAGCTGGACTTATTGAATCACTTTGCATGTCGGGACATTCATTACATAAGCCGAGAATGATGTTTGAAAGCCAAGACTTGTAATTGATGAGCTGAATTTCAAAGGGTTATCACAATGTCGCTGTCAGTTTATGTAAATGTTCTTGCTACATTATTCGAATAAATTGTGGCTAGAAAACCAAGTGTATCATAATCCGGCAGCTAATTTACGGGTGAGTTCAACTGACAGAACCTTATCGTTGATAAAGCTATCGCATGCTTATCGGTTACCTACAAGCGCCAACTGACGAGTTGCGATAATCAGATATCACCAGCAAATAACCCCATTGCGAATGGACCGGGTCTTCGTCAAAGCCTACAAATATCACCCGCCGTCCGTTGATGTTCGACGTGTCTTTGCTCATTTCTCCACTTTTATAGGATGGTTAAAAGCAGTTCACGACAATAATAATGCCAATGGAGGGGAGGTAGAAGCTATTACAGATATTAACCATGCAAGCCATTGCTCTACTTTTTGCAAACATAGGTCTTTATGCGTACCTAATTGTCCATTCACTACGATTTGTTATCACATAGCATGAGTATCGTGAATGATCACGCCATTGTTGCAATTAGTGCCAGTCTAGATGGTCAGTTTATAGAGAAACAATATTTTAGTAGATAACAGTCGATATATAATTCTGGATGTCTAAGCTGTGGAAAAAAGGATTATTTAATTATTTAAAAGTTGAGCACTATGCATTACATTACGGATGGATGTGGAAAAAGCTTGAGGTGTTTCCTCGCGTCTTCGTTTGTCGGATTCCTCTGTAATTTCAGCTATGCACGATTTGCTATGGTTTGATTTAAATCCCTGATATTCGCAACATAATAGAAAACCAACTTTCAATCAGGCTCATCCAACCTGGCCTCTGTTTAGATCAAACACATTAAATAATTTCGATTATTGTAACAAAATTAGTATGGCATAATTTAAAGTAGTCGTAACATGCTAATTAAACAATGTGCACCTGTACCTTAGTCGAAGGTGATTGGATGATGCGCATTTTCAGTTGCCATTGTTCAACTAGACAAGTTTTGATTCACCCTAGAGCACGCTTGAAATCTTGTAATAGCGCTTACACTTTCATATCGTTAAATATTTGTTTGATGTCAATTATTTAGATAGTAACAGCTACCATCCTTTATACGCCACACCCTGATACATTTGACACAAAAGACTCTACCAATGGTCAGGTTCAATACATCAGTGCAAGGAAAGGGCCATCTAATACATGCAGTATATTTATTCTGATATGCTGCAGTGCGAACGTTTTCAAATGGATTCATCACATAAGATTGTTTTAAGTGCATTGATGTTACATTCTACAGGTCGGAACCATGAATATCTAGGCAGTAATTTTTTTTATTCGTACATGGTGTGTCAGCGTAACAGCAAAGCAGAAATTTTGTAACAAATGGTATACGCTGCACCGAATTTATTATTGATAACCCGAAATGAGGTTAAAAAATTCAGATGTTCAACCATAAAACACGGTTTTATGAGACAAAGGTTATTTGCTGTAGCACTCAAGCATCCCCAACATGTCAACAGGATAAGAGTTCATGTCCAAGTAATCTCCAAATGCAGAAGATAACACCTGCCCAAAATCTGAATCTGGGTACACTATATATCAAGGCTCGATGTTCCACTCAATCATGTTCGCCTTGCCGTTTCAGCCAAATATAATAACTTTTTAGAGGGAATGTTAAGTAGGCTGTGGTACTGATTAGTACAAATTATATATATATATATATATATATATATATATATATATATATATATATATATATAATATATATATATATATATATATATATATATATGTTCGTGTATACATATGTATATATATAAATGTATATATAAATATACATACATGTATAGATATATATATATAAATGAGCTATAAATATACATATATGTAGATTTATATATATATAGATATATATATATATATATATATATATATATATATATATATATATATATATATATATATATATATATATATATATATATATATATATATATATATGTTGAGTGCCAAGTTGATAACAAACTTACCCTCCATCATAACGTACCCTCTCAGTCATCAGTTGATGGAGTAACCCCCACTAGCTTTGCTACGTTGCATACGATTTGCGTCTTCTTAGAATTTTGTCAAAGATATAGTGTAGTCTTTTATTTCGGTTGCTGCGGCGAGTGCTATAAAAATTAAATGAACCTCAAGCGAGATAATACTGATTTTTATCATTCCACTTACAAGTCTACGATATCTCTAACGTATGCTGTATAACTATCACGTTATTGCAGACACACCCTGATCACTTAACCTACTTAGCCAAATACGATTACCACGATAATCTACATGCTAAAACGCATTTGCTCGCAAAAAGCAGTTCTTGCTATTAGCTGTCGATTCGCGAGCACCATTAAAAACATATGTGGCAATAAGATTATAAAATGGATCACATATTGTCTAACAAGCCGTTGTCTATGAGACATGAATTAACGCTCTAAACTGTTTCTGTTGTACTGTTAGAGTGTCGTTGTATAATGTCTTCCTATATCAAAAACAGAATACATTAACGCAAAATATGACGCGATGAACGCGTAGTTGTTGTATCCAATGATTCGGAATTTGCACCACATCTGTTAAAATATATTCCATGTTCACGGGGTAGGAAGAACGGCACACGTTTTTTGCTAGAGTAAACAACGAGAACTGGCGTTTGCGTTTCACGCTATAGTGCCTTTTTTCCCCTTCCTAACCAGGGGTTACTCATGATGTGCACATGCATCACATTTGTGGGGCGTGCGACAGTGCTAGTGCTAGCAATAATAGGTACACGCTGTAAATAGTACCGCCTAATTTGACCTTAGATAGTAGTGTATAAATTTTCTCGCGCAGCATGAATCATCTAACATGGCTTAAAAGGCCAAACCAGGCAATATTCGATTGCATATACCCGGCTTGGTATAAGGAAAGATCTTTGTGAATATTGTTCACATCGTTTATTCGATCATTGTTGCTGGCTGTAAATCACATGGTGACATTCTCAGGGGACCGCTACAGTTAATTGATGCATGATGTAAGTCGTGCTCTCATCCAGTGTATGATGTCCGACACTGTCACCTAATCGTGAGGCAGAAATGTCTCGGCTACTCTCACTTCCGACGCTATTACGACACGGAATGATCTTGCTGATGCATGTCGGATGTTATTTCGGGCAAAAGAAGACGACAACTTGGTTAGCATATGATAAGAAAACCACAATCCAGATGTAACAATGTATCATTCACCTGAAATATACGCTATGGGTTTATTTTTTATGGACTTTGTTTGATCATCTGATGCGGTCTAATATTCTTAGCGGATGTTAATGAAAACATATTCTACAGGGTTTGTTCATATTGCATTCGAACACAAACCAGTTTTGATAGTCGAATAATAATTAGCTGAATGATAGCAAGACTTTTGGCCATGCTCTCTAATAACGCTTGCTTATAATTAGGATTCTCATGAGCATGGTTGATACTACCCGCGGTTTGGGCTGTAGTGGCACTTTTCGGGTCAGCACGTGCTCGATTCGACCAACCAACAGGGTCGAGATGTAAACAGACACGCACCATTTGTTGGGAAATGTATGTAGAACCTCGTCTTTCCCGACTGTGATGATAAACTGATACTAGAACATTGATGAGGATATCGTGGAGACTCTTAGCTAGTACAGATGCACGCTTGTAACATTCATCTTGCCAATAATCAATATAATCCATTGTTTTTCAACTACAATGATGAGTAAATTATCTTATGTATTGTACCAATATTCAATACCACAGAATAAATCAAATATTGAGCGCACAAGAGAGTTCCTAAATAACCACTTTACGTGACACATTATATCCATCAAGGGAGTGCAATGATGAATCGCTCGGTGAGTGGGACAGTGTTATCTCGTTCCACAGGATGTTTGATTACACATATACTGATTGCCATCCAGGTTTGAAAAAGAGGCAATCACCATGGAAGAATATTTTGTAAAATTAGGGAAGGTTACACTTATTTATCCACGTGGACGTATATATGATATGTGGCATGATCATTGAATCATTAGCATCACACACACAATGATATATATATATATATATATATATATCTAGAGAATATGACGATATATGCCTATATATTGATATATATATATATATATATATATATATATATATATATATATGATATATATATATACCTATATCTATATATAGAGTATATATATATATATATATATATATATATATATATATATATACACAAATGTTCACATTGCTAGGGTCTATATCAAAATTTACTTGCGTCTCTATTGCTCATTGCTCAAATATACGCTTACATATCCTTCAAAGTTAAGACACAAGTGTGTGCTAACATGTGCATTTATATATATATAAATACATATATATATATATATATATATATATAGATATATATATATATATATATATATATATATATATATATATATACATTTATATATATAGATATATATATATATATATATATATATATATATATATATATATATATATATATATATATATATATATATATATGATATATATATATTCTTCCATTCATTTTGTATATTCAGTTGTGCACTACGCAAGTTAACAAGCGAGACGAACCTATGTGCACATTTCACTTTCGTTGGAAATGCCAAGATGAGGCATTTTCGAGGGTGAGTTTGTCCATTCTATTCACCTTTAAAAATGTCAGTAGTATTTGTGTATGCATGCTAACCTTATTTGTCGTTGTTCAGTTACTTAAAGTCGTGAATAGAATTTACAAAAGCATGCTGGTTTTCTCTATCGCGTCCATCATCCCATTCAATTTTCTATCGCTCATATCATTCCATTAAATTATAGAGATCCATATATTAATCGTCAGATGAATATAATAAGTCACGGCGGTTTGGCTGCAAAATAAAAAGAGATTTGTTTGATATGGTAAGCATCAGAAAGCAACACAATGCATGTTGTTATGGATCCACTTTGTGTTCAAGCATTACACGATGAGCAATCGAATGCAAATATAATGCAATTGAATTTGATATTTGCATTCAATCGAATCATAGTGGCAGTGTAAGTCATTCGGCAGATACGGATCTGAATATACCGCTAATATTCCGATCAGGTTATATTCCTTAAGGGCCATTGATGTACATTTCATTTTATTGAATCATTAACCATCCTGCAGAGCGTGGAGCTCTTCATCGGGCAGCGCAAGATTAAAGTTATACTTACGCACTAAGTACTTTATAAAGTACAATGAAAAGACGAACGTCGCTCTATTAAAGTCCAATTGTACGAAAGTTTGCGTATTACTTACAAAAGTTAACGACAACAAATCTGTGTTGAAGTTCGTCGAAAAAAATAATACGTTTTCTGTCCTGCGTTGTTATCATGTTATCGCCTGGAATTGGCGGTAGGGATCTAAGTGTGTTTCGACTTGAATTTCACATATATTACAACCTTTAATGTCAAGCTACCTAATGTAGGCTGATAAAAAGGAATAAACACACAGAGGTTACATCATACATTCTATTGTAAAGAGAAGCTTTGATGTTAAATTTAGGCAGGCGTCTTTAATTTTTGAACAAGTGGCGTGCATGTGCTACATTGCTTGGACCGACTACACTATCTGTAACAATGTACTAGTGGCTGACGTAATTCTGTTGCTAAACATGGATAAAGTGCTTTTACGAATAGGGTGGAAAGAGCCGCCGGTGATGGGGCTTTGACAATTTCTATATTTGCTGTGCAGCAAGCCATAGTGATATCCTCTGGCTATTTAACCGAAATCAACAATATATGCATGAAATCCTATTACTTTATTATCATCTGGTGGAAATATATACGTAGTGGCTGAAATAAAGGACAAAACAGCCAGCATCCTCTCTCTATCTATAATGCTGAGTCACTTACGGATGTCGAGCGAAATTGAAAGGATTTTAAATTCTGAGACACAGTGATGCATAAAATAGCATAGTAAACGCGGATTGAGTATTTTATGAAGTGTGTGTGAAATATTACTCAGCTACCCGTCATCGCAGCATGGTAGGAAAGTACAATATTTTTTCGTTCTCGAACGTATCATCACCTTGTTTATAAAACAGAACTTAATACCCGACACAATAGGTCTTGTATTAAGGCAACGTTATCTTTGTGAGCTGCTGATCATGCTAAAATAGTGCTGCATTGAATCGGACAGTGCCCTCTGGATCATATGAATTGATGCTATGGAGCACTGTTTTGCCAAATCTGTAATCAACTAACACAGTACTAATTATAGTGACATACTGAAGTCAGGCATCATACAAGTGTGAATTAAAATTTAGTTGCAACTCCTAACCATTGCCGGTCTCCCCCTTCTCTCCTTTGCACAAACAGCCAGATTTTCCGGTTAGTTAACAATACTAATCTTAGAATGCTATCATCAAATGCTGTGACGAAACATTAAAGATTTAAGTCATTAATAATGCACTGATTATACAGCAGCAAGAACATAGACAACGCACATTGTTTTCTGCACGAGTCATTTGAAAAGATGATGAATATTCCAGATGATGACGTTGAACGATCATCAAGGTGGTCTGTTAGCGACGGAATTTAACATCTTGATAAAAGGTGGATATCGTTTAATTCCAATCACGGTACTTCCCAAACTTTTCCCGGCAAATTGATATATTATTGACTAACGACATTGCACAAACAGGGCCGTAAATTTGTTTTCATATCATTTGCAAAAACATTAAGAGCAGGACAAACATTCGCTTATAAGAATCTGTACGTCTTGATAAGATTGCATATAAGCAGTACTTGGCCTCTCTGCTAATCAACGTATTATGTCCTGGCCTTTCCAGCTGCACTTGTCGTACGGTAACAAATGACGATCAATCATTTGCATCCGTCCCAGATTAATGTCCGTTTCTAATATTAGGGTTGCCATAACGTACCACACATTGTGCTTAATGTATGCGGTAATATATCGAGCATATTCAGGCCATGAGAAATGAGGTCACCAACCAAATCGTTCTGACAAAGCAGACAATATATCTTCCCACTTAACTGAGGTTTCGTTAATTTGCAGTTATATAAGTGTAACAAGCGCAATACTAGTGTGACTAGATATCTTTTGTTTAACCATTATCGGTTGCAGCATATAATATTGTTCTGATTATTTTGCATATACCACATGTTATTATCGTTGGTGCATCCCATATTTGTTTTTGTCTGCAAAATTACTGACCCTGTAGAATCATATAGGCTACTTGCCCGTGCTACAGGTTGTGGCTGCCTTAGATGTATCAACCACTTGACAATTACTGCTGGTGATATTTCTACTGCTATTACTACTTCTGCTACCGCTACTGCTACTGCTACTGCTTCTACAACTTCTACTACGTTTCTCATTTACATAGATATAATTTCATGTATAACAAATGGCCTAATCCAACGGTATTGGGTACATCATCGGTCTGGCCACGTGCTTGCTTGATTCTCTTGCTAACAATTAATCACATATCACGATTGGTTCTGCTTTGATTATCTACCAGCGCCCTGGTGACAAGTCCTTGTGCATTCAATCAAAGCGGTCAGTGCATGATTTATGCCTGTTGTTCCTTTGATGTGATAACATAAAAGCAGTAGACGATTAATAGGGGGAATTAGTCACTTGCCAATCTGGCTCTTCGTGTCGCTTGACGAAACAAGTTACTGCTTCTGCCTCCCTCTGATGAATGCTCAAACTAACATCAATATTCTGATATGGAAAACTGATTTATGCAGTTATGTTATGCCATAGAGAGAGAACCATCGCCCGAAAAGCCGGGTGCTCGCAACGGAAATGTGAACAGCAGGTGAACATAGGTCAGTCGACCTTGAGCGATTGGAAAATACCGTTCTGAAACGGGAGCAATGTGCCGATGATATATAGTAGACAATGGCATATCAGGGGCACAGTGCTGTTATTACTATCGTCGCTGCCTTTATGCAGAAATGCAATTTCACTGCATTGTTAGCATGACTAAGTCCAATTTGCTCATTATTTGGGGGAAACTATACAATATGGAGCGCAAAAGAGTGTTCCTATATAACCTCTTTACGTGACACATTCTCATCCACCAAGGGAGTGCAATGATAAAACGTATTGCCGCAAGCAAAATCACAGCCTGGCAAAAAGCAGGAGATCAGTACAAAGTTCTATTAGTGTTTTATATCGTTGTCCCAGACTCTTTTGCAAGTAAAATCGGAAGCAGGCATTTATCATTTATGACGTTATCGCTAGTCAAAGAGAGCCCCTCCATTAAAACGCATTGAAGTCAGCGATTAATTTGGGTCGTAGAATAACTTAGGTGCATTACAAAAATTAAGCAATACAAATGTGACTTAGTTGCCTATATTTGTTTCCGTTTGAGTGGGAGGTTATCTCGTTCCACAGGTTTGATTAACATACTGATTGCGCAAAAAGAGGCACTCACGATGGAATATTTTGTAAAATTAGGGAAGGTTACACTTATTTATCCACGTGGACGTATATATGATATGTGGCATTGTTCATTAGCATCACTAAGTTGCAGACAGGTCACCTTCACAAGATTGCATACAATTCGATAGTCAACCTTATTTTAGGCTTAAAGGCACATGAGCATGAGTTACCGAAACGCAGATAAATATAACTAGAACAACATTAGCGAAGGGAAAACATGTGTGTTTCTATTCAATATGAAAAGCCCTAATCATAAAACCGAATCAACCTACCTCCTTGCAAGGTTTAATAACAAATCAATATTTGTGTGAGCATAGTGATATTTACCGACTACTAAATGATACAATGTACAGCTGAGCCTTTAACCTACTTTCAAAAGGCACTGGTGTGCTAAGTGCTGTGAGTGGTTTTCTCGACGCGACATAAAAATAGCACTAGTCCGTGATTCTGTATTGCAGCCTTGAGAGATTTTAGATGACACTCGCTCGGTAAGCTCGAATGGCAGCAGCATCTCGCATGCTAAGATGTAGTTCCGACAGCCTCGAACGAGCTCTGTGTTCTATAAAGAGAAGAAGAAGGGAATATTGACCGGATGCAGCTAGAAGCAATGATGGAAAGTTAATATCCTTTTCCCATCACCCAGCAACATAGATTCTGAACACGCCAAGATCCATGTTGAGCTCTTATAAAGAGAAATCATGCTACTTACTATGACACTATTATATCTCCAGAGGTAATAATGATCAACCACACTTATCTGCCCAATATTACCATTATATATAGGAATCATCTTTTGGAATCATTTGTCTCGAACGCATATGTTACAAACTCTGAGATGATACGCTACAATCTACGTGTCCGCTTACTCAATAAAGCCTGGCAGCAGCTCTATGATGAAATAATGCCTAGTGGTAAAAACACAATCCGGCTTGATATATATATATATATATATATATATATATATATATATATATATATATATATATATATATATATATATATATATATATATATATATATATATATATATATATATATATATATATATATATATATATATATATGTTACTATAATGTCCCTTTATTTATTTTAATAACTTCGAAATTTACACCTACAGCTTTAATAAGTTACCACGCGCTCATTGACCAATATTTGGTCGTAATCCATCAAACTTTATAATGTTCAATTGGATTTGTCTAATGCGCACTTACGGTTGAGAGTAAAAGAAGGGTCACATACTCCGCAGGCAGTTGACTGCTACAAATCGGAAATTACTTCAATTGAATTCGCAGGATATCGTGCCGTGCCTGTTTTAATCCCCGTTTTTACCCAACCTTAATCGACATTGTAATCACACCTTGGTACTCGCTGTAACCTCAGAGTGTGATACTCAATGGTAAATCCACCGAAACTTAGTTAATTGATCTGTTATTTCATGTTTAATAGTCCGTACTCAAATTACATTAGTAAGCCAATTGTTCTCTGTGAATTCAATGTCGCTACACACTGCAACGAAAAACAGCATATGTTGAACGAAAATTACCAATGGGCAAAAGGCAAAAATCAATCCATTTTAGCGGGAAGTATGGCCTTAGTCAGAACAGACAGACAGCCAATGAAATATAGATTGAGAAAGAGAGAGTGAGATAGAGAGAGGGAGAGACATAGAGAGGGAGAGAGACATGGA
>CM067351.1:53249261-53262083 GCA_034190875.2 Urechis unicinctus | reverse complement strand
ATTCACCTACTTCCTCTCGATCTTTGAACATCGGCCACTTTCCAGCTCAGCTGTTTGCGAATTGTTTATATCTTGTCGTATTTGATGGTGGAAAATAATGAGCCGGTTAACAACGACACATGTCACTCAAGTGTTGGTCATCGCGAATAATCGGCGTGGAGACCATAGCGTTGTCACAATGGTGCGAGAGTCAAAGGGACTTGAGTGCGTTGGTGCAATTCAATAGGTGACGATTCTGTAAAATATGTATCAATCAATATCTACTCCTGTTTTTTTCACAATGAATACGTGCTTTTGGATTTAATCTTTATAAACTAGGGGTTGTAAACTGTGCTTGTAAAGTAAAATAAGGAATCGGAGTGATTGCGACGATTTTCGTTTCCTTGATCAGTCATGCTGGAGGGGAATTGGTGTTTTAATTGATATAAAACGGCAGCAGTTGGCTGTGGATAAAATGATATCGAGCAGACTTGAGGTGCCTAGCATGTCATGCCGGGAGCTATTTTTCAGGCGTATTGATGTCTGCTGGAATTGACACCCCGCGGTCGTGACATGGCTAAATTGCTATCATCGCATCACAAAGTCGAGATGTTTGTAATGTGGACAAGGTATTGGAGTACCGTTCGATGCTAGGGTATCTTTCGACAAGATCTAATGCCAAACCTATAATCACTGTAGCACACTGAATGATGGGAATGATCACTACTTCGAAACAGAGAGGGTTGTAAAGGCATATAAAGAAAAAGGAATGAGGTATCCAGTCATCCAGTAGAACGTGCGATTTTACGTTACAACTGACTTACTCTTGCAACTACAATCGTATTTATCTATGTATTTTGCTGTGAAAGTGGTAGTACTAGTAACTGTGTTTAGCAGTAAGTAGGACAACAGAGAAAATGTCTGTTTGATTGCGAGTAAAGTCAATGAAGATAGAAGAGGCAGAGCGGGTTGGGGATTCATGTTAATCGGCATTTGTGACTCATTGGACTGAGCTATTTATTCATCCATGTCTCTTTTAGTGACATTATGCATTATACACATATCCCATCTTCTCTCTTCGGCTTTATTTGTTAAGCTTACGCCATAGGGTTCTCACCGAGGACTTATGTATTAAGCACGACCATTTCATATGAAGATGTTGCATACTGTGGGGGATCAAGTTATTGCTAGACGCAAAAGCAGTGTCGCAGTTCGTGTTATGTTTCACAGTCACTTTCGAGCTTATATAACGGCTTAGTGAAGTGTGGAAAGTTCCATCTTCTTAACACGAGTTGCTTTGAAGACTGGTGTGATGTTTGTAGAAATGGCCTAGATGGCGTAACGACGGGTGCGATGAGAATGTAGTAAACACTGCAAACGATATGTTATCCAATTACCTGACTGAATGTACAGTCGGGTTCCCTAAATACCGTGCAGCAAAAGACTTAGTTAACAGCATTTTTCTTTGGATAAAGCACATTGAATGTCGTATATGCTAATAGTGATATCTATCCTCGGTATTTGGAGTGCATCCGGCTGTCAAATAGCGTTGTGTTGATTCGTCATTGGCAGCCGGCTCTCATTGCGACTGCTCCTTTTTGGTATTTTAAATTTGAGATAATAATGTTGCAGGTTATTATGTGAATGTATTTGCACGATTTGAGTCATGATGATGTTCAACGTAATTTGTTTTGATAACATTCAGTCAACCAAATTCTGTACCATTCATTACAATATGAATCTTTTAGGGCAGGTGTTTATGTGGAATTGCGCCTTTAAATTTGTGCCACGCCACGAAGTACTTTTTTCATAGCATTTATAATTCAAGATAAATAGCCCTAAAGGAAATAACAGCCATCAGATAAACCAGACACAAGACGAAGGTATCCATGACAGCTGGGCTTAGATATATGTTCAAATGTAGTAATATTAATTCAACCTCCGTAAGAGAAGATACTGCAAGTTAGATGTTTATGCCATCATTCCGATTTTAGTGATTAATTTGAAATTTTTAAATGCTGATTTAATTACACTTTGTCGCTACCTAAACATTGCCAACATGTGTTTTGGTAGCACCAAATATTGGCATTTATTGGTCGTCAATAATCGTAGTGTGACATTAAATGTGTTCGGAGAGCGCCCCGAAGAGAGTCGAACAAGCTCAAGGAAAAGTACTTAAATAGACCTGCTGATATAGCATTGCAAAAATTATATTATTGAAAAGAGAATTGATGAGGAAATATGACTAAGTTTCTTTTAAACAATATGCTGCTTAAAAGTGATATAATTATTTCATTTAATAGTTTATCAGATACTTTATATTATTATTTCGTCACTAAGTAAAACCAGGAGGTAAAGGTTGACGAAAGAAAAGCGAGCCTTTTGTTATGTCTTCAATAATCTGTATGCTTGAAACAGTAATATTTGTACGGTAGTTATATTATTGAAAAGAGAAACGGAATGGGAAACATAACGATTCAGCTTTTAAAACGTTTTTAAATGCTATCACATAATAAAACATAAACTTTCCTTTATTTGACATTTAATAGTAGGAATCTAATACATGCGCTTTTTGGTGAAAAAAATTATTCCTGTACCCACTAGCGTATTACAATGCTATACCGAGTGCAGTCTCGGAAAACAAAGTTCACTTTTCAGCTTGAGAGTAAGGTTTATACACAGGCTCACCATTAGTGCAACTCGCATTTGTAGCAGTTGTCACAATTATGATTGGTAGTGATGCAATGCTGTTATGAATGTTATTAGAATATCCTTCAATTTTGCCACCATTATATGCACCCTTCGACAATATTGCTGACATTAAAACGTTTGCTTTTATTTTGTGGATTGTTATTAACAGACTATCTATAACATAAACAGTGCAGTCGTAACCACATGCGTTGTCTTGATTAGTAAGCCACCCCTTGTTTTCATCCCGCCTAAAGGTCAGCGTAATGCAAAAAAGTCCTGGCTTGTATTGCGTCAGCTTATAATCATTATAATACACCGATACCGATAATATATATATATCAAAAATGTCTAACGCTCACACAATTGGCGTCCGGAACCGCACGTTGGAAAAGCCTTAGTACGCCGGCGACATTATATGTACCTGCTGCTCCATCTCAGAAAAGTCGGCATGTGTATAGTGGGTATATGTAAAATCGGTATATACATAGTCGGTATATGTATAGTAGGTATATGTAAAGTTGGTATATGTATAGTCGGTATATGTATAGTCGATAGATATACCGTGGGTATATGTATAGTGGGTATATGTATAGTCGGTATATGTATAGTGGGTTGATGTACAGTCGGTATATGTATAGTCAGTATATGTATAGTCGGAATATGTATAGTCGGTATATGTATGGTCGTGATATGTATTGTCGGTATATGTATAGTCGGTATATATAGTCGGTTTATGTATAGTGGGTATAAGCATAGTCGGTATAGGTATAGTCGGTATATGTATAGCCGGTATATGTATAGATGGTGTATGTATAGTCGGTATATGCATAGTGGGTATATATATAGTAGAGATATGTATAGTCGGTATTTGTATAGTCGTTATATGCATAGTGGGTATATGTATAGCGGTATATGTGTATTCGTTATATGTTAAATCGGTATATGTATAGTAGGTGTATGTATAGTGGGTATATGTATAGTCGGTATATGTATAGTCGGTATATGTATAGTCGGTATATGAATGGTAGGTATATGTTAGTCGGTATATATGTATAGTCGGTATATGTATAGTCGGTATATGTATAGTCGGTATATGTATAGTCGGTATTGTATAGCAGGTATATGTATAGTCGGTATATGTATAGTCGGTATATGTATTGTCCGTATATGTATAGTGGGTATATGTATATTCGGTATATGCAGAGTGGGTATATGCATAGTCGGTATATGTATAGTCGTATATGTATAGTGGGTATATGTATAGTCGGTATATGTATAGTCGGTATATGTATAGTGGGTATATGTATAGTGGGTATATGTATATTCGGTATATGTATAGTATATGTATATGTATAGTCGGTATATGTATAGTCGGTATATGTATAGTCGGTATATGTATAGTGGGTATATGTATAGTCGGTATATGTATAGTCGGTATATGTATATGTATATGTATAGTGGGTATATGTATAGTCGGTATATGTATAGTCGGTATATGTATAGTCGGTATATGTATAGTCGGTATATGTTTTAGTATGGTATATGTATAGTCGGTATATGTATAGTCGGTATATGTATAGTCGGTATATGTATAGTGGGTATATGTATATAGTCGGTATATGTATAGTCGGTATATGTATAGTCGGTATATGTATAGTAGGTATATGTATAGTATGTATATATATAGTATATGTATAGTCGGTATATGTATAGTATGGGTATGTATAGTCGGTATATGTATATGTATAGTCGGTATATGTATAGTCTGGTATGTATATGTATATAGTGGGTATATGGTATAGTCGGTATATGTATAGTCGGTATATGTATAGTCGGTATATGTATAGTCGTATATATGTATATGTATAGTCGGTATATATGTATAGTCGGTATATGTATATAGTATATATGTAGTATATGTATATATAGTATGGTATATGTATAGTGGGTATATGGGTATGTATAGTGTGGTATGTATGTATAGTCGGTATATGTATAGTATATAGTCGGTATATATATGTATGTCGTATATGTGTATAGTCGGTATATGGTATTGTGTAGTCGGTATATGTATGTATAGTAGTTATATGGTATATATAGTATATGTATATTATGTATATAGTATATGTATATATTCGGTATATGTATAGTCGGTATATAAAGTCGGTATATGTAGTGGTATATGTATAGTGGTATGTATAGTCGGTATGTATATGTATATATATATATGTATATGTATAGTCGGTATATATGTATAGTATGTATAGGGTATAGTGTATAGTCGGTATATGTATATATATGTAGTGGGTATATATATTCGGGGTATGTATAGTGTATAGTCGGTATATGTATATGTATAGTCGGTATATGTATAGTCGGTATATGTATAGTCGGTATATGTATAGTGGGTATATGTATAGTAGTATCGTATATGTATAGTCGTATATGTATAGTATAGTCGGTATATATATATGTATATTCGGTATGTATAGTCCGTATATGTATATGTATAGTATAGTCGGTATATGTATAGTGGGTATATGTATAGTGGGTATATGTATAGTCGGTATATGTATATGTATATGTCGGTATATGTATAGTCGGTATATGTATATAGTAGTCGGTATATTGTATATGTATAGGTATATGTATAGTCGGTATAGTCCGGTATATGTATAGTCGGTATATGTATAGTCGGTATATGGGTATATGTGGTGATATATGTATATATATATATAGTCGGTGTATAGTTGTATGTATAGTCGGTATATGTATAGTCGGTATATGTATAGTCGGTATATGTATAGTCGGTATAATAGTCGTATATGTATAGTATATGTCGTTATATATATGTATAGTCGGTATATGTATAGTCGGGTATATGTATAGTGGGTATATGTATAGTCGGTATATGTATAGTATAGTCGGTATATGTATAGGTATATGTATAGTATAGTGTATAGTATATGTATGTATAGTCGTATATGTATGTATAGTGGGTATATGTATAGTGGGTATATGTATAGTATAGTCGGTATATGTGTATAGTCGGTATGTAAATAGTCGGTATATGTATATGTATAGTGGTATATGTGTATTCGGGGTATATGAATAGTCGGTATATATAGTGGGTATATGTATAGTATATAGCGGGTATATATGTATAGTGGGTATATGTACAGTTATTATGTATTGTCGGTATATGTATGGTATAGTCGGTATGTATCGTCGGTGGGTATATAGTTATAGACAGTATATGTATAGTCGGTATCTGTATTGTCGTATATGTATAGTCGGTATATGTATAGTGGTATATGTATAGTCGGTATATGTATATATGTATATGTATAGTCGGTATATGTATAGTCGGAATATGTGTATAGTCGTAGTCGGTATATATATAGTCGGTATATGTATAGTGGGTATATGTATAGTGGGTATATTTATATATTGGTATATGTATAGTCGGTATATTTATATGTGGGTATATGTATAGTCGTATATGTATAGTGGGGGTATATATTATTGTCTGTATATGTATAGTAAATGGTATATGGGTATGTATAGTCGGTATATGTATATTAGTCGGTATATGTATATAGTGGTATATGTATATATATCGGTATATGTATAGTTGGTATATGTATAGTGGGTATATGTATAGCGGGTATATGTAAATGTATAGTCGGTATATGTAGAGTCGGTCTATGTATAGTCGCTATATGTACAGTGGATATATGTATATTGGATATATGTATTGTCGGTAGATGTATAGTCGGTATATGTATTGTCGGTATATGTTTAGTGGGTCTATGTATAGTGGGTATATGTATAGTCGGTATATGTAGAGTCGGTATATGTATAGTCGGTATATATATATAGTCGGTATGTATAGTGGGTAAATATATATAGTGGGTATATGTATAGTGGGTATATTTATAGTGGGTATAAGTATAGTGGGTATATGAATAGTGTGTATATGTATAATGGATATATGTATAGTCGGTATATTTATCGTCAGTATATGTATAGACGGTATATGTATGGTCGGTATATGTATAGTCGGTATATGTATAGTGGGTATATGTATAGTGTTATATATATAGTCGGTATATGTATAATGGGAACATGCATTGTCGTTATATTTATAGGCGGTATATGCATAGTCGGTATGTGTATAATGGGTAAATATATAGTCGGTATATGTATAATCGGTATATGTATAATGTGTATATGTATAGTGGGTATATGTATAGTAGGTATATCTATAGTCGCTATATGTATATTCGGTATATGTATATTGGGTATATGTATAGTTTGTTTATGTATAGTCGTTATGTGGATAGTGGGTATATGTATAGTGGGAAAATGTATAGCGGGTATATTTTTAGTCGGTATATGTGTATTCGGTATCTGTATAGTCGGTATATGTATAGTCGGTATATGTATAGTGGGTATGTGTGTTACCGGTATATGTAAAGTCGGTATACGTATAGTGGGTATATGTATAGTTGGTATATGTATAGTCGGTATATGTACAGTGGGTATGTGTATAGTGGGTATATGTATAGTGGGTATATGTATAGTCGTTTTATGTAAAGTGGGTATATGTATAGTCGGTATATGAATATTCGATATACGTATAGTCGGTATATATATATTCGGTATCTGTATAGTGGGTATAAGTATATTCGGTGTATGTATAGTCGGTATATGTATAGTGGGCGTACTTATAATCGGTATATGTATGGTCGATATATGTAAAGTGGGTATATATATAGTTGGTATAGGTTTAGTCGGTATATGTATAGTCGGTATATGTATAGTCGGTATATGTATAGAGGTTATATATTAAGAGTTCTGCAGAACGCAATTACTTATCGTGTTACACACAGCCCTATGGTTCGCATAATTAACATCCCTGTAGTGACAAACGACAAGGATTAGAGAAGGCGACAGAGCCTACAAGTTGGCGCTCTAGATGCCCACATTCCTTGACCTGATCGATACGGTTCATTAGTAGGTATACTGCCATTTTTGAGCTGACACCAAACGGATTCCACGCGGAGAGAAAGACGAAATTATATTCTACATTATAGCGAACACATTTGTCTTTATGCCGCATAGTTTGATGCCTTTCTATTCAGATATCTACAAAAGTTATGCCATTAATGTGACGCCTGCGAATCCTCATTAACTGTCATTTTTAATGAAATCGGGGATGACTATTCAAATGTTGACGTTTATAACATATTGCGATGCATGGGTTAATTCATTTTATCAAGTGTATCGGTCTTTGCGTACCAAAAACGCTCTCTACAGACCAGATGGTTTGTCTAGGATAAATTCAAGTTGAATGCACGATGATTGTGAGATATAGATAGAGAATGTAGGATTAATTATTATGTTTCTAGTTTCTATCTGACTAATTTTATCTACTTGATGGACAGATTATATCTTACACAAGAAACAATTACACAACCATAATAAATCAAAGATATACACTCGCTCGTCATGGCTCATAGAGATCTCCCAGTATTTTTCGTGTCTTGCCACAAGACCTGCCCCTAGACTAAACTACTGACCACAGCTAATGTGAAGTAAAATGCTATAAAGTTTGCATGGGAAAACACAGTGAAGATCGCATATATATCGTCTTGCGCTTATTTTCTTAAAAAATCGACATAATATTACATTGTGCACACGAACACTACACCTCTGGTGTACAGTCGTCGAACATCCGTGTAGAAATCTGTCCCGTTCATGGCCTGAAGTCTCGTCGACAACGCAACTTAAGTTTGAATTTCTTTTCCCTTTTATCGGAACTGATATACTTCTTATTTTGATAAAAATCATCAAACTATTCCATACTCAATATAAAAAAATCGTGTCCTAGGCAAAAAAATTGATTGCGCCTGGCAAATGTTTTTGGATAATATTGCTCATTACATGTTGTGGATTTTTTGCAGGAACTAATAAACTATTTGAGTCTGACATTACTCCGCGCTTTATTTTGCCCGCTGTTAGCGATAGCCAATTCGGCCCTTTGATAGGTCACTGCCATTAATGGCGCTTATGCTATAACATACCGCTTGATGTATTACATAATTCTTACACCTAATTGTCATTACATTGGTACCATGCATGTTTCATACCAATATATTTTTGATGCCCCCATTACGTATCTGAAATATATCTATACGATCGCTTAAGTAACGACATGTTTGAAATACGTCTGACCCATCGCCAAGGGTTTTAGAAGAGGTTATAATACAAAAAGGTCCGTTCAGTCGCCGATATTTGCCGACAGTTTTTAAATGCTGCCAACAGATCATCCATGTTAAATGACCAATTAAAATAAACTGGTACGATCGCCAATATGCAATACCAGCGAGCGCTAGTGGTTTGACTTACGTTTGGAACATTGCCATGGTTAAACAGGTCTGAAATACGGATTGCTTAGGCGCAGCGATTTGCTCGCAATGCGTCTGGTATGTTTTGTCGATCTGTCCGAATTTGCAGGCGCGCGTAGGAACGTGCGTGCATTTGTTTATGTGTGTGTGTGCGTTTATGTGTGTGCGGGTGTTGGTGTGTGCCAGCACGTGCGTGCGGTTGTGTATGTAGTTGCTGACGTGTGTGGTATGACATCGCAGGCAACCGCCTTGCTGATGACGTTGTAGTAATACGATACGGGGGACAAAAACAGGGCCATTGATGGCGTTGCATATAAAACAGCGGACGACAGCCTGGCCGTTTGTGTCATTGTATATGACACGGTGGACAGCCACCTGGTCGCAGACGTCGTTGAGTATGATATAGACGGGTAGAATACGACAGTGGATGACCACTATAGCAATATGGAGTAGATATTATTGCCTATTTCTCTTGCCTTTGTCAGGGCATCACCATGGCCCTATAAAATCATGGAAACTACAGCACGATACCCGTGTCTGTGCTAGATTCATTGCATGTTCCTTTGGCTAATTGGTTATTCATTGTCCGTCTGTAGACTGCAATCATCAAATATTGGTTTCTTTTCCTGTTAGATTTTCATCCAGCTCATTTGATATGATCACTTGCAGAATAATAAATAGAGAGATGCACTTAATAACCTTACTGGCCACCCTACTCCACGTGTCAGCTACTAAGGCCAGGTTTACTTTGCCCACAAGTCTGAAACATAAAAATAAAACACAATGAATATTGAGATCTATAGTTTGGTTCAATAGAGCTCAACAGTAACTTAGTGACAATGCTGAGCTCCGTCAGTATAAGTATGAAGCCTCTGTCGATACTTGAACGTCAGAACCATTAAATGACTAGTCTGCCCCGGATGTTACTTAAGCTAAACAGTAACCCACAGCTCTGTTAAAAGCAGTAGTAACCCCGACCCAGCACACGCTCATTAGCCTGCTAGTTATTTAAAGTAAAAGCAACAACTATATTCAAAGAACATATGTGACAAGAACATATTGCAAAGAATCAAGTGCACTTTCATTGAAATTTATTGAGTAAGAATTCCATATTCTGATATATATATAAATATATATATATATATATATATATATATATATATATATATATATATATATATATATATATATATATATATATTTATATATATATATATATGTAGATATATTTATATAAATTTATACTTATATATACTTATGTAAACATATATATGTATGTATATATATATGTATATATAAATAGATACATATATATATATACATAATTATATGCATATATAAATATCTGTATATATATATGCATGCATACATATATATATATAAATAGTTAAATATATATATATATATTTATGGGATAAATATATATATATAATAGATATAGAAATATATAGATATATATATACATATATACATATATATATATATATATATATATATATATATATATATATATATATATATATATATATATATATATATATATATATATATATATATATATATATATATATATCATAATACAACTGGTAAGGCGCAAAAAGCAAGTTTGCGGTTGATAGACAGTACCTAGGGGTCTTACACATTTAGCAGTGTAAGTAATCACGCAGTCTGCCGCACGTAACAGATGTGTTTTTGTCATTCTAGCCAGATATATACACTTTTTAAACCGTAAACACACCAAAAGGTCAGGAGTATCCTATCACTCGAATGCAAGCGTTGTCCATATAAGTAAAGATGTACAGAAAAAACTGTAAGTACTCTCTTGCCCGCAATATATTGTTACATCTTGGTACAGTGCTTTGCATCTATAACTAAGCAGCACCGGATTCCTTGTTTTTCTTCATTGGTGATCGTTAAGAAGATTATATTACTCGGTATAAATTATTCGACGTTATTGTCAGAAAGTAAGCAATATTTGTTATTGTCTAGAATTGAAGCCATAGTTTTAGGTTATTTCTTCAAGACTGTTTTGTTTAAATAGAGCTACCAGATCGTGCTCTGTAAAACCGAAAGAGTGCCAGCACAAATTCAGACGAAAAAACAACTTGCTCTTGTCCTCGGCAATAAAACGTCGCTGTGTGTAATGCTCCTTCTGATGTGCGTTCCATTACTTGTTTATATTCCTATGAAGCTCAAACTTAAGTTTAAATATAGTGATGATTTTGTATGATATCTACTCTATCATTTCATTAATACTAACCTACATAATCGGCATAGAGCATTGGTCTTACTCAATAAATAGTGCAATAATGAAAACAATTTTTTCAGTTGTCTATTTGAGGGAGTGCCATAAAGATTGCAAGTTAGTTGTGTGCAACCATTTTTCAGTAATAAATGACTATACGAGTGCTAGGGCTTGATTTGCAGTAGTTGTGCTATTCTGTTGTTTTCTCTGCCATGATAATGTCACAGAGATACCACGGATCATGACATGCGTCATTGTCGATAAGCATCCTCCTATACCATTCAATCAGTGACAGCCTCGTCTCAAGCAGTTAATGTAGTTTGGAATCTACAACAATTTTATACCGCGAACAGCGACGAGGGTGCGTAACAGATAATTACGCTGTACTTAAAGAACTGTATTAACATGATCTAGAATATAACGTGATATTTGTGGTTGTTCAGATTATCGGATAACGATTATTTTCATACGACAGCACTGCCACCAGAGATTGCCGATGGGGATTTTACGATACCACTTAGGTCATTCAGCTCTAACGGATTAGAAGGCTGCTGGATTGTTTAATATGTGACAGTTAAACTTCGTGACCGTGTTTAGATATTGCAATTGCATAATATCCACGAGGCCTACAGTACAGCTTAAATCTGTCGTAGGATATTCACAAATGTATTTTCACAAATGTTGGCAGACAGAGTACGAGTGTGAAATGTAGCTCATTTGTGGTAACTAAGACAAATCCCATCGATCCCATGAAATAGACAATAACAACCAACAGCTGAATCGATCGAGCAGATAAAAAACAAGTATCAAGAAATCGAACAAAACAGCCAACTGAATTAATCGAGTAGATACAGAGAGTGCCATAAAACACCCTTAGAGCATATATGTTGTCACAGCAGTTCAGTTGAGCTTAAGTGGAAAACATTTGAATGGCATTCCATGTAGCAACAATGAAAAGTGACATGCAATATCACCTTAACAATTAGATATTCCGCCATGAAAGGTACCTTCCCTCTTGCTTTAGGCAACCTGGTGCTCCCAGTCCGAAGTGCATTGGCACAACAGGCCCGCCCTACCATTATTGGATTTCATTAACCTGTTAACTTAATGAAAGACTTGATTTGACAACCGAGATGTATGATTGGATAGATCGGCGGCGTATTCTACGTCCTAATTATTTACAAATCACAGCTCCGAAAGTTACCCAAGCCCGATTAAACGAAACTTTTGTAATTCATAACGAGCTAATAAGCAATCGATAGATCTCGTCAAGCGCCACGAGACGCATTAGTTGAATGTCAAAATGGCTCTCATAATTAACTCGATGCCAAGAGTTAACCCCTGTTGCTTATTTTAGAATATTATGTTTTACAATTATTCACTATAAAGAGAGTATGTTAATTAGTAGCATGAAAATACTTTGCTAATCATAAAATCAAAATCATTTCGATGGCTTGCAAATTAAGACTACCAATAATAAGATTCAGCTCTATC
>CM067351.1:53214261-53244261 GCA_034190875.2 Urechis unicinctus | reverse complement strand
TAGTAATTTGCCAACGGAACTTCCCTAAGGAATGTTTAACATACACTACATATGCCTCGCAATGGCGCTAGGGACAAGAACAAATATTCAGCGACTGCTAATAATGTTTTGTTTTCTGTGCCAGACTATATAGGATAAGTAACAGCTCATCTTTCGCAAACAGCTTCATCAATTTCGAGAAGACATGCTTTTTCTAGAAGAAGCAATTACTGCAAATGATAAATGCGGCATCAAATCACGCAACGTTGCTGACTCCTCAGAGACGGTCCTCGATTGATCACCGTTTAACAATTGTTGGAGATCAAACATTGTAGACTAAGTGTTGGGGGACAATTAAGTTGAACAGCAGGTTGCCTTTGAAGTGTACATTTGCTACATACCATGCTACAACGGTATACAACGTTGGGATTATAATACTGTCATAATACTCTTGAATTCAGGTGAAATGTTCTAAACAGCTGATAAAAAAATAGCATTATTTTCTCTTCCACTTTATTATCGGTTTGCTACTGTTGACAACGTGAACTTGTCAATAGCCGAGCACGCGTTTTAACGCATATATGGGATCGTGACTAAGGTAACTTAAACAATGAACCAGAATAAAGAAATGCCAACGATATATAACTCAAATTATCATGTGACACGATAAAAACGAGAAAGTCCATATGAACACACTTGTCAATTTCATTCCCTCAAACGGTTATCTGTGTGAATTCGGTTTGCTTCTAATTAGCGATGTAACCAAACGTAATGAACAATTGTTACTTGCAACATGTGTCAGGCCTCTGTTGAGTGACGTTAACCACTCAACCCATTGTCAGCATTCCACACTTCGCCAACGCTGTATTCGATTGAGTTATTAATTTGATTTGCATTGTGAATTTGTACACGTTAAATTGTACTTGCATTATTTTGGAAAACATAGTACTGCAAATATTGGTTTTGGCACAGTCTCTTCTATACACTTTGTTATCTGCTACATGCACAGAAACTGTACAATCGATCTGCATAAAAATTAACATTCCAATAACATAAAGTTTGAGCTCGCATTGGTGATATGTGACCTGAGATCGTTACTGCCTTCTCTCTTTTTCAGGCTGTGAATACATGCAACATGCTTGACAACAATATATTCTGTCGCTTTGAACGAAAGATATTTGAAAAGTTAGAAAACAATAACACACATCCAATACACAAAGCATGAAAATCTAAATATAAGTGCTTCCATAAACTAGATGTCATTTTATATTCGTCCGTTTTTGGTGAGTTTATTGATCGTTTACGTTGCGTATTATATGACGTCTGTACATTTACTACATGCTTGCGTAAAAGATAAAAGCATGTGGTACGCCGTCGTTAACGGATGCTGCTTTAGAGTATTTGCTGCAACAACAAATAAAGACATATTCAAATAAACAGTATTTTGTTTTTATGACGATATTTTGAAATAAGTGCCGAAGGCAAGACTTCTTTCAAGATGCAGGGTAGGCGGCGTGACTTTTGTCAAAGCGACAAGTTTTCTCTCAATACATATATGGTGTCATTCAGTATGACAGCATATATATTTGCCTGAGCTCTGTGTTATATCAATTATGAACTTTTCTATCGAACTACTTGCAGAGTATTAATGCAAGTTTGTTTTGAACGTTGTGTGAATTATATGCTACCATCAAAGTAATACAGCATGGGATTATGCTTTCATTAAGAGACATAATGGTACGTACTTTACCCGTTGAATCAACATTGTGTAAGAGTCGAGATGGCACCTCCCCTTCCCCTTAGTCAAAACCAATCTTTAGAAATGGAAAAACCCCTTACATGGCACAAGACGTTTAGATCATGATGTAAGGCTCTGTTTATTGTAGCTTTTCTAATAAGGTCATGACTCAATTTAATGTGTTGGTCCGCGGCTTGTCTATTCTGTCCCATTTTACCAATCAGCGAATTTACCTCTAGTGCGCAGTGCAGACGTTATCGGCATGACCAGACGCAGACGCACAAAAACAGTGAAGCATACTAAATCTGGAAACCTGATATTGTTGACAGTATTCTCATTACTGACTCGATTCTGTTGTCAGAAGTATCAATAAATGATCGCACACCAGAAGGACTTGCGCTGAAAACGATGTCTAAGCTCGATATATTCCAGAAGAGTGTAGTTGCATCGTCATATCTAGGGACATTTTTTAAGCTTCTATCGCTAATAATGTCTCGGTTTGGCCGTTCTTCATTATATCATATTGTAATGCACTGTATCTAAAGCAAGACTTGTGGCAAAATTCAAGGAAAATGACAATTCTTCTGTCAAGATGACTGGCAGCGGCAAATAAAGTCTATGACAAGAAGCTTGACGCAGTAATTGTTGTGTTGAGACTTGGTGCGCCAAAGTAATGTGCGTAAGCGAAGGTAAGGCATGACAAGGTAAGAATGAACGTGGCTACGAAACGTGCTTGGGCGTGGCAAGGCTGGCTGAGGTGTGGCAAAAAAAGACTGTGCTTGGAATGCAGACGTGGCCATAACACGGCATACTTCCAGATGTATGTATGTATGTATGTATATGTATGTATGTATGTATGTATGTATGTATGTATGTATGTATGTATGTATGTATGTATGTATGTATGTATGTATGTATGTATGTATGTGTATGTATGTATGTATGTATGTATGTATGTATGTATGTATGTATGTATGTATGTATGTATGTATGTATGTATGTATGTATGTATGTATGTGTATGTATGTATGTATGTATGTATGTATGTATGTATGTATGTATGTATGTATGTATGTATGTATGTATGTATGTATGTATGTATGTATGTATGTATGTATGTATGTATGTATGTATGTATGTATGTATGTATGTATGTATGTATGCATGCATGCGTAAATGTATGTATATGTGCATGCATGCATGAGTAAATGTATGAATATATGTATGCATGTATGTATGAATGTAGGCGGTAATTATTGTATGTACTCGTTACTTCGTATCACAGAATAACGAATATCTTAGACGATTCATGTT
This sequence comes from Urechis unicinctus, assembly GCA_034190875.2. Lineage (NCBI taxonomy): Eukaryota > Metazoa > Annelida > Polychaeta > Xenopneusta > Urechidae > Urechis > Urechis unicinctus. The sequence goes on along the minus strand of CM067351.1, from coordinate 53,241,230 downwards.
CCCGATATTATGGGCATTTTCTAATTACCTTTCTACATCCAATGACTTTTCGCATTGTGCAACCATTGTTTCGTTTATAGACTATTTTTTGAAGGATAAATTGGTATGCATAAATAAAAGCATTTGCGCGCAAAGTGTATTATTCTGTAACAAAAATCGGAAAAATAGATACGACAACAATTTAATCGCATGACTTACGAGGACAATCATTTCAGCTGCCATTGCCAATATAAAGGTTATTGTCATAAAACACTTCCTTAAAACACTTCCTTAAAACGATGCGATAGGATACATTAACTCCAGGGATCGTATTCCGCCATATCTATGTACTTTGGCCGGCATCTGGCTTCGCTACCTGTGTTTTGCCTAGAACAAGTCGTCTTTGCACGCAATGAATGATGAGCCGGTAATCATCTGCATTTGTCACCTTAATGTTGTTCATAGGCAATCATTCAACGCGAAGCCTACGGAGTTGTTTCTTTTGTGTGAGTACAACGAACGCCTTGGCGCAATTCAATGGATGACCATCATGTTATGTACGAAACATAACAACTAACAATCAAGATTTTTCCATGACTTCTTTTGCAATGTATATCAATAGATATAGATAGCTTTGTTTGAGTATGTTTGAAGTTTAAGGTGTCAATATCGCTAGTGAAATATAAGAAGCAATCGGAAGTGTTTATCAATTTGCCAATCACATAGTAAGGTAACTGTCAAAGATGAGCCCCATGGCTCTTGATTTATTAGGTTTGTAATTCAATGGCTACCAGACTTTCCACAGTGTTTGTGTAAAAAATTGTAACGCGAGTTTGCATAGCACTCCTATTTTTCATTGTATAAAATCGTACCATATTGAAAAGTTCTCGTAAATTAACGATGTTACACCCGACATCATAGTTGTAATATGTACACCACTAAGTTAAGAAGGGATGGGAATTATCCATAAAAGATAAAGTTTTATCTGATATGATAACGCCAATAGTTAACTGAATATGCATCCATTCAGCAGTTGATTCTGGCGCTGTGGCCTTTCCAACGGGTTATTAGGTCTCCACCAATACCATCCTGCCAACTAACGCGGTAGCTGCTAGGTTGGCTGTTTATAGACGCATACTGTCGAGCGGCCTTAAGCTGCTACAGGGCATGTCATGCCGGAGATTGCCTTTCGAGCAAAATGCTTTCCACTGAAATGGACGCCACGTTGTCGTGATGCTGCAGAAGTGCAACTATTGTATTACTCGTTTGAGATGGTCTTGATGGTTAAACGGGATTAGCTTTAATCCGATTGTAGGGTCTCTGATAAGAGAGACTAATGTCAAACCCCAAGTTCCTTTAGCACACTGAAAGCTAGAAAAGCTCACTAAGCCGAAGCAGATGCGGTCGTTTTAACACCTTGGGTGATTATCGAGGAAGAAGAAGTGAGGTGGGTTTCCAATTATTGTGGGCGCGATTTAATTAGTAGAGTGTACGATTTAGCGTAACAAATGACTTACTTCCGCCACCCCAATCTTATTTAATCATCTATTCAGAGGTTAATGTGGTCGAAAATATATATACCATACTCAGGAATATTTACTTTCTGAAATTAATTGTCTAATATCGAGGAGTGTCAAAAAGGCACGGTGGGTAAGGGACTCATGTGAATCGGTATTTATGACTCAGTCGAATGTGAAATTCATTCATCATTGACTTTGTGTAGTTCAAGTATGCATTGTGCACATATCTCTTCGTCGGTTAGCCGTTTTGTTGAAAATCCCACGCCTCATAGTGCCCATTAAAAATATCTGTATCAAACACTTTATTGGCAGGCTCATACGTATGAAGCTACTGCTCAGCGTCAGTAATCTGTATTACTTCTCGAAGCAATAATAATGGCGCAGTGTTTCGTTTGTTTGGCACTCGCTTACGAATGCGTGTGACCGCTCAATGAAAGGTTTTAAGTAACATCCCTTTACAGGATGTGAGCATTGACAGCTGCATTATCCACTGATGAATTTGTTGTCTGACCTTGACGGCATAATTGCGAATGCATTAGAAAGTATATAGAGCGTAAGCGCACCACACTAAGTACACACCAGTAAGAGTATCAATATTAATGTAATAACTTTCCTAAAAGTTATGCAATTCATCTCATCATTCATTTTATAGGTAAGTGGTGTTCAGTCATGACTCTGTCGCAAAGGAGGTAGTTAACTGTTTGAACCTTATTCTGTTATTACTTTGGATGAAGCACCTTGTACTTCACACATGCAAACAGGTATATCTACGCTCAAATTGCATATTTAATTTAGTTGCAAACACTAGACCAAACATATTATTTCGATACTATTGATTGATACTTTGATGCTATTTTAAACAAAAATATACATGTATTTGTGCGGAAATTACTTTTTATCACTCGCATGTATGAATAATTTGTGCAAAACTGATCAGCAAAATTAAGCACGAACCCGAATTCATGAAATGCGGAGTCGTAAAGGGCAGAAGGGCCGCGCGTCTACCCATAATCAATTCAAAATGTGCTGTCTAAGTTTGTTAAGGGTAATCTGCGCCTCAAGAGCTATTCGTAAAATTGCTATTTTACTTCTATATTTTCATTCTCCTATGCCCGGGGTTGCGAATTATGAGACCTGTTACCCGCTGTCTTTGTTATACTAAGTAAGGTTTAGAACATTTAGTTCGGGCATGCATCTACCATGTAATGTAATTAATCGTAGTCATTACTTAGCCAAACCTCATTTTCATCCAGGGGGTGAATTAAGGGTCTTGCGTCAACTACCAATCATGATGATATACACCTCACACCTTGACGCTCATCTATCACGTCCAATACCCAGTTACTGGTCGTGCTGCTGACACCCTCTGGTATAATTTTTTAACACTCGCTATCATTTGTATTGAACTGCGCTTGCCAGGTAGTTATCGCCAATTATTAGTAGCAGGGTTATTCTAATACAGACATTCAATTGGAGCCGACAGTCTGATTTGAAATCATATGCTCTCGTAGTCTTAAATGAATAAGCACCACAGGCTTTGGATAGCAATGATATTTGACACGATTTACCATGGCATTGTACGTAAAAACACGCATGTTATGGTCTTCATCGAATAGTTTGAGAACGGATTAAAAGTAGTTTGACTCATCGGAGAGAGTAAATCTATTGTATTCGACCAATCTCTCTGTGCACCATAACAAAATGTAGATGGTTGGATGTTTCGTAGCAAGAGCCTATTGACAAGAAATAAATAGTTACTATCATGCACTATTTAATAGGTCACACATAATGTAATGAGTATATCGCGCGTCATATGATATTAGCTCACACAACCCGTGTAGCAAAGATATGAATACATTTTGTTGATGTCTGAACCAAGACAATTACCTGGAGATGAGTTTATGTAAGTGTGAAACTGCTATATGCGTTGTTTATTTCTAACCCTTACTAGCACGACGCACAAATATGTCAGCGGCAAAAAAATCTGATGCATCTCTTTCCATCCTGTAAAATTAATTGAGTTATAAAAATGTTTGTTCGATGTAAAGTATAAACATTGGAAATGAATTCCTCTAATGCCAGACGTTCACTGACATTAATCTTACACTTCGTGACCTCTTCAGTCCGGGAGCTTTGCGTTAAATGATTTAACTAAACATAAGTAGGAGCCAATCCAGTTTTATGTGCTATCGGCGATTGCGTTTTGCAAATGGAAAAGGTGATTCTACAACACAGAAATTAAAACGTTCGCCGCGTCATGTATGACCGACCTATACACGGCTAGGCTTCGATGACATTGTGGACCTACATCATGTAGTGATGGGCTATCGATCAAAGTGCTTGCATCTACTGTGACTTTTTTGTGCAGTCGCCCAGACAAGCAAAAACTTAGCAGACAGGTTATCCTGTGTCTAAGTAATCGATAGAATATAATTAATTTAACTCTTTGCTGTGAAATTACTACTTATCACATTAAACAAGATAAACTATTATCATGATTGCTATTGATATTACTATTTTCAAGGAATTCATTTTAGCAATAAACATCGGTGCCACAAAAGCTAATGCATCTTTCATAAGCAATTACTAAGGCATATGTCACCACCTATATTTGCGGTTAAGACCTTGTTGAGACCATCATGCTGTATGACCATACTTGTCATAGTCATGGAAATGTCATCCTTACTTTGACGTCTGATGAAACATTCTTATAACCTTGCTTATTTGAGAACGGCTTATTCCTACGTTGTAGTACTGCAGCATTTGTCGTGATAGTGCATAGATTAATCTTTCATTCCGGAGTTGCTTGCCTTTTAAGATAGAAAACTATCAGAGTTCAGTACCCTGGTCTGCATACAGAAGTGCGTAGCTCAAGTGATATTCCCGTCACAACACCACATGCAGAAATAGGTAAAATTCTAGCTACTTGATAATCCATATTATTTGGCAATGTCGTTTGTTAAGATGAAACAAAACGGTTGAAATGGGTGCTTCCAGTCGTATGGCCCTTCATGTAGTTGCTCCAACAAGCAATAACGATTAGAGCAGAGTAAGAGAGAATCACATTACCACAGGGGATGCATATTGCATGTCATAGGTCACCTCAAGGCAACAGTCTTCATCTAATGCCCTGAGGGTCCCGGGTATACAAGGCAATACCCGGGCATACGTCCGAGTCGTCCGCCCGTTTGGCGCTATCTTTGGCCGCTCTCTCTTACTTACTTGCCAGGTGTTGTCGGATTATCCCTGCGCTAGCGAGGACCGCTGTGCGCTGGATGTTTCCAACCAACCGTTTCTTGTCTCTTACCAGAGGAAACCCTTCCAGCTCCTTCTCCAGACTGTCTACATTGCCTAGGTTCCCAACCACTATGGGCACGACTTGCTTGGTATAGCCAGACGTCCTAGCCATATTTGCTGCGAGCTCGAAGTACCGTGCTCGCTTCTCAGCAGTTCGGTCATGCACCAAGTGATCGAGTGCCACAGCAATTTCAACAATATAGATCCGGCCCACTTTCTTGTCCCAGAGCAATAAGTCGGGTCTTCGGTGCTCCATCCGCTTTGTGGTTGTCAGACATATATCCCAGACTAGCTTGTACTCTTCGTTTTCTACTACATCTGGTACTTCCGTCCAACTTCCTTTGGCGGGGGCTCCTACTAACCCTGTCTCTGTTGCGAGCTGGTACTGGACCTGTCTACATACTGAGTCATGCTTCTCTTTGTAGGTCGAGAAGTTATGGGTAGGGCATTTTGCCAAGATGTGGTCGAGGGTTTCCTGTCCCTCTTTGCACACCCTGCACGTTGTTGAGCCTTGGTGCACCCCTATTTTCTTGCAGTGTACTCTTGTTCGAGTCACGTGGTCCTGTGCCGCCAAGATATAGGCTGTTGACCTAGCGTCGACTCTCCCCTCCTTCAACCATCTGTACGTGTCGTCCGAGAGGCATGTTTTTCTGAACTCACCGTGCTGTTTGTTCCCACGGAACTCCAGCCATTCTGTCTTTTGTCCCTCCCTGAGCTGTTTGGTTGTTGGAATCTCTTCCAGTACTGGTACTGGTCCCTGAGCCTTCCATACCTTCTTCGCTCGTTGCAACAGAGTTGCTCGGTCAGGCAGTCGCTTACACATGCTCTCAAGTACGTCTCGCACTTCAAGTATCAATGGGTTTAGGCTCCCTAGAACGCATCTAGACAAGGATGCTAAAGCCACTTGGTATTCAACCCTGAGGCTCTTGCGATTTCCAGTTCATCTAACTGCTTGATATTCCACACTTCTGTTGCCAGGATGTACGCCAGTTTGCCGACTGCCCTCCAAATGTAGGCTAACGCTTTGTTGCCGACGTTCAGTTTTGACTTGAATATCCGCTCGACATCAGCCTTAAACTCTGCGGCTAGTCTGTCCGTCACTTCTTCCTCAGCTATCTCAAGCAGTTGTGGAACCCCCATGTAGGTATAGGAGTCCCCCTTCTTCAATACTCGCAGCCCTTCTCGTCCTTTAACTTGGCCTTTCCCACTGTCAACTTTCCCACGGGTCAGCCTGGCTGTAGCGCATTTTTCCATTCCTAAGCGCATTCCGATAGCTTTTGATACGCGGACTACTGTCGAATGAAACGCCAGAGCTTGGCTCGGGTCGGTCCATATCTTCAGGTCGTCCATGTAGAACGCATGATTGACCGGACCTCCGTTAGACCCTCTGCATTTATATCCTTGCAGTTTGTTCAGAACCACAATCTCTAGAGTGTGAATAATGGATTAGTATCTGTGTCACATGTCACTACAACTACATGCTGCTTGTTTGAAGGGATCGTTCTGTCAATAATAAAATCTAAGAAGCAAGTATTTATCAAGCGTTGGAAATATTGTTTGTTATGCACTGAGCTGTTACAATTCAAGGTAGCATTATAGAATAAACACACGTATGACGTTCTCCATTAAATATGGTAAGTTTCATTGATCAGATAATGTAACAACCTGAATGTAACACTTATATCATAGTGAAGATTTAAGAATAGTCAAGTTTGTCAATAGCTTCCTGTCAAGTGCGTTCACAGTTGCTATCCTAAATCAAATAGTATATTTGTATCACAAGATGTTGCAGTTGGTGGTACATGATATATTTGATGTTTTTGAAATATTGCTCTTGTGAAGGTCTCCTATAGATTACTCAATATTGACTAGGCGTTTCTCTACTCTGTCGAACGTAAATAATGTCGACAACTCTATCAGAAGGCAGCTTTGCTCCTCTTTTTTCTTCTCTGTCTTCTTATCTTACTCGTCGCCTTCATCCTACTAATCCGCGTCTTTCCCCTCCTCCTCCTACACTACAACATCCCCCTCTTTGCTCATGCATTATTTCGTCCCCGCCCACTCCTCTTTTTCCTGTTTCATTTTTTTCCTTACTTCTCCACCTCCAACTACTCCCAGTTTATCCTTTGTGGCAGCAAAGAGCTCATAGCTGAATATGCAAATGAGCAAATTGTTGGACTTTCTACAAATTTATTTAACGCGTATGGGACTTTTGACCAAGCGTCTCGGACATCTGCCACTTGAGTCCACGAATATATCTTGTCATGCCCGATACAGTCTCGCACTTGCTCGTCCACACGGAATTTATGAAGGTTTCCTACTGTTGTCTAACACCTATAGCTCAGATGGTGTGGCTAAAGAAGTAATACGATGTAATTTTCTGATTTGGTTCTGGGCGGCTTTACATGCGAAAGCCAACTTGCACCTGCATAACTTTTGTGTGACAGCTTTATGATATATTTCACTCATTTGGCATCATGTATATTGTAGAATTATCAATAACTCGTAGCGAATAAACATAAATCTCGTCAGATTATGACAAAGTAGCTTGACAAGCATGTTTTCCTCCAAAACAATATCAGTTAAAAATCGATCCATCACATAATCAATCCGCTGTCATGTTAGCAATTACCCAACTGATCCTAAGGTAACAAAACAAGATCCTTTTGTAGACTTATGGGTCGAGCACTTTGCAACGGTTATTATAGTTGTCTCTCCGTATTTAAATGCAGCTACTCTCTATAAAGAATCAATAACTAAGGAACGCACAGATCCGTTCACTCTTTCCATTAATTAATTACTATATCATCAGATGGTGGGACGTGGATAAATCTGTAAATGGGCGATAGGTATACCAACAATGCTGTCAATAATTGCATGTAACCGCCATAATATACATACATCTACGTACTACATGATCAGATGGGTCTTCGTCATTCTGAGGCTACGCGTAGGAAATGTGCGGACCCAAGATAGCAAGAGATTATCACGCCCGCCACATTTGGTAGCATACAACCTTTTATATTATATGCCACTCTCTAATATAAGGACAGAGTTGCTGTTCTCAGTCATTTATGCTAATTCTGAATACTTAACAATTTGGACACAAGGTTTAAGCATGCACACAATGCTTCTGTCCTACCACAATATAAATGCCAATCGACAAACATTGGTTTGGCGTTTAGCATTCAATTAAAAACCTCGAAATAATGTTTCAAAGGGTTGTGGGTTACTGAGGGGTTATGTATTGTAACAATGCACTATTTTTGACATAGAGAACTATAATATGAGCTAACGTGTGACTCTTGCATGTCTATCTTTTCACTTAGTGATGAGGGGCGCGCATTAATCTAGGCAAAACGGTAAATAATGCTTGTAATTAAACCGCTTTACGTAACCTTTGTCAATAGCCTGGTCAAATTTGAACTCTCGCAATACTGCAATCGAAATGCAAAGATTTACTTTATGCTAGACTAATGTCCCTTTTATGATTGGATAGCAATATATAACGAATAAAGAATACCATCACAACAGATAAGTCGGCATTTCTAGTAGAACTGCACCTCACGCGTTGTTTAATTCTCCAAAGGTAGACAATTAACTCCTAGCTCATACCACTAACATTGCTGTCAGACACAATAGTGATTAGCTTGGTTTACTTGTACGTTGATAGTATCAGAAATTAAATCAAGCCGTTATTAAGATCACAGCGAGCTTTATTTACATGGACAACGTAAAGAGACGACTCGGCAAAAGTTGGTTCTGCTAAAGCCCTCCAATCATACTAATCACTGTATAAGCCCAGAGTGGCATATACATTATTATCCATATCAACGCAAGTTAAGAAGGCTACTGACCATACAAATATCGTCATTTGACCAAACGCTAGCTGCTCGTTAATTAATGTGCAGATTATAGAGCTGCCTATTATGTTAGCGCGTATAGGGCTCTCGTATGCAATACAAGCGCATTTGCAAGCTGAGGGATTCATATGCATGCATTTGTCATTTGTATAAAAAATTACCGATTTAATGTGACAGACATCCAGAAAATTTTTCATATAATGTCCACTTTGTTATCTCTAACTACTGTTCGTTTGCTGTTAAGAATTTATAAAGCTGACAAATCTTTTATCTTGAATATACAAGCTTTCACGGGAAAGCTGTGACCTTTATAGCAGATTCGCAAAGACGCTTGAGCACTTTGATGACTTCATATTTGTTTTTGCCACTGCTACTCTTCTATGACAGGTTAATCACCAACGGACGCATATATATAAATATATATATATATATATATATATATATATATATATATATATATAGATATATATATATATATATATAGAGAGATATAGATATATATATATATATATATATATATATATATATATATATATATATATATATATAGATCGAGACATATATATACATATATACATATATATATATATATATATATATATAGATATATCTATATATCTATCTATATCTAGATATATATATCTATATATATATATATATATATATATATATATCTATATATATATATATATATATATATATATATATATATATATATATATAGCATAAACAATACATTTGCGGGACAATCCGCACTCGGGGTATGTAGATAAATTGTAGTTGGTTGCCAATCCTAATGCGGTTTGTCCCCATTGAAACCTCATCATGGGGTAGTCAATTGCCAGTTTTTATCATGTCGTTCTCTTTTCTATTCGATAGTTCTGCTCATGCGATCTTACGCTTTTGTTTGTTTTGAACTGCTACGTTACTGGAGTTGTTTCTGTGTGTTACATTTTCTGGGGAGTGGCTGCTCGCCGAGTTACAGTGTTTCTGACTTGGGCCACACCCCCGGATACATGAATCATTACACGATTAAGAAATAGAGATTATTATACTTATAATTACAAAGCCCATAAATTTCATATAGTGATATGGTACCAGACAACCCCTGTAGCTTCTGGTATACATTTCATTGATATGTCTCTATTCTATGCCGTAATGTATTGATACCCTTTTTGTAACTGTATGGTCCTCTATGATAGTAGGCATAGTTATATGAAATGGACGCTACATGATATCCAGTATCATTTCAGGGGTCAGTCCATGTCAAGTTTAACATCACAATTGCGTGTTATTCTTTAAATACACAATCTTTTACGACACAAGCACGTTTTCAAGTTCCCTGTTGTTGATAGAGAGTTATAAATTGTGTGTGAGGATTTGAATGACATCATACAGGCTGCTGATCATTGAGCATGTCGCATAGCAGCGTATATGGTCATATTTACTCTTGGTTATTAAGAATACGCTACATGTCCTGAGTAACAGAGTTGCGTTGGCTTTGTTAGTATCAGTGCAATTGCTTGGGGACAGTAATAGACTATACTCTATAGTTAGTATACCGATGCAGGGACATATGCATCCTTTGCAAACGTGCAAAGCAGTGATCACCACGCGTGTAAATAAAATTATCCTGCAGCAAAAGTCAAATTCCAATTACTCCGTCTAGCTAAGTGAGCAATATTTCTTTTCGTGATGCTTGCTATATATTTTATCGATTACATAGACCATTCATCTGTGAGCAAAACACGGTATGTTACATAGAATGTTAAAGGGAGAAATGACAAGTTCGATAATGAATTGGGAAAAACTGCATCTTTAGGTGTCACAAAAATACAAATTCCTATTCCAACAGGGCACACATATAGAATATTAAGATATTAACATAATCCTACAACTAGAGCAGCACATTTTAGATAAAAGCACTGCAAAGACGGTCGCATATTTAAAAAGTTGACAGACATAAAGGAAAGAGGGCTTTGACCGAGCACAATCTTCCTAAACGCCGCAGTCGTTTCCTTGAAGTAGTCGTAATTAATAGCCCTGATTGTATGCTAGTACAGTTTCTGGCCATTATAAACGTAACCATAACTCCTCAATCTATTACCAATAACTCAGCGCAATCAGCATGCGAAGCCTAAATGTTCCCAAACTTTCTGCTATCAATTACCTGAACTGTTAGCAATGGACGATGTTTACTCGCCTCTTCCAGTCGTAAATAACCAAATTGTCTGCGTCACGTTCCGCTCTAGTAGAATATCATATTTAACATGAACGCAGAGGTCAGCTCAGATGATACTCGATTGTGAATATTATCCAGAAAATGCCAAGCCCCGCGGCAATAATGTTCCTCGTCGAAGTGTAGAATTACGATTAGCTATCGGAATGTCGCACAAATACCATAATTCATTTTTCTTAACCATATTGAGCAAATAAAACCCAAATGTACATATTCTGGTTTTGTGTCAGTCGAGTTTGGGAAATCTTACGATAAGGATTAGTCTGAAGCCTATATACCCTATACTTTGAACTGCATGTCATGAAATAATATACAATATGCTCTTGTGTCGGGCGGTTTTCTCTCGGGTTAGAAATATTCACTTGGTTTGGTACCGTTAGTTTTGCATTGTTATGGTCAAACGAGGCTTCAAGCAATAGACGATTAATTGGTGGAGGTATCTTTACGCGAAATACAGACTTCTTTATTATTTTGTGTGTTCTGTGGGTCAACAAATGTCAAATACCAAAGCACCTGGGCGTTGCACTAATCGTCAAATTGCCAGGCTCTAATGTCAAATAAATTGCACATACTCAGTAATATGTGTTTATGATGGGTGCATGTAACCGATATCTAAGTGCTCCATTTCCGAGTAGTATTGCTTTATATCGATCTAATAAGTTGATTCCGTATTCACTATCGTGCTTGTATAATGCAATGGTTTATAACATCGTATAGATCAGGTTTTGTGCAACCAAATATTTTGAATAATCAACGAGCAGTAAAAAAATTGCAGTTGGGCGCTGTCTAAATCGATTAAGTATATAATAAGCAAGTTACGTGTCAGGATCTTAAAACGTGTCTGATTGTTCCAGTTACATTATAGACAATTTATGATAACGCACTGATCCTCACGAATAGCCGACAGAATGGTAGCAAGTTATAGCAGTTGAGCGCGTGTGTCAATGATGATCTGCTATCACAAGGGAAGGTATGTCATTTCAGTGCAATTGCATCCTCACAAGCTCGTATTAATAGAAACAGAGGTGAAGAAAGGGCAGAGTTTGTAATATGACTTAAGACTGGCAGAAACCGAATGAATGGCGACATTTTAAAGCCAAGAGCACTCAATTCAAAAGGTCAAACAGTAAGGTTATGTGGAATCACTTTTCTCTTGTCACCTTTAAGATCGCACGTTAGCAGACAACGATTAGCCATTTGGTAAGAAAATTTAAGATGTAACGCCAAAATCGGCCAAAACGTCTAAGTTAAAGTGGTGCAGTATCAAATCGCCTCAAAATGTAAATCTACACGGTTGGTTTTTTACCTTTGTGTAAGTGAAGTAAAAAACTAAAGTATGGCATTTAAAATTGGTGCATTATTCCGACGAAAGTCTGTCAGATCTTTGGAGCTTGGCATTGGCTTCTGCTTAGTAGAACCAGATCCTGAGCAATTGTGAATTTTTTCTTATGCAACCCTTTTTTGGATCGAAATCAACGGCTTGTTTAGCGACATGGTTTATGCATTAAACCATGTTAACTTGTTCGAAAGGACTGTTGCTGACATTGGTTGCGCAATGGGCCAGCTGTATCAAGGTATAACAGAATTTGGTGAGCAATTTATATTTCATCCTGTTTAGTAAGCAATGTAAGCAATATCCATATTCTGTCAAGCATCCAAGCCATTTTAACGGTCGTATCCGGTTTATATATGGTCAACTAACGCAAATACACACGTGTCGTGCAATTACAATGGTTTATACTCATTATGTTTATGCATTTCATTTATATCATAATACTGCTCCATGATCTTAGTATATTTCGCATGTGATTGCCATCCTGGCAGACATACCGGAAGGCTATGATGTGACGTTCCGACTATGGATGCATCTGAATCATAGTGATTATTTAGTGTCCGTGGCTCATAGTGGCTGTGTATCTTAATAGCTGCTAATGCTAGAAGAATCTGGTGAAGTATTCGCGCGATATCAGACTTAAGTGTAGATTTCCTTCATTATCGATTTGACAATATATTGACTTGATTGACTTGAATGTTCAGCGTATGTTGTGCATGCGTGATATTAAAACTATTTTGTCCAAAAACTAAAGTAACATATTTAACTCGTGCCATAGGCTGGTATTTTACAAACAATCTACCATGTGAAAATCAATTTACCCGTGATTTTGGGTGTTTAACTATGATGATTTGTTAAAAAGTTGCCCAAATGCCCTCGTGTGCATTAGAAGGTGAGTTATGCATTTGCTTCACCATTTAATCAACTGATGCATAGCTAAAACAAAATTATAAGGACGTAAGCGGGAAAAAACACGATCGTAATGCAGTCTTCCAAGTAGCTAAAGCCTTACATGATACTATTGTAACGTATCAACCGTAATGGAGTGTTGCGCATACTATGGGATTTAATAGCTCGCTGAAAACAGCAGCCGGTAGGCAGATACTTTTCGACAATCCATGAAATTCTATCAAAAATGATGGGCCTCTCATCAAATGCGTCCATAAAAAGCGCTATTCTGTCTATCACTTAACATAAAATTAACCTTTTGGGTATAACTCTGTGAGTTGCCAACGGACAATCGTTACCACATATATGAATATGTTCACAACATACAATCACCTTTATGGATCACTGTTATCAACCAGTGAATCGCTAATATGTATTAAGACCGCCATGCTGCATCACTGGAGAATAACGGAATTCAATGTGTGCCACGTAAACACAAATCACTTGATCTCGATGCTAATTTTGGTCCAGTAAAGCAGAGAAATATATCTTTGTCCTTGCTAACCGGACGAAATAGTGTTGAATTGTGCGAAGGGTATTGTGCTTTGTTGCTATCTCGTAGTTAAACATGGTGGGATTGCTAACTGCTATATTCATGGCTATGCGAGAGAAACAAATTACCCAGCTAAGACAAAACTCTCTATACAAAATGTTAATGGCTATAGTGGAGCTCAAACTGGGGTGATGCATCAGGAGAAAATTGCTATTAAGAAACTGCCGCAAATACCAGCGTATACAGCAGCAAATGGAGCCGACTATTTTAAGCAATTAAATCAATCACACGCACGTTACCATATAATATGAGTAACTTGCGTGTAACATGTCGAGGTCTCTATGGGTGCAGACGTGACGATGAATGTAAGATACCCAGTCCCTATAGTGCTGATAAAGAAGGGCCACGTGACAATGCAAATGGACAGTTACTTGTGGTTTATGTTTGTAGAAGCGTGGGACGAGTTGAAAAAGCTCTACGGAACCCACGAGAGAGCAAAATTAATGGAGGAATATCTGACGGTGACATTGAGCCACCACCTGACCGAATCGTGTGCTGTTTCGAGGAGTGGCAAACAATTTACACTCAACTACCGCACGTGGAATTTGAAGAGGGGTTGAATTTTGTGACAGACCCCCAACAAAGAACCTTGTAGATCATCGATGATTTGATGCATGAAACTGACGAACGCGTTACTCGCCTATTCACCAAAGGGAGTCACCATGGCAATCTTAGCGTGTTGTATTTAGTACAAAATTTATTCGGAAAGAATAAAGAACATCGAACAATCAGTTTGAACGCTCATTATTTAGTTGTATTTAAGAACCCTCGGGACGCTTCACAAATCATGCATTTAGCCAAACAAATGTACCCGCGAAGCATCAAGTATGTACAAGAAGCCTTTTCGGATGCTGCTTCACAACCTCACGGTTATTTGTTTATCGATTTGAAGCAAGAAACGCCAGATCACTTACGGTATCGAACAGACGTACTACGACCCAATCAAGTTGTACACCTAAGAAAATAAATACGGGCGATCTCGGGCGAACGCCATTCTTATAGTTAGACATAGACCATAGTAGAGCGATACATTACGAGTGAGGGCTAAAGCCAAACCCTCTGTCAATAGGGCTTAGATTCACACGGCTGACAAAGAATTGATGAATTGTCTAACCCGACACAAACACGGTCTGCACGCTTTGATCTCACCTAAAACTAACGTCAAGAAAACGAACAGAGTATTACAAACTGGCGGTTTTCTCCCGGCGTTATTAGGACCTATTTTAGGCATCGCTGGTTCATTGTTAGGCGAGCTGTTCGGCTAATTATGGCTAAGAAAATGATACTGGTTGATCCCCGGGTGCTGTCAAGTACACGTTATCATCAAGCTCCCACTGTCGATGTGTTATCCAACTTGGATGCTGAGATGAGGGATGTCCTGAATCGTAGTGATTTATCAGAGGAGGCTAAAGTAGAATCTTACAACCAGATTTTAACAAAACACCGCGAGTATTACCGTCAGCACAGAACCCCGACACCTCTCACGACCTTAGCTAATGCCCCACCCCTCACACCTAAACAAGAAGATGTGTCTATTGCGGAAGTTGTGGAAACCATCCCTGATAAATTTCAGAAAAAAGGGCGTTTGTTATTAGAACGCCTTTGAAAAAACCCAGATGTGGGTTGGAATGAACGAGGGGAATTAACGATTAAAGGACAAGCTGTTAGTGGACCTAACGAGGTGGATTTGGTTAACGATGTGTTTAGACAACTTTGAACCAGAGGGTTGGAAAAGATTTGCCGAAGCGTGCGAGACTCAAACATTCCCCAAGATTTAGTAGGTCACCCCGATTGATGGAACTATATCCGACAGGGTGCGATGCGAATAGATAAAAGACCTGGTGAGGAGGAGGCTGGACGTCATGGAAAAGTTAAATGTGTATTTCGACCTCGAGACACCGGTCGCGTATGGAGGGGTGCAGCCATTGGTTACAGCTACGAAACTCAAAACAAAGGCAGTCAGACAATGGCTGGGTGAACAAGATGCCTATACATTACATAAACCGATCCGTTGTCGATTTCGAAGACGACGCGTCAAAGTCGGGGGGATTGACAATCAATGGCAAGCTGATTTAGTGGACATAGCTCGTTTAGCCAAACAGAACCAAGACATGAAATTTCTCTTGACCTGGGTGATACCACTAAAAAATAAAAACGGGCGACAGTTAGATTCGAGCCTTTGATGAGAGTATATTAAAACATGGGCGGAAGCCCCTGTGTTTACAGACCGATAAGGGTGGAGAATTTATCAACCGTTAATTTCAGAAATTTCTTAAATCACAGGGGATTCGCTTTTTTACCGCACACAACAAAGAAACCAGCTAGCATAGTCGAGCGGTTTAATTTTACTTTAAAAACTAAAATGTGGCGTTATTTTACCAAACAAAACACCAGTGTTTATCTACCGGTTCTGGCTTCATTGGTGAAAGGATACAACCTCAGCTATCACCACAGCATCAAGCACACCCCGATATCAGTCTTGTTGCGTAATCAAGAAGACACGTGGATGACATTATACGGGAAACGCTCTGATGGGGTCAAACGACCTCGGTATAATATCGGGGATCGTGTCCGCATCAGTCAAGCACGGGGTAAATTTAAAAAAGGTTACACTCCCAATTGGAGCGAGGAGTTGTTTCGGGTGGACAGCGTTCACTTCGGCTCCCTTATTGTGTATACGATAAAGAATGATAATAAAGAAGTATTAGAGAGAACATTTTGCACGGAAGAATTACAGAAAGTGAATGACAAAACATGGTATAGGGTTGAAAAAATTATCAAAGTACGTAAACGGAAAGGACAAAAACAATATTTTGTCAAGTGGTTTGGCTACTCGGCCAGTTTTAATAGTTGGGTCAGTGGTGTGGAGCTGTATAAAAACTGAGATTGGAAACAAAAGCGTCATTAGGATGGAAGATCAGAGAAGTGATCGGGTGTGGACCATATTTGGTCGAGATATTCCGAAAGCCGAAATCGTGTTTTTTACACAAATCCTCATTTTATATACCGTAATCATCGTCAGCATCTAAAATCTATCGGCGGGTAAAGGAGATAATAATTTGTGGACTGCTCTGTTAAGCAGTAGCTTAGGGTACATTATCCCCAACCCCACTTTGAAACATAAAGCGACGTCATGATTTTCTTTCTGACCCTGCCTTCCAACAGTTTAATGAATTATCACCCCAACAACACGTTGACGTGTTACTTTACTCAGTTGCTTAAACCCATACTATTAAAAGGTAATTGGGAAGTGAGATTAGCAGAAATTCAGTACCCTGTTTCCTGGTACAACATCGGGGAGAACGTGGGTTTTGTCATAGTGGATCAGCGAGCTGGGTACCATACGATAGACAGACACATGGAAGGAGATCCTATGGTCGAGTCCTTGGTCGTTCGCCTGACTCTGTGTTCCTACAGTGCTGATCAATTGATAGACACGCTCAATGTGCACATCTGCAAATCGCATCTCAGAGGTGTTGTTCGATTTCAATTCAATTCCCACTCACAGACTGTGAATGTAAAAATAACCGATCCCAAACATCAAGTTGTCATGACCGAAGGTCTTCGTCAAATATTGAGGTGTGAGGAATGTCTTTCCCTTTACGATTCTCAAACTGAATACAAGCCTAATGTAGTTCGAGGGTTCTACGCACTGTACGTCTATTGTAGTATAATTGAATCACAAGTGGTCGGTGACACGATGGCCCCCTTGTTACGCACAGTTCCCGTGGACTACGATAGGGTGCACAAAATGGCGACCCAGACATGCGAACAGATATTTTATTACCCTGTAGGCACCAAAAGCTTTTTTACCATAGAAATCGTTATAAGAGACGACACGGGTCAGTCCGTAGCATTCAAAGACGGCCATGTGATGGTGACTTTACATTTCCGTGAAACCAAGAAGAGCTTAATTTGAGTCTCAAGGCATCACCATCATGAGTTTCTTTCTGACCCTGCCTTCCAACAGTTCAATGAATTATCACCCCAACAACACGTTGACACGTTACTTTACTCGACTCTCCAAAGCAGTACTGTTGGAAGGGGCTTGGGAAGTAGATTAGCGGAAATTCAGTACCCTACACGTGGTACAATGTTTCTGAGGACGAGGGGTTTGTCATCATGGATCGCGTGGCTGGTGCGCTCAATCTCCCAGATGTCTGTTGCAGCGAGCGATATGAAATTGTGAGTGAATTTGCAGAGGCCTGTTCCAAATATTTTCAGATTACCCCTGGTTTTTATACGACCGGATCGTTGATAGATGTCTTTGCAGCCAAGTTAAAGGAGCAAAATGACGAGCGAGTGCGTCTCACCTACAATCGAACACAACAGACAGCAACTATGACCCTAGACAATGAGTCAGTTGTAGTTTAGATGGACGCGGGGTTGCATCAAAGACTCGGTTTTGAAATAGGGCTTTTGAGAATAATCAAGTCGGTCAGCACATTGTTGACCCTGATCGAGGTTTGTACGGACTTTATGTCAATTGCAATCTCATCGAAGCTCAGGTGGTAGGAGACACCGTGGTTCCCTTTCTGTGTTTTATTCCAATCGATCACCATTGTCGCGGGCAGTTGATTAACCCAACATATAAAAAGAAATTTTATTACCCGATAGCCACCAAGACATTTTCTACTATAGAAATCGATATAAGAGATGACAAGGGTCGACACATTCCATTCGAAACTGGTGAAGTGACAGTGAAAACCATGGCTGATATTTACATCCGGTATTACCTGAACCAAGCGGGTGGTGGACTTCCCGTGTTTTCCGGTGCCAGGAGTCAGCGTGGACATGGACTTGGAAGTGTTCTTGGGGGTCTGGCTAAAATGGTGTTACCGCTGGTTTGAAAAGTTTTACCTATCGTTAAAAAACACGCCTTGAAAACAGGAATGAGGGTGGTTGGAGATTTCTTGGGAGGGAACAATCTGCTAAGAAAAGAATGTTACATACCTGAGAGGAAGTGTTCGATCAAATAGTTCAACCCAAACAACCACGTCGCCAACCTGCCGTCTCTATAAAACGACTCGCACGAGGAAGGAGCAGTAGTTCACGCCGTCGTCGTGGAACAACTCGGAGGTTGTCAAAGGATATTTTCGGTTAGATCATGTCACGGGTACACCCCCAATCTTGTCCCTGCGTCAAAAGTGAATTAGACCTATTTTCAATTCCCTCAGCTCAAAGCAGTGTCGATCATGGATCGTGGATCGAATTCCATCCGGTAGCTGCTTTAGGTTCGGGTCCAGTGGAATTCTACATCAGCGGTTCGAGTGATGATTATATCGATCTGAACGACACGTATTTACAAATGAATGCCAAAGTGGTGAAAAAGGATGGTAAGGTTTTGGAGGCTGATAATGCTGTAGCACCCGTTAACCTATTGTTACACTCACTCTTTTCCCAAGTCGATGTCTCTCTCAACGAGAAATTTGTATCCTCCTCCACAATTACCTATCCGTATCGCGCTTAGCTATGGTTCGGAAGCAAAAACTCAGTTTACAGCTAGTTTATGGTACAGAGACACCCCAAAACCCATGGACGCCGTGGGTGGTACTGACAACAAGGGGATGATAGCTAGAAATAAATGAGCTCAAGCGAGTCGCATTGTGGATATGATTGGCAAATTACATTTAGATTTATTTAGTCAAGAACGCTATTTATTAAACGTGTGCATTTGAAGTTGCGCTTAGTACGGAGCGGTGACACCTTTGCTCTTATGGCCAATCCTGCAGCTGGGTTTGCCCCTAAAATAGTCCTGCAATCCGTGACATTATTCGTACGCAAAATAAAGTTGAACCCCACCGGGCAAATAGCCCACATAAACGCTTTAGAACGAAGCCCAGCTAAATACCCCATAAGACGCATAGAAACCAAAGTGTTTTCAGCATCTCAAGGAGCTATGACGATCAATCAGGAAAATTTATTTTTGGGACAGTTACCCAAACGAATTGTAGTCGGAAGTGTTGATAAAAGGGCGTTCAACGGTGATTACACTCAGAACGCCTTCAACTTTAAGCATAGCTACCTTACATTTTTAGCTCTGTACACGTTGACGGGCAACAAGTACCCGCTAAACCCTTAAAGTCCGATTTCAATAACCATATATACACCCGCAGTTATGCTAATTTATTCAATAGCATTGGACAACTCTACCAAGACGAAGGCAACGCCATAAGTTGGAGCGATTATCCCAATGGATATGCACTATTCGCTGTTGATCTGACCCCCGACCTGGCTGATAGCGGCACTCATTTTAATTTGTTGAAACAAGGAAACGTGCGCTTGGAAATATACGATGTTTTTATTCTTAGTTTCTCACACAGCATTTAAACATCAATTTCTTACAGAGCGCACATCTACCGATTACATAATACCTTAGCTTCAATTCATTGTATAATAACACATATCAATTTCTTTAATAGCATATTAAGGTATCACTCATCTAACGGTTTAGTGCTTACACCATCTGCACTCACAATTCTCTTGGGGTAAAAATAACTTCCATAATCCATCTCTAATTTGCGTATACGAATACATTGTGTTTTTGTTAACGCAAAAACCACGGTTCACACCACGACCCGATTTTTGTTGTCTCAGCACATTCATTTATTTCTCCTTGTTCAGTTCGTTTTGACGTTATTGAGTCCTTGACGATATTGAGTCCTTTACACGAGGCTTTATCCGTAGTTCCATTACAGTAATAGGTTATACTGCACAGTCCGATAAAACCATCTCCACTCCACTCCTCCTTAAATGACCCCGGGGTACGTTTAACTTTTTTTTGCAGGTCACATAGCACAGTTGGGGTACCCACGGGGTTACGTTCGTTTTACACTGTATAAAGTTGTTGGTGTGATCATTACACGCTACAGCTAGTAACCACTGAGGGTAATCTCGGTAAAATTGCTCTTTCATGTTGGATTTGATGACATCCGTTGGATGACTACTACTAAGGGCAATATAACTACTATCAGTGTCAATCTGTACATAGGCAAAATCAGATCTCGCGACATACTTGTCAATAAAATCATAGTAAAATTCAAGCATTCTTAATTTGGCGTATTGATAAACAAAATAGCCTATTTGTTGGGGTAAGTTGAGATCAAAGGTGGTTTTGGCCATGTCGAATTCAAATAGGTTGGGGGTTAATTCGTTCATGGCTCTGAATCTTTTGTCGTTGATCAATTTCTGACCCTCTCGATGGTCAGCGTATCTGACATCACGACATCACGGTGTTTAATTTCATCTGTGACGCATTTACCTACAATCATAGAAAAACACATAAGCACTTGACGGGGGTTTTTCTTTCTTCTTCAAATCACAAACTTGAAATAAATTTGAAAATAACAATTAAATAAATACATTTTAGTATATTTACCATATGCCGAATTTCCAAGTAGCTTAAAAGTTTCGGCTATAAAGGTCTGAGTCGGGTTGACATCACCCCTACGTCTACACACAAACAAGAACATTATCAAAAAATAAAATACAACGCTTACAAGAGTATAACATATAACTCCATTCGTGTATTCGTACATACCTGGCGTCTGATACAGTCTCGGCAAATCGTTTGAAACAGGCTGTGGGTTCATGCTCCAGTGTTTGGTATATCTTTGTGATCACCAGGTCATGTTCCAAGTACCATTTCAGTAGTGGGCTAGCAAGCAATATTTTCACACCTTAGTAGCTCCCTATCAACGTCCGCCATTCGTTTATATGAAAATAAATAATAAAAATCGCAAATAAATGATCGCAACAAAATTCTTTATGATCCCCACGCACCTTGTTTACTCACTTTCATAATGTCCCGTTATTCTGCAAAGTCTCGCATAAAGGGTCCAATTTCATCTCGTGTCAGTTAAATGTTTTTGAATATAGGGGTCATCTCACTAAAATTGTCTTTAAGAGTTTCTGGTACATGTATATCTACTTCAGCCATTCCAAAAAAGGTTCCGTCACGTATATTGGCTATGAGCTGTTTTTCCGTCAAAGCGGCTCGGTGTGGTTGAGGTCGACTGTACGTGAACGCTTTGATGTGAGGGTCTGTTTTCCGTTTTTTCGTCCATTCACAGCCCCATTCAACTATGACATTATATCCTAATTCTCTCAAATACAGGGTATTTCTTTTGGTTTCGGCACATAAATCACTCATTAGTTTTCCATTGATGGGGCTATGGGTCAATTTCAGACACGGACAACCATGCCATACACATCCGTGAAACTGATAGACTGTTTGGGTTTCTTCGCACCAGCCATCTACGGTAAATCGCCGGGCTCCTATTCTTTTTATCCCCTCTGTTAAGTCGGTGTTGTATTTGGTTTTGTGAGCTATGTGCTATCCAAGCCAACTTTTATCCGCAATACCACCTTTTCGGGTCTGTATTGGTTTAAACTCAGGCGCGTGTCTTCGGATAGGAAAGTTGGCTGGTATGGGTTGAGACAACGCCCACAGATACAGCGCGTTGGCATCGTAACCCACGATTTCTTCACACAACTTCGCTTCATTTCCTTTCAGTTCACGCCTAATGTAAGTTTTTCCCTTTTCGTGGTAACGATGAACAATGATTTAGGGTCCGCCCACTATTCCATTTTTTATCAACCAATAGATGCCATTGTTTTTTCGTCGGGTAAGGTAAAATAATCTTCCAAGTCTTGAAACAAATATCGCATGGTTAATCCGGGTACTGATATTCCATCCTTCAGCATATCTATACTTCTCTCACTGTAAAAACGACTCTGTTTCTCTATGGCTTCCAGAAAAGGTTCGACATCTTAATTGTTGTAATATATGAAAAAGTCTTTAGAAGTCCGCATATGACCTGCTTCCCACGCTTCTTGACAATCAGCGTATTGGTCAGCTGTAATGTTTTCTTTTTTTAACGCACTGTAAAAAAGCTGCATGGGGTGGTAATTCTGTATTGTTCAAACAATCGAGTGTCACCCATTCATACGGGAAATATCCCTTTTTCTGTTCACATTGAAAGGCTCGTAGGAATTTGTCATACGTATATCCAGGTGCAATAAAGTTAGTGATATCCAAATATCGTACATGGTCCGTTTCAATGCACATAAATGAGTTATTTCATTAGATGGTATGCTTGAGTGATGAATGTTCTTGCAGGTAAGTTGTCAACGGTATTTTCACAACGTTGAGGTCATAACTCGATGAGTTGAATCCGACTGACGGTAATAGTTGTAAATAGTTGTCAAATTTGCTCTGTAATTTCTGCAATGGGTGTTCTTCCTTGGCGATCGGATCCGGTTGATGGGCTTCATCGATTTTCTCTTGTAACTGGGTTAGGGTAGCTTCGTATTGAGCTAGCATCAGTAGATAGACGGCGTTATGATTTTGACACGAGCCATTACCTAATGACCATAGAAGCGCGTCATGAATTCAACCATCAGTAAATCACATTACCCAAGTGTATAATTATACTACAGATTCATCAATGTGCAATTAATAACACAAACACCAGTATAAAATTTATATACATATTTATTAAAAATTAATTTTCTTCTATCTTCATCCTACAAACAAAACAAAATATATCTTAATCTCTACGAAAGACAAAAAATAAAATTGCAGAGAATCTTAAAACTTTTTTTTCGGTGCTCACGATTCTCTCGTAATAAAAGTTTGGGTTCCTTGCATACAAAGAAATATAGACTTACAACAGATACAAAAGTCAACGAATCTATACTATGATATAGCTTGTTTTAAGCGAATACTCACAGTACAGGATAGCCTGTTATGAGAGAACCGCCCTTCGTGATGACTTTAATCCACTTGGTAGGGTCAGCGTGAATGCCCGGGAACTGCCCTGTAACTTCGGCTGTGAATGTGAAAAGTTTATAAAATACTATTTTGTTATTTCCAAAGTGCTCCTCTAAATCCGGGTTTTTAACCGTCATTTCAATGAAATCGGGGTAATTGGGTTTATCAAATTTCGATTTGGCCGGATGGGATGAAATAAAATGATTTTTATATATGTGCTCTATAGCGGATGGTAACTTTACTTCAAAATAAATGAAAACTATTTTAATGTAAAGTAACCATCCGCTATTTGTAACCCATAACTCCGCCCCAATTTTGAGAAATATCCAATCGTCTAGTTATTACCCACCTGCCAGTTATATTCTCAATGAGAGTTAGAACACACTTCAACTTAAATGTATTCAGTATATGATGACTGTCATTTCCCCTCATATGTAATTGAATACTCATACGCTAGTAAGTTTCATTCACATGAAAACTCCAATCTACGGACATACTACGCAAAGTAGCGTGTGTATAGCAGTTTCACTTGTCAGTTAACTCCAATCTATCAACAACACCACCGATTATCACCCCATTACCAGGCTAGCGAAAATTAATGGCCATCAACAAACTCCAGAGCACCAGCTGACATGAGGTATTACTTCACTGAGTTAAGCTCAGGGCCTTGACGAAATATCCGAGGAGAGTTGATATACGATTCAATATGTCATGGGATAGATGAAGTTTATAGCTACTAAAAACCTCGTAAAGACCGTCTTCATATTAAGAGAAACAGGTGAATACTCACGCCAAGCTAACAATAACACTACCCTTGATATCTCAATCTTCAACACCATCAACGCTAATTGACTTTTAATAGCCATTTACAAACTCCTTCTCAATAAACAACTCAGGACATATCCCTCGCAAATGACCTCACCCAAATAGCGCAATCCATCACATAAGGTCGCAAAATGACCTCACCAGAATACCGCACATCCATGAGGATGCTAAGCTCAGCAAAATGATGACGAAATACCGCGCACCGAATCCGGAAACGATCCGTCAGCAAAAAATATATTGCGCAATAGCTTCTAACGTCAGCCAAGTCAGTGACGTCGTCTTTACGTCAAAACGCGGGGTGTGAAGAGGTACCTAATACACTACTTCTGACATGGCAGTTAACCAGATTGTGCACCCAATGTGGAGAATCTTTTGTACAATACTATGCACGCTATGGTGTGTTGCAAGTAAGAGGCCACATTTATTGGGGACCAATTAGCATTCCTCCAATATTGGATGCATGATCCCTACATTCAGTTTAATAGCCATTGCGATATAATCTCCCCCCCCCCCTACTTGCAACTATATTCGGAAATGTTGAGAGTTTTGCACAAAGACGTTTTTGTGGAAACATCAGCAGTACGTTATGATTTACATTAACTTAATTTAATTTAGATCCCCCCTCGATTTAAATGTTATTTACATGCAATTGAGTCGTCTGGTTTAACTTGGTTAACAAGAGATATATGCATCGTGGCAAAATTTGCGAAACTGACATTTTCTTCAAAAAACAGAACAATGCTTGGTTAAAATCTGTTCAACCGAGAATACGCGGCGAACAAACTGCGTTCATTGCCACCACGTGCAACAAATATACGAAACCACAACAAATCGAATATTTTTTAGCCTATTATTCACTTTGTATATATGTTCTTTGTATGTAGAAGCCACAACACGACCAAATAAGCATTATGATGCTTACTAGCTTAAGCGGTCTGGACAATGCCATATAAATCAACATTAGGGCCGCTTGTTCCCGATGCAATTAAACACTTATTTTTAATAACAACTGAATTTTAGGTAATATAGTAGAATACATGCATGAAACGCTTAGTTTTTGAGCATGCTGCTTTACGTAAGTTGATGAATACTCGTCCAATCGCCCTTAGCAGGAAATCACAATTGGTCACGTTTCAATCAACGAGACCCGAGGATCAACGGTATTGTATAATGATCAGCTCGATAACATCGGACATAAAATCAAACGGTTCTACATGCGAAACAATTATTCGTTTTTGTATCAAATAAAGACAACTAGTTAATTACAGGAGCCAAACTGAATGATTAATAATAAGCAATAATTTCTGATTGGCAGCAGATATTGGTTTTAGAAACGGTGCATGTTGCAATTCAGCAGTTGCAAATAATCGGTCGGAGTGAAGTAAATTCGTATCGACAAAATGAAGCGTTGTCGTCAATGCGTAGGCATACTGAATAACCGCCATTATCAAGACAAACTCTCGTCGGGGGGAAACACACACACATATATATATATATATATATATATATATATATATATATATATATATATATATATATATATATATATATATATATATATATATATATATATATATATATATATATATATGCATATATATATATTTACATATATATATATATATATATGCATATATATATATATGTATTTATATATATCTATAAATATATATATATACATATGTATATATATATGCATATATATATATGTATTTATATATATATATATACATATATATATAAATATATATATGAATATAAATATATATATACATATATATATATATATATGTATATTCAAATATATACATATATATACATATATATATATATATATATACACCTATATGTATATATATATTTATATATATTTATGCATATATATATATATAATACATATATATATATCTAATATATATACATACACACATATATATATATATAAATATATAATATATATATATATATAAAAATGTATATATATATCTCAAAGTTAATTGTTCGTACACCGTTTACGAGCCTCAATACATATATATATATATATATATATATATATATATATATATACATATATATATTTATATATATATGTATATATATATATATAAATATATATATATAAAATATATATACATATATATATATATGTATATTCAAATATATACATATATATACATATATATATATACACCTAAATGTATATATATATTTATATATATTTATGTATATATGTATATATATATATATATCTAATACATATATATATATCTAATATAAATATATATACACACATATGTATATATATATATATATAAATATATATATATATAAATGTATATATATATCTCAAAGTTAATTGTTCGTACACCGTTTACGAGCCTCAATATATATATATATATATATATACATATTTATATATATATATATATGTATATATATATATATATATATATATATATATATATATATATATATATATATATATATATTTATATATATACATAAACCTATATGTGTCTATATATATATGACGTTGCGCCATACATATTTCAGTCATTTCACTTGAACAACATGGTTTATGCGTTTATCGGAAAGCGTGGCATGCGTTTTGTGCCTACTATATTCTATTTACTTTGA
>CM067351.1:53205571-53214161 GCA_034190875.2 Urechis unicinctus | reverse complement strand
ATTAGTGTAATGTATAGTGGATTATATGTATATGGTCGGTATTTGTATGTGTATATGTAATATGTATAGTGGGGTATATGTATAGTCGGTATATGTATGTATTGTCGTTATATGTGTATAGTCGGTATTTGTATAGTCGGTATATATGTAGTCGGTATATGTATAGTCGGTATATGTATAGTCGGTATTTGTATAGTCGGTATATATGTATAGTCGGTATATGTATAGTCGGTATATGTATAGTGGGTATATGTATATGTACGTCGGTATATGCATAGTAGTTATATAGTATAGTCGGTATTTGTATAGTCGGTATATATAGAGTAGTGGTATTATGTATAGTCGGTATATGTATAGTGGGTATATGTACAGTTGGTATATGTATTGTGGGTATATGTATATGGGTATATGTATAGTCGGTATATGAATAGTGGTTGTATGAATAGTCGGTATATGTATAGTGTGTATATATATAGTCTTTATATGTATATTCGTTATATGTGTAGTCGGTATTTGTATAGTCGGTATATGTAGAGACTGTATATGTATAGTCGGTATATGTATATAGTAGTTTATATGTACAGTCGGTATATATATGTATAGTAGGATATATGTATAGTTGTATATATATATGTATATGTATTGTCGGTATATATAGTGTTATATGTATAGTTATTTGTATCGTATATATAGTGTATATGCATAGTAGTTATATGTATATAGGATATGTGTAGTCGGTATTTGTATAGTCGGTATATGTAGAGTCTGTATATGTATAGTCGGTATTTGTATAATAGTATATATGTATATGTCGTATATATGTATATATGGATATATGTATTAGTATAGTATATATGTATATAGTATATATATGTATATATTCGGTATTTATATAGTCGGTATATGTATAGTCGTTATATGTATAGTCGGTATATATATAGTCGTATATATATATAGTCGGTATATGTATAGTCGGTATATGTATAGTGGGTATATATATAGTAGGTATATGTATAGTGGGTATATGTATAGGTATATGATATATGGTATATATATATATAGGTATATTATATGTATAATGGGTATATGTATAGTCGGTATATGAATAGTGGTTGTATGAATAGTCGGTATATGTATAGTGTGTATATATATAGTCTTTATATGTATATTCGTTATATGTGTAGTCGGTATTTGTAT
The DNA here is from genome assembly GCA_034190875.2 of Urechis unicinctus. Lineage (NCBI taxonomy): Eukaryota > Metazoa > Annelida > Polychaeta > Xenopneusta > Urechidae > Urechis > Urechis unicinctus. Next base: position 53,212,964 of record CM067351.1, on the reverse strand, counting down.
AGTCGGTATATGTAGAGACTGTATATGTATAGTCGGTATTTGTATAAAAGTTATATGTACAGTCAGTATATGTATAGTGGATATATGTTTGGTAGATATATGTATTGTCCTTATATGTTTATTCGGTATTTGTATAGTCGGTATATGCATAGTAGTTATATGTATAGTCGGTATTTATATAGTCGGTATATGTATAGTCGGTATACATATAGTCGGTATATATATAGTCGTATATGTATACTCGGTACATGTAGAGTGGGTATATGTTTAGTAGGTATATGTATAGCGGGTATATGGATAGTCAGTAAATGAATAGTGGGTATATATATAGTCGGTATATGTATAGTTGTTATATGTATAGTCGGTATTTGCATAGTCGGTATATGTAGAGACTGTATTTGTATAGTCGGTATATGTATAGTGGGTATATATGTACAGTTGATACATACATACATACATACATACATACATACATACATACATACATACATACATACATACATACATACATACATACATACATACATACATACATACATACATACATACATACATACATACATACATACATACATACATACATACATACATACATACATACATACATACATACATACATACATACATACATACGTACATACATACATACATACAGTAGAAGTGGAGGATATTTACGGACTGTAAACGTCATACATATATACATCGCCATACATATATGCATACATTCAAACATACATACATAAACACAAAGTTACATACATAAAAACTACATACGTACATACATGCATGCAAACATACATACTTACACACATAAATATATACATACATACATACACACATACATACATACATACATACATACATACATACATACATACATACATACATACATACATTCATACATACATACATACATACATACATACATACATACATACATACATACATACATATATATACATACATACATACATACATACATACATACATACATACATACATACATACATACATACATACATACATACATACAAACATACATGCATACATACATACATGCATACGTACAAAACATACATACATACATACATACATACATACATACATACATACATACATACATACATACATACATACATACATACATACATACATACATACATACATACATACATACATGCATACATGCATACATACATACATACATACATACATATACATACATACATACATATATCACATATACATATATCACATTTTATCAACAAGTAGTGGTAGAGGATACTTAAGTGCGGTATGACAGCTTGCGATCTGCTGCTATAGAGTCCTGTATGACAAACATATTGGGCAAGTGATTTTATTCTCATGACTTTAATTTAGAGTCTTTATCATCGTGATTCGCAACAAGTTCCTAGTTGGTGAAGCAATAAAGCGGGCATTTTAAACATTAGCCATGAAGCTAGTAAGAGAACATATGCAGATAAACAATATATACGCAGCGTATTGAGATGGATTGGCTCTGTGAAACAGTTAGGTGCAGTCCAACCTGAACTCGATTAATAACAATTATGTTGAGCTGAATGAACTAAGGTTTCGGATAACTTAACATTCATACATAGCTTTGCAAACAATGAAAAATATCACTCTTCCACCAGAGATGCTGCATAAAATAAGTACTTTATGGCTATAAAACTGTTAACTTCACAATGTTGTCAGAATTTTCCGGGGGAATAGTTGCAAAAATCTCCCAGGTTGTTCATCCCGGCTCGGAAACCAGGTACAAAGTTCAGTTTGCATTATGCATCTCACGCCTGAGTACTGTATTAACTTGCACTTGCTATTGTTAGATGCCTCCCTATCGGATAACCAATAACGCTGAATGATAATCTCTATGAATCCTTTCGGGGCTACCATCAGCATGAAGATGTGAACAATGGACAACTGGATGAGCCCACATAGAAAACAGTAAATTGCTGTAAGCCTTCAAACGCAAATATGGTCTATTTGCAACTACAAAAGGTATCATAGCAAAAGCGTCAAACAAAAGATTGACAAATATAGAGCAATTGGGAATAGATTATTTGCTCTAAATAAAAAGAATGAATACATATCTATCGGGTTGATATTGCAGTTACATGTTAAATATAATCTTGCTAAAAACCGTAGTTAATAAAGCCTGAAATATTATGCAGAAAATGTTGTCCCTTGTTTGATGTGTCACAGTAGATACAGACATAGAACCGAATCGTGGCCCTCGTCCCATAACGCAGATAGTGTGTGGATAGTTATACCCCCATTAGATAACGTAACTGAACATGACATTCGGACGTTGCTTGGAAGATGTAAGTATATAAAATAACACAAATATATTGCTTGATGAATAAATTAATACCCCAACTTCCATTCATGATTTATCTCCTTCATGAACAAATGCGAACTTTGCCGATTACGACGACTGACCTCTGAGAATTTAGGTTGAGCTGCTCAGGGCCGCCAATAAAGCTAACCCCTGACATCTTACTGATTATTGGGCTTATTCATATAAATCTGTCAAAATATGATAGCCCATGTCACCATGCACAAACCTTACTGTACTGCACCAGATATTAATTCATTTAACATAATATGGCAGGTGCTCGATATCTGTTGGGAGGCTTATAATCAATCTTGGGTAATTAGACGATGGGTAGGAAATCGTATTGCTGATAAAACAGGTTTGCGTTTAGCTTTTTCGGATAGCAGCAGATCGCCTACAAGCAAGAGGAAACGTACCTGTTATGGAGGAAGATCGAATGGTTTAGGTGATATTAAAAACCTTTTTATTTCACCAGCGGTGCTAATATATATGCACATATAAGGGCATTTTTGTCACGTGCTGTGTCTAATCGATTAATTCAGCAGCATGTTTTGTTCGATTTCATGATACATTTTTTATCTGCTCGTTTGATTCAGCTGTGGTGGTTTGGTTCTATTTCGTGGGACCGTTAGCATTTGTCCTAGTTAAGGTCAATGAACTGAATTTCACACTCGCACTCCGTCTGCCCACACGTGGAAAATACCAGTGAATTCCCCACGAGAGATTAAAGCGGATGTGATGTGATTACATATGATGCAATTACAATATCTAAATACGGTCATGACGTTTAATTGTCACATATTAACCAATTAAGCAGCCTTCAGATCCGGTTATGCTGAATGACCTAAGTGGTATCGTAAAATCCCCTTCAGCAATAGCTGGTGGCAGTGCTGTCGCACGAAAAGCATTATAATCCGATGATCTGAGCAATCACAAATATCCCATTATATAGAAGCTCATGCTCATAACATTCATTAAGAACAAGGCAGCTATCTTTCATGCTGCCTCGTCGCTGTTGGCGGCCTTGAATTGTTATTATTTAAAACCCAAGGAAACTGCTCGAGACGAGGCTGTCACCGACTGCATGATAAAGGGGGATTGTTGTTAATGCTTTAGAGGGTGAAAACTTTCTTCCTGCTGTATTTATCTGACTAGACTGACAAACACGGATCTGGTACGCGCGGCTGACCGAATGACTACTTACATTGCTAAATGTCTAACACCCCTAGGTACTGTCTATCAACCACAACCTTGATTTTTGCACCATACCTGGGATATACTCTGGACATATTCGACGTTAATATATACAACAATACATGTTAACATTTAGGCGTTGATGCCTCATGTTGCCATTGACGACAACAGCGTTATTTAGAGAAAGGAAAGATGTTGCGTTTACAGAGCCTGTACGATAAAGCCGTATTAAGTAGGTAAATGCGTAGGCAATATATGATGGGGACTATTGTGATAATTACACTACCCGTAGTATATAGGAACGCATTAACAGAGATATGGGTTGCGGTTTATCTTGAGCAGCATCCGCGGCAATTTAGTCTGTGAATGGTTTGGACGTTCCTGTAACGACAGAAGTTACATGATTATACTGAACGAGTTAAGTATTGTCAGTCACTCACTGCGGATGCTTATTGAACAAAACTGTAGATCTCAATATTCATTGTGTTTTATTGGTTATTTATGTTTCAGAAGCATTGACAAACAAAGCTGCCAAGTGAAGTAAATTGGCCAGTAAGATTATCAACTGCATCCCACTATTTATTATTCTGTTAGAGATTATATCAAATGGGCTGAACGAGAACCTAACAGGAAAAGAAACCTAGATATGATGATTACAACCTCTGACAAACAATGAATAACCAATTAACCTCAGCAACATGCAATGAATGAACAAGTAGCAGAGAGATGGGGATCGAGCTGTAGCTTCCATGTATTTATAGGGCATCGGAGATGCCCTGACATAGACAATAACAATATCAATCCAATATTGCTATAGTTCTCATCCATAGTCGCAATCTACCGGTCTATATTGTACTCAACGACGTCAGCGGCCAGGTGGTTGTCCTCTGTGAGATATGCAAAGACACAAATGGCTAGGCTGTCGTCCGCTGTTTCATATGCAACGCTTTCAATGGCCAGGTTTTTGTCCACTGTATCGTATTACTACAAACGTCATTAGCCAGGCGGTTGCCTGTACTGTCATACAACACAACATCAGCAACAACATATACATCCGCACGCACGTGCGGGCACACACTAACATACGTTCACACACACACACACACACACCCACACACACACACACACACACACACACACACACACACACACACACACACACACACACAAACGCACGCACACACGCGCGTGCGCCTGCAAATTCACGCGGACACATCGCAAAACGTATCGTACGGACGTATTCCAAGCAAATCGTTGAACCTAGGCGATCGTACATCCGTATTTAAAAACATGTTTTATCCTAGGCAATCAAATCTTTGGCAGCAGCCAATACATAAAAGCGGTATGTTATTGCATAAGCGCCATTAATGGCAGAGACCTTTCAGAAAGGCCACATTGGTTATCGCCAACAGCAGGCAAAATCAAGCGCGGCTTAAGGTCAGATGTCACTAGTTTTAGTTCCGGCCAAGAATCAACAACATATAACGTACAATGTAAAACTTTATTGGCCGTCTAGGAGCCATGTGTCGTAAAAACATACCTACATACCTACATACCTACATACGTACACCTACCTACATACATACATACATACATACATACATACATACACATACATACATACATACATACATACATACATACATACATACATACATACATACATACATACATACATACATACATACATACATACATACATACATACATACATACATACATACATACATACATACATACATACATACATACATACATACATACATACATACATACATACATACATACATACATACATACATACATACATACATACATACATACATACATACATATACATACATACATACATACATACAGACATACATACATACATACATACATACATACATACATACATACATACATACATACATACATACATACATACATGCATGCATGCATACATGCATACATGCATGCATGCATACATACATACATACATACATACATACATACATACATACATACATACATACATACATACATACATACATACATACATACATGCATACATACATACATACATATATATATATATACATACATACATATATCACATATACATATATCACATTTTATCAACAAGTAGTGGTAGAGGATACTTAAGTGCGGTATGACAGCTTGCGATCCGCTGCTATAGAGTCCTGTATGACAAACATATTGGGCAAGTGATTTTATTCTCATGACCTTAATTTAGAGTCTTTATCATCGTGATTCGCAACAAGTTCCTAGTTGGTGAAGCAATAAAGCGGGCATTTTAAACATTAGCCATGAAGCTAGTAAGAGAACATATGCGGATAAAACAATATATACGCAGCGTATTGTGATGGATTGGCTCTGTGAAACAGTTAGGTGCAATCCAACCTGAACTCGATTAATAACAATTATGTTGAGCTGAATGAACTAAGCTTTCGGATAACTTAACATTCATACATAGCTTTGCAAACAATGAAAAATATCACTCTTCCACCAGAGATGCTGCATAAAATAAGTACTTTATGGCTATAAAACTGTTAACTTCACAATGTTGTCAGAATTTTCCGGGGGAATAGTTGCAAAAATCTCCCAGGTTGTTCATCCCGGCTCGGAAACCAGGTACAAAGTTCAGTTTGCATTATGCATCTCACGCCTGAGTACTGTATTAACTTGCACTTGCTATTGTTAGATGCCTCCCTATCGGATAATCAATAACGCTGAATGATAATCTCTATGAATCCTTTCGGGGCTACCATCAGCATGAAGATGTGAACAATGGACAACTGGATGAGCACACATAGAAAACAGTAATTGCTGTAAGCCTTCAAACGCAAATATGGTCTATTTGCAACTACAAAAGGTATCATAGCAAAAGCGTCAAACAAAAGATTGACAAATATAGAGCAATTGGGAATAGATTATTTGCTCTAAATAAAAAGAATGAATACATATCTATCGGGTTGATATTGCAGTTACATGTTAAATATAATCTTGCTAAAAACCGTAGTTAATAAAGCCTGAAATATTATGCAGAAAATGTTGTCCCTTGTTTGATGTGTCACAGTAGATACAGACATAGAACCGGATCGTGGCTCTCGTCCCATAACGCAGATAGTGTGTGGATAGTTATACCCCCATTAGATAACGTAACTGAACATGACATTCGGACGTTGCTTGGAAGATGTAAGTATATAAAATAACACAAATATATTGCTTGATGAATAAATTAATACCCCAACTTCCATTCATGATTTATCTCCTTCATGAACAAATGCGAACTTTGCCGATTACGACGACTGACCTCTGAGAATTTAGGTTGAGCTGCTCAGGGCCGCCAATAAAGCTAACCCCTGACATCTTACTGATTATTGGGCTTATTCATATAAATCTGTCAAAATATGATAGCCCATGTCACCATGCACAAACCTTACTGTACTGCACCAGATATTAATTCATTTAACATAATATGGCAGGTGCTCGATATCTGTTGGGAGGCTTATAATCAATCTTGGGTAATTAGACGATGGGTAGGAAATCCTATTGCTGATAAAACAGGTTTGCGTTTAGCTTTTTCGGATAGCAGCAGATCGCCTACAAGCAAGAGGAAACGTACCTGTTATGGAGGAAGATCGAATGGTTTAGGTGATATTAAAAACCTTTTTATATTACCAGCGGTGCTAATATATATGCACATGTAAGGGCATTTTTTTGGCACGTGCTGTGTCTAATCGATTAATTCAGAAGCATGTTTTGTTCGATTTCATGATACATTTTTTATCTGCTCGTTTGATTCAGCTGGTGGTGGTTTGGTTCTATTTCGTGGGA
>CM067351.1:53180571-53200571 GCA_034190875.2 Urechis unicinctus | reverse complement strand
GTACATTTGGTTTTCATTTTCGATGTCATTCTGTTTACAACTCTGTCTCCTAAATGCCAGATTGATTACAGAGTATGAGACACGAATGTCTGTTCTAGGATAATAAACTTCCTATATGATGTAGTTGACACAAGCTTCTCCTCATGTAGTGATCACAACTTGCATTCAGTAACGATCAGTGATACTGCAGCTCCCACAGATAAATGCACTGGTGTTAATGAATTGTGGCTGCTTCGCAAATTGGACAATGATGATTTAAAACAACCAGCACAGCCACAAGGAAAAATGCTGATAGGGAGTTATCAATGAATTTGAGATAATTTCATACAATAGGATTAGGCGGCTGCTGCTCAATCGTCTGGTGGAGTTTGAGTATTGAAAATCAGTTTAAAGACTGTAACTGGGACAAATCCCTGCGATATTTACCCTTAAGAAGCTTAAACATATCAGCTGAATTATATGAGCAAATAAAAAACAAAAAAAATTGGGAACGCCTCTCATTTTGGAACATATATTTTTGTGCTGTTTCTAATGGTCCGGTTTGCAATGTGAGGCAAAGTGGGAAATACTAGCGTGGCTATCCGCTAAGTAACAACTTCAAGCGAAGTAAACGTAATAACGTTCATGTCATACGATCACCTGCCATGAAACGATCTCATGTTGTTGGCACTTGTAATCACGAATGTATTTGTGTGTTCCTCATTTAAATCCCATCTCCATAAATTAGTCGCGTCTCTTTATTGCACCGCTAGTTAATTACTAATACTTGCTATATGTTGTGAGTCGTTAACTAAGTGACAATTCGACACTGTTTGTTACATATTTATCAAGAACATTAAAAGTGACATTGTCATTGTATCAAACTTATGCTGTACATATGCATCATCGGCGAGTCATTGATAATAAGTTCCGTGTGTGTAGTTGAAATGAGTAAATTAGGCCCGTGGCACCCTATGTACTTCTCACTTGACTTCTAACCACGACGTGCACACAATGGTCGATTTGTCGCTGTCAATAACCGCAGTGGCAGTACGATTGAGCAGAGGAGGATTGACAGGAGGCAGGCCTATAAGGCCTCGCAGCCTCTGTCACTGGAAGTTGGGTGATAACTGACATACCATAAGATGGTTGTATTTAATCCTAATATCTTTTAATTTGCGAATACAGACGAGAGGCAACTAATATCAAAACCTGGCATTACGTTGTATTGACGAATGCGGTGTTATAAAGAATGCCTGTCCTTGGTTTAACGACATCTAATGACAGACGGGCTTTTCAGTGATGATTGTATACGCTAATTTTGACATGCAGCATTATGCCAACGGCTACTACTCTTTGAAGACAAATGTATACAAGGTCACGCGACTACAGGCTGTACGTCCTGAATCACTATAAGACATTGTAATCGACTTGGATGTCATTATCATGTTACTGCCGTATAACAATCATTGACATCCACGGACAAATTTGATGGATAAATGTATGCCAGTCATTTTACCACGATCAATAGCCATTCAATCAAACAAACCTGCACTATGGCTAGCCGCTTAACTTAGTTTGGTCGGTTGTATTGTTATTAAGTCTTGCGGGTGAACATATACACATATCTTTCTGTAGCATCAAAGCATGCTGTTCGTAGATTCCCTCAACCTTGTCCAACCCAAGTTTGGTTATGCGTAGTATTGTTAATTTAGCTCTTAAATAGCTTTCCTCCCAAGTAACAGATAAAACGTACTGGTCGGGTGGGGCGGAACCCTTAAGTACTTTGCGACCATGCCTTGATATTTACCATGACTGATCAGCCACAAGGGGCTTTGCAGGAGGATTACTGCTGAAGAGATTATTATTGGCCGTCATTGTGATCGTATTACATTTGATTGGTGGGTGAATCAGAGCGTTTGTTGCTGCTTCTGTTCATTTTTTAACCGGATAAACATGGAATAATGGTTTCCCAAAACATTTGTTTCCCGGAATAATGACTGTCTAGAATAATTGTTTCCTTGGAAAATGCTGTTCAGGAATAAAAGTGTCCTCTTTGACGTGCTTCGTGGAACTATGGTTCCCTTGTGTAATAGCACACTCGAATCCGACATGGTAATGCGAGGCTCGGATCTCGTATGCTTAGCGGCAGGAACCCAGCTCCTGTTACCAGAACGGTATGTAAAGCAGCATAGAAGTAATGTGCACTGATTGAAAGCAACGACAACTGGCTCTGCAGCTGGCAGTGCTAGTCGCTAATCTCTCATCCCTATCTCAAAGCGTTTTAAGTAATTCTCGTATCATTTATTTTAAGAATATTTTGGTGTTGATTTTTAACTCAATGACCACAAAATATAAAGAATAAAAAATGGGGGGTGTGTGTAGTATGGTCCGTGATGTTTTATGGCTTACCGACACGTATACGTATTCCTCGAGATTATCAATGATCAAATGTTTTCTGCTGCTTGCCTAACTTAATCCCACTAGACCCACAGAGATGTGTGTATGTATGTATTTATGTATGTATGTATGTATGTATGTATGTGTGTATGTATGTATGTATGTATGTATGTATGTATGTATGTATGTATGTATGTATGTATGTAGTATGTATGTATGTATGTATGTATGTATGTATGTATGTATGTATGTATGTATGTATGTATGCGTGTATGTATGTATGTATGTATGTATGTATGTATGTATGTATGCGTATGTATGTATTTCGGTATGTATGTATGTATGTATGTATGTATATATGTGCGTATGTATATTGGTATGTATGTATGTATGCATGCATGTATGTATGTATGTATGTATGTATGTATGTATGTATGTATGTATGTAGGGATGTATGTATGTATGTAGGGATTATGTATGTATGTAGTATGTATGTAGGTATGGGATGGGAGGGAGGGAGGGAGGGAGGTAGGGAGGGGGGAGGGAGGGAGGGAGGGAGGGGGGAGAGAGGAGTAGGGAGGGAGGAGGGAGGGAGGGAGGGAGGTAGGGAGGAGGGAGGGAGGGAGGGAGGTAGGGAGGGAGGTAGGGAGGGAGGGGGAGGGGGAGGTAGGGAGGGAGGGAGGGGAGCGAGCGAGCGAGCGAGCGAGCGAGCGAGCGAGCGAGCGAGCGAGCGAGAGCGAGCGAGCGAGCGAGCGAGCGAGCGAGCGAGCGAGCGAGCGAGCGAGCGAGCGAGCTAGCGAGCGAGCGAGCGAGCGAGCGAGCGAGCGAGCGAGCGAGCGAGCGAGCGAGCGAGCGAGCGAGCGAGAGCGAGCGAGCGAGCGAGCGAGCGAGCGAGCGAGCGAGCGAGCGAGCGAGCGAGCGAGCGAGCGAGCGAGCGAGCGAGCGAGCGAGCGAGCGAGAGCGAGCGAGCGCGAGCGAGCGAGCGAGCGAGAGCGCGAGCGAGCGAGCGAGCGAGCGAGCGAGCGAGCGAGCGAGCGAGCGAGCGAGCGAGCGAGCGAGCGAGCGAGCGAGCGAGCGAGCGAGCGAGCGAGCGAGCGAGCGAGCGAGCGAGCGAGCGAGCGAGCGAGCGAGCGAGCGAGCGAGCGAGCGAGCGAGCGAGCGAGCGAGCGAGCGAGCGAGCGAGCGAGCGAGCGAGCGAGCGAGCGAGCGAGCGAGCGAGCGAGCGAGCGAGCGAGCGAGCGAGCGAGCGAGCGAGCGAGCGAGCGAGCGAGCGAGCGAGCGAGCGAGCGAGCGAGCGAGCGAGCGAGCGAGCGAGCGAGCGAGCGAGCGAGCGAGCGAGCGAGCGAGCGAGCGAGCGGCTTGCATTTCATGGACAATCATTTGCAGCTTTTCTCGAAAATATATCGTGTTATCGAACGATTATATATGAACGGTTCATACATCTCGTACACGGCGCTTCAGATTAATAATAAGGCCATCTAGAGAACTCTTATATTCACCATAAAAAAAGCAACATTGAGTCCCAAGTATGTCCACAAATCGTCATACCCTAAACATCCTTTGTGTCACTTATCAGTGCCCCTAATAAATCCCTCATTATCTCGATAATCTTACGTAGAATGTGCGGGCAATGTAGTATCGTAATTGGCGGTGCTAGGATAGAGAGGCACATTTTGGGGAACAACTCTATCCGAGGCTCAATAGGCCTTCAGCAATTGCTTTTTCTGCTATATTTCCAAACTGCTTGAGCACCACCGTAATGGACATCAACACCCTACCATGACACCCCAATATCTTCCCAGATACAAAAAGAGCAACCAACACACTTGGCTACGGATGCTATTGCCGACGACAACCAAAATTTGCGAGTGGCAACAGTAGAGGCGGGGAGGTAAAGACGCGAATGGAAAAAGCGGAAGACCTGAAAAACACTGTGACAGCCGCTATTCCATATAGAAAGTATTTCCTCGCTGTTTTTTTAAATTAAAGTCAACGCATTTGAAAGTTCGTTTCCTATTTTGGTACTAGTCAAAATAGTGCCCACATGCCGCCAATAGTAGCAATAATAAAATATACAACCACAGTTTGGTGTACCCCCCATAGTACTCAAGAAGCCTCTTCCTTTTCTTCTAGTATTTCTTATAGCATTTATCTTCGTGTTTCTTCTGTAGCATCCGCTTGATGTTGTCCCACCAAATTTGTAGTGTATTCTATACCAGCTCCTATTCTACAAATGCTGTCAACCTGACCTGGGGTCTGGCGGACTCTGGCATGCCTCAATAGCGGTCTGGTTCTACACTGTTTCTATATTTGGCTTCTTTCTTGACACGTACATTTTGTATCCATCCTTGCTGTATGGGAGACATTGGTACCAATGCTTAGTTTTCTAGAGAGGTTGTCTTCCTAGTGTGTCTTTTTGGCGATGCTACATAATGCTGCATGCGCTCCTCGTGTTGCTTTCTTATTTTATATAGGCGGCTAGATCCTATACTACAGCGCTTTCTTGCTTCTGCGGCTACGATTTTTCCCTGCAGATCACGTATTTCGGGCATTTTTTCCTCCATTTGCATGCGGCATATTGTGGTACGTAGTAGGTATGTGTACATATGCATATATCTTCAAGTGGGAATTCATGGGCTGTCTTAGTAATTACTGGTACTGGTTTTCGTGCTGATCACTCCTGCCTATTCCTGGGTATTTCCTGGTTTTGGGTGGCCCACCCTCTCAGAACGACTTCCTGCCCTTCCAAGAGAGTCTTCCCATTCTTTCGACATTCCTAGGTATGGTACCTGGATATATGGATGCCCTTTGGGGTGTATGGAAAGTTGCAAAAAAAAAAACCATCGCAAACACTTTGTCAACGCCCCTAAAGCAATCTGGGTGCAAAGCCCCAGCTACCCGCCTGGTGGACCACTTCTAAATAAAGTAACAATCCACCAAGACACGACGTATGAGTGTTTTTTCCAGTTGTTCCCAAAACACGGCTGTGCATTGAATACTTGGCTGCGATCAGTCCTATTTTTGGTTCCACATGCAGTCCTTGTGCCTATTGCATACGCCCATTTTCTTTTGATATGCGTATTGCAAGCGCATAGCACATGTGAGTCTTTACATTAGACGTAGAATTTTAAAAGAATGGCTTTGGTGGACAGTGGCAGAACCTATTCAGCCCAATAACAATAAAAACGCTAACAAGAATAACGTATCAGAGCTTCGACAAAACACCAAATGGGTTAAACATGTTTGGCGGTTGCAATATCGACCATTGATACAAAGATATAAATATTAATCAAACTTCCAAACTTCCTAATACGTGTTTTCACTTAGAAATAATTCTCGCCATATTGTCAGTGCTCTACTATGCAAGGTAATGCACCCTTGTGGAAAGGATAGGTAAAATATATCCCGCATTAACACCTACTTGACGTCATAACAACACTCGTCTGTCACAGTTAAGTGGTTGCGGTAAAGTCAAGAAAGAAGACCATCAACAACCACTTCGATTCTTGCTGTTATATGGATGGATCATATGCATGTACAAAACATTTGCTTTACACTAATACGAAACAAAATCATAAACTATTTCATATGCAGCTGGACAATAAGAGAGCTACATTATGAATATGTATCTGTACTGGGCTGCATTTGAACAAACGCGTTTTATGCGTTTGTAGATGATGGTTTTAACGGAATCTGGAATCATTATTCGTTGTGTCTAATTGGTTATTCATCATCATAGGATACTTTCCAGCAGAATGGGCAACATTACGCCGCCCTTAATGACTGCCATGTGGAGAAGATTATCCAATAAATATATCAAGTGCATCTCACAATTTCTCAATTGGTTAGTAATCATATCAATTGGACCGAGACTAAAGCCTAAGAGGACGAGAAAGCTATAAAAGATCATTATGCGACTGATAGAAAATGAGCAAACAACTAAACCTAGCCTCATACTGCGAATCATCAAATAAGCTAAGATTAGTGATTCTGTATGGATTGGGGTCTTGTAGATACCCCGACATTGGCCAATTACATCTACTCCATATTGCTCTAGTGGTCATCCATAGACGTAATTTGCGCGTCTATGCGTACTGGTCGACGTCAACGGCCAAGTTGTGGTCTGCTGTATTGTATTCAAAGAGACCCACATTTAGACGGTTGTCTGTAACATGCCCCCCCCCCCCACACACACACACACAAACACAAGCATACACACACACACTTAGAGATACAAGCTATCTCATGGACTTATTTCGAGCATATCGTTCAGTTTAGGCGGTCGTTCGTCCGTATTCCAGAAACTTACAAACGTACTACACCAAAGCGCTTTTTCCCATTTCAACACGATATGGAACATGGTCCATCGTACGAGCTGATTGCAAGTGCGTCATTGAACATGGGTGACCTGTCCGCAGTAGTTTAAGAAAGTCAACAAATATTAGCGATTTTCGGATGTTTTTTCAATACCCTTCTTAAACCAACGGGGACGTCTTTCAATCATGTCATTATTTGAGCGACCGTAAAGACTTATTACAGATAAATCATTGAGCATTGGCAATTAATCAGATGTATTTTAAACCCGTCATTGAGCATGGACAACGAGACAGAAGTATTTAAAAATAAGCTGGTGTAAAACATTCTTGGTTGTGCCGATACCAACGTGATGACAAATATGAATGATTAGTTTGTGACGTAGGACAAGTCACAAATCACCAGAACAGCTAGATAACACCATTAAGCTGATAATGGCTGCATTGTTTTTGTTCTTAAGGGACACATGGTTATCTAAGCTAGCGTCAGAATATTTGCGATCTATATTTCGTGCCAATGCAAAGCTACTAAACGGAAAAGTAAATAGTATTTAGATTACCTATTTACAATACTATTGCAGTACAAATTCAGCGCCTAGGAGCTGTATTCTAGAACAGCACGAATCTTTTATTCAACAGAGCACGAACAAGTAAGTACGTAGGGGTTAGATTCGTGATCGGTACGAATCATATATGTAACAAGGCAAGGTTACTTCTGTAGGGGTTACGTAACAATGATTAGACTTATTCGAGCTAGGAGTAAATTGATAAAGATAAAAGCATGAGCAATTGATTAACCTCTTTTATTCAAAACATCTAACAGTCCTGTCTTATTGACTGGCACAAAATATCAACAAGGAAATGTGCGTGCATGGAACTTTCGAATGTACCAGCGGTGACGCAGACCGATAAAATCGTCCGTATATTTACGATGAAGATGATAATTAAAAACCAATATAGTCAGGCTTATGCATCTACGAGGTTAACTCCTGCCTTTTCGAGTGGAACATAAATCTAATGTAACACATGGGTTGTGCAACAGTGCCATTATCAAGTTCTACATTGACAAATAAGCAAGATAAATAGTATTTGCATTAATCACTTCTACTTTTTTCGGCATCGCAGCACAAATATTTCTACCAACACCAGATAATGCCTTAGTTTCAAGCTGATTAATCAAATAGATGCAATCTGAAAAAGAACGCTCTGACACAGTACAACGAATGAAAAACATTTAAGTCAAGCGTTACATTATAGTTTAAACGCATCCACGCAACAAATGAAAAAAAATTGTCTTAGTTCACTGGACAAAACATTGGTTGGAATGCTTCTTTACGGAGATCCCTTTCCTGCCACAACGAACCCACCACTCATTAGATTCACGAAGTCAGCCAGTATAAAAGTATTACTGCAAAGGATTTGATCATGTTTAATGGAGCTTTAGCAATGCAGCCACCAATATTAAGCTATATCAATGATCAATGTGCATTCCTTAGTGGAATCCTTTACTCCATTAATGAGCTGCGTCTCTATTTCGCATCGCAAGGCTAAGTACTAATTAGAGCATAGTTGCTATATGTTGTGAGTCGTTCTCTAAGTGACACTTCGGCTCTGTTTGTTACATGTATATCAAGAAGATATCATTGAAAGCGATATTGACATTCTATTCAACTTTGCTGTGAATATGCATCAGCGGCGCATCATTGATAATCAGTTCAGTATGTGCAGTTTAAATACATTGCTATTGCCCGTGATTCTCTATGCATTTCTCACTTGACTTCTTACCATGGCGTGTAGCGATCGTACTGCACATGTGACAGGGCAAACATTGGCCAATTATTAATCAATAAAATCAGTTACCGTAGTGGTAGTACGATTGAGGATGTGAGGATAGGCTGGAGTTAGGCTTAAGTGCCTCTGTCACTAGGATTTGGATGATAAATGACATACAATTAGAAGGATGCACAGACGACGGAAAATTTATCCCCAGCCTTGGAATTATGGCATTAGTTCGCAATTTCGTGCTTGTAAGAATGCCTACCACTAATTATGCGAACGCCTACTACTCTTTGAGGACTGATGTATACACGCTGTACGTCTGTGATCGTTATAGACATTTTGTTCGTAAATGATAATCCTGTTACAGCCGTATAAAACTCATCGACATCTTTGGGCAAATTTGATAGCAAACACGAATGCCACTAGTTGCATAACTCAGTTTATACGATCTATTCTCTTGCGATCAAACATATACAAATACAAATAACAAACATTGTAATCGCATTCCGTTTGACTGGGTGAATTAGAAGGTTTGTTGATGCTTCCTTTCAGTAGTTTACAGGAATAGGGGTTACTTTACGGATTCCTGAAATAACGGTTTCCCGGAATACCAATTTTAGTAATGGTGTCCCTGGGTAATGATGTTCAGGAAATATAGGTGTCCCGTTTGAAGTGCGTCATGGAACTATGGTTCCCTTGTGTAATAATATACTTGTTGTCGACAGACAACAGGATCCGAGCGCATATTATCAGAACGGTGTGTAATGTATACATCAATCCCATGCAAGTAATTTGGTCTGTTCAAAAGCAAAGACAACTCGCTGATCCCTCATTAAGGTCTCAAAATGTTTTGAGTAATTCGTGAGACAAGACAGGAGCGCATAATCTATTTCCGGAATATTTTGCTGTTTACTTCCAATACAATGACCACCAAATATAAAGGACAATGCATATGAGGAGTGTATGGTGTGGTCTTCGAGGTTTTAATGGTCTACCGACTGGTAGATAGCTTCCTCGACATTATCGATGATCGAACGTTTTCTGCTGCTTCCCACTTGCCTGACTAAATACCACTAGACCCAATTCCGAATAACATGGCTGTGTAAATAAACCAGATGTGTTTGCTTTTTTATCTGATTTACCCTCAAAGTCAATCATAATAATCATTTAGGACACCAGAAAGTTGCGTATAGCTGACGGAAGGTTCTTATAAATATAAATGTACAACAAAAAAAACCCTAATAATTTTCGCATTGAAAATACCTGAATGAGCGCAATGGGGGCATCTGACGCCTGAATCTTTTCGTTATGACATAGGGCTGTGAATGAACAAAGTTATGATAATAATCCATGCAGAGCTGTATATCTCCTCTCCCGTGAAATGATTGAGCGGGAACTATATTCAGTTCGCTCAAACATTTCGGCTGTAATACACGTCTCAGCATATGGGCGCAAAAAACTCACTGAATGGGTATACATGTCTCAATACTGCCATGGCAACCTGAAGTGGGGCGGGTCATATGGGCATGACACGGTAGGCTAGTACTTGGCTTGTGAGGGCATTGCAGGACAGACTGAAGCATGTCAGGACAGACTAGGGTTGTGCCGGCTGAGGTGGATCGAGGCAGACAGTAACATTTTATATTAATTAAGTAAATTCATACTGAGAGATCATGCAAATTCCGAAAGTTTTGAATGGTAGCAGAGACTATCAATACACAGTTTTATCATGTATAATCCATAAGGTTATGATGACATTCTTACATTTTTACAAATGTCCCAGCTCAACCTGTAGGAATATCACCTAAACATCAGGCCCACCAATGGTCATATAATTCCGGGTACAGTTACATTTACTGCCTTATCAGGACATACAATGTTATATCAACACATCTAAGCTGTCCGATGACCCTCGTTAATGCATCGTTACATGTCAATATATGCATCACATAACATGATGCTTGCGGTTACATCTCATGAACCTATTAACTCACATCCTGTCCCAATTTATCTGCCTAGCGTGTCAAATTTCTTCACATTACATGTGCCCGCATTTTTCGATTCAGGCAATTGCTGACTGTTTGAAAAGAGTCAATTCCATACACATACATACATACATACATACATACATACATACATACAGACAGACATACATACATACATACATACAGACAGACATACATACATACATACATACAGACATACATACATACATACAGACAGACATACAGACAGACATACATACATACAGACATACAGACAGACATACATACATACACATACATACATACATACATACAGGACAGACATACATACAGACAGACATACACAGACATACAGACATACATACAGACAGACATACATACATACAGACATACAGACATACATACATACAGACATACATACATACATACATACATACATACATACATACATACATACATACATACATACATACATACATACATACATACACACACACTACATATGCATATGTACATACATACATACATACATACATACATACATACATACATACATACATACATACATACATACAGAACAGACATA
This sequence comes from Urechis unicinctus, assembly GCA_034190875.2. NCBI lineage: Eukaryota > Metazoa > Annelida > Polychaeta > Xenopneusta > Urechidae > Urechis > Urechis unicinctus. The sequence continues at coordinate 53,189,529 of CM067351.1, read as the reverse complement.
CATACATACATACATACATACATACATACATACATACATACATACATACATACATACATACATACATACATACATACATACATACATACATACATACATACATACATACATACATACATACATACATACATACATACATACATACATACACACATACTTATATGCATATGTACATACATGCCGTGCAATGCCTTTTATGTCTGTCCAGGCACACCTCGGACGAGCAAATTTGCATTGTCAAACACGTCAGGACCCACCCTGCCTTAACACGAACCTCACGTGAAGCCTTGCCGGACCCACCTTAACGTCTCAAGTAGCACTTTATCAAAATTAATGAATTTTGGTGAGTCCTGGATTCCTCCTAAAAAGGACGATACATCGATGAATGACATACTTACATATGGCAGCTCTCAAGTGTCCCTAGAATTTACACAGACATCGGACTCTTTTGGTGATATATATATATATATATATATATATTTCTAGCTGAGACATCATTATCACACCACGCCTGTGTTGTGTGGCCTCGTAGATAGCATTTATGGTAACTTAAGCCCAAAAAATCAATACAGTAATGACAGAAGTCATCTATAACCATATCTGAAATGCTCGGGTTCTTGAGTATACTCGCTTGTTGTTGCTCGTCGGCGTCTCGTCATGCTGATAGTATCTGCAGTGTATACGAGAGGTCCATCACCGATTGGTTAAATGGGAATACAGAGAAACGCCGGGAACCCAAACATAATATGACGTCATGATTTCTCTATTCGTTAGGAAAGCTGCTCTCTTCACAAACAACAAGTCTTGAACATCCTGTGACAAGCAAAGTGTCTTCCCACTTGTCAATATCCCCTTACAAATGACAACAGAGAAAAGAAAGAGCAATCTCGATTCTCACTGAATGTTGATTCAGTGGGTGAAGTGCATATCATTGTGCTTCTGAAGTGATGCAAACACACATTGTGACTTGTATTTGCATGATCGTATCATAGAAATCACGGAGAATGAATTCATAATGATTACATAGGTAAATCATAGTTTATATTACATTGATCACATATGCTGTCATATTGTAGGTCATTCACACAGTCATGTTAAATATCCGAGCAGTAGTAATGTTGCCTTGACAAAAGTCTCTATGTCGGCTGTCAGTCTTGCGAGAAGTCTCGTCGTCTCCTCTGCATCTTAATGAACGACTTTTCGTCTACCCTGCATCTTGACGAAGATCTTGCCTTGCATCTAGACAAAAGTCTTGTCGTCTACCCTGCTTCTAGACAAAGGTATAGCCGTCTACCTTCCATGTAGACTAAAGTCTTTCTGTCAACCCTGCTTCTTGACAAAAGGCTTGACGCCTGCCCTGCCACTAGACACAAGTCTTGTCATCTACCCTGCTGCTTGACAAAAGACTTGTCGTCTACCCTGCCTCTTCACAAAAGTCTTGTCGCCTGTCCTGCAACTAGACAAAAGTCTTGTCATCTACCCTGCTTCTAGACGAAAGTATCGTCGTCTACCCTGCATGCAGACAACAGTCTTGTCGTCCGCCTTGCACCTGGTCAAAAGTCTTGTCATCTACCTTGCTTATAGACAAAGATATCGTCGTCGACTCTGCATGTGGACAAACGTCTTGCCGTCCACCGTGCTTCTTGACAAAAGTCTTGACGTCGAAATTGCATCTTGACTAAAGTCTTTTCGCCTGTCCTGCAACTAGACAAAAGTCTTATCATCTACCCTATTTGTAGACGTAAGTATTGCCGTCAACCCTGCATGCAGACAAAAGTCTTGTCGTCTACTCTGCTTCTTGAAAAATGTTTTCCGCCCACCATGCATCTTGACCGATAATACGCATACATTGAATGACCTAACGCAAGGTGGACTACCAATGTTATTTTCCTATCTGGCAGAATATATTGCTGTAATATAGAGGCATTTTTCATCCATTCACAGCAGAAGAACTACTTATCTGAGGTGACTATCACCAAAGCGAACAAATATTAAGTGTCAGTGAAAGTTTCATTGCGATACAGATCAATTGAACTGTGTCCGAGCAAGTAGTAGTAAAGTTCTTGATAAAGTTGATAGAAAAGACAGCACAAAAACTATAGTTGGTTATTTTCCAATATCTTACAAGTACAAACTTATGCTTCGGTTATATGATACTTATTGGCTGTTTATGGGCTGTCTGAGGGCCACGTATGTGCAAAAACACTGCGACACAGAGCGTGTCGCGCTGTCCGGTGCGTAACCTGTACAATTATTTGAAAATGTTTGGCTTGGCAAGGGACCCATAGCCCGCATGGCCATAGGTTAAGCGTGCACTTCGGTCAGGTACGGACTCCATGCACGTAGAAGTCCCGTTGGCAATCATGCAGTTTTATGGCTGATGCTCTACGGGTCCGCAGGTCGTTTGGGTCCTCTTGACCCTTTACAGGCATACACGGGCCCTGTGCAAAATTAAACAAATATGTATATGCCCATTTCACGCTATTTACAGGGCTTGGATACCCCGAACGAGCCCCATGCAGGGCCCCGCAGGACTCATTACGGCCATTGTTTTGCGTCCTTGCTGCGTGTAGATAACGGCCGTCAGAATCGCGTCATGCCCCATGCGGCAACTTGCCGCTGATCGTCCTGGAGTTCCCACCGTTTCCTAATATAAATTAGCTGTGTCACAATCTCATATATGAACGAATTAGCTTACCTCTTAACAAGTTCAAGGTCGCACCAGTAGCAAAGAGACTGCACCATTTTTGTCTGTTCTTGAGTGACCTTTTCGTCATAACTCGTCTGATTCTATCAGCTGTTGCATGGAGCCATAAGCATTGGGGTGATCAAAATCGCATTTCTTCATCGTTGCCCTTTTCACAAGTCCATGGTGTTAATTTTCCATATCGTGTGTTTATAACCTATAGTGCCGTAAAGGAAACTTTCAGTATTGCAGCCTCTAGTCGGAACATTGCTGCGCCCACAATTTTTATTAACATGATGAAGCGTCAAATACCACGTTATTTTGAAAATGTTTAAGTTAACATAACCGCTATTGGTTGTAATGGCGTGATCCATATAGAGCTCTCTGTGGTTGTCCCATGAAGTTGTTTAACCGGCGAAATAAGCCGATGATGTGCATCCTCACCCCTTAATTGAGACTGATCAGCCTCCTGGATTACTTTTGCATCATTCAGTATGTCGTGACTCATCGATATTTTTGTTTACTCTGTAGAACTCGGTTGTGTGTATTTACTTCTGTAGGCAAAATAGGCTCCCCATGCATTATATTTCATTTGGATATATTTCGTCGTCCAAAAACAAATGACGATGACATCCCAGTAAAACTGAACACAGTTTGCTACAGTACGATACGAGTTAAGTAATGTTCTGTTCACATTGTATGGTAATTATAGCTGATATGTGCACCGATGGATCAGCTACACGTGCATAAAAACTGGGAAATGACGTAAAGCAAAACATGATGGCCGAAACGTACTTTATCAGCCTGCCTCCATTAGCAATAATTGGAATTATATCATTTTCAAGATGTAATTAGTTTCCCATCAGTCATCATTAACTTTTCATTTGAAACTCGACATGTGTAGTCTTTGTTGTTCAGTAGCGTTAACAAAACGGACTAGCGTCAGGAAAAAAGCACAAAGGTACTCGCGGACTTGATTGACGTTAATTGCGGTGTAGCTATTAGCGGAGGTGTCGGATTTAATGAATGCATTTAGGCTATTGATGAATTATTGACTCAACGCCAGATAATGAATGGAGTGATCATTTGCCATCTCGAGCAGCGTCGTACGATATCACCTAAAATTCATTGGTTTCAAACCTGAAACCGGCATCGTTCTGATGAAACCGACTAAAATGGGTGAATTTAGCTGCTCCCTTCCTTTTATTCGGTAATAAAAATCCATTGTCAATTAATAGTTATAAAGGTGTTTTATTCACTCGAACAAGTACCAAATTAAATCACAACTTACCATAAAACTTACCTATTTCCGTAATGTCTTCGAATGATCATAAACGACAAGAATTTTGCCATAATAAGGCACTTTAAGTAATCATTATCGACTGTTCTGTCAAATTTCGAATGTTCATAAAGTACTATCTCTGATTAAATTCGAAAAATGTATGTATGTATGTATGTATGTATGTATGTATGTATGTATGTATGTATGTGTATGTATGTATGTATGTATGTATGTATGTATGTATGTATGTATGTATGTCTGTCGTATGTATGTATGTATGTATGTATGTATATGTATGTATGTATGTATGTATGTATGTATGTCTGTATGTATGTATGTATGTATGTCTGTATGTATGTATGTATGTTGTCTGTATGTCTGTCTATGTATGTATGTATGTATGTATGTCTGTATGTCTGTATGTATGTATGTATGTATGTATGTATGTATGTCTGTCTGTATGTAGTATGTATGTATGTATGTATGTATGTTATGTATGTATGTATGTATGTATGTATGTATGTATGATATGTATGTATGTATGCATGTATGTATGTATGTATGTATGTATGTATGTATGTATGTATGTATGTATGTATGTATGTATGTATGTATGCATGTATGTATGTATGTATGTATGTATGTATGTATGTATGTATGTATGTATGTATGTATGTATGTATGTATGTATGTATGTATGTTATGTATGTATGTATGTATGTATGTATGATATATGTAGGCATGTATGCATGAATCAGTATATGCATGCATTTTGCCATAATAAGGCACTTTAAGTAATCATTATCGACTGTTCTGTCAAATTTCGAATGTTTCATAAAGTACTATCTCTGATTAAATTCGAAAAATGTATGTATGTATGTATGTATGCATGTATGTATGTATGTATGTATGTATGTATGTATGTATGTATGTATGTATGTATGTATGTATGTATGTATGTATGTATGTATGTATGTATGTATGTATGTATGTATGTATGTATGTATGTATGTATGTATGCATGTATGTATGTATGTATGTATGTATGTATGTATGTATGTATGTATGTATGTATGTATGTATGTGTATGTATGTATGTATGTATGTATGTATGTATGTATGTATGTATGTATGTATGTATGTATGTATGTATGTATGTATGTCGTATGTATGTATGTATGCATGCATGTATGTATGTATGTATGTATGTATGTATGTATGTATGTATGTATGTATGTATGTATGTATGTATGTATGTATGTATGTATGTATGTATGCATGTATGTATGTATGTATGTATGTATGTATGTATGTATGTATGTATGTATGTATGTATGTATGTATATATGTAGGCATGTATGCATGAATCAGTATATGCATGTATGTACGTATAGTTTGATACCAGTACCTCGAATTGACCACTTTATGCAAGGGCATACAAGCCCTATAAAACCGGTGCTGATCGACTTTTGGGTCAGCATGTTAGAATTGGCAAATTGTATAATTTTCCTTTTAAATAAAACCCCCTTCCAACTCCTCTCCCTATATATGAAAGTTATTGTCATAGGCAGCAGCATGGCAAATAATGCGCTCTAAATACCCCCATGCGATTAAGCTGTCAAGGGCGTCTATTGGTTAAAATGCGCCATCATGTGCACGTACTTCCTCAAATGGTAACAGCCGCTCGCATTTGACCACGAGGTGACATTAAACATTTGTGTGAAGGAGAGTAATGAGTTATCAGTAGATAATGCCAGCATCACCAAGATCCATCAGTTCATCGCTGAATCATGAATACCCATTATCATTCGTCTGGGCTTGCAATCGATAAGTAATTACGATTCATCATACAGAGAATATCAAGGAGTTAAACACACAGGCGAGTAAAGACAACGTGTCATCCTTCTCGTTGTACATCATTTATCACACTAATCTCTTTACAGACGCAACGAGGCTTTACAAACCCTGTTTTATGCCTATAACCGCCCCATGGTACTGCGCCTAGGATTTCTAGAATGTTAATTATGATGATAGATGGTTCAAACTCTGTCTTGTCACCCGCACAATGCTATGCGGTACATACTATATTTTAGGATAACAAGAGAAACCTTTTCATTGCCACTGCTTATGGAAAAACTAAACGCGCAATAACTATTGGTATGCTAAAGGTAATAAGAAAAAAACGATAATAAATCTTACTGCTGATGAAACATCAATCTAGACCTATTTAAGCTCAGACGGATTTGAATAGATTATATATTTTGCAAGCTCCGAGAGCAGCAGGTTGCCTCAAGTAATGTTACAGAGATCTCCTCCCCTGGCGGATGATCGAATTATATGGAGAATACGTCACATGACCTTGCTATTAATTGGGTAGCCAATTAGACTTAAAAAATGACCTACTTAGCGGTAATAAATACATTCGCTCATTTTAATGGCACTTGTTGTATGTATCTACTGTATTGATTCAGCTAGTTGTTTTGTTCCATTTTATGTTTCTTTTTTTATCAACTCAATTGATTCAGCTGTTTTGATGTTACAGTTCATCTTAGTTTGGCTGTATTTTACGCTCGTGCGTCTGCCAACATGTGTGAAAATACCAGTAGATTTCACAAAGAACGACTGGCGCTGTGCTCCGTGCCTCGTAGATGTCATAAGATACTATACCTCAATATGGTCACAACGTTCGACTAACATATAACAAACATTTACTTCGCCGTCCCAATTTATTTGTATTGTAATAAATTGACGGCATCGTGGAATCCCAATAAGCTTTTCTCTAGAGAGACAGTGCTGAATTATGACAATCATCATAATCCGACCAGCCACAAATATCACATAATATTTCCGCTCATGTATGTCCATTTATACAATAGTTTTGGACGATGAACAGGTTACTCAGTCATCTGTTACTCATATATGACATAAGCACGATTGTTTACATGAGTAAACTCCTCCTGGGAGCACTTACTAACACAGTTAATATCTGAATATGGTCCTGAGACTTGCATTGTGTCGAGCAATTAAATGCAATTTTAACTGCGACACCTTTCGGGGTTAGTTCAACAGACGGTTACAAACGCATCGACACACCTACCTCCGATATTCCTACAAGGAAAACGAAATCGATGAACACGACAGAGTTGAGCACCATAGTAAGGAGGTCGGTATGGCCTTTGACTGATATACTACAGGACATTAATTGCCAAACTACAGGGCCTATCACAGCAATATGAACACTCAGCGGTATTCGCATTGGTTGTTCTAAAATAATCCTTTATATGTATGAGTTCTGATTGAGGTTATTTTAATGCTGGTGGTTACAGTTTGTTAACATCCAGGCAGATTGCCAGCCAGAACTACATTATTACAACTAAACGTATCTCACCCAAAAATGGAACGAAGACCAATGTCTTTTTTACTACTGGGGACTTTTGTTTGAGGCGGCGTGTGTTTGAATGAGACTTTGAAAGTGAGCGATAAAGAGAATGAGCGGTGAAGTAATTTCCCTTCAATTGTGTCACCCATGCATCCTGGGTGCATATGAATCCAAAATACGACTAGAATGGTTGAATATCATCTTATCTGACATCAATTGTAGTGCTGCTTTGTTTGTTTGTGCCAGCCCAACATGTCAGCATTGATCATTGGGGTGATTTATAGCCGGATTATCAGTTTTTAAACATTTTCTATAGATATAGTTGTTGCAATTTTTACATTCGACTCGATCATATCTGGGGCAGGCGACATTACATCAAAGTGGAATTTTATTTCATATAGCGCGATTAATGGCAGTGACATTTAAAAAGGGCCAGCATGGCTATCGCCCAAAAGCATGCATACATACATACATACATACATAATACCATACAGACATACAGACATACAGACATACAGACAGACAGACATACATACATACAGACAGACATACAGACAGACATACATACAGACATAACACATACATACATACATACAGACATACATACATACAGACATACATACATACATACACTACATACATACATACAGACAGATACATACATACATACATACATACATACATACATACACAGACATACATACATACATACTACATACATACAAACAGACATACATACATACATACATACATACATACATACATACATACATACATACATACATACATACAATACTACATACCATCCATACATACATACATACATACACAATACATACATACATACATACATACATACATACATACATACATACATTACATACACATTACTATACAGAATACATACATACATACATACATACATAAACAACATACATACATTCATACCGATTATGTATAGTCGTTATATGTTGAGTGGGTATATGTTTAGGAGTTATATGTATGGTGCGTATATGGAGAGTCAGTAAATGAATAGGGGTATATGTATAGTCGGTATATGTAGAGAGTGGGTATATGTTTAGTAGGTATATGTATAGTGGGGTATATGGATAGTCGGTAAATGAATAGTGGGGTATATTGGTATATGTATTGTGGGTATATGTATAATGGGTATATGTAGAGTCGGTATATGTATAGTGGGTATATGTAAGTAGTGGGTATATGTATAGTCGGTATATGAATAGTCTGTATGTATAGTCGGTATATGTATGCATATGCATAGGCGGTTATTGTATATAGTTATATGTATAGTCGGTATATGTATGGTGAATAGTCGGTATATGTATAAGTATTGTATTTATGTATGAGTCGGTATTTGTATAGTCGGCATATGTAAAGTTGTAATATATGTATAGTCGTATATATGTATAATCGGTATATGTATAGTCGGTATATGTTTTTTCAAAAAAGGTTTTTTTTTATATTTATGTCGTTTTAGATTTTTAGAATATTTGCCGTATAAGTGGGCGGTTTATTGTAGAGACGGTATTTGTATAGTCGGTATATGCATAGTAGTTATATGTATATCGGTATTTGTATAGTCGGTATATT
>CM067351.1:53170423-53172966 GCA_034190875.2 Urechis unicinctus | reverse complement strand
ATATCACATTTTATCAACAAGTAGTGGTAGAGGATACTTAAGTGCGGTATGACAGCTTGCGATCCGCTGCTATAGAGTCCTGTATGACAAACATATTGGGCAAGTGATTTTATTCTCATGACCTTAATTTAGAGTCTTTATCATCGTGATTCGCAACAAGTTCCTAGTTGGTGAAGCAATAAAGCGGGCATTTTAAACATTAGCCATGAAGCTAGTAAGAGAACATATGCAGATAAACAATATATACGCAGCGTATTGAGATGGATTGGCTCTGTGAAACAGTTAGGTGCAATCCAACCTGAACTCGATTAATAACAATTATGTTGAGCTGAATGAACTAAGCTTTCGGATAACTTAACATTCATACATAGCTTTGCAAACAATGAAAAATATCACTCTTCCACCAGAGATGCTGCATAAAATAAGTACTTTATGGCTATAAAACTGTTAACTTCACAATGTTGTCAGAATTTTCCGGGGGAATAGTTGCAAAAATCTCCCAGGTTGTTCATCCCGGCTCGGAAACCAGGTACAAAGTTCAGTTTGCATTATGCATCTCACGCCTGAGTACTGTATTAACTTGCACTTGCTATTGTTAGATGCCTCCCTATCGGATAATCAATAACGCTGAATGATAATCTCTATGAATCCTTTCGGGGCTACCATCAGCATGAAGATGTGAACAATGGACAACTGGATGAGCACACATAGAAAACAGTAATTGCTGTAAGCCTTCAAACGCAAATATGGTCTATTTGCAACTACAAAAGGTATCATAGCAAAAGCGTCAAACAAAAGATTGACAAATATAGAGCAATTGGGAATAGATTATTTGCTCTAAATAAAAAGAATGAATACATATCTATCGGGTTGATATTGCAGTTACATGTTAAATATAATCTTGCTAAAAACCGTAGTTAATAAAGCCTGAAATATTATGCAGAAAATGTTGTCCCTTGTTTGATGTGTCACAGTAGATACAGACATAGAACCGGATCGTGGCTCTCGTCCCATAACGCAGATAGTGTGTGGATAGTTATACCCCCATTAGATAACGTAACTGAACATGACATTCGGACGTTGCTTGGAAGATGTAAGTATATAAAATAACACAAATATATTGCTTGATGAATAAATTAATACCCCAACTTCCATTCATGATTTATCTCCTTCATGAACAAATGCGAACTTTGCCGATTACGACGACTGACCTCTGAGAATTTAGGTTGAGCTGCTCAGGGCCGCCAATAAAGCTAACCCCTGACATCTTACTGATTATTGGGCTTATTCATATAAATCTGTCAAAATATGATAGCCCATGTCACCATGCACAAACCTTACTGTACTGCACCAGATATTAATTCATTTAACATAATATGGCATGTGCTCAATATCTGTTGGGAGGCTTATAATCACTCTTGGGTAATTAGACGATGGGTAGCAAATCGTATTGCTGATAAAACAGGTTTGCGTTTAGCTTTTTCGGATAGCAGCAGATCGCCTACAAGCAAGAGGAAACGTACCTGTTATGGAGGAAGATCGAATGGTTTAGGTGATATTAAAAACCTTTTTATTTCACCAGCGGTGCTAATATATATGCACATGTAAGGGCATTTTTTGGCACGTGCTGTGTCTAATCGATTAATTCAGAAGCATGTTTTGTTCGATTTCATGATACATTTTTTATCTGCTCGTTTGATTCAGCTGGTGGTGGTTTGGTTCTATTTCGTGGGACCGTTAGCATTTGTCCTAGTTAAGGTCAATGAACTGAATTTCACACTCGCACTCCGTCTGCCCACACGTGGAAAATACCAGTGAATTCCCCACGAGAGATTAAAGCGGATGTGATGTGATTACATATGATGCAATTACAATATCTAAATACGGTCATGACGTTTAATTGTCACATATTAACCAATTAAGCAGCCTTCAGATCCGGTTATGCTGAATGACCTAAGTGGTATCGTAAAATCCCCTTCAGCAATAGCTGGTGGCAGTGCTGTCGCACGAAAAGCATTATAATCCGATGATCTGAGCAATCACAAATATCCCATTATATAGAAGCTCATGCTCATAACATTCATTAAGAACAAGGCAGCTATCTTTCATGCTGCCTCGTCGCTGTTGGCGGCCTTGAATTGTTATTATTTCAAACCCAAGGAAACTGCTCGAGACGAGGCTGTCACCGACTGCATGATAAAGGGGGATTGTTGTTAATGCTTTAGAGGGTGAAAACTTTCTTCCTGCTGTATTTATCTGACTAGACTGACAAACACGGATCTGGTACGCGCGGCTGACCGAATGACTACTTACATTGCTAAATGTCTAACACCCCTAGGTACTGTCTATCAACCACAACCTTGATTTTTGCACCATACCTGGGATATACTCTGGACATATTCGACGTTAATATATACAACAATACATGTTAACATTTAGGCGTTGATGCCTCATGTTGCCATTGACGACAACAGCGTTATTTAGAGAAAGGAAAGATGTTGCGTTTACAGAGCCTGTACGATAAAGCCGTATTAAGTAGGTAA
>CM067351.1:53165423-53167923 GCA_034190875.2 Urechis unicinctus | reverse complement strand
AATGAAAAATATCACTCTTCCACCAGAGATGCTGCATAAAATAAGTACTTTATGGCTATAAAACTGTTAACTTCACAATGTTGTCAGAATTTTCCGGGGGAATAGTTGCAAAAATCTCCCAGGTTGTTCATCCCGGCTCGGAAACCAGGTACAAAGTTCAGTTTGCATTATGCATCTCACGCCTGAGTACTGTATTAACTTGCACTTGCTATTGTTAGATGCCTCCCTATCGGATAATCAATAACGCTGAATGATAATCTCTATGAATCCTTTCGGGGCTACCATCAGCATGAAGATGTGAACAATGGACAACTGGATGAGCACACATAGAAAACAGTAATTGCTGTAAGCCTTCAAACGCAAATATGGTCTATTTGCAACTACAAAAGGTATCATAGCAAAAGCGTCAAACAAAAGATTGACAAATATAGAGCAATTGGGAATAGATTATTTGCTCTAAAATAAAAGAATGAATACATATCTATCGGGTTGATATTGCAGTTACATGTTAAATATAATCTTGCTAAAAACCGTAGTTAATAAAGCCTGAAATATTATGCAGAAAATGTTGTCCCTTGTTTGATGTGTCACAGTAGATACAGACATATAAACGGATCGTGGCTCTCGTCCCATAACGCAGATAGTGTGTGGATAGTTATACCCCCATTAGATAACGTAACTGAACATGACATTCGGACGTTGCTTGGAAGATGTAAGTATATAAAATAACACAAATATATTGCTTGATGAATAAATTAATACCCCAACTTCCATTCATGATTTATCTCCTTCATGAACAAATGCGAACTTTGCCGATTACGACGACTGACCTCTGAGAATTTAGGTTGAGCTGCTCAGGGCCGCCAATAAAGCTAACCCCTGACATCTTACTGATTATTGGGCTTATTCATATAAATCTGTCAAAATATGATAGCCCATGTCACCATGCACAAACCTTACTGTACTGCACCAGATATTAATTCATTTAACATAATATGGCATGTGCTCAATAGCTGTTGGGAGGCTTATAATCACTCTTGGGTAATTAGACGATGGGTAGCAAATCGTATTGCTGATAAAACAGGTTTGCGTTTAGCTTTTTCGGATAGCAGCAGATCGCCTACAAGCAAGAGGAAACGTACCTGTTATGGAGGAAGATCGAATGGTTTAGGTGATATTAAAAACCTTTTTATTTCACCAGCGGTGCTAATATATATGCACATGTAAGGGCATTTTTTGGCACGTGCTGTGTCTAATCGATTAATTCAGAAGCATGTTTTGTTCGATTTCATGATACATTTTTTATCTGCTCGTTTGATTCAGCTGGTGTGGTGGTTTGGTTCTATTTCGTGGGACCGTTAGCATTTGTCCTAGTTAAGGTCAATGAACTGAATTTCACACTCGCACTCCGTCTGCCCACACGTGGAAAATACCAGTGAATTCCCCACGAGAGATTAAAGCGGATGTGATGTGATTACATATGATGCAATTACAATATCTAAATACGGTCATGACGTTTAATTGTCACATATTAACCAATTAAGCAGCCTTCAGATCCGGTTATGCTGAATGACCTAAGTGGTATCGTAAAATCCCCTTCAGCAATAGCTGGTGGCAGTGCTGTCGCACGAAAAGCATTATAATCCGATGATCTGAGCAATCACAAATATCCCATTATATAGAAGCTCATGCTCATAACATTCATTAAGAACAAGGCAGCTATCTTTCATGCTGCCTCGTCGCTGTTGGCGGCCTTGAATTGTTATTATTTCAAACCCAAGGAAACTGCTCGAGACGAGGCTGTCACCGACTGCATGATAAAGGGGGATTGTTGTTAATGCTTTAGAGGGTGAAAACTTTCTTCCTGCTGTATTTATCTGACTAGACTGACAAACACGGATCTGGTACGCGCGGCTGACCGAATGACTACTTACATTGCTAAATGTCTAACACCCCTAGGTACTGTCTATCAACCACAACCTTGATTTTTGCACCATACCTGGGATATACTCTGGACATATTCGACGTTAATATATACAACAATACATGTTAACATTTAGGCGTTGATGCCTCATGTTGCCATTGACGACAACAGCGTTATTTAGAGAAAGGAAAGATGTTGCGTTTACAGAGCCTGTACGATAAAGCCGTATTAAGTAGGTAAATGCGTAGGCAATATATGATGGGGACTATTGTGATAATTACACTACCCGTAGTATATAGGAACGCATTAACAGAGATATGGGTTGCGGTTTATCTTGAGCAGCATCCGCGGCAATTTAGTCTGTGAATGGTTTGGACGTTCCTGTAACGACAGAAGTTACATGATTATACTGAACGAGTTAAGTATTGTCAGTCACTCCCTGCGGATGCTTATTGAACAAAACTGTAGATCTCAATATTCATTGTGTTTTATTGGTTATTTATGTTTCAGAAGCATTGACAAACAAAGCTGCCAAGTGAAGTAAATTGGCCAGTAAGATTATCAACTGCATCCCAC
>CM067351.1:53160423-53162923 GCA_034190875.2 Urechis unicinctus | reverse complement strand
AAAAGGTATCATAGCAAAAGCGTCAAACAAAAGATTGACAAATATAGAGCAATTGGGAATAGATTATTTGCTCTAAATAAAAAGAATGAATACATATCTATCGGGTTGATATTGCAGTTACATGTTAAATATAATCTTGCTAAAAACCGTAGTTAATAAAGCCTGAAATATTATGCAGAAAATGTTGTCCCTTGTTTGATGTGTCACAGTAGATACAGACATAGAACCGGATCGTGGCTCTCGTCCCATAACGCAGATAGTGTGTGGATAGTTATACCCCCATTAGATAACGTAACTGAACATGACATTCGGACGTTGCTTGGAAGATGTAAGTATATAAAATAACACAAATATATTGCTTGATGAATAAATTAATACCCCAACTTCCATTCATGATTTATCTCCTTCATGAACAAATGCGAACTTTGCCGATTACGACGACTGACCTCTGAGAATTTAGGTTGAGCTGCTCAGGGCCGCCAATAAAGCTAACCCCTGACATCTTACTGATTATTGGGCTTATTCATATAAATCTGTCAAAATATGATAGCCCATGTCACCATGCACAAACCTTACTGTACTGCACCAGATATTAATTCATTTAACATAATATGGCATGTGCTCAATAGCTGTTGGGGAGGCTTATAATCACTCTTGGGTAATTAGACGATGGGTAGCAAATCGTATTGCTGATAAAACAGGGTTTGCGTTTAGCTTTTTTCGGATAGCAGCAGATCGCCTACAAGCAAGAGGAAACGTACCTGTTATGGAGGAAGATCGAATGGTTTAGGTGATATTAAAAACCTTTTTATTTCACCAGCGGTGCTAATATATATGCACATGTAAGGGCATTTTTTGGCACGTGCTGTGTCTAATCGATTAATTCAGAAGCATGTTTTGTTCGATTTCATGATACATTTTTTATCTGCTCGTTTGATTCAGCTGGTGGTGGTTTGGTTCTATTTCGTGGGACCGTTAGCATTTGTCCTAGTTAAGGTCAATGAACTGAATTTCACACTCGCACTCCGTCTGCCCACACGTGGAAAATACCAGTGAATTCCCCACGAGAGATTAAAGCGGATGTGATGTGATTACATATGATGCAATTACAATATCTAAATACGGTCATGACGTTTAATTGTCACATATTAACCAATTAAGCAGCCTTCAGATCCGGTTATGCTGAATGACCTAAGTGGTATCGTAAAATCCCCTTCAGCAATAGCTGGTGGCAGTGCTGTCGCACGAAAAGCATTATAATCCGATGATCTGAGCAATCACAAATATCCCATTATATAGAAGCTCATGCTCATAACATTCATTAAGAACAAGGCAGCTATCTTTCATGCTGCCTCGTCGCTGTTGGCGGCCTTGAATTGTTATTATTTCAAACCCAAGGAAACTGCTCGAGACGAGGCTGTCACCGACTGCATGATAAAGGGGGATTGTTGTTAATGCTTTAGAGGGTGAAAACTTTCTTCCTGCTGTATTTATCTGACTAGACTGACAAACACGGATCTGGTACGCGCGGCTGACCGAATGACTACTTACATTGCTAAATGTCTAACACCCCTAGGTACTGTCTATCAACCACAACCTTGATTTTTGCACCATACCTGGGATATACTCTGGACATATTCGACGTTAATATATACAACAATACATGTTAACATTTAGGCGTTGATGCCTCATGTTGCCATTGACGACAACAGCGTTATTTAGAGAAAGGAAAGATGTTGCGTTTACAGAGCCTGTACGATAAAGCCGTATTAAGTAGGTAAATGCGTAGGCAATATATGATGGGGACTATTGTGATAATTACACTACCCGTAGTATATAGGAACGCATTAACAGAGATATGGGTTGCGGTTTATCTTGAGCAGCATCCGCGGCAATTTAGTCTGTGAATGGTTTGGACGTTCCTGTAACGACAGAAGTTACATGATTATACTGAACGAGTTAAGTATTGTCAGTCACTCCCTGCGGATGCTTATTGAACAAAACTGTAGATCTCAATATTCATTGTGTTTTATTGGTTATTTATGTTTCAGAAGCATTGACAAACAAAGCTGCCAAGTGAAGTAAATTGGCCAGTAAGATTATCAACTGCATCCCACTATTTATTATTCTGTTAGAGATTATATCAAATGGGCTGAACGAGAACCTAACAGGAAAAGAAACCTAGATATGATGATTACAACCTCTGACAAACAATGAATAACCAATTAACCTCAGCAACATGCAATGAATGAACAAGTAGCAGAGAGATGGGGATCGAGCTGTAGCTTCCATGTATTTATAGGGCATCGGAGATGCCCTGACATAGACAATAACAATATCAATCCAATATTGCTATAGTTCTCATCCATAGTCGCAATCTACCGGTCTATATTGTACTCAACGACGTCAGCGGCCAGGTGGTTGTCCTCTGTGAGATATGCAAAGACACAAATGGCTAGGCTGTCGTCCGCTGTTTCATATGCAACGCTTTCAATGGCCA
>CM067351.1:53142923-53145423 GCA_034190875.2 Urechis unicinctus | reverse complement strand
TGTTTTCACTTAGAAATAATTCTCGCCATATTGTCAGTGCTCTACTATGCAAGGTAATGCACCCTTGTGGAAAGGATAGGTAAAATATATCCCGCATTAACACCTACTTGACGTCATAACAACACTCGTCTGTCACAGTTAAGTGGTTGCGGTAAAGTCAAGAAAGAAGACCATCAACAACCACTTCGATTCTTGCTGTTATATGGATGGATCATATGCATGTACAAAACATTTGCTTTACACTAATACGAAACAAAATCATAAACTATTTCATATGCAGCTGGACAATAAGAGAGCTACATTATGAATATGTATCTGTACTGGGCTGCATTTGAACAAACGCGTTTTATGCGTTTGTAGATGATGGTTTTAACGGAATCTGGAATCATTATTCGTTGTGTCTAATTGGTTATTCATCATCATAGGATACTTTCCAGCAGAATGGGCAACATTACGCCGCCCTTAATGACTGCCATGTGGAGAAGATTATCCAATGAATATATCAAGTGCATCTCACAATTTCTCAATTGGTTAGTAATCATATCAAATGGGCCGAGACTAAAGCCTAAGAGGACGAGAAAGCTATAAAAGATCATTATGCGACTGATAGAAAATGAGCAAACAACTAAACCTAGCCTCATACTGCGAATCATCAAATAAGCTAAGATTAGTGATTCTGTATTGATTGGGGTCTTGTAGATACCCCGACATTGGCCAATTACATCTACTCCATATTGCTCTAGTGGTCATCCATAGACGTAATTTGCGCGTCTATGCCGTACTGGTCGACGTCAACGGCCAAGTTGTGGTCTGCTGTATTGTATTCAAAGAGACCCACATTTAGACGGTTGTCTGTAACATGCCCCCCCCACACACACACACAAACACAAGCATACACACACACACGTAGAGATACAAGCTATCTCATGGACTTATTTCGAGCATATCGTTCAGTTTAGGCGGTCGTTCGTCCGTATTCCAGAAACTTACAAACGTACTACACCAAAGCGCTTTTTCCCATTTCAACACGATATGGAACATGGTCCATCGTACGAGCTGATTGCAAGTGCGTCATTGAACATGGGTGACCTGTCCGCAGTAGTTTAAGAAAGTCAACAAATATTAGCGATTTTCGGATGTTTTTTCAATACCCTTCTTAAACCAACGGGGACGTCATTATTTGAGCGACCGTAAAGACTTATTACAGATAAATCATTAACGTCTCAAGTAGCACTTTATCAAAAGTAATGAATTTTGGTGCGTCCTGGATGATTCCTAAAAAGGACGATACATCGATGAATGACATACTTACATATGGCAGCTCTCAAGTGTCCCTAGAATTTACACAGACATCGGACTCTTTTGGTGATATATATATATATATATATATATTTCTAGCTGAGACATCATTATCACCCCTCGCCTGTGTTGTGTGGCCTCGTAGATAGCATTTATGGTAACTTAAGCCCAAAGAATCAATACAGTAATGACAGAAGTCATCTATAACCATGTCTGAAATGCTCGAGTTCTTGAGTATACTCGCTTGTTGTTGCTCGTCGGCGTCTCGTCATGCTGATAGTATCTGCAGTGTATACGAGAGGTCCATCACCGATTGGTTAAATGGGAATACAGAGAAACGCCGGGAACCCAAACATAATATGACGTCATGATTTCTCTATTTGTTAGGAAAGCTGCTCTCTTCACAAACAACAAGTCTTGAACATCCTGTGACAAGCAAAGTGTCTTCCCACTTGTCAATATCCCCTTACAAATGACAACAGAGAAAAGAAAGAGCAATCTCGATTCTCACTGAATGTTGATTCAATGGGTGAAGTGCATATCATAGTGCTTCTGAAGTGATGCAAACACACATTGTGACTTGTATTTGCATGATCGTATCATAGAAATCACGGAGAATGAATTCATAATGATTACATAGGTAAATCATAGTTTATATTACATTGATCACATATGCTGTCATATTGTAGGTCATTCACACAGTCATGTTAAAATATCCGAGCAGTAGTAATGTTGCCTTGACAAAAGTCTCTATGTCGGCTGTCAGTCTTGCGAGAAGTCTCGTCGTCTCCTCTGCATCTTAATGAACGACTTTTCGTCTACCCTGCATCTTGACGAAGATCTTGCCTTGCATCTAGACAAAAGTCTTGTCGTCTACCCTGCTTCTAGACAAAGGTATAGCCGTCTACCTTCCATGTAGACTAAAGTCTTTCTGTCAACCCTGCTTCTTGACAAAAGGCTTGACGCCTGCCCTGCCACTAGACACAAGTCTTGTCATCTACCCTGCTGCTTGACAAAAGACTTGTCGTCTACCCTGCATCTTCACAAAAGTCTTGTCGCCTGTCCTGCAACTAGACAAAAGTCTTGTCATCTACCCTGCTTCTAGACGAAAGTATCGTCGTCTACCCTGCATGCAGACAACAGTCTTGTCGTCCGCCTTGCACCTGGTCAAAAGTCTTGTCATCTACCTTGCTTATAGACA
>CM067351.1:53030423-53137923 GCA_034190875.2 Urechis unicinctus | reverse complement strand
TTTCCGCTCATGTATGTCCATTTATACAATAGTTTTGACGATGAACAGGTTACTCAGTGATCTGTTACTCATATATGACATAAGCACGATTGTTTACATGAGTAAACTCCTCCTGGGAGCACTTACTAACACAGTTAATATCTGAATATGGTCCTGAGACTTTGCATTGTGTCGAGCAATTAAATGCAATTTTAACTGCGACACCTTTCGGGGTTAGTTCAACAGACGGTTACAAACGCATCGACACACCTACCTCCGATATTCCTACAAGGAAAACGAAATCGATGAACACGACAGAGTTGAGCACCATAGTAAGGAGGTCGGTATGGCCTTTGACTGATATACTACAGGACATTAATTGCCAAACTACAGGGCCTATCACAGCAAATGAACACCTCAGCGGTATTCGCATTGGTTGTTCTAAAATAATCCTTTATATGTATGAGTTATGATTGAGGTTATTTTAATGCTGTTGTTACAGTTTGTTAACATCCAGGCAGATGCCAGAACTACATTATTACAACTAAACGTATCTCCACCCAAAATGGAACGACCAATGTCTTTTTTACTACTGGGGGCTTTGTTTGAGGCGCGTGTTTGAATGAGACTTGAAAGTGAGCGATAAAGAGAATGAGCGGTGAAGTAATTTCCCTTCAATTGTCACCCATGCATCCTGGGTGCAATATGGAATCCTAAAATACGACTAGAATGGTTGAATATCATCTTATCTGATCAATTGTAGTGCTGCTTTGTTTGTTTGTGCCAGCCCAACATGTCAGCATTGATCATTGGGGTGATTTATAGCCTGATTATCAGTTTAAACATTTTCTATAGATATAGTTGTTGCAATTTTTACATTCGACTCGATCATATCTGGGGCAGCGACCAATACATCAAAGTGGAATTTTATTTCATAAGCGCGATTAATGGCAGTGACATTTAAAAGGGCCGCATGGCTATCGCCCAAAGCAGCATACATACATACATACATACATACATACATACATACATACATACATACATACAGATACATACATACATACAGACATACATACATACATACATACACAGACATACAGACATACATACATACATACATACATACATACATACACATACAGACATACATACATACAGACATACATACATACATACATACATACATACATACATACATACATACATACATACATACATACATACATACATACATACAGACATACATACATACATACATACAGACATACATACATACATACATACATACATACATACATACATACATACATACATACATACATACATACATACATACATACATACATACATACATACATACATACATACTACATACATACATACATACATACATACATACATACATACATATATATATATAGTCGGTATATGTATAGTTGGTATATGTATAGTCGGTATATTATATATGTATGGTATATATGTGCAGGTTGGTATATGTATTGTGGGTATATGTATATGGGTATATGTATAGTCGGTATATGTATAGTGTATATATATATATATATATAGTCGGTATATGATATAGTAGTGTTATATGTAGTCGGTATTGTATAGTCGGTATATGTAGAGACTGTATATGTATAGTCGGGTTTATGTATAAAAGTTATATGTGTATAGTCGGTATATGTAGTGGATATATGTTTTGTATATATGTATTGTCGTTATATGTATATTCGGTATTGTATAGTCGGTATATGTCGGTATATGTATAGTAGTCGGTATATGTATAGTCGGTATATGTATAGTCGGTATATGTATAGTCGGTATATATATAGTCGGTATATGTATAGTCGGTATAGTATGTATAGTAGGGTATATGTATAGTCGGTATATATGTATAGTCGGTATATGTATAGTATGTATATATATAGTCGGTATATGTATAGTAGTATATGTATAGTCGGGTATATGTATAGTATATTGTATATAGTAGTATATATGTATTGTCGTCGGTATATGTATAGTCGGGTATATGTATAGTCGGTATATATGTATAGTCGGTATATGTATAGTGGGGTATGTGTATAGGTATATGTATAGTGTGGTATATATCGTGGTATATATATATAGTGTATATATATGTATAGTCGGTATATGTATAGTCGGTATATGTATAGTCGGTATATATGTTATAGTGGTATATGTGTATAGTGGGTATATGTATAGTCGGTATATGTATAGTGGGTATATATATAGTCGGTATATGTATAGTTGTTATATGTATAGTCGGTATATGTATTGTAGTATATATGGTATATGTCGGTAGTGTATGTATATATAGTCGGGTATATGTATAGTGGGTATATGTATAGTCGGTATATGTATAGTGGTATGTATGTATAGTCGGTATATGTATAGTCGGTATATGTATAGTCGGTATATGTATAGTCGGTATATAGTCGGTATATGTATAGTCGGTATATATGTATAGTAGGTATATATGTATATAGTCGGTATATGTATAGTCGGTATATATGTATAGTGGTATATATAGTCGGTATATATATATAGTATATAGTGTATATGTATAGTCGGTATATGTATAGTCGGTATATGTATAGTAGTATGTGTATATGTATAGTCGGTCGTGTATATATGTATAGTCGGTATATATATAGTCGGTATATATATAGTCGGTATATGTATAGTCGGTATATGTATAGTCGGTATATGTATATAGTGGGTATATGTATAGTCGGTATATGTATAGTCGGTATATATATGTAGTTATATGTATAGTCGGTATATGTATAGTATATATATGTTATGTAGATATATGTATTGTCGTTAATGTATATCGGTCGGTATATGTATAGTATATATATAGTCGGTAGTATATATATGTGTGGTATATGTATAGTCGGTATATGTATATAGTCGGGTATATATAGTATATGTATGTATATAGTGTGGTATGTATGTATAGTCGGTGTATGTATAGTGGGTATATGTATAGGTGGTATATGTATAGTGGGGTATATGTATAGTGGGTATATGTATAGTCGGTATATGTATAGTCGGTATATGTATAGTAGTGTATAGTGTATAGTGGTATGTATATGTATAGTTTATATATGTAGTCGGTATATGTATAGTCGGTATGTGTATAGTATGTATATATATGGTATGTATAGTATATGTATGTATGTGGGTATATGTATAGTAGTGGTATATATATATGTATATATGTATGGGTATATGTATAGTCGGTATATGTATAGTGTGTATATGTATATATAGTGGGTATATGTATAGTCGGTATATGTAGTGTAGTCGGTATATGTATATCGGGTATATGTATAGAGACTGTATATGTATAGTCGTATATGTATAAAGTTATATGTATAGTCGGGTATGTATAGTATATATATATATATATATGTATGTATGTCGGTATATATGTATGTATCGGTATATGTATAGTCGGTATATGTATAGTATATATGTGTAGTATATATGTATAGTCGGTATATGTATAGTCGTATATATATAGTATCGGTATATGTATATGTATGTATATGTATATATATATAGTCGGTATATATGTATAGTATATGTATAGTGGTATATGTAGTCGGTATATATATAGTCGGTATATGTATAGTCGGTATAGTCGGTATATGTATAGTAGTATATGTATAGTGGTATAGTGTATATATATATAGTCGGTATATATATATAGTGGTATATATGTATAGTCGGTATATGTATCGGTATATGTAGTCGGTATATGTATAGTCGGTATATGTATAGTCGGTGTATGTATAGTCGTATATATGTAGTAGTCGGTATGTGTAGTATGTAGTATATGTATAGTCGGTATGTATAGTCGGTATATGTATAGTGGGTATATGTATAGTCGGTATGTATATATATATATATATGTGGTATATATGGGTATATGTATAGTCGGTATATGTATAGGGTGGGTATATATATGTATGTATATATAGTCGGTATATATGTATAGTCGTATATATATATAGTCGGTATATGTATCGGGTAGTATAGTCGGTATATGTGTATAGTCGGTATATGTATATCGGTATATATGGTATAGTCGTGTATATGTCGGTATATGTATAGTCGGTATATGTGTAGTGGTATATATGTATAGTCGGTATATGTGTAGTGGGTATATGTATAGTCGGTATATGTATAGTCGGTATATGTATAGTGGGTATATCGTATAGGTATGTATATATGTATAGTAGTGTATATGTATAGTCGGTATATGTATAGTCGGTATATGTATAGTCGGTATATGTATAGTCGTATAGTATATATATAGTGGGTATATGTATAGTCGGTAGTAGTGTGTATAGTGGGTATATGTATAGTAGGTATATGTATAGTCGGGTATATGTATAGTCGGTATATATATATGGTATATATATATAGTCGGTATATGTATAGTTGTTATATGTATAGTCGGTATTTGTATAGTCGGTATATGTAGAGACTGTATTTGTATAGTCGGTATATGTTAGTGTATATATGTACAGTTGGTATATATGTATTGTGGGTATATATATAATGGGTATATGTATAGTCGTGGGTATATGTATAGTGGTATATATGTATAGTGGTATATATATAGTCGGTATATATATATGTGTATATATAGTAGTGTTATATGTATAGTCGTATATATGTATAGTCGGTATATGTATAGTAGTATATATGTAGTATGTATATGTATAGTCGGTATATATGTATAGTGGTATATATATGTATAGTCGGTATATGTATAGTGGATATATGTATTGTATATATATGTATTGTGTATATATGTATATTTGTATTGTATAGTGTATATGTCGGTATAGTCGGTATATGTATAGTCGGTATGTATAGTCGGTATATGTATAGTCGGTATATGTATAGTCGGTATATATATAGTCGGTATATGTATAGTCGGTATATGTATATGGGTATATGTTAGTAGGTATATGTATATAGTGGGTATATATAGTCGGTAAATGAATAGTGTATATATATATAGGTATATATGTATAGTTGTTATATGTATAGTCGGTATTTTGCATAGTCGGTATATGTATGTAGAGACTGTATTTGTATAGTAGGGTATATGTGGTATATGGTGTAGGGTATATGTATAGTTGGTATATGTATGTATGGGTATATGTATATCGGTATATATATGTATAGTCGGTATATGTATAGTATGTATATAGTCGGTATATATATAGTGTGTATATATATAGTCTGTATATGTATAGTCGTTATATGTGTAGTCGGTATATTTGTATAGTCGGTATATGTAGAGTGTATATGTATAGTCGGTATATGTATAGTATAGTTATATGTATAGTATATGTGTATATGTATAGTGTATATATGTATATGTATATATGTATTGTGGTATATGTATAGTCGGTATATGTATAGTCGGTATATGTATAGTATATGTATAGTCGGTATTTGTATAGTCGGTATATGTATAGTATATGTATATGTATAGTCGGTATATGTATAGTCGTATATGTATATGTGTAGTCGGTATATGTATAGTCGGTCGGTATGTATAGTATATGTGTATATGTAGTCGGTATTTGTATATATGTATATAGTATATGTAGGTCGGTATATGTATAGTATATGTATAGTAGTATATATATGTATATATAGTATGTATGTATATGTATATGTATATGTATAGTCGGTATGTATAGTCGGTATATGTAGTAGTTGTAGTAGTATGTATAGTAGTCGGTATATATATAGTCGGTATATGTATAGTCGGTATATGTATAGTCGGTATATGTATAGTCGGTATATGTATAGTGGGTATATGTATAGTGGGTATATATAGTCGGTATATATAGTATATATATAGTGGGTATATGTATAGTCGTATATATGTATAGTTGTGTATATGTATAGTCGGTATTTGTATAGTCGGTATATGTGTATAGTGTGTATATGTATAGTGGGTATATGTATAGTGGGTATATATGTAGTTGGTATATGTATTGTGGGTATATGTATGTATGGGTATATGTATAGTGGTATATATGTATAGTGGGTGTATGTATAGTCGGTATATGTGTATATGTATATATATATATATATATAGTCTTTATATGTATAGTCGTTATAGTGTGTAGTCGGTATGTATAGTATAGTCGGTATATGTAGAGACTGTATATGTATATAGTCGGTATATTGTATAAAAGTTATATGTACAGTCGGTATATGTATAGTGTATATATGTTTTGTAGATATATGTATTGTCGTTATATGTATATATCGGTATTATAGTAGTCGGTATATGTATAGTAGTTATATGTATAGTCGGTATTTGTATAGTCGGTATATGTATAGTCGTCGTATATATATAGTCGGTATATATATAGTCGGTATATGTATAGTCGGTATATGTAGAGTGGGTATCAGGGTGACTCACATGAGCCAGCAAACCGCTCGCACCTCCCCCACCATATGAGCCCAGCACTTCCAGCCCCTATGGTATAGGCCCACTAAAGAGGGCGACAGCATTGTCAACCATCTACAACAGGGCCCTGAGGAATAAGCTCTTCTAAACGACTCACGCTCTCCAAAAGGTCCTCATACTTCGATTCCAACTCCCTCACCTTCTCCTCTACACCAGGATCCTGAGGAATAAGCTCTTCTAAACGACTCACGCGCTCCAAAAGGTCCTCATACTTTGATTCCAAATCCCTCACCTCAATCTCAAGGTCCACCTTCTCCTCCCATATATGTTCCTTGCAGCTCGGCCACCCCAATATGTTCATCGGTGCTCATTCTATACCTCAGCTCTCATATGTTCAACATATCGACGCGTGCCCATAGGTCAGAGTGTCTACACCACTTGGAGCTATCCACCGCTTTGTGTCAAAGGGGGAGAGAGACACCTTGTTAACGTGGAGCCCATATATTTTATGGCAGTCACTCCTGAGCATGTTCATTCCGTGGCGAAACTGCTTTTGGGCGAACAGTGACTCCACGTACTGAGCGTGTCGTAGATGCTTCTTCACCACCACCTTCTTCACACCCTTAGCTCTTTTTATCTCGCCCTCATCAGACATCAGGATAGAGTACATCTTAGGGCGCAAACCAACGTACTCCTTGATGGGCACGCCAGCGCACTCATCCTTCATCTTACCCAGAACCTTTTTGTTTCTGTCACTGTGCAGGGCATGAGAAGGGTCGAAGTTACTAGTGTCAAAGAGATGCCCATCCTCCCTCATATCAGCATAGACGTCAGTGGTACGGATCTCAAGCAGCAGCGAGTCTGTGTCTGTGTAAAGCAGGTTAATATTACTGTCATATCTAGCCTTCATGGTATTGTAGTAAAAGTCATACATCAAGTGCTTGGAGAGGTCCAGAATGCACATGCCAACGTAGACCGGACGGTTCAGCACTAAGCGAGTCTTGTGCATATGCAGGGCAGCTAGATCATCGTCAAACACTTTTTGTCGAGCATAGGCGGGGCTGGCCACAAGCCTACGTATTTTTTCTTTTCCCGATGAGCGCACAATCTTGACGTCGACTCGCCTCCGGAGATTCTCCATCGTTTTACCAAAGACAGAGTTATTCATAAGTTTATAGAGATCCTTCTCAAAGTCGCTGTTGGCGGCCTTGCGCAGATCTGTATTCATCCTTATGTAAGGCTCCATCCATGGACTCTGGTCAAAGACATGCGCACGATGAATCTTGGTGAGTCTCAACCCCAAAGACAGATATAGCTTGAGGTTCCTGTAGTGTACCACATACTTCTCCTTGTTCCGCAGGTTGGGCACCAGCTTTTCAACTCCATTTCCGGTGCTCCCCAATGCACCTAGGAGATCTTTCTGGTAGTCTGACAACCACTCATTTTGCACAAGAAGCCGCTCCGGCGCTAGGGAGTAATCGTTGTGTTCGTCATGAAGCGCAGCAGGATACTCCAAGTCAACCTCAAGTACATACCCCGTTTCGGCATCATCGGGATGGTCCTGGATCTCTAGGTTCTCAGGCCGTTCCACCCACTCAATACCCGAAGTAGGTTGGGCTTGGCTCATCGCCCACCCATACAGGTTGTTGGCATCGAGGTACTGGATATAGCTCGCTGGCTTATCCTGCTCAAAGCCCTCCACGTATGGGTTGTTCGCTTTAGCGTGGCGATGTGATACCATGCTTATCCCACCGCGCAGCCCCTTCTCAATAAACAGGTGCTTGTCATAATCGGTGAGAAGCTCGAGTTCCACCCCTGTGCTCTTAAGAAGCGCATCCCACGACAAACCGGGGCTGGTATAGTAGTGGGCCGGATCCAACCTGTATTGCTTAAGACAGGTTTTGCGGAATGTTTCAAACACATCGGCCAGGAGCAGTACATCCGTGCGTAAGTAAAGGTCATGGTAGTCCCCCATGTTTTTACAACCGAACGCGTTCCAGACTTTCTGGGCGTGTTCATAGTCTGCAGCAGATATACCCTGTTCAGAGAGCTTGCTGTAGAAATCATGGATCGGCGGCAGTGGAGCATCAAACTTATCCCAGCCATCCATGAACTAATAGGGATACACTCCCTTACGCAGCAGCAAGCGCCGCTTCATCTGGTCTGGCTCGTATTCTGCCGTCACAGCAAAGGCATCTGGGTTGTTAGCAGACACAAGCTTGTCGAGCGAGGCTAGGAGGAACTGTGCACTGTCAATGAAGCGCAACTGTCCAACCGACAGGGAGATATACTTCTTCATGTTATTTGGGATGCAGTTGATATTGATACTTTGCTTATACCCTGCATCAAGAGATTAGTCGTAGCCCCGCAGGTTGGAACACCACAGGGATGGGTGTTGTCGTGGGACTCAGCCGAAGTTTCAGGGACACACGTTATGGGCTGGCCCTTGTACAAGCCTGTTTATATGGCAGTGATCGCGAACAGAGTCACAGCCCAGTTTTTTTCTTGCACACATGACAGTGAGTTGCAGCCTTATGTGCCCTTCTATCCTCCTGAGTCATCGCATAGGGACAGACTTGGACAGAACTGCTTTGATCTTTTGCTCCTCATGCTGCAGAGCCTGTAAGAACTTCTCCACAACATCGCTTCCTCTATAAACCACAGGGGGTTCTGTCTGCCCATCACATCGGACAACCACATAGCCGTAACCACACTGCTCCTGCGTTCTCTGCTCTAGCTCTTACCAGGATTAGGCGCAGGTCCCAGAAGCTTCACTGTGAGCGCCTCAAAGTCAGCATAGATAAGATAGAGTACAGCAAGCTGTTTCTGCCAGTTTTGGAAGGATAATATGTTCTTACCTTCCTTAGGCATGTCAACTCGCACAGCAGTCTGCCCGATACCCATGCACTCAGGTTTGTGCGCCAGGAGCAGTTTCTCAGTGGTGTATCCATGCAAGCATCGCTCGCAGAAGAAATTGCGGTGCTCGTACTTACTCTGGTCATACAGCAGGCGGTTCAGGTCTTCGATCTGCGTGTAATAAAACCTACCGTCCTCCTCAATCAGCATGAGGTTTATACATGGACCAGGCTGTCTGCTGATACGGTGAGCGATGGTGGCCTTTCCATCCCAGCCAAAGACATTCAAGCCGCCTACTTTAGCATGTTTTTCTATCTTCTTAATCTGCGAGATAGGTGTTGGATAGTCCACGCCTTTTCCTTCTAAGAGTCTTAAGAGCGGCTTAATGTTATATTTCGATGGTCGCTGCTGGTTCTTGGCAACCGGGTGCAGAGCCGCTTCAATGGAATATAGAATGCAGTGTGGGTCGTTTGTGTTTTTTACGTTTCTAATTGCCTTCTTTACCGCCAGCTTTCTCGGCAGTTTTAGGTAGTAGCCACCTTTCAATGGCTGGTAGTTGGCAATATCAATCCACAGAGTTGCGACCGCCTGAAACTCCCAGCCAGAACCTTGGTTGGTCCACTTCTCCAACCGCTCTTGGATATTAGCATTGCACTGGTCCAGCTCATCGTTAATATCTTCTGAGGAGAGAACCACCTGCTGCTTATTACGCAATACAGGCTCAAAATACTCAGTGTTGTCATCATCGGCGTGCTTGGAGAGTCTTACCTTAAGGCCAAACTGACACTTGATTCCACCTAGCTCTTCCAGCTCACCAGTCAAAACTTTATGCATCTTCCGACGCATGCCCTTAAAGAACATCATAAGGTCCGAGCTAAGGGGTGAGACTCAGGAACGTTCATCACCCATCCACGCAAATAGTTTTTAACAGCCCACTTAGTCTTCTTGAAGGCAAGACGCGCTGTGGGGACTGGGGACTGGGTTTGTGGGGATGCGTGGGGCAGGGACAGGTCTGTGTGGGGCAGGGACTGGTTTGCGTGGGGAAGCAGTGGGGACAGGGGTGGCACGCACCCCAGCCTTTAATCTAGCCAACATCTCCTTGTATGTACGGTCATATTCATTACGCACTTGGAGTGCTTGGAGTGCAGCCTTAGAGCGTGGATAAGGAGGCTGAAAACCGTGAATTGAAACATAATCGTTTTGGGCTTCACGTGCTCGCTGATTATGAGTCATGTTTACTATACAGTTCCATTAGTCTAAAAGAGAATTCGTTGATACACAAAAGTCAACAACAATACAGCGAGCGGACTTTGACCTATGCAGTAAACACCTGTCTCTGACAAGGTGCCAAGCTTCGTCGCACATAGGCCTAGCCGCCAAACCATGTTGTTGACAGCGCCACAAGATTTCTATTTTTATACAGTGGGGAATCCCCGTTCAGTGGCGCCGATTGGCGAGTCAGTGTCCCCAGCTATAGGCCGTTGTGAAACAATTTTTTGGGCAAGACGAAGACGACTGTGGTTGACTTTATCGAACCCACAATCCATGCACAATCCTACCTTATTATTTTTTATAGCCTTCTGACAACCCGTACAAAGACGATTAATGACACCATGTTTTATCTTATATCTGTGTAATCCACAAAACTCTTGCTCTTGCGTACAGGGCCTGTTACAGGGGACTTTCTTTCCGAGCAATATCCATGGGCACATATTGTCAAATACTACCATTGTTATATATATAGATATCTATTAGTCTAATTGATAATACCGTCTGGCGGCAACTGGGTATCGGACGGCACCACAAGCAACTCCTCCTTTACAAAGCCACGGAGAGGTCCATCCAGCAAATAGTATAGTACAGGCACACCAGATTTAGTGACAGAGCTTCCAATCCGGTAAACATTGAGTGACCACACAGGGTCAGTGGCTCGCCGCCGGTGGTCTTGCTCTGCCTCACCAGGCTGGTAGAGGTAGCGAACGCCAACATCAGAGGGAAGCTTTTGCTCTTTGACCCCCAGAGGGCGTCCTGGTACGACTGCAGAGGGCTTTTGTGCAACTCGTTTTGCCTTTATAGCATCTTTAGGTTTTTTCCCAGTCAAGCGTGTCACCTCATTATTTATTGCAGAGACTACATCCTGCAGTCGAGAAACCCATTCAGTCGATCGTTTTCCAGTATCACTTAACTCTACGGCATACTGGTGACCAAAGAGTCGTTCAGCAAGAGTTCGGTTAAAGCGTTCAACTATACCCTGGTCTCGATGGATATTCACACGGCCACGCCTGACTGATACTCCATGTTTTACTAACAGCTGATTCGCTGCACCCATGAACTCCCGTCCGGGGTCCACCTGAAGTAGTTTAGGCCAATGCAGCGGTCCTCGTTTGTATATCCTCTCAAGTGCACCTGCGACCTCCTTAGCCTCTTTTGTAGTCAATGGCTCAGGCGCTTTGTAGCGCGAGGCCACATCAACCAATGTTAGGGCATACTTGTAAGTCCGGCGCTTCACAATGTCATGAGTAAGAAATAAGAGATCGGCTTGGTGAACCTCATTAGGGACAGGGACATCAAACTTTGGCCTGGGAATGTGTTTTGGCACCGGCAGGTAGATTTGCCATATAGCTTGCTTTGTTAGCCACCCCCTGGCAACTTCCTCAGAAACCCTCGCTTCTGTTGCAAGCTTCTTGATAGCTGTAATGCCTTTCCAGTATCCCTTAGGACTATAGTAGATATTTTGCATGCGACGATCTATATACAGTAAACGTTCGAGTCTCCAAATGACCTGCTTAGCAAGCCTGTATGCAACCAGCCCAATCGCAGCCATACCCAGTATAATGAACGCCACCTCACGCCCCCTCTGTTCATCTGAGGGCTCGTAGAAGTCTGAAAGCTGCGGCTCAGAGCCCAGCGGGTCGACGGTTTTATTCGTAATTAGGGCGTACTCACGCATAGCCTCGTCCGCATCCTTAAAAGTATGCTCGGCATGGTCCTGGCGGCGCAGTTGCTCATTGATGAAGTCTAAGCGCTCAGTTCTCTTCTTGGCCCATGCTGCCTGAGCAGATTGAAGCTGCTCGATTGCCATATCATGGCGTTTACGTTCCGCGTCCATTTGGCTGCCTCGTAATTTAGAGACTAAAAAGTTGCTCCCAGAGAATGCAAGGGCGTTAACAAGAGCACCCCCAACAAGTAGCGCGAGTGTGGCCATTACTTCAGTATATCAACTGGTAAGATTCCTTGCTTAATAAGCATCTCCTTTGTGGCCATAGCTAGTGATACATCGGTAACAGCCATAGCCAGGTCCCGTGGGGTGAAATCAAGACGTGGCACCCCACCACCCAGAGCCATCTTAGCAAGCTTGGCATAACCTATTGAAATACCGGAAACAACTACACCGTGGTACAGAGCGTTGACTAGCATTTTTCCATCAGTAATTGGTGTTGTCATCTTATTCCATATAAAACGGATCCTTTAAATGAGCGTCTGGAGGCTTTTGTACCACAACGTGTTTAGGGTGTGAGGCTACCATCTGGTGCCTGTAGCAATACAATGCAAACACGCCAACACCGCCGACAACCAAAGGCACAGCCCATGTTGGCCATGTCCACCTTTCCGGAGGTTTGCTCGTTGATATTGGCTCGACAGCTTCATCTCTACCATCTGTAAGCGCTGCCTTAGACTCTCGGAGCTCTCTCAGAAGCTTATTTTGATTGGCTTTTCGAGCTGCAGCACCCTTTTGTCCTGCCGCAACCCTTTTAGCGTTTTTTGTCACTGACGTTATCTCCACCGGTGTTGTCTCCCCTTGATTCGTGTTTGTTTCTTCCATGTTTACTTACTAAATTTATTTGTCCAATCGACAGCTCTTAGTAAGCACCTGTTATAGCGGAGTTAAGCACATGTTATAGCGGAGTTAAGCACATGCTATAGCGCGGAAGTGGTGTCTTCCACTCCACCGGCCCCTGTTGTTTCGGTGCTTGTTTTTCCAAATTGACAGTGCTTAACTGTTGTTAAAGCCGCAGTTAATGGAGCTAAAAACATACCATAGCGATGATATAGCTCACAAGTGGCAGTGCTTATCACGTGTCCAACAAACGGGTCCGTCTTGAGGTCTGTAATTAGCCTTGGCTGGTGTTCTGGTGGGATTGGTAGAAACATACAAGCAATACCTGAGTACAGCTGTAGCAGTGTCTGACCTAGAGTACGTGTCATGCTGGCACCTAGCCGAGCCTCGTATCTCACATACAGCTTTATGATATCTTCATCAGACATAGATTCAACCTGGTCAATTGTAAGGTGCTCCAAACCAAGGTACTGACGGGCCTGACCGCCGGCTATGACGGCAGCAAGCCTATCTCTCTTAGAAGACATATCTACACTAGGGGTGCAGCTAGGTTCCGCTCCCCCAGACTTTGTCTCCACTAAGCTAGTCGAGTCCTGTTCAAGGAGTTTATCCATAATGGTATCAGGATCCATGAATATATGTATATGCCTTCGAGCTTCAAAATACTGCACCGCTACCCAGATGAAGAAACCTAAATTGATTACTGAGGCAGCGGCTGCTATCAAGGCCAATATCACTTCAATCGACGGCATATACAGTAGGCTGATCAGTCTTCAGCAGCAGTTTTGCGTGCTTGGTCTTTGCTAGTAGTTGGCGTTCCTTTGTTGGAATTACATCATTTTCACGTAAGGCGTCTTCAAACGAGTCACGGTCCTTGGTGTGAAAGAGCACCATCCAGCGAGTCTGCTCACGTAAGTCCTTCAGCACAGAGTTGTACTTTTGGCTGAGGACCCAGACACTTTGCTGCGCATGGCGGCCGCTAAAGGCCAGCTCGGATAACATGTCTTTCTTCTTGGTTAGGGCCTTTGTTGCCGAACAGTCATCAATAATGTACAGGGTTGGCTCGCCCTTAAAACAATAGTAGAAAGCCCTCAGATGGTCATGGAGCCGCTCCCCTGGATCAACCACGTACACCTCTGAATCATCCCACACCCATGACCGCGTCCGATAGGCCTCGTTGAAACGTATTTATAGGGCAGAGGATTAAAATATGCTCGAAGGCACCAAAGAAGGGCCCTTCAAGTAGGTCGAGGATGAATGCGGTTTTCCCACATCCTGTCTGCCCACAAACAATTGCCGAACAGGGACCATCTGGAAATGTAAACTTAGTAGACTGCGCTGCCGAACCTGCCATCTTTAATGTTAAGCTGTGCATCCATTACAATATACATATAAACGTTCAATGCACCCGCCGCCTCTGCCATTTTCGTGATCTGTATGGTGATGCCCTCAGACGCATTCTCCACAGCCCTGCCACTACCGTGCAGCTGGTCGTCATCACTCGTCCTTAAGTCGAGCCACAGAGCATACCTAGTGGTTAGGTACTCTACTAGGGACACGTCCGACAATGCCAAGTCTTTTGCAGCTATTGCTACACTGGGGTCTCGTTTACTCGTTGCTGCAAAGGCCTTCTTCACCTCGTCCCACTGCTGGTAGCCACGCATGCCCTGGGCATAGAGCTGATTGGGGATGCCCTCAATGGTCACCTCGACCTTCGTAATCTTTGGGTTGTAGAACGACTCTGTCTTCCTGGCATTGGCTGAGTCTTCAAAGAGCAGTTGGATGCCCTTCATGCTGCGAGCCGGCACGTTCAGGTTGATATTCCACAGTGTATCTCTTTTATTGTATACAAGCTTCCTGTGACGAAGCACACGGTCATACAGAATCGAGAGTCGACCTGTGTACTGGGTGCGTATCATACGGGCCAACTCTGGTTGGGTAACCATGTCATACTCCAGTGAGATGCCATCAATTTTGTAGCTGGAGTCGCTTGTTGCGTGAATCACGCGGTTGTAGTCGTTGAATGTGAGCTCGTATTCCAATCTGTCATTAAGCGCGCTCTGGTAGAATGGCATGTGGCTCTCGAGGAGTTCAAAATCAAGCGGAACGTAGAACCTGTTACCACACACATCGGCTACGGCCTTGTCCTCTTCCTCGGTATCAACCTTGTCTCCTGCCCCCAGTCGTATCTTAGTTGTGTTTCTGTCATCTGATGTGTCAATGCCCTGATACTGGAGGCCCTGTCTCTCCTGTGCAGTCCGCCACAAGTCGTGGTAACAGTGGTACACATCGCTGTCATCAATAGACATGACCTCATTGCCAGAAATCTTGATTGTCATTTTCTTAACCACGGCGCGGCCCAGGTTTTGCACAACGCTGTGGTTAACATCAGTCGAGGTCAGCGTGATTGTAAAGGCCAGCCGTGCTGTCCCTGGGACAATGACGTCGTCTGCGCCTAGATTGGGGAAGCGAACCAGCAGTTGTTGGTTCTGGTCAATAGTGCTTGGATTGTTTGTTACGACTACAGACTGTCGTACGCCCTTTACCCCGAGCGGTTCGCGTATCCGGCGGTGTGGGTTTATTTTGCGTCCATAAGTACTCGTCATGTTGAACGCTTAATTACACTTATATCTTTAACACACAGACATGGAGTTTGATAACCCCGGATTTGACGATGCAGATGAGGAGGGGGCTATGGGATGGGAGAGTAATGAGACTAACTTTGATGATGAGGAGACTAACCTGATTGAAGAAACTTTAGATACGTCGAGTACGATTATTCCACCTTGGGCTATTACTGAAATGCCTGCGGAGTTAACAGAAGATCAGTTGGGTTCCAAAGAAGAAACTGAAGTCTTAGTTATGAGGTGGGAGAAGGCAGTGTCTAAGCATGGGCTGCAGGCCACTCTGGAGTTTAGATCGTCTCAACAAGGTGACCTTTGGGTTAAGTGGGGCCTAGAATGGAAGCTTCTGACATGGAAGAACAATCCCAACAAATTCCTCTCTCCTAGGAGTATTCTAGATTACGGTGGTACACAGCTTGCTCGGGCTCTTGGAGTGACCCCTGAACTATCCACAATGGCAGCAAAAGCCCTACAAGGCGTTGACCAAGCTGCTGCTAAAGCGGAAGCTGCACTTCCAAAGTTAGAAATGAGCAGCCCCGAAGCCATGACAGAGCAAGGTGGTGTGGAAGAAACAAGCTTCATAGAGGGCGTTCATAACGCCATAGAAGACCTAGGTACACAAACAGACAACGAACTACCACTCAGAGAGCTTATGGGGCTTGATAAGGCTATGCACACCCAGAGGGGTGAGCTGGTCAATAACCTAGCTAAGATAACTGAGATAGAAAGGAATATAAAACATCGGGAAGCTAAAATGGCAAGCCTGGAGGAGGAAGGGAGGGGTGATAGTCGAGCATGGAGATTCCAAGCAAATGAGCTTGCAGAGCTGCAGGACCTGCGGCGTGTCCGTATTGAGGCTGCCTCTGTAAACCGTGAACGTCTGCGAACCCAAATTAACCGCATCAGGGAAACGATCAACAGACTTCTTAACGAGGACACAACGCTAGCTGAGCGTGTACCCACTCTGTTCTGAGAGCAGGGTATAACAATCGCCTCCATACTCACTGCGATTGGATTGGCAATCTCGACCCTTGTAGTTGCTTTGACGGGCGGAGGGAGCACTAGTCCAACCCCGACACCAACGCCGACGCCAGCTGATAAGCCCGGTGTAAAGGAATCGATTAAAAAACAGCTGAACTCCTTGGCAAACGTCCTGAAGGGCCTAACGGTAAGGCAGCAGCTGCCCTTCCAGGAATCATTGGCTCCATCGTATCATGGCTGCTTACGTCAGCTGCAAAGGTGGCTGGTTGGATGGCAGAACATGTATGGGCCGCAGTTGTGGCGGTGGGGGGAGTTATCCTCCTGATACTCTCTGTGACTTACTACGTAGCAAACCAAAGCACAGCTAAGCCTATAGCGATTCCACCTATAATAAGAGAGGTTTTCTCATCCTCGTGTGCCCCACGCAGACCGGTCTCGGCTATAGGGGCCGGCCCTGGAGAGGGGAGTTCCATATCTGTATCTGGCGGAGGGTCAAAGCTTCCTCTATCCGGAACCACCGGTACCAAGTTGACATCAGCATTGCTGCCTATCTGCTGCTCCTCAGTTGCAATGGTAATCAGATTGTTGTACCCAGCAACGTCTCCAATGGCGAGGCTCATATCAGACGGAGCCATGTACAGGCCCGTTCCAAACACATAATCAACCTTTGAAGAGGCATTCTGGAGGACGTTCTGATACCGTCGGATAGATGACGGAATATCCACTGGGGAGTTGATGGCATCCTCAACGTTGGCCTGAAATTGCTTTTGAGCATCAAAGGACGTTCCAACACCTAGTATCTCTGAGCGGGTCTGCGCCTGAGCCTCAAGAATGGCCCATACATAGGTCCTGATGCTGTCGTTAATTCGCTCAACGCCGGTTTGTGTAAAACCCTCAGACGTGTCCAGCATGAAGGTACTCCAGGCCTCGTCTGCTTCAGGTCCCTGTGCTAGATGTAAAACAGCATCCATTCTCTCCTGAAAGGATTGTAGGTTACTCGCGTGAGCAAAACCTGGCTTTGTATCCATTTCCGCCTCAAAGGCCATCCGTGTAGGGTCATAACCAACGTTTCGACCAGCAACCTTGATGACACTCCCGTAACCATACGCATCATGTGCATATAAGATACCAAGAACACTATTAGCTACGGTTGCCTTCTGGCGCCAGTCTGTGTTTGGTTGAACACCAAATTAGTGCAGAGTCTCTCATATGCCCTTGTGTCATATGTATTGTTATAGGGGTCATAGGCATGATCCTGAGGTAGAGGCGTTTGCAGTTCTGCTAATAGGCGACGCACTGTGTAATAAAGGTGAAAGGTGTATAGAGCTTTCACGAGTGGAATCCCAGCCTCAAGGTGGTCGTGGGATGACACACCGCAGCCGGATGTTGCACACCACACTGCAAAGTTTACCTGGTTCTGCCAAAACTGCATTGGATTTGTCAACCAGTCTTTTACTTCTTTGTCCGCTGTTACCGGTGGCACCTTACAGTTACTGAATAGATCAGGAAACTTTGCTGTGAATGTACCACCATTGTGAACAACTTGAATTGTTTGTCGGGTTAGTTTATCTCCCACACCATATGAGGCTGGATACACCTCGCCCGTTTCATATGTAGCTTTTCTATTGAAACTAAAGGCTTGTTTATTCATAGTGCTATGTATCACACTCTGTCTAATGTTCAAAGCGGCGACGCTGTGTCCCTACAAAAACCTATTGAAAACACTGCGGGTGATCTATGTGTTGGCCTAAGGTCAAT
This sequence comes from Urechis unicinctus, assembly GCA_034190875.2. Taxonomy (NCBI): domain Eukaryota; kingdom Metazoa; phylum Annelida; class Polychaeta; order Xenopneusta; family Urechidae; genus Urechis; species Urechis unicinctus. The sequence continues at coordinate 53,119,409 of CM067351.1, read as the reverse complement.
CACGTATACTGTGGGCTGGTACAATCTAGAAGCAGACGAGAGCATTGCATGGCGGTAAAGGACTTCACAAGAGCGAGTATATGCTTCATTAAAACCAGGCCTCTGGAGCTTCAGCCTTCTTCAGGAGCATATTACACCATTAGGTATCGGTTTGGAGGTTGATGCTGTAAATGGGGTTATTGCCCTAACAGTTCCAGACAATGGGGGTGCGCACATAACAGGCGGAGTGTTAACAATGTTGGGTCTTAACGGCCTCAGTGGGGGTTGGATACCTTCAGGTACTTACATAGGTGACCAGCCCATCAACTTTAGCATCTTTAATACAATTTATGTTCACCTCAATGAAGTCAGCACCACGCACAACATGCTAGATGGTGCGCCCACTACGCTTCTTGAAGTTGTTGGCTTAGAGGTTGGCTCTTTCGGTGATATTATAACCACGAACATCGCTAATCCTGTCTGTAAGCGTGTCACTAGCGGAACAGTGCATGAGTTAAAGGTTCAGTTACACGATAATAAAGGAAGGCTATTGGATAACCACGACTTACCTGTTAGCGTTGTTCTTGAATTTACAAGATGTCAATAAAAAACGAGTATTTATGGACCTAGGCAAAACCGGCAAGCACTGTTCAGGGTGCCGACCTCTCGGAATATGCCACAAAGACCTATGTATCTATTGGTGACTCAAAAAAAATGGATAAAAGTGGCGGTACTATGACTGGAGACCTTGAAATGGGCGATAATAAAATCGTTGAGTTGGGAGACCCGTTTTCACCGAAGGATGCTGTTCATAAAAAGTATATTGATGCTGAATATAGACAGCAGAACAGGTACCTGAGACGATACGTAGATAAAAAGACGAAACCACTCATTACTATATGGGCAGAAGCAAGTGGCCACCTTCAGAGAGGATATGAGTGGTCGTCTGGCCATGGGGCTAGGGGTCGAGACTCACAAGACTCAAGCTGCAGATATACCATGTTATGTAATGGCAAGATCATTTCGTATGGGGTTGTCTTCGGGTGTTGGTGCTGATGCTGATCCTATGGCAGTTGTTCCTGTTATTAATGGAACGAATCAAGTGGTAGGAATAAGTAAGCCTGCTAACCAACGGGCTGTCGTAATAACTTTAGACCAGTCTTTACAGCTAGAAGAAGGCAACGTTATTAACTTTTATACAACCACACAAAACAGAGGGGCGACTTGGTCTGTAGCTTCACTCCTAATTGAACTTGATATATAGACTGATGTATACAAAGACAGTATGAAACAACAACCAACGACTGCACCGTTAAATCCGGAGCCTCCTCCATGTGATCTGAGGCATTCCTATCGGCTGAATGAGATCAGTCTTAAGAAGCAATACCTTGATAAAGAAATTGAAAAATATGGTGCTATGTACAAAAAATATAGGTGTGCAGTAAACTCAGTGGACGCTGTAGACACTGCTTTAGTTGCTGTGGGTATGTGTCTTGGCGCAAGTGGTGCAGGTGTAATGTCTACAGTAGTTGCCATTCCTATTGCCACAGTGTTGGGTGCTACTGGAGCCGCTTGTGGGCTACTTGTAATTGCTGGAAAATTCATCAGTCGGCGTCTGACAATTAAGTTAAAAAAGCATGACCAGATCCGCATTCTCGCACAGAGCAAATTGAATACCATTGCTGACATTGTATCGGCGGCGCTTGAAGATGGGTATATCTCAGATGATGAGTTTAAGCTCGTTTCGGTCGAGATCATGAAATATAGTCAAATGAAAAGTGACATTAAAGCAAAATGTTTGAAAGCGGCAGAATCGCCTCCTAGACCTGCTAAGGTATTACCCTGACAGTCCATTTGAAGAGTGGGGGTTGTTAGATATAATGGAGGCGGCGATAAAATCTTTCTGCAACGATGATACTGGAGTCAAACAAAATACGGACCAGTGGGAGACCACGAGGAAGGGCTGCGTTGGAGGAAGTTACTACTCCTCTATCATAGGGCAAAACTACTTCAGCAGCTATAGCAAGAAGCTGACAGAAAAAACTAGCAACGGGGGTGTTCGCTTTAGCGCACCTTGCCTCTGGGGTACGACTTTTGAGGAGGTTGCAATTGCGGTATTGGAGAAGGCTTACGACACCAAGGTCTACGGAAATAATATCTATATTGAGGGTGGCGCGACGCCTACTCTCCGGATGGCTTTTGTGTGCTCCCAATCTGGCAGGCTGAAGTGGATGCTGTCTGTCTGGGGCATCCTGAGGAGGTTGTGCTGCTCGAGATAAAGTGCCCCTACACTCGGAGTCCTGGGAGAGTGATTCCGAATATGTATAAGCCTCAGGTTCTGTTGGGGTTGCACCACAGTCCGGTGGCGACCATCAGCGTGTTTGTCGACTGCGTTTTCAGGTTGTGCTCCTTTGAGGACCTGGGGAGGGCTGAGGTGTATAACCAGGTGTACCACATGGATCAGAAGAAGTATAAGGAGACGGTGGCTTGGGGGTGGGCGGGGGTTGGAGGGGCTTGAAGACGGCGACTATGGTGCAAACGGGAGGTTTAATAGTTGCCTGGGCTTGGAACAGGAGCATCACGGGTCCTTGGTTGGAAAGACCGATAGGGATAGTCGGTAAATGAATAGTGGGTATATATATAGTCGGTATATGTATAGTTGTTATATGTATAGTCGGTATTTGTATAGTCGGTATATGTAGAGACTGTATTTGTATAGTCGGTATATGTATAGTGGGTATATGTACAGTTGGTATATGTATTGTGGGTATATGTATAATGGGTATATGTATAGTCGGTATATGAATAGTGGTTGTATGAATAGTCGGTATATGTATAGTGTGTATATATATAGTCTTTATATGTATAGTCGTTATATGTGTAGTCGGTATTTGTATAGTCGGTATATGTAGAGACTGTATATGTATAGTCGGTATTTGTATAAAAGTTATATGTACAGTCGGTATATGTATAGTGGATATATGTTTTGTAGATACTTTAATTTAACACGCACCTAACTCTTAAGCCCCGAACCCCGACTGATATCACCAGTGATTGTGTACTCCAAAAGCAGCGAGAATTTATTTAGAGGGTCTCTGGTCTTCATTGTAGTATTAAATATACAGATTTGGACACCTTATACGACTTTATCGGATGTCCCATTGGTATTGTTAATTGGGCGCTTATATACCGTCGCTCACTTAGCTGACGACTTGTTCACATAATAACTAACGCAGGATGTGACGGTAATACTTACATGACGCATCCTCATTCATATGATTTCTGCTCTTTTATATATAATATAACTGTGTTTGTTTTATTCAAACAATATCATTCTTCCATTACCATATCCAAAATCGTAAAAACACCCTTCACGAGCAGCCGTGAATTTGTTGTGCTAGAATTGAATTCGAGTGCTTGCTTATTTTTGCATGTGTCGCTGTTGGCCGGGATGTGCCAATTTATTGTTGTTGTTGTTTCAGGTAATAATGTAAGTAGGCGCACGGAGGTATGACTCCAAGGTTAGGGTCAGCTTTTGAGAAGCTGTGACAGGAGCTCGCGCTTTCAACTGGTCAGCGCGTCACGATGCGGCGCGTGCTGTCATCGTGTCACGTCATGACACGGCGAAACGTCGGTCGCTGCGTAGCGTCGCGCGTTGCGTTTGGGTCTCGGCGAACTTATGTGGATAAATAAGGCTTCACCTACGGGTTCATATAGAAATGTAATCATTACCATAAGTGTCTCGTAAGTAAAAAGTGCTCGGTATACATGAGCCCGTTAGTCAATATCGATGAAAGCGAGCTTGGTTTGTTCTTTCCAACAATTCGCGTTGTGGTTCATCCTTTGGCTTTTGTTGGTGTCATTCTGCGGACAACTCTGTCGCAACAATGCCACACGAGTGCATGGTCTATATATAATATCTAAAATGCAGTTGGTACAAGCTTCTGCTCAAGCAGCAATCGCAACGTGTATTAAGTTACGACCACTTAAGACCGCGATTAGTGATGCGACAGCTTCCACGGATAAATGCACTGGTCTAAATGAATTGTGTCAACGGGGGCAGAAATATACCGTGTTATTCATTGGTGCTTTGCATTTAGGACAATGATGATTGACAACCACCAGCACTGCCACCATAGAATTACTGATAGGGAGTTAACGAAGCTATTGAGGTCATTCCATACCATGGAATAAGACGGCTGATTAATCGTTTGTATTATGACCATCGATCATCGTGGCCGTTTTGGTATATTGTTATTGTTTCATTTCTACATGGCCTGCAGTACAGCTCTAATATGTCGCGTAGCCAATTAGCAGTAAATGTCAAATACGTAGTCTAAGCGAGTTCGAGTGTAGAATTCTTATCACAGACTGTAACTGTGACAAATCCCTATGAGCTATACATTGAGGAAGCTGGTTCAGAAGCTGGTTCAGAAGCTGGTTCAGAAGGCAATTTTAGACTCAGTGTGAAATATTGGTGTGCCTATCTCAAAATTACATCTTGTAATATATATCTCATAACTTGGTGTATTGTTGTCACTTCTAATCACTTTCATTAAATATAATTTGCATTCGGCTCAAATGTATTTGTGCATTCCTCAGTGGAATCCTTTACTCTATTGCGCCGCGTCTCTATATCGCATCGCAAGGCTAAGAACTAATTAGAGCATAGTTGCTATACATTGCGAGTCGTTCCCAACTTTGCTGTAAATGTACATCACTTATAATTAGTTCAGTATGTGCAGTTTAAATGCATTGCTTATGTCCGAGACATCCTATGCATTTCTCACTTGACTTCAAACCATGACATGCAGGTCGTACTGCATATGTGACAGGGCAAACATTGGTCATTCCGTCATTATTAATTAACAATATCAGTAACGGCAGTGGTAGTACGATTGAGGATGGCAGGATAGACAGGAGCTTATCATGCTTAAGTGCCTCTGTCACTAGGATTTGGATGATAAATAGCATACAATTAGGAGGATGCACAGACGACGGGCAATCGATCCCCTGACTCGGCATTGTGGCATTAGTTCGCAATTGCGTGTTTAAAAGAATGCCTACCACTATTTATGCGAACGCCTACTACGTTATAGGACATAAAAGACAAGACAATATGGGGAGTGTATGGTTTGGTCTTTAACGTTTTAATGACCTTCCGACTTACAGACGGCTTCCTCGACATTATCGATGATCGAACGTTTTCTGCTGCTTGCCTAACTCAATCCCACTAGACCCACATCCGAATAGCATGGCTCTGTAAATAAACCAGATGTGTCATGACTTTTTTTTCATCTGATTTACCACCAATGTCCATCATAATAATCATTGAAGACACCAGAAAGTTGTGTATAGCTGACGGAAGGGTCACTTAAATATAGATATAGAACAAAATAAAGATTTATTAATTTCCGCATTGAAAATACCTGAATGAGTGCGATGGTTTCTTTTCAAGCCTAATTTCCGTTATGACAGAGCACTGTGAATGAACAAAGCAATGATAATAATCCATGCAGAGTTGTATGCACATGCATTCTCTCCCGTAAAATGATTGAGCAGGAACTATATTGCACTTTTGATGTAATTGCCATGTATGCATGTTTCGTTTTAAAGGTTACACTCTTGTACCTGACCACACCCGGGTTTCGGTTTCAGCTTTGACTTATTTAGTATTATTCTTTTTACTTGTTATCGTCTTGATATGATGTTTTGTGTTTGAGTATATTTTGGGCTCTAAACAATATTTAAGAAGGGGTTTTTGACAATATTTAGGGTTTTATTTGGTTAAAGTCATTTTCCCGTGTTGATCATGGGAAATATAGATAATATTATTATTAGTAAATAGCATCTTCCGGTTGTATGAATCGCGCTACATTTCAAAAGTCATTCTTGAACATATTGTGGATTTTGCCAAGGTTTGTTGTGGTTACTTATGCTAGTTAGATATATATAATCAAATGATGCTATTATTTATTTAATGTGTCACGTGTACATCTGGGGAGGGTATATATAGGGATGTTTTAATGGGATAAGGAAGACTCGTTGCCAGCCAGCGAGCAATCGGCTCTTCCTCGCTGCTCTGCCCAGTTCCCTGGGCGACTGCACATAAAAAGTCACAGGAGATTCAAGCACTCAATTAATTTTACAGGACGGAAAGAGATGCATCAGATTTTGCCACTGACACATTTTGCGTCGTGCTAGTAGGAGTTAGAAATAAACAACGCATATAACAGTTTCACACTTACATAAACTCATCTCAAGGTGATTGTCTTAGTTCAGGCATTAACCGAATATATTTATATCTTTGCTACACGGCTTATGTTAGATACTTTTACTAAAGATAATATCATCTGACGCGATATACGTGTTAAATTATGTGTGACCAATTAAATAGTGTATAATAGTAACTATCTATTTATTGTCAATAGGCTCTTGCTACGAAACATGCGACAATCTATATTTTATTATGTTGCACAGAGAGATTGGTCAAATGTAATCGATTTACTTTTTCCGATGAGTCAAACTACTTTTGATCCGTTCTTAAACTATTCGATGATGCGTTTTTAAACATACAATGCCATGGTAAATCGTGTCAAACGCTTAAATAAATATCATTGCTATCCAAAGCTTGTGATGCATATTAATTTAAGACAACGAGAGCATGTGATTTCAAATCAGACTGTCGGCTCAAATTTAATGACTATATTAGATAATCCCTGCAACTAATAGTTGGCGATAACTACCTAGCAAGAGCATTTCAATACAAATGACAGCGAGTGTGTAAATAAAATTGATTGGGTACTGGACGTGATGGATGATCAGCAAGAGGGTGGTGTATACCATCATGATGGGTAAATGGCGCACGACCCTTTTTTTGACCACCCTGGATGAAAATAAGGGTTGGCTAAGTAATGACTCCGATTAAATACATTACATTGTGAATGCTTGCCTGAACTAAATGTTCTAATTCTTAGTGAGTATAACAAAGACAGCGGATAACAGGTCTCATTATTCGCAACCCCGGCCTTAGGAGAATGATAATATAGAAGTAATATAACAATTTTTCGAATAGCTCTTGAGGAGCAGATTACCAATTAACAAACTTAGACAGCATATTTCGAATTGATCAGACGAAGATCGATGAACCTACTGGAAAGGTTCCAATAACGGTCTACTAATTAATATTAATTCCCGAGGAATGTACTGACCGAAATCCCACCAACCGAATTCTAGGTGATACATGTTCGTAATTAAGACATAGATATGCCAGGAACTTCATAACATTAGACGATACGCCGTTCAATGGAAGTGATTCACTATTTATAAAGACTCAACATGGAACTCTGCATTGTCTACATCATAATATGGTTTGCCAATTAATTCCCACTAACTGTTTGATCGTGGTTCACCAAACAAATGGCCTACATATATATATATATATATATATATATATATATATATATATATACATATATATATATATATATGTATGTATGTATATATATATATATATTTAAATATATATATATCGATATACATATATATATATATATACAGATATATATATATATATATATATAGTCATTTACATATATATATATATATCATATATATATATATATATATATATATATATATATATATATATATATATATACATATATAAATATGCATATATATAAGTATATATACATATAAATATATATATATATATATATAAATGTATATATGTGTATATATATATATGTATATATATATATACATCTCACTATTGATTATTCTGTTGGGGATCATATTAAATGGACCGAGACAAAAGCCTGAGAGGACGAGAACCCCTAAATGATGATTGTGTGTCTGCCAAAAAAATTACAAGCAATTAAACATAGACTCACACTACGAATCACCAAATAAACTAGATTCTGCCATGGTTCCCATTTTTTATGGGGTCCTGGAAATACCCCGACATAAGAAATGGCCGAATATATCGACTCCATATTGTTATAGTGGCCATCCATTTACGTAATTTTCGCGTCTTTACCATACTGCTCGACGTCAACGGCCAAGTTGTGACTGTATCATATACAAGGACATACACATCCAGGCAGTTGCATGCAATATCAGAGACCACATACACATACATGCACTCATCCTCAAACATACACTTACGCACAAATCCTCACACACACACACACACACACACACACACACACACACACACACACACACACACACACACACACACACACACACACACACACACACACACACACACACACACACACACACACACACACACACACACACACACACACCAGCACACCGGCACACACAGTCACACACACACACACACACACACACACACACACACTTAAAAACACACACAGACGTCGTGAAACACAGGCGATCTTATGGACGTATTTTAAGCATATCGTTGAGCTTAGACGATCGCTCTTCCGTACTATCGACACGTTGCCTATCTTACAAACGTACTTTAAGCACGTTGATATACCATAGCGCTCTTTCTTATTTTAACACCACTTATTCGTACCATCTGATTGTAACCGCGTCATTGAACAAGGGTGACCTGTCGGCAGTATTTAAAGAATGTCGACAAACATTTACGATTGTACGGATGTGTTTCTAAAACCTCATTAACTAAATAAAAGTCTATAAGCAGAGAATTAAGATAACATGCGGTAGCCGAGTGTAGGCATGCTTTGCCACAAGTTTTCAGAACTGCAATAACAGAGTTACAGCTCACACGCATGGTCAAAGCGATATTCGAGGTAAATCGACGGTGTATTTGTCTTAAGTTAAATAATTCTACAAACACCGCATATGGCTATCGCCCACAGCAGGCACAATCAAGCATTGCGCAATGTCAGACGTTCATTTTCTCCAGCCAACTAATAGTCGATGTTATGAATACCCTGGTCCCTCGTACTACTTTTGCAGCTATGTAAATATGTATGTATGCATTTATGTCAGGATGTATCTATGTGTTTGAATGTATATATGTATGTATTAATGTATGTATGCATGTACGTACGTACGTATGTATGTATGTATGTATATATATGTATGTATGTATGTATGTATGTATGTATGTATGTATGTATGTATGTATGTATGTATGTATGTATGTATGTATGTATGTATGTATGTATGTATGTATGTATGTATGTGTATGCATGCATGCATGCATGCATGCATGTATGTATGTATGTATGTATGTATGTATGTATGTATGTATGTATGTATGTATGTATGTATGTATGTATGTATGTATGTATGTATGTATGTGTATGTATGTATGTATGTATGTATGTATGTATGTATGTATGTATGTATGTGTATGTATGTATGTATGTATGTATGTATGTATGTATGTATGTATGTATGTATGTATGTATGTATGTATGTATGTATGTATGTATGAATGTATGGATGGGTGTATGGGTGTGAGATGATGAGTAGCATAATTTATATATCATTGATCCCCCTATGATGTCGAGTAGTATTTTCGGCGTTTACATTATAATGAATTGTGATAAAGCATCAATATTGAGTAGAATGTGTTATAGCAATGGAGGGCGTACAGCATATATTTTTATGAACCCTTCATACATGGCTCCTCAAAAAGTAGTTGTCCTTCGCATTTTACCGCATGCTTACAGCAGAACAACATATATTTTGAGAATGCCTTCCTAATGATAATTGTTGCAGATATTAACGAATAGCCTTGCTCCCCCAGCTGTCTGCAATATAATGTCTTCGTCAGTATGCGATCATGCCAACCATAGTGATCGATTGCTGCACGTCTGCTTTCGCAATCCATTCGGTATTATGACCCGTCATACACAGATTATCAAGTATTTCACATCATAGGAGTAACTACATCCTTCTAATTGTATGCCATTTATCATCCTAATCTCCGTGACAGATGCCCCAAAGCTTTATTAGCCATGGCTAATGTTCTGTCACAGTTGCACACGAATGTTAACATGCCATGATAAGAGGTCATGTGAGAATTGTATATTGTGTCACGGACTTAACAGGTTTAGTTATTATGTATATCCTAAACCAATACTAATATCACATATTTCCTGGCACACAATGTAACTAAATGCTTGAATTTTATCTTCCTGATATACCTTAATTAAGCTGTACAGAATCATTACGCAGTTAACGACTCTAAACATATAGCAATAATACTATTGATAGCGCCTAACCTACCGAGAATAGACACGTGGTTCATTAATGGCGTAAGAGGATTGCAGGTTACCTTCCACTGAGGAGTACATATTCGAAACGAATGCAAACGATATTAAATGAAGGTGTTTGTAAGTGTAACCAATTGAGTGAGTTATAATATCTCTTCCATGATGGATGATCGAATGACATGAGTGCTGCAACATTTATGTATCTCTTAATGCAGTTATCTGGAGGTTAACTCCAATTATATTTCACATTATGGCTCAAATTTTCTACTTAACCAGTACAAACAGCACTGATCCAATCAACTGTTAGTAGTTATACGATTGATTCAACGTGTTGCTTTGTTTTATTTCATTGGTACGTTTGTAACTTCCCAACCTACTGGGGTTAGTACCAGTAACAGTCTATGTCCGGCATTTTAAGCTCGTATTCCGTCAGCCTGCAAATGTGAGAAGTACCGTCAGTTTGCTAATCGAGAGATTTGAGTTGTACTGTAAGCAAATACTGCAATAATATATAAAAATTGTCATGATATTTTGTTTTCATGTAACAAACAACTAACGAGCTGCCTCATCACGTTGTATAGAATTACCTCAATTGCCCATCGTAAACTTCCCATCAGCAACTCTCAGTGATGTTTAATGAAAATCATCAACGTCTTTCATGCTCAAGCAATGTCTCTTGCGTCATTAGAATTACGACTGCGGGCTGTAAGTTTTGATTGCGTTTTATATTACATGAGATGCAAAAGAGCGTTTACATATTTTGTCGAATGAAACAATCTTGAATCACAATCACGCTGCTGCTGGTGGACACATGAAATTACAGTTTGGATGATTACCAATATCCATGATTTCCGCAACGTACGCGGCAAACTCATCAGAATTCACTACATATTTATTAAAATGCTAGGACAATTGTTACTCCTTTCCGTCGATGTAATGCTAGCATGCACATGTCGCCAATGACATATGTGAGTGAAATGCGGCGTAATTCACAACCTGCGTTGCTACTGGTCCCGGTCTAAAGATGTTCCAATACCTAAAAGTCACAATGTTCATGTATTGTTATTCTTTCCTTTGAATGCACTTTTTGCGGGAAGCAGGAGTATTAGCAAAGAGCCCTCACTCCTGGATGATTAAAGATTAAAAGTTTGTGATTTAAAAAGTGCTAATATGCGGGCCACAAAATCTGTTAACAGGAAAAACATAGGGCAGAGAACAAAACTTGTGTCTATAAATATCCATCAAATAATAGCACGCTTATGGATAACGGATGGAGCATTTAGTGAACAACTGACATCGTATTAGGCCCTTCCACCTTCCGGGCACTAATAATTTGATCTGCCGTATCCTGTTAAGTGCGCATGAGAGGTTGCATATTATACAGCTTAAATATACCAATGCACTACAAATAAATATTACATAAGTGCTTCCTTGATTTAAAATTGAATTAAAATAAGCTTTAACATTCCAATACAAAATAGCAAGAATACTGAAAGATAACTCTATTTCACGTACCGGCTGGCTGTAGCCCGATTGCAAATATTGATCCCAATAATATGAGTTAGAGTATATACATTTACGGATATGATTTTGCTATTGTGGTTAGGTTTGAGCAGAGTTTGGTCGTTAACTTGTGATGCTATGTATGCCCTTTAATGCTGCGTGAATAATGTTATTTGCACATAGTTCATGTTGGAAATTTAGCTAAACTGTCAGCTCTTCTTTAGCTGACGAGCAAGTGTATGAATTGAACGAATTGAACAAACGAAGCTTGTTTATATATATGTGCATGTGCATTTAATATAATGTTACCTACGACAAGTACATCGCAGTAATATTTGCCAATATGCCCCTCCTCATTGCAAAATGTGTCTTTAGCTAAACATTAATGACCCCGGTTTATGATAGGTACAAAAGACAAACGATTAGTAAACATGGAACGCAACCAATATTTAGTACAATAAAGAGGAGAGAATAATCTCCAACGCTAATTAAGCGCAACGGCTCCAAGCAATGATGTCTGTTCAATGCAGCCTTAGATCCATTTGCTGCAAGAATAATGAAGCATAACTAGTCAGTTGGAGGGGAAAGAATAAGCTCTATAGGCGGCCCAGGGCGACTCGCCTTTTTTTTCTCTGAAGACAGTTATAATATTCCACACTGTACATATTTGTCTGTGAAAATGGTAACTCATACGACGAAAAGAATGTCGGAGGCTTGATTTAATTAGCGAGGAATATAATGGTGTTATCGAACCTTTGCATAAGTTTCATAGCTTTCATTTACTTAATGCATCATAGCAATGTCCAAATGCAATGTGCAGTTATTTTTCCCAAATAGGAGATAACTGTATCAGCTGAGTAAATGCGTTATGCATGGGACAAGCGCCAACAGCCGGTTGAGCACTTCTCACGTGTTTCATATCAGACAGGAGACCATCATAGATATCAGGTCAATGATTCTGACGTTTTATTTTTATGTTCCATTAACCACTGTTCTATTTTAGATGAGATCCAAAAGAAGAGGGCAATTTTGATCCCTTTGATGTTTTTTTATAAGAGCAAGTGACCTCTGGCTCCTTACTTGAGTACCAATTAGTTCGACGCATTTATCGAACTATCTTCGGTCGTCACATGTGCATCATTTTGGTATAGAAATCCTTAATCACCGTTTGGTTAAGAAAGTACCACAATCTTTCCTCCAATAATCCCTTGTTTTATTAACTATTGGATGATATAAATTGCAATGCTTTTCATCTCTGTGCTTATGGATGACTAGAAAGAGTTTATAAGAAGACTCATTCAGCGTTTTTGATCGTCCCAGAGCGAGGGAGCAAGCAATTACAAATCAAGTTAATGTATTACTCTCGCGTGAGTTGCGCAAAGCAGATCAAGAATAAACTGAACTTTGATCTTGGTTTTCGAGGAAGGATGAATAAAGGAAATCTGGCGTCAATGCCGTAATAATTAATAAAAAGTTAGACAACCGTAACAGCGAATGAAATTATCTTTTGGCGATTGAGAAATGACAGTTAAAACAATTTGCATACCCATTTATTGCAGTTGAGATTAACGAAACATATAAGTGCTTAGATAGCTAATTAACTTGCGGTCAGAATGTTACATATTTGGTAAGTTGGCATATATGTGTATTGCAAGTATATATTAATAATGGATAATCAATTGTTAGAACTTTGGTTGTAAAGGTGCAGAGGCTATCATTTAAACGATATTATTCCGTGTACAAGGTATCTAGCTCTAGTAGCTAAGCTGCTTGATTCAATAACGAGGGGCTTGCTATCGGCTATACAACACTAAGCCGTCGACTAAATACCATGGTTTATTTATAGTTACTTTATTCGCAACCTGATGACAATATTTTTGTTAAGGAGAAAAAGCTTTAATTTGCGCGTTATACATAGTATTCAAACGGGCAATCATTTTGGATTTATTCATAAAAAAATCCTTACTAAAGAACACTCCTGGAGAATATGGGCATAATTGGTCCATATTCGGCGTATTCATAGCTCACATGTTATTGCATAGGATATATTTTGCATAGACATATGCATTGTTCTACATGAATATAATCCTAAACATTATAAACCAGTTTATAACGAGTTTTATTTTTATTAATTAACAAGAGTAACTGCTCAGTTATAATTGTCAATTACGAATATATCATGCAAACTCGGATTTTCACTTAAGTGGTATGTTTTAGTTTCATCAAATTAAGCTTTTCAGGAAATGAAAATGTGGCACTGACGAGATTGGAGCTATTGGATATATTGGCTCACTTTACTTGTTTTTTGTATAGCTCATCGTATTCACAATATCAAGTAAAGTAGCGAAATTGTTCCATATAGTTTCAAATATTACGTTTGCCATATTTTGCTTCATCAAAAGTAAGCAAAAAATACTGGTGTCACAATTGTTTCTTACGGCTCGTTTGTAAATATTGTTTTTAAGACTCGTTCGGATTAGATATAATTGCATTTGTAAGTAAATACGACGAGGGGCTTGGTGTAATTGTTATTTCACCATCGCAAATTTAGTTGATCCCATACTGATTATTGAAGCACACAGTGCATAGCCATTCGTATTCTGCATATTTTCTCATGGCTGTCTATATCGCTGATACAAGCAGTTGCTTAATTACACCAATCACATTCGCATGTTACTGTGACAATAAATCGTTTAACGCAGAATCAATATTGATAATTATATCATCCTGCTGCGATACAAAAATAACAATTGTCCGAAGTATGCAAGGTCCAGAAAGCCTTGCAGTAGTCCATGAATTTTGTTGTAACCGCATAAGGTAGCTGTTGATTCACAGATAGTAGTTGGTCGTAAAAACACAAACAACTTCTAGATTGTATTTAATATATGGGGGCAATCTTCTTCAAACTGCAGCATATGAACATACAATATAAATAAATGCATATATATATATATATATATATATATATATATATAGCATATGATACATACAATATAATATAAATATATTTATATATATATATATATATATATATATATATATATATATATATATATATATATATATATATATATATATATATATATATATATATACATATATATTGATGGATTTCAAGCTTGTTTGCAGAATTTAGCGGATTATATCGTGCAGTGATCGAACATGGAAGTCTTCTTATACACCGATATGTCATTTTTATATTCAGAGCACGCACATTTTCGTTTACTCTTGGATGCTTTGCACAACAAAATTAGAATATTCCGAAAATATATTTGGTTTTGTACTGGTGTTTGACGCTTAAGACCGATGCAGACATCCAATAACCAAGCAGTACAGCCATATATTTCCGATCATATCAATCTATGAAAGAATTACTGTCGTAAAATAAGTCCATCGTTTTCCATCCTTACGGTCTAACTTACCAAAAGTAATTCTGACAATCTTCCTGCACGCTTTTGTATGTTTCATGCATGTACATTATGTGTCGCAAAAAAAAGGTTTTTAGTAACAATTGTTAACTCATATAAATCCTGTCATTGTTTTTGATTGACTTATCTTGCAGAACTATCTTTGTGGCATAATAGTAGCAAATTAGATTTATCTGATGTAACCCGGTTTGACAAAGATGACATTAGTCATCCTAGGAGAACGCTAGATTTTCGCTACACAAGACGTGTGATTGCCACATATGGTGACGGTCTGTCGCAAATCCAACGTGCGATCCGGAACCTGGCGAAAATAACAATGGCTATTGAATAATGTACTTCGAGACAATTATTGCCGCTGTGATTGAGGTTGTTTTAATGCTGTTGTAAAAATGAAGCCAGATGCCAAAACGACATTACTTCAAAACATCTTATCGCCTCCTAAAAACTAATGTCATTTATTCCTATTGTGAGCTTTGTTTGAGGTGTGTGTTTGAATGAGACTTGAAAGTGAGAGATAATGGGTGGGAACAGTAAAGTAATCTTCTCTAAATTTTTACCCATGCATTATACTTGGAATATTGAAAACTAAAATACGACGACAATTAATGAATGTCATCCTATCTGATCATTTAAGTGTTTTATTAATGCGTCTTACCAGCAGTCGTCTTTGTGTTTTTTGTTAGGTCGCGAGTTATATAGAATCCATGATATATGGCCACGTGCGGGAAGCTGCATTTTTTGCAAATATGAAAGAGGGTGCCACCATAATCATATTAAACTTACATTTATGGGTATATACTAGGTTTATGAAGACACCATAAGTGCCTCATCAACTAACTCAGAAGTCTAGTATCAGGGATGTTAACACAACGTCTGCTGTAAAATGAACCTTTTATCAATGTACATTATTGCAGAGTTTAGGCTATTTTCATCTAATATGCTGCAGATACTGGGGTAAACTTAAACTGCCCAAATAGTAAAAATTGTAAAATGTAATTGCATATGTAATAGTAAAGGAAGATATTGAAATTGAGTTTGACTGAGGCAAATACCATTAAATATAACTAGAGTTTTCACATAAGGCGTTAACATATGTAAACTGATGGATGGGTTGACCGAAGAATACACTATTCCATATAACGAGAGTCTCAACATTAGACATACAACGTAATAACCATGACTTTAGATGACTGTGGCAGAACCTATTCATCCCAATTATTATAAGAACGCTCACCAGATTAAGGCATTTAAGCTTCATTATAACACCATATGAGTTGAATATGGTTGATGGTCGCAATTTTGACCATCGATTGAAATACATAAATACGGATCAACCTCCCTACTTACCTATCACATGTTTTCGCAAAACATTAATGTTCGCCATATTGTTAATGCTCTATTTTGTAAGTGCTATATGGGCCGGGACGAAGGCCTGACAGGACGAGAAAAATAGGATGACAGTACTTCTGGCAGATAATGAATAACAAATCAACCCAAGTCACATGATATGAATCGTCAAGTAGCCCATAGAATTGTGCTGTAATTCTCATTTTATTGGGACACAGAGATGCCCTGACATAGGCAAGAAAATTGCCAAATATATGTGCCCCATATTGCTACAGTGTGCTCCAAAGACGTAGCGTACCCGTCTATATCATACTCATCGACGTCAACGGCCAGGTGGTTATCCTCTGTTATCAACCTCTATTCGCTGAAACATATACAACGACGCCAGCAAACACATTCACACCCGTGCGCACGTGCTGGCACAAATATACACCCACCCTCACACATACACAGACGCACCCACACACGCGGACAGGTTGCGGAAAGTATCTTACACACGTGTGTCAAGCAAATATTTGAGCCTAGGCGATCGGTTATCCGTATTTTAGACACGTTATAACCTTGGCAATCTTACAAAGACGTCGTCATACCACGGGCTCTCGTTTGTATTTCATACAGTGTTGAGTAGGAGCTTAATGACTGTGATTGATGGCGATTCTATATAAGTTGATGAGCTGATGCATGCAACAATCCACTTTGTATGAATCTTAGCAACAAAAGTTCATTCAAACTCATTGCTGTGGTTTTGAAAATGTGGAGGTTAAGCATCAAATATAGCTAGAACATGAATAAGACAGACCCAACCAAAACAAATAATGAAAAAACTATCACAATAGGGATGCGGGTGCAATGCATTCCCGGAAGTTGCACCTATCAAGTTCGACGCTATATAACGGCAAGTTGTCTGCATGGAATGGATCACACAGTCAGGCTCTGGCATATTCAAATTGCATTATGTCATTATATATATATAATTGCATATATGTCATTATATATATATATATATATATATATATATATATATATATATATATATATATATATATATATATATATATAT
Organism: Urechis unicinctus; assembly: GCA_034190875.2. Lineage (NCBI taxonomy): Eukaryota > Metazoa > Annelida > Polychaeta > Xenopneusta > Urechidae > Urechis > Urechis unicinctus. The sequence continues at coordinate 53,101,866 of CM067351.1, read as the reverse complement.
ATATATATATATATATATATATATATATATATATATATATATATATATATATAAGCACTGTTGTTCTCGAATACTACCCAGGATATATCAGCATGTGACAGTGTTGTCTGCAACAATGACATAGATATAACGCAATACCTGGTTATTGAACATTGGGTTGCACTTGATGTAGTTTTATTTAAATAAATATTACAGCACATTATTGAAACCTATGGAATGAGGTTTTAAACTGATCATGATAATGTTAATAACAGATTAATCAGATTAATGCAGTTAGCCAGGAAAACGAACTGATTACGTTTCATTGAGACATTAGCTATTCTGAACTTGATATCAGTATATAAGAATGATTAGTTAGGTTAAAGAAGCTGGTATGGCATCTCAAGAAGCGTTGGAGGAAGGCGGGGCAACTGTGAGATCAACCCCAGGGGGCTGCAGGAGAAGGCATTGAGAGCGGGGGCTGCAAGAGAGGACCTCGAGGCTGTACTAAAGGGACAAAGAATTGAAATCGACATTCAGCAATGCTATGGACAAGTTTACGGTCAATGGCTTAGCTAACTCCATCACAAAGTCATCGGGTTTGCCATGCTGAGAAGCGTTTTTGATGAGTGTGCAATGACCACACTTCATTATTAATGACTTCCGTTTGTCTAATTACATCCTATGAAATATTCGCTGTCTTCATTCATTAACTGAGAATATGTACCTCACATGATTAATGCCAGCGACAAATTTTTAAAATCGATATGTTATTGCGTGAGCGCTATTATTGGCAGTGACTTAGTGAGCTTGTATCATGAGACCATAGATATCATGAGATGTGATGAAATGAAACAATGCGGTCACATGAGTTGTGAGTAAGCGTGACACGGTAGGCACATAAGTTGTGAAAGGATGTGAAATAGTAGGTTCCATTAGACGAGGAGCCACAAAACATCTTCCAAACACCTGTAATTCAATTAAGATTTTGTATTTTTTAAGCTAAAACAAAATATTCGGCCAAGCGTGTCATATATTGACATGTAACGATGCATCCACGTTGGTCAGCTGACGGCTTTAATCTGTTGATATAACATTTTATGTCTGGATTCGGGTTTTTCTTTATTATGTAAGCATCATGCTCGCGTTTCTGTCGTCCTCGTTAACTCACGACTGCAGTCCGGGAGTGCCAGAGAACACCATCCACTGCTGCTGACAGATTGCATGACCTATTTTATAATTAATGTGTATCTTACCTGATACATTAGTTTAGCTTATGACGCTTCATAACATTTATAGCACTTCAGCGTATAAACGCCCCACCAATACATATATGAAATTGTAGGATAAATGTGGGTGGTCTGGGGGAGTCTCTGGGTAACAAGGGAGTGTGTGAAACTGTACCCGGAAATATATGACCATTTTTTGGCCTGATATCTAGGTGGTGATTTCCGACAGGTTGAGCAGCATACGATCTTCCATGACGAGTCAAAATGTTATGTGCTGTCCAAGCCTCCGTGATTCCTTGCAGCAAAGAGGTCAATATGCTCCAAACCAAATGGTGAATTGGTTTCGTTTGAACAAGATGTGATATTTGTCGGAGTGCAAGAATGGAATCATAGCTTTATCGTCTATACACCGTAAAACTCTCTTTGTTTAGATGTAACTATTCCATACTTCCGGCATTGGCATGATCTCTCAGTATGACTTTACGAATTATTTATCAAATTTTACTGCCTGCCTCCCTCCACATCAGCCTGTGCGACCCTAGTCTGTCCTGGCACGCTCATGTCTACCCTGTCATGCCCCACAAGCCAAGTCCTAGTCTACCGTGTCATGCCCACATGATTCGCCAAACCCCAGGTTGCCATGGCATCATTAGGACATGTGGTTCCAATTAACTGAGACGTTTGCAACGACCAAAACATTATAGCGAACAGAATATAATTCCTGTATTTCATGTGAGAGATGCCAAATGCATACAGCTCTGCATGGTTAATTATCATAATTAAGAGATATATATATGGGAATGTATTCGTTCATTCACAGCACTTTGTCGTGATGGCCATCAGGCGTTTTACAGATTTAGGCATCCGGTAAACGCCATCGCACTCAGGCATTTGCAAAGCGAATGCATCATTAAATGAGTTTATGTTGTTTGAGATTGGTTAATACATCTGATTCTATCAAACCTTTCTGTCGGCTATACTCGACTGTCTAGCGTCTTAAATTATCATTATTATTGACATTGATGATAGATCAAATGAATCACAGCCAGAGATAAATCTGATTTATCTACAGAGCCAAGTTAGTCGGATGTGGGTAAAGTGGGATCGAGTTAGGCAAGCCGAAGAGAAGGTTCGATCATCGCTAAATGTTGAAGGTAGGCCATTAAAATCTAAAAGACCGCACCATACACTCCCCATATTTTATTGTCCTTCAATGTGAACAGCAAAATATTCTTGCGATGAGTGTCTCAAAAATTACTCATAACATTTTAGATAGGGATAAGGGATCAGCGATTATCCCTAACAGGTGCACAGAAAGTTGTCTATGCCTTTGATCAGGTCACATTACTTATATGATTGATGGATGCATTATACATCGTTCGGATAATAGAGGTTCGGGTTCTGTTGCCAAGTTTACGAGCGCCAAAAAGTGCCATACTCTTTCGGATTCAAGTATATATTACACAAAGGAACCATAGTCCAAGGAAGCAGTTCTAACAGAAAATCATTCCCTTCATACGTGCAGCACCATCGCGTGTATGCCATGGTTAGAAGTCAAGTGAGAAATGCATAGGGTGTCACGGACATAAGCAATGCATTAAACCAGCACAAACTTAACTTATTATCAGCGATGTGCCGCTGATGCATATTTACAGCATAAGTTAAATATAATGTCAATATCAGTGTAGTTAATGATATATTCTTGATATACATGTAACAAACAGAGCCGAAGCGTCATTTAGTGAACGACTAACTACATATAGCCAGCATGTTCTTAGTGGTGCCTAGCTTAGCGATGTAAGATATAAACGCGGCTCATTAATGAGGTAGCAGGACTCCACGGAGGAATACAAAAATATATTTGAACCGAATTCAAACGATTAATTAGCCTTCTTATTCCATCGTATGGAAAACCTCAATTGAATGTATATTTCAGCTCCTACTGACGTAATACATTCAGGCCATTAATTTGTCTGTGGGAGCTGCCGCATCACTGATCGCGGTCTATAGCGATCGTCAATGTAATATAGGTAGTGCTTACTGCTTAAAGAGAAGCTTGAACCGACTGCATCATACATCAAGATTATATGTAAACCATGCGCTCGTGTCCCACCCAAAAATGCCACAGGATGCGCCACAACGGGCATGGTTAGAATTAATAACGCGCTCATGTGTATACCTAACACATTTTACATAAGTGACACTTATGACACTGATGACATTTCAATATGGACCCATAGATTTACGTGTCTAACGGACTAACCTCCAATAAGTGACACCAATAGTACTAGTGACATTCCAGTATTAGATCATGAATTTAGTGAGGGTTTCTTGATGACTATAAAACTTGCTTTATATTTCCAAGCGCTGTTTAGAGCCGCCTCAAAGCGTTTATAGCTACGCTAAGAGGCCTCACTGCGAGTGGCTCTGCGTTGATAGCTTCCCTAATTATGATTTATTTCAATCGTAGTGTGGCGCATAGAAATACTGGGCTAGCGATTTTTGAGAGCGGGAAAATATCTTTTCACAGACCCTTGCCACTGCCAAACACATCGCACAATAAGGTTATGCATAGCGAAAATAGTATATATTCTACTAAATAAATGTCAACCTGATAAATCATGGAAAACAGTTCGCCTCTAACAGTGTCCGCGCGGTTAACAATCCTCGATCTTTTATGTCCGCATTATGTTCGCACTGTGGATGGTAGCTTTAGTCAATAAATGTGAGAGGCGAGGGAAGTGACCTCGGGTCGATAAAAGCCTTTTCGGCATGTCAAGGGGATGTGAAGGTTTCGAGCGAAGCGTTAGTAGCTACGCTGAGCAGCGTGACGATTATGAAATTACTCTAAAGACACCCCCGACATCAGGTGACGATACCATAAAATCAACAAAAGCACATGGGACTGTTGATCCAAAGCCTCGAGGCTCGGCGTCTGTTAAAGATGTTGAGTCATCTGATTGGTCGAGACAACTACAGATCCAGTGTAAACAGAGCATTCTACGTGGTTTTAGGAGACGCTATGACAAGAGGCTATGACAATAACGATTCGGCTACCAGGTGGCGTCTTCACATATTTCCTCGGACGGAAGCCTCGAGTGAACTCTCTTAGCGAAGCTATTGACTCTTTGGCCGCCTCTCCAGTATCATGATCGAATTTCTATCTGCTCTTCTAAGAAAATCATTGGTATCCTGTTTTATGTTTATCTAAACAAATGGCTTACCATTGTCGCTTTAGGAGAATGTCCAAGCGCATGAAGTATACCCCAGGTGATTAATGTGCCTCTACCGTCGTGTTATAGTTCTATAAACAAAACTACATATATTAACTGTCGTGTGGTTCTCAGATTTGAGACTGCGGTATGTTAGCTTACCTGAATTTCCAAGCTGTATCATTTGTTTAAATGTTGCGTCATTTATAACCTTTTTCCGTCGATGTAATGATGCCATGTACGTGATCATATATTACCATCGGGAAAATGCGGCGAAACATCTTCACCGTCGTTACCACTGCTTCCGGACCGTAGATAAGTTAAGGCCTCAATGTCTAAGTGTGTATATGTTGATGCTCTTTCACCTGAAGGGACTAGTTCTAATAAGCAATCTAACAATTTAGCTAGGCGAAAAATAACGCAATGGTTCAATGCAATTGTGACATTTAAAATCTTTCAAGCAATAAACAAATTTATTTCTATAAATGTTTAGTTACATAATTAGCAAGTCCATGGATAACGAATGTTGCATTTAGATAGCCATTGACATCATATCCGGCGCTTCCATCCTCACCGCCAAAATTAGCAGTACCCTGTAAAGTCCGTATGAAAGGTTACATACTCTCTTTCTTAAATGTACCAACACATTAAGAATAAGCATTATGTTAATGCTACCATGGTTTTATGTGCCAAAACATTACAACGACAAGTGTGGGCACCGAAAAGAAAATTCGTTTTCATGTCTCTTTTGGCTGTTGCTCAATTGCAAATATTTATCCCAAAGTACATAATTATGCCAGATATTTTCAACCTCTGTCGTATGTAAAGATATATTTTCACGATCTACAGGAATCGCATAAGCTGCAATTCGACATTTTGGAAGGTGATAATTTAGGGTTGTGGTATCACCCTTTGATGATGTGTGCCTCAAGATGAACTGATGATTTGTGTTATATGTACATCCACGAAGCTGAAAATCTGGTCAAAACGTTAGCTCAGCAGATGAGTAAATGTTGATTTGAACGAATAGAACCAATGAAGCTTCTTAATATAGATTTGATTGTGCAATGTATTAAATTCATCTTCGGTTACGACAAGTAATTTGACGTTATAATCAACCATGTACGCCTCACTGAACACTGTATCTTCCATACGGGTAAAAATTATCACGACGAAACCCACAGTTTAAGGAGTACAAGTAACCAACGAGTGATACACCTGTTATTTTGTGTACCGTAGTCAATATTTGGTACAATAGAGAGGATAGAGTAATCTGCAACACAAATAAACCGCACTGGAGCTTAGTCATAAAGTCAGTATCATGCGGCATGGGATCGCATTTGCAGTTGAAATACTGAAACCAAATATGACTGAGCTAAATAATCAGTGAGGTGCCAAATGGTTGAGCTATATTGACGGCCCTAGGCAACTCGCCCTTCATTCGCTGAGGAAAGTATTTGTAATACATATGAAAAGAAAAAACGTTGGATTTATTCAACAAACGAGGCAAAAATGCCAATTTCCCCCCTTTTGTTAACTTACTTCATCAAAGGAATGTCCAAATTGAATATGCAGTAATTTTACCCGATGGGGGCATAACTATCTGCTGAGTTTATGCGTTATGCATAGGACAAGCGCCTCGATTCTTTTTTGCAACACAAACATGTGACACATTAAAGACGGCACATACATAGACTTAGGGTCAACTATTTTAGCACAATATTTGTTCTTACAGTAAGATTAATTAAAACTTATAAAATTGGATGGCAATTCCGGCATTCTTTGTCTTTCATAAAATCCAGTAATATATGGTTCCTTGGTGAACTATTTTTGATTGCCTCATGTACTCTACCCCACGATGTTCCCAATTTGTGCATTTTCCTGATCGGCGCATTCATCTAAGGTTGCCCACATATGGGTGTTGACAACATAAAACTTACTTACAATTAACTTTGATGGATTTTAAAGACAGCGAAAACTCTAGCCAGGATAATCTTCTCCTTATACAATTGAGATTTGTCGTAGGGTTTGAAGGCAGTGCTTCTTTCATCGATTAATAGCGTTGCATTGGGCACGGTTTTGGCTATATGGAAAGGATATGGAATTGTCATAATACCAATTTTGTCTAAATGTGAAGACTTTCAGTTCCGATCAAATTTAAACAATTGCCCACTACGGTGCCGTTGACGACGAGAGTCCAGGCCTGGAAGGGGACAGATTTCAAAACTGAGGGGTGCTGTTTATGTGAACATGGTGATTTTATGTATATTGTTTGGGAGAATCTGTGCACGGCCACATATGCGCGACCTTAAATGCGTGTTCCCACCTAGACTTTATAGCATTTTACCTTACATCAACGGTAGTCAGAATCTTAGTCTAAAGGTAGATATAGAGGCAATATACAAAAATTAAGGTAGATCTTTATGAACCCTGACAACAATTGTTTATCTTTGGTTTATTATGGTTTCGCCGATTTTTCTTATTTTAGATATAAGCTGTCAAACAAATAGATGCCATGGAAACTACCATTTCTATTCATTTCTCCAATGAATACAATCATGCTCCTTTTGACTTGAATTGATGAATGATGAATCGTCTGGTCTGTACAGAAGATGTTTATAACGCAATGCAATTGATGCGATGAATCTTGCCATGCATCACAAGATAAAGTAAACATATCAGTCTGATAATAGCTTTATGCGTATGTGGTAATGGATATAATTGAAAAGGCGTCCGCTGATCGAGCGGAAAGTTATGGAGCATTTAATTTTCATTGCTCTTCTCTCATGCTTGACTCTAGTCATATAGATTTGTTGGATCTGCCAGTCGCTGTCGTGAGTAAATACCAGTGCCTGGATTGTCTGATGGTGTCCCATAAAATGCTGCTGTCCCCAAGGGGACGCGTTAAAACGTAGAATACCGTGTGATTTACGAGCACCGATGTAAAGGCAAATGACTTTGAACTCAATGTCCCAAAACCAAAGTTTACCCTTGCTAAACAAGTAAGAAAACATCCTCTGTCTGTGTTCATGCTTATGACTTTTCGCGTACATGATGATCACATGAATGAATAACAAGTGGCCGTGTATACATATGGGTCGGAGAAGCTGCTGGTCTTTACTAAGCTGAAGAATGCTATTTGGCTACGCAGCATTCGGCCCTGACCATTATGTTGATGATACATATCTTCATGGAATGACAACGTTCACACGCTCAGTGTACAATCATTATCGTATTGCTGAAGTTTATTGAGCAAAACTAAAGATTTCATTATTGATTTTACTTTTATTGGTCATTTAAGTTCATTTGAAGCTTTTCAAACACGTGGGCCAAATTAAGCTGTCCTTATCGATAGCGACTGTTACATGGAGTAGGTCAGCCAATTAGGCTATCAAGTGCATCTCATTGTTCATTACTATGTGTGTGGTCATATCAGCTGGGCCGAGACGAAGGCCTCACACGACAATGAGTGTGCGTCTTACAGATAACACATTGACAATTAACCCAGCAACATGCGATGAATCATCAAGTCGCCCAGAGATAGGGTTCTGATGTTGATCTCATTTATTTATTGGGCATTGAAATGTCAATTTATAACACCCCATATTGCTATAGCCGTCACCATGGAAATAACCTGCCTGTCTGTATCATTTTCACTGAGGTCATCTCCCAGGTAATGGTCCGCTGTATCACATTCAAAAACGTCCACAGACAGCCGATTGTCAGCTTTATCATACTGCACAACGTTAGCAGCTAAACACATACACATGTAGCAGAACATAAATAAATCAGCGCGTTTCGTTGGTCACAAATTAACGCTGTGCCCACGTGCATGGATCATTAAAATTAAGCAGAGGTCCGCTTCCTGGAAATTTATATATGGAGTCACAGACTTGACAACCCGAATGGCTTTTCGAAAACAAATATTGCCATTTACATGCATCTAACCGATTCCTCTCTTATTCATAGCGAAATATAGATCCAATGTAACAATGGGATAGCGCTATATTGCTACATCTAAGCCACACAATATCTGCATATATACCTGAAGCTTAAATGAGATTCGCCGATCGTTTATAGTTTTTATCGGCATCGTCTGAAAAAGCAGAGCATCATAATTAAAACAACACCTAATAACTAATTGATGAAGATAAATTGCACCAGACAAAATCATTGTAAGGAGCACGTTTTACAGCGATCTCTTTCTTGCAACAACGAACCAATCACCCATAAGATTCATGGTGTCAGTCAGGAGAAAAGAATTACTTAAGCCATGCAGCCTAAATTATCAGGATATAGCATTACTCAATTAGCTACAACCAAATGATGCAACATTTTACAAGCGTTGTAGCGGGGTAAGATTGGGCTCGAGTTACGAGAGAGGCCATAGGAGGCGGGGGCTGTATGGTTCGGTAAGGAGCTTGGAGAGAGGGAAGCAGCCTTTGTAATCGACACTCTGATGTGCTACACACATGGGAAAAGTGGGCATAGCATTATGACCAATGCCTTAAGTTAATTCCATAATAAGGTATTTTGAGCGATGGTACAACTTGCAGAGGTGCATCGATGATGACACTTCAACAGGTGAAGAGGCGCTTTTAATTAGTAAACACTCACCACACTTCATTCTTGATAATTGAAGACTGTCAACTACGTTATTGTGAACCCATTAAAATGTTCTTACCGAGATTGAGAATATTTGCCGCATATTTGTACTTTCAGCTATATGATATCTTGTCGAGCGACCAAGAGCGATATGTTCTTACATAAGCGTTATTAATGGCTGTGACATTTCAAAGCGCCGCAATGACTATTGTTCACAGCGGAATAATGATGCCAGGGAGGGACGTTGTTATTGTCATCGATCGAGCGACAAGGCTCTCGAAAAACCATACCCTATAACGCAGCATGGCATACAGTCATAAAGTATGATCCACAAATCACTTGAACCTATCGTTTGTCATTCCAATATGATCCTCGATTGGAAGTGGATGATAAAGGCCCTTGCAAATGAGGTAATCGTCAAAGTGTTTGTATGACAGCTCATCACTATCGAGAGCTTCACATGCTACGGTTCTGAGGCGTTCACCTCTTGCTTCCAACTGCATGAGTTGTTAGTTGGTTAGTCAGTAATATAAACGGGTGTCATCGCGAGTACTGCTCGATTGTGTTCACTGTTTCAAACCCATTTAGACCTGTGCGAGATAGATGAGGGGTTATAATATAATGGTGGATGGAGTAATCACTTAATGTTTCATTCTGTCACGGGATTCGTGGAGAGAGCATGTATTATTCTATGCTCCAGTAGTATAAATAACTAAAATGAGGAATATTTATAGGCGCCGAAAAGGCAAAGTATTTTGTTAAATTAGGACATTCAGAAGCAAATGCGATAAATGAGGCATTTGGTGACAAGGAGGTCAACAGACCATATGAGGCAGTTACATGTTAGGCGGTGACATCTGGTGTGGCAAAATCCAGCCTAATCCTGAGTAGTGATATAGGTACCCCTTCATACCCCTTTTTTGACGTCGAACGATGGACGAAGTGGATTGCGTAATATATTTTTCATTGACGATCGCTTCCGGATTCGGTGCGATATTTTTGGAAAGTGATTTCCCATCTGTTCAAATATTTTCCGTCCTTGAAATCTTTGCGACCTTGGTTTTGCGACCTCAAGTCAATACATTGAGCTGGGCGCTATTTGGATGAGGACATTTTTGGTAGTTTTATTGAGAAGGAGTTTGTACATGGGTATTAAAAGTCAATTACCGGTAATGGTGTTGAAAGAGAAGTCAAGGATAGCGTTTATTGTTAGTGGGAGTATTCACCGTCTGTTCAGATATGAAGACGGTGTTTACGAGGTGATTTGTTGCTATTAACTTCCTTTATCCAATGACATGTGGTGATATATTGAATTTGTGACCTTAGCCGGCTCACGCGATGTGCGGTATTCGAGTGAGTTCATTTGGGGGAATCGGTCACGAAGTGCAAGATTAATGTCACTGGAGGTCTTGCATTAGAGGAATTACTTTCCAATATTTATATCTTACATAGCACAATCATTTTTATATCTCAATTAATTTTACAGGTCGGAAAGAGATGCATCAGATATTAACGCTGACATATTTTGCGTCATGCTTGTTCGCGTTAGAAATCAGGTATGGCAGTTGCATACTCATCTCAAGGTGATTGTCTTGGTTCAGACATTAATAAAATACATCAAATACTCCCTGTTTCTAATAGTTGGAGATAACTACCTGGCAAGAGCGTTCCAGTACAAAAGGCCAGTAATTGGGTACTGTACGTGATAGATTAGCAGCATGGTGCGCGGTGTATATCACCATGAATAGTAGTGACGTCAGACAAGCCAGGACCCTTTTTTCACCACTCTGGATGAAAATAAGGGATGGCTAAGTAAATACATTGCATGGGAGGATGCCTGAACCAAATATTCTAAACCTTATTTAGTATAACAACGACAGCGGGTAGCAGGTCTCATTATTCGCAACCCCTGGCATAGATGGATGAAAATATAGAAGTAATATAGCATTTTTACGAATAGCTCTTAAGGAGCAGATTACCCATTAACAATCTTAGAAAGCTTATTGCGAGTCAATCAGACAAAGATTGATGCATTTGTAATGATCCTACTAAGCCTGATGTCTGGAAAGGTACAATTCAGTAAAGGTCTATTCATTAATCTTAATCCCCGAGGCATGTACCGCTAATAATCCCACCAACCGAATTCTAGGTGATACATGTTTTAAGCTTTGGATATGCTAGGAACCTGAATACATTAGATGATATGCAGTTTAGTGGTAGTGATAAACTACATATAACGACTCAATATGGAGCTGTACATTGTCTCCGTCGTTATATGGTTACCCAATAAATTCATAATAATGGTTTGATTGTGGTTTACGAAAAAAAGGGTGTGGACATGGGGGACGTATTGTACGTACATGTACTTCCGCCTATTATTTGGAACCCTTTTCGGTTTTGTGAGATGTCCTGTACGATATCATAAAAAATCTTGCAGACATGTTTGGTGGATCAAATAGGTTGCGTTACTGTTGTCCATATAAAAAGCCAACAATTATCTATTGATCATATTGATTATTGTGTTGCCAGTAAATCATTGTCGTGTACGAAAATCTCCTCGAGAAGTAAAGCTCACAATGCATATTACACATATGCAAGTATCAGAAGCAGTGAGACTACGCAGAATATTAAATGTAATCACTAATATACCTCATAGAGTGAAATTCTCAGAATCAATGCCTGGTCGCTTTGTAGGTCAAGTACTACTACTGCATAATCGCTTGAGCTGAGAATACATATATACATATGTATATATACATATGTATTTATATATATATATATATATATATATATATATATATATATATATATGCATATATATGTATATATATGTCTACGTGTCTACTTCTGTGCCTGTGTCCGTGTCCATCTAATAATGCGATGACTGCAATGAAGCCCTGTCACGATCGTGGGGCGTTCATTGCAGCTGATATCAATACAACTGAAAGGCGGTTCTCGGCATGACATACAAGGCATCTTAAATCTGCTTGATCTTCTGTGTTAATCCACAGCCAACTGCCGCCATAGTGCCGTCATAATGATGGTCTGGAATTGAAACAGACTCGGAGTCGGCTATAAAGTGCACGCTTATAAAATTCACTATCACGTATAGTTTTTCAGTCCATGGATAATTCATCATAACAGAAATCTAACCACGATATCTTGACAAATAAAACTAATACTGCGTATGTGAATATTAAATTCCGATCAATACGCTTATCCAGGCGAGGAAATGCATCAATTTACAATGTCTTCCTTAGTGTTTCAGCCAATACGGTAAAACAGCGGCCGTTAACGACGGGAGATCACATGCTTTTATCTTTGGAGCAAGTATGTAGAATGAATAGCTATCATATAGTACGCAACATATACATTCAATGAACTACTATTAATTGACATCTAGTTTATGAAAGCACTTATAATCAAATTTGTATGTTTGGCGTATTTGTATGTGTGCTATATTTATTTTAGGATCCAAATATGTAATTAGAAGTAATTATTGAAAGGTTTATCGTAATGCAGACAAATTGTACAGTTTCTGTGAATGTGACAGATTCCGAAGTTTGCATTTAGATATATTACAATATATTGCAAGTACAACTTAACATGTAACAATTGGCAATGTCAACCATATCACTAACTCAATGGAATACAGCGTTGGGAAGGTGTTATTCTGACACATTCAATCGTTGTGAGTGATAACGTCACTCAACATAGGCCTGACACATTCTACAAGTTGGTAACAATGTTCTTTGCGTTGGGTTACATCACTAAATCGAAACCATTTTAATTCCTACAGATTAACGTTTAGGGATCTGTTATTGACAGGTGTCTTAATATCGACCTTCGCAAGGTTGTATCCTGACAGACATAGAGCAACCACCATAATCTCACACGTACATTATATGTATTTTTTGGATCATGCAACATTGTGTGTACAATGTTTCCATCTCTGGCATTTCTATATTCTGATTTGTAGGCGACATTGTCATTATTCAAGTACCTCTTGTCTCAGTCCCATATCGGCATGAAATGGCTCATCTATGGACATAATAGATAATTCTCCTATTTGGTAAGCTGTTGTGAACGTTTTACTTGAAGCATATTATAACAGGATAATAAACCCAATGTTGTATACCTCTGTAGCACGGTATGTAGCAACTGTACACTGTAATGACCACTCGCTGTTCAACGTTCTTGTCGCCTAAGACAACATCTACATGCTCTGTGGTAATTATTACGCTCCAACAATTTGGTTAAGTGGCGATCAATTGAGAATCGTTTCTGAGGAGTCAACATTGTCACATTTGTGTCATTAATTAACAAGCTTGTGGCTGGATTTAGTATTCAGGCAAGCAAGAGCAAATAGAAAATGCCAATTGATAAACTTCACTAAAGCCAATATGCACTTAGACTCTTAAGCACGCTGCGCTTTACACTAAATATTTTGCTTGGATGGCCTAATTAAGGCAGCAATTGATGTTTCATGGTTATTCGTCATTCAATGAAGTCGGACACTCTTGCAGTATACAAGAGTTATATAACAATATGAGGAAGACACCCTATGATATTCAGGTGTGTAACATTAGCCATGGCCCCAATAAATTGTGCCAGACAACATGATCTGCGTGATATAATGTGATATGAAGCCGTATAACATTACGTAATATACAACGTCAAGGCTCACGGCGACGACGCGTTGTAATTAGTATTAACCATTTAGCTGAGGTCCGTTCAGCAAATGCAAATAAAGTGACCGAAATTCACTATTTATCAGTGTGCGGGGCTGCACTTCTGCAGCATATTAATCCGTGTTTACACATGTCTGCTTTTCCGACAGCATCATTGCACTTACCATTGGCAAAAGAAGGTACAATTAAACAATTAAAAATATTCATGAGCATTGTCAGTGGCTCGTCTAGGGTATAAGGCGCCCCGCACAACACGTGCATGCAGTTAATAATAGACAAATATATCAATTCAAACTCAAAACAGTATATAAAGTTTTATTCTTGTCAGTCGACTTTTGAAAGTTTGATGGAACCGTTTGTGGTTGACGAGATGGTGGTAATCAATGAATAGAGCCCATCTAGAGCCTTTTACACCCATGTTGATGTTGAACTGCGAATCCTGTAGACATGCCGCTATTGGCAAAAAAGCCTATTTTGAACCGGTTAAACATAAGTTGATTACAAGGTTCATCATTCTCGTCATCATTTAACTTGACCTAAAATGACCATTAAAAATTGACGTTCATCTAATAACAGTTATACTTTTGACTACCACCAAGGGGCAGGAATGATGTAGCGTGAAATGACAAAAACAGTAGGAGTAGTATAGAGACTGGGGGTACGAGCACAGCAATCTAATACAGCAACCCAGAAAACACACATATACAGGGTGACTCACATGAGCCAGCGCACCTCCCCCCTATACTATGCCATATGAGCCCAGCCCTTCCAGCCCCTATGGTATAGGCCCACACCAGTAGTTAGTCACCATAGAGGTCATCGAGCGATAAATATCTGCGACCGTCGCTGTAAGTTTCATTTTTCACGCGGTTGAGGTCCTGTATAAACTGGGCAACCTTAGCATCGTTCTTCTCGATAAAGTCGGGATCGGGACGAGCGGTTATCAATCTCATCGTAAAGAGCTTCCATCAGTAGAAAGCCCCGTCAGCCTCTCTGTGGTCCCACTCGGTCTTTCCAACCAAGGACCGTGATGCTCCTGTTCCAAGCCCAGGCAACTATTAAACCTCCCGTTCGCACTATAGTCGCCGTCTTCAAGCCCCTCAATGGACACCCTACCCTAAGCCACCGTCTCCTTATACTTCTTCTGATCCTTGTAATAAACCTGGTTATACAAATCAGCCTTCACCAGGTCCTCAAAGGTGCACAACCTGAAAACGCAGTCGACAACACGACGATGGTCGCCACCGGACTGTGGTGCAGACCCAGCCGAACCTGAGGCTTATACATATTCGGAATCACCCTCCCAGGACTCCGAGTGTAGGGGCACTTTATCTCGAGCAGTACAATCTCCTCAGGATGCCCCAGACAGACAGCATCCACTCCAGCCCGCCGGATCGGGAGCACACAAAAGCCATCTGGAGAGTAGGCCGTCGCGCCGCCCTCAATATAGATATTATTTCCGTAGACCTTGGTGTCGTACACCTTCTCCAATACCGCAATTGCAACCTCCTCAAAAGTCGTACCCCAGAGGCAGGGTGCGCTAAAGCGAACACTATCGTTGCTAGTTTTTTCTGTCAGCTTCTTGCTATAGCTGCTGAAGTAGTTTTGCCCTATGATAGAGGAGTAGTAACTTCCTCCAACGCAGCCCTTCCTCATGGTCTCCCACTGGTCCGTATTTTGTTTGACTCCAGTATGATCGTTGCAGAAAGATTTTATCGCCGCCTCCATTATATCTAGCAACCCCCACTCTTCAAATGGACTGTCAGGGTCATACCTTAGCAGGTCTAGGGGGCGATTCTGCCGCTTTCAAACATTTTGCTTTAATGTCACTTTTCATTTGACTATATTTCGTGATCTCGACCGAAACGAGCTTAAACTCATCATATGAGATATACCCATCTTCAAGCGCCGCCGATACAATGTCAGCAATGGTACTCAATTTGCTCTGAGCGAGAATGCGGATCTGGTCATGCTTTTTCAACTTAATGGCCAGCCGCCGACTGTTGAATTTTCCAGCAATTACAAGTAGCCCACAAGCGGCTCCAGTAGCACCCAACACTGTGGTAATAGGATTGGCAACTACTGTAGACATTACACCTGCACCACTTGCGCCAAGACACATACCCACAGCAACTAAAGCAGTGTCTACAGCGTCCACTGAGTTTACTGCACACCTATATTTGTTGTACATATTTTTCAATTTCTTTCTCAAGGTATTGATTCTTAAGACTGATCTAATTCAGCCGATAGGAGTGCCCCAGACCACATGGAGGAGGCTCCGGATTTAACGGTGCAGTCGTTGGTTGTTGTTTCATACTGTCTTTGTATACATAAGTCTATATATTAAGTTCAATAAGCAGTGAAGCTACAGACCAAGTCGCCCTTTGTTTTGTGTGGTTGTATAAAAGTTAATAACGTTGCCTTGTTCTAGCTGTAAAGGCTGGTCTAAAGTTATTACAACAGCCCGTTGGTTAGCAGGCTTACTTATTCCTACCACTTGATTTGTTCCATTAATAACAGGAACGACTGCTATAGGACCAGTATCAGCACCAACACCCGAAGACAACCCCATACGAATGATATTGCCATTACATAACATGGTATATCCTCAGCTTGAGTCTTGTGAGTCTCGACCCCTAGCCCCATGGCCAAACGACCACTCATATCCTCTGCGAAGGGGGCCACTTGCTTCTGCCCATATAGTAATGAGTGGTTTCGTCATTTCATCTACGTATCGTCTCAGATACCTGTTCTGCTGTCTATATTCAGCATCAATATACTTTTTATGAACAGCATCCTTCGGTGAAATCGGGTCTCCCAACTGAACGATTTTATTATCTCCCATTTCAAGGTCTCCAGTCATAGTATCACCACTTTTATCCATTTTTTTTTTGAGTCACCAATAGATACATAGGTCTTTGTGGCATATTCCGAGAGGTCGGCACCCTGAACAGTGCTTGCCGGTTTTTGCCTAGGTCCATAAATACTCGTTTTTATTGACATCTTGTAAATTCAAGAACAACGCTAACAGGTAAGTCGTGGTTATCCAATAGCCTTCCTTTATTATCGTGTAACTGAACCTTTAACTCATGCACTGTTCCGCTAGTGACACGCTTACAGACAGGATTAGTGATGTTCGTGGTTATAATATCACCGAAAGAGTCACCCTCTAAGCCAACAACTTCAAAAAGCGTAGTGGGCGCACCATCTAGCATGTTGTGCGTGGTGCTGACTTGATTGAGGTGAACATAAATTGTGTTAAAGATGCTAAAGTTAATGGGCCGGTCACCTATGTAAGTACCTGAAGGAATTATTTGCCTACCCTGACGTCATCCAGATCCAACATTTTTATCACATCGTCTGATATGCCCGCAGCCTCATTATCAGGAATTGTTAGGGTAATAACCCCATTTGCAGCATTAACCTCTAAATCAAGACCTATTGATGTAATCTGCTGCTGAAGAAGGCTGAAACTCCAGAGACAAGGTTTTAATTGGGCAGATCCTCCCTCTTCTGAAGTTCTTGACTGCCATTGAATGGTCTCGTTTGATTCGAGATTGTACCAGCCCACAGTATACGTGATTGACCTAAGGCCAACACATAGATCGCCCGCAGTGTTGTCAATAGGTTTATGCAGGGACACAGCGTCGCCGCTTTGACATTTGACAGAGTGTGATACATAGCACTATGAATAAACAAGCCTTTACATTCAATACGAATAAAAGGTACAAAACCGGGCCGGTATACCTACCCCATATTGCCCGCGAGGATCTGACACATCTCCTCATCCAGGTAAAATCGGATAATATCACAGATGCGTTTGGTGTAGAGTTCTCCAACCTGTTTGATAAATACGTGGTGCCAAACATTAGCGACGACAGCCTTGTAGTTAGCTGGAGAACCAACCACATGCAATACTGGCAGAACCAGGTAAACTTCGTTGTATGGTGCGCAACCAGTGGCTGCGGAGATTCTGCCCTGGACCACCTCAGATCTGACTCCCCAGCACTAAGTAACCTCTACAGGTTCCACGTCTACTACACCATCCGGAGACTTTTAGACGAAATGAGAATAGCACTGCCAGATGACGCCACGTGTTCGGCTACCAACAATTCCTTCGACAAGAGAATCTACCACCAGCTCTGCCACGAGTTTAGGGTTGACGAAAACAGCGACTAGAGGATGCAGGGCGGCAACCGGGGGCTTAGGGCGGATCTACTTCACCGACCCCGAAACACACAAGGTACGGGTGATCATTCATTACGGAAACTACAACCTCTACGATTCCGGCAGGCAAACCTTTGAGAAATCAACCACTGGGTTTTATCGGCAGGGCGGCAAGCTGCACATTGATTTCATAAAGCATGACCAAGAGTGGGCAAACATCGCCTGGAGCACCTTCATCCTGGAAAAATCGGAGGGGTTCACATCCCCAGGTATCTCACGGATCAACGACAGCATTCGGACCTATGTGTTGGGCATTCTTAGTGCTCAGGCACAGACCCGCTCAGAGATACTATGTGTTGGAACGTCCATTGATGCCCAAAAGCAATTTAAGGTCAACGTTGAGGATGCCATCAACTACCCAGTGGACATTCCTTCATCCATCCGACGGTATCAGAACGTCCTCCAGAATGCCTCCTCAAAGGTTGATTATGTGCTTGGAACGGGCCTGTACATGGCTCCATCAGATATGAGCCTCGCCATTGGAGACGTTGCTGGTTACAACAATCTGATTACTATCGCAACTGAGGAGCAGCAGATCGGCAGCAATGCTGATATCAACTTGTTTCCGGTTGTTCCAGATAGAGGAAGCTTTGACCCTCCGCCAGATACAGATACAAATATGGAACTCTCCTCTCCAGGGCCGGCCCCTAGGCCGAGACCGGTCTGCGTGGGGGCACGAGGATGAGAAAAACGCTCTTATTATAGGTGGAATCGCTATAGGCTTATCTGTGCTTTGGTTTGCTACGTAGTAAGTCACAGAGTATCAGGAGGATAACTCCCCCCTCCGCCACAGCTGCGGCCCGTACATGTTCGGCCATCCAACCAGCCACCTTTGCAGCTGACGTAAGCAGCCATGATACGATGTTTTATATTCTTTTCTATCTCAGTTATCTTAGCTAGGTTGTTGACCAGCTCACCCTTCTGGGTCTGCATAGCCTTATCAAGCCCCATAAGCTCTCTGAGTGGTAGTTCGTTGTCTGTTTGTGTACATAGGTCTTCTATGGCGTTATGAACGGCCTCTATGAAGCTTGTTTCTTCCACACCACCTTGCTCTGTCATGGCATCGGGGCTGCTCATTTCTAACTTTGGAAGTGCAGCTTCTGCTTTAGCAGCAGCTTGGTCTACGCCTTGTAGGGCTTTTGCTGCCATTGTGGATAGTTCAGGGGTCACTCCAAGAGCCCGAGCAAGCTGTGTACCACCGTAATCTAGGATACTCCTAGGAGAGAGGAATTTGTTGGGATTGTTCTTCCATGTCAGAAGCTTCCAGTCTCGCCCCCACCTAACCCAAAAGTCACCTCCTTTGGACGATCTAAACTCCAGAGTGGCCTGCAGCCCATGCTTAGACACTGCCTTCTCCCACCTCGTAACTAAGACTTCAGTTTCTTCTTTGGAACCCACTTGATCTTCTGTTAACCCCGCAGGCATTTCAGTAATAGCCCAAGGTGGACTAATCGTACTCGACTTATCTAAAGTTTCGTCAAACAGGTTAGTCTCCTCATCATCAAAGTTAGACTCATTCCTCTCCCCTCCCATAGCCCCCTCCTCATCTGCATCGTCAAATGTTGGGTTATCAAACTCCATGTATGTGTGTTAAAGATATAAGTGTAATTAAGCATTCAACATGATGAGTACTTACGGACGCAAACTAAACCCACACCGCCGGATACGTGAACCGCTCGGGGTAAAGGGCGTGCGACAGTCTGTAGTCGTTACAAACAATCCAAGCACTATTGGCCAGAACCAACAACTGCTGTTCGCTTCCCCAATCTAGGCGCAGACGACGTCATTGTCCCAGGGACAGCACAGCTGGCCTTTACAATCACGCTGACCTCGACTGATGTTAACCGCAGCGTTGTGCAAAACCTGGGCCGCGCCGTGGTTAAGAAAATGACAATCAAGATTTCTGGCAATGAGGTCATGTCTATTGATGACAGCGATGTGTACCACTGTTACCACGACTTGTGGCGGACTGCACAGGAGAGACAGGGCCTCCTGTATCAGGGCATTGACACATCAGATGACAGAAACGCAACTAAGATACGAGTGGGGGCAGGAGACAAGGTTGAGACCGAGGAAGAGGACAAGGCGGTAGCCGATGTTTATTGTAACAGGTTCTACGTTCCGCTGGATTTTGAACTCCTCGAGAGCCACATGCCATTCTACCAGAGTGCGCTTAGTGACAGACTGGAATACGAGCTCACATTCAACGACTACAACCGCGTGATTCACGCAACAGGCGACACCGCTGCAAGCTACAAAATTGATGGCATCTCGCTGGAGTATGACATGGTTACCCAAACAGAGTTGGCCCGCATGATACGCACCCAGTACACAGGTCGACTCTCGATTCTGTATGACCGTGTGCTTCGTCACAGGAAGCTTGTATACAATAAACAAGATACACTGTGGAACATCAACCTGAATGTGCTTGCTCGCAGCATGAAGGGCATCCTACTGCTCTTTGAAGACTCAGCAAATGTCTCATACGCCAGGAAGACAGAGTCGTTCTACAACCCAAAGATTACGAAGGTCAAGATGACCATTGAGGGCATCCCCAATCAGCTCTATGCCCAGGGCATGCGTGGCTACCAGCAGTGGAACGAGGTGAAGAAGGCCTTTGCAGCAACGAGTAAACGAGACCCCAGTGTAGCAATAGCTGCAAAAGACTTGGCATTGTCGGACGTGTCTCTAGGAGAGTACCTAACCACCAAGCATGCTCTGTGGCTCGACTTAAGGACGAGTAATGACGACCAGCTGCACGGTAGTGGCAGGGCTGTGGAGAATGCGTCTGAGGGCATAACCATACAGATCACAAAAAAGGCAGAGGCGGCAGGCACATTGAACGTTTATATGTATATTGTAATGGATGCACAGCTAACATTAAAGATGGCAAGTTCGTCAGCGCAGTCTACTAAGTTTGCATTTCCAGATGGTCCCTGTTCGGCAATTGTTTGTGGGCAGACAGGATGTGGGAAAACCGCATTCATCCTCGACCTACTTGAAGAGCCCTTCTTCGGTGCCTTCGATTACATTGTAATCCTCTGCCCTACCATACGTTTCAACGAGGCCTATCAGACGCGGTCATGGGTGTGAGATGATTCAGAGGTGTACGTGGTTGATCCAGGAGAGCGGCTCCGTGACCACCTGAGGGCTTTCTACCATTGTTTTAAGGGCGAGCCAACCCTGTACATTATTGATGACTGTTCCGCAACAAAGGCCCTAACCAAGAAGAAAGACATGTTATCCGAACTGGCCTTTAGGAGCCGCCATGCGCAGCAAAGTGTCTGGGTCCTCAGCCAAAAGTACAACTCTGTGCTGAAGGACTTACGTGAGCAGACTTGCTGGATGGTGCTCTTTCACACCAAGGACCGTGACTCGTTTGAAGACGCCTTACGTGAAAATGATGTAATTCCAACAAAGGAGGAACGTGCCACAGTACGCCAACTACTAGCAAAGACCAAGCACGCAAAACTGCTGCTGAAGACTGATCAGCCTACTGCATATGCCGTCGATTGAAGTGATATTGGCCTTGATAGCAGCCGCTGCCTCAGTAATCAATTTAGGTTTCTTCATCTGGGTAGCGGTGCAGTATTTTGAAGCTCGAAGGTGTATACGTATATTCATGGATCCTGATACCATTATTGATAAACTCCTTGAACAGGACTCGACTAGCTTAGTGGAGACAAAGTCTGGGGGAGCGGAACCTAGTTGCACCCCTGGCGTAGATATGTCTTCTAAGAGAGATAGGCTTGCTGCCGTCATAGCCGGCGATCAGGTCCGTCAGTACAAGTACCACTTGTGAGCTATATCATCGCTATGGTATGTGTTGAGCTCCCTTAACTGCGGCTTTAACAACAGTTAAGCACTGTCAATTTGGAAAAACAAGCACCGAAACAACAGGGGCCAGTGGAGAGGAAGACACCACTTCCTTGCTATAGCATGTGCTTAACTCCGCTATAGCATGTGCTTAGCTACGCTATAACAGGTTCCTACTAAGAGCTGTCAATTGGACAAATAAATTTAGTAAGTAAACATGGAAGAAACAAACACGAATCAAAGGGAGACACCACCGGAGTTAACGTCAGTGACAAAAAACGCTAAAAGGGTTGCGGCAGGACAAAAGGGAGCTGCAGCTCGAAAAGCCAATCAAAATAAGCTTCTGAGAGAGCTCCGAGAGGCAAAGGCAGCGCTTACAGATAGTAGAGACGAAGCTGTCGAGCCAATATCAACGAGCAAACCTCCGGAAAGGTGGGCATGGCCAACATGGGCTGCACCTATGGTTGTCGGCGGTGTTGGCGAGTTTGGACTAGCATTGTATTGCTACAGGCACCAGATGGTAGCCTCACACCCTAAACAGGTTGTGGTACAAAAGCCTTCGGCCGCTCATTTAAAGGATCCGTTTTATATGGAATAAGATGACAACACCAATTACTGATGGAAAAATGCTCACCAATGCTCTGTACTACAGTGTAGTTGTTTCCGGCATTTCAATAGGTTATGCCAAGCTTGCTAAGATGGCTCTGGGTGGTGGGGTGCCACGTCTGGATTTCACCCCACGGGACCTGGCGATGGTTGTTGCCGATGTATCACTAGCTATGGCCACAAAGGATATGCTAATTAAAAAAGGAATCTTACCAGTTGATATACTGAAGTAATGGCCACACTCGCGCTACTTGTTGGGGGTGCTCTTGTTAACACCCTTGCATTCTCTGGGAGCAACTTTTTATTCTCTAAATTACGAGGCAGCCAAGTGGACACAGAACGTAAACGTAATGATATGGCAATCGAGCAGCTTCAATCTGCTCAGGCAGCATGGGCCAAGAAGAGAACTGAGCGTTTAGACTTCATCAATGAGCAACTGCGCCGCCAGGGACATGCCGAGCATACTGTTAGGGATGCGGACGAGGCTATGCGTCGACCCGTTGGGCTCTGAGCCGCAGCTTTCAGACTTCTACGAGCCCTCAGATGAACAGAGGGGGCGTGAGGTGGCGTTCATTATACTGGGTATGGCTGCGATTGGGCTGGTTGCATACAGGCTTGCTAAGTAGGTCATTTGGAGGCTCGAGCGTTTACTTTGTATGGATCGTCGCATGCAAAAGATCTACTATAGTCCTAAGAGCTACTGGAAAGGCATAACAGCTATACAAGCGAGGACCCCTGGGGTGGCCTAAGCTACTTCAGGTGGACCCCGGACGTGATTTTATGGGTGCAGCGAATCAGCTGTTAGTAAAACATGGAGTATCAGTCAGACGTGGCCGTGTGAATATCCATCGAGACCAGGGTATAGTGGAACGCTTTAACCGAACCCTGGCGGAGCGACTCTTTGGCCACTAGTATGCCGTAGAGTTAAGGGATACTGGAAAACGATCGACTGAGTGGGTTTCTCAACTGCAGGCCGTAGTCTCTGCGATAAATAATGAGGTGACCCGCTTGACTGGAAAAAACCTAAAGATGCTATAAAGGTAAAACGAGTTGCACAAAAGCCCTCTGCAGCCGTACCAGGGCGCCCTCTGGGGATCAAAGAGCAAAAGCTTCCCTCTGATGTTGGCGTTCGCTACCTCTACCAGCCTGGTGAGGCAGAGCAAGATCAGCGTCGGCAGGCCACTGACCCTGTGTGGTCACTCAATGTTTACCGGATTGGAAGCTCTGTCACTAAATCTGGTGAACCTGTACTATACTATTTGTTGGATGGACCTCTCCGTGGCTTTGTAAAGGAGGAGTTGCTTGTGGTGCCGTCCGATACCCAGTTGCCGCCAGACCGTATTACCAATTAGACTAATAGATATCTATATATATTACAATGGTAGGATTTGACAATAAGTGCCCATGGATATTACTCGGGAAGAAAGACCCCTGTAACAGGCCCTGTACGCAAGAGCAAGAGTTTTGTAATTTACACAGATATAAGATCAAACATGGTGTCATTAATCGTCTTTGTACGGGTATAAAAATAATAAGGTAGGATTGTGTATAGATTGTGGGTTCGATAAAGTCAACCACAGTCGTCTTCGTCAAAAGAAAAAAATTGCTTCACAACGGCCTATAGCTGGGGACACTGACTCGCCAGGCGGCGCCACTGAACGGGGATTCCCTACTGTATAAAAATAGATTTCTTTTGGCACTGTCAACAACATGGTTTGGCGGTCAGGCCTATGTGCGACGAAGCGTGGCACCTTGTCAGAGACGGGTGTTTACTGCGTAGGTCAAAGTCCGCTCGCTGTATTGTCATTGTCTTTTGTGTATCAACGAATTCCCTTTTAGACTAATAGAGCTGTATAGTTAACATGACTCATAATCCGCGGGCACGTGAAGCCCAAAACGATTATGTTTCAATTCACGGTTTTAAGCCTCCTTATCTACTCTCTAAGGTTGCACTCAAAGCACTCCAAGTGCGTAATGAATATGACCGTACATACAAGGAGATGTTGGCTAGATTGAGGGCTGGGGTGGCACGCACCCCTGTCCCCACTGCTGCCCCACGCAGACCAGTCGCTGCCCCAAGCAGACCTGTCCCTGCCCCACGCATTCCCACAACCCAGTCCCCAGTCCCCACAGCGCGTCTTGCCTTCACGAAGACTAAGTGGGCTGTTAAAAACTATTTGCGTGGATGGGTGATGAACGTTCCCGAGTCTCACTCCCTTAGCTCGGACCTTATGATGTTCTTTAAGGGCATGCGTCGGAAGATGTATACAGTTTTGACTGGTGAGCTAGAAGAGCTAGATGGAATCAAGTGTCAGTTTGCTCTTAAGGTATGACTCTCCAAGCACGCCGATGATGACAGCACTGAGTATGTTGAGCCTGTGTTGCGTAATAAGCAGCAGGTGGTTCTCTCCTCAGAAGACATGGATGTTGCGTTGGACCAGAGTGTTGTTAATATCCAAGAGCGGTTGGAGAAGTAGACCAACCAAGGTTCTGGCTGCGAGTTTGAGGCGGTCTCAACTCTGTGGATTGATATTGCCAACTACCAACCGTTGAAGGGTGGCTCCTACCTGCGACTTCAAGCTGCGCTGGCGGCTAAGCAGGCCATCATAAATGTAAAGAACTGGAACGACTTCTGCATTCTATGGGCTGTTGTAGCCGCTCTGCACCCGGTAGCCAAGAACCCACAGCCACCATCAAAATATAACATTTAGTGGCTCTTAGATCTGCTGGAGGGTGCAGGTGTAGAATACCCTACACCGGTGTCTCATGTTGAGAAGATAGAAAAGCATGCTAACCTAGCCTTGAACGTCGGTTCGGGGCGCTCTCCGAACACATTAAAAACCACACTACGATTATTTGCGACCAATGGACGCCAATATTTGGTGTTTTCAAAATACATGGTGGCAATATATAGGGCGCGACAAAGTGTAGTTAAATCATCATTGCAATAAATTCAAATCAAACATTAAAAGGGGGATGATGGCATAGACCTATCACATGCTGTATCTTGTTTTATGGATTAGCGCATCAGTTTCCCGTCACCGTGTAGGTAAAATTTATATTAATACAGTTTAACAGATATATCTCAGCCAGACTCTCCTGGATACCTTCGTCGTGTTTCCGGTTAATCTGATGCCCAAGAATGAATAGTGTTAACCCGCTGTAATTTCTCTTTGGGCTATTTATCTTTAATCATAAATGCTCTGAAAAATGTACTTCTTGGTTGGGCACAAATATAATGGCGCAATTACTCATAAGCAGATGCCTTATATTTTAATGAATGGTACTGAATTTGGTTGACCGAATTTTATCAACACAGCAAACATTTAACATGAATATGACTAAAATATTTTGGCGCGAATACATTCACATGATAGCATGCAACATTTTTACCTCAAATTCAAAATAGCAAGAAGGAGCAATCGCAATGAGAGGCGGCTGCTAATAACGAATCAACACGATGCTATTTGACAACCGTATGCACTCCAAATGGTGAGCATAGAAATCACTGTTAGCATATGCGACATTCAATGTGCTTTATCGAAATTACAGTACGGTAAATTAAGTCTTTTGCGGCACGGTATTTACGGAACACGACTGTACATTCATCCAGGCACTAGGGTGCCATATCGTTTGCAATTTTCATTACATTCTCCCAGTATGTTGCAACTTTTATTGTGTGTCCAACGTGTGTTCTGCTTGTGTTCTCTATGCTTCCTGTTGCACCCGTCGTAATGCCATTAAGGCTATTTCTACAAACATCACACCTGTTGATGGATAGTGCTCATCTATCATGCAGCCTTCAAAGCACTTCGTGTGAAGAGGATGGAACTTCCACCACTTCACAAAGCCGTTATATGAGCTCGCAAGTGATTGTGAAACATTACACAAACTGCGACACTATTTTCTCTTCTAGTAATAACACTGATCCCCCACAATGTGCAACATCTTCGTATGAATTTGTCTTGCTCAACACAAAGGTCCTCGATGCGAAACCTATGGCATAAGCGTAACAATAAAGCCGAAAGCAGAAGACGGGATAAGAGTATAATGCATAATGGTACTACAACAGACATTGACGAATAAATAGCTCAGTCCACTAAGTCATAAATACCGATTCACATGAACCCCCGACCCGCTCTGCCTTTTCTAGGTTCATTGAATCCTTCGCAATCAAGCAGTCATTTTCTCTGTTTTCTCCCATAACCTACTAACTGCTAAACACGGTAACAATTTTCGACCATTGTGACCGCAAAATACATAAATGATTACGAAGTAAGTCAGTTATATCGTTGAATCGCACGTTCTATTGATGATTGATAATGGAAACGAAAACGTCGCAATAACTCTGATTGCTTCTTATACTTTACAAACCCAGTTAGCGCAGTCAGGAGTAGATAATAGATATTGATTGATATATATTTTATAGAATCGTCACCCATTGAATGGCACCACGGAACATTGCCCTGGACTCTCTTGCACCATAGTGACAACACCATGGTCTCCGCGCCGATTAGTCTCCGATTAACAACTTTTGAGTGACGTGTGCCTTTGTTAACCGGCTAATTAGTTTCTACAAGCAAATATGACAAGATTTAAGCAATTCAAAGACAGCTGAACTGGAAAGTGGCCAGAGTTCAAAGATCGAGAGGAAGTAGTTAAATTGGCTCTGCTCCCCCTCTTATGCTAATCACGTCTTGATCGTTTTATGAGCTCCCATTCTTAATGAAAAAATTCGCTGCCTCTTTAACTGTAGCTAAAGAATCACTACCTTGTGTTGTGGCACAGGTAACTTCCTCTAATCGACAAGCCTGCTTCCATTTCATGGAAAACTTTAATGCGATATTTACATTATCTTAAACCAACAGTGTCTTGAAAACAAGATGACGCTATTTATATGGATTGTCCAGACACCTGTCTGCCGTTAAAGACTCAACGTTTAATGAACGGGGCGTCATGCTGAATTTGGTAGACATATTTATACATACAAACACAAAAAAATCATTTTTGCTCAAATACATGTATTTGAATGAATCCAATTGTTTACCTCCATATTCAAAAGAGCAACGAGAGGCTGCCACCATAAGAGGCATTTTGACATAACAACCTCTCAAAATATCAAGATTATTGTGTTTTGTTGATGCCATGACACACACATATAGCAATGTGTGGAAATAAATCAATAATGTAAAAACAATATTTTTTTGCCCCAGATTTAGAAACTAAACTAAACATTTACTATTACCATTGATATCACTGTTTGTGTGTTTATAATACGAAGTAATATATATAAGGTAATGAGAGAATAAGAATCAAAAAGTAAACTCCCTCTTTTGAGACACAGTCATGACCTATTATAGCTAACACGACTTACCTGTTAACTAAATGATGAGAGTCGCCGATCGGTGCATTGCATATCTTTTAGGAAGGTGATTACACTAATGTTGATACAATTACTGGTGTTTATTTAGTGTGGTGCGCTAACGATCGTTATATTTTCTAATGCATTCCCAATTATGCTGTCAAGGCCAGACACACATTTGTCGATGGATAATGCTGGTATATAATGCAGCCGTAAATGCACACATCCTGTTAAGGGATGTCACTTCACAGCTTTCATTGAGCGGTCACAAACATTCTTAAATGAGTGCCAAACAAATGCAAAACTGCGCAAGTATTATTGCTCAGAGAAACAATACAGATTATTCACGCTGTACAGCTGCTTAATATGTATAAGCTGGTGACTAACGTTTGATATTGAGGCCCTCCATAGAAACCATTTGGCGTAGCGGAATGTTTCCAAACTAAACCACAAAGCAACGAAGAGATATGCGCAAAATGCAAAATTGCACTTAACAAAGTCAATGAATAGCACGGTTAATATTTTGGACTCTTTGACTACACAAAGGATCATTGAATGCGATTTTGGGGGCAGAAATTTGTCACCGTATTCTTTACTATAAAACGAAACCAGTCTCGCCTCTTTTTCCTCGATAATCACATAAGGTGTTACAATTACCACATCTTCTCAGTTTAGCTTGACTAGTATTTATGCTGGTACAGGAACCTGGTATTAGTTTCCTCTTGTCACCGACTCTACAATCAATATTTAAGCTAATCCCATTTCTACCTTAAGACCATCTCAAACGAATAATACAATGATTGCACTTCTGCAGCATCACGACATGTGGCGTCCGGTTCAGCAGAAAGCATTTCGCTTGCAGTTGACAGAATCCTACTGGTACAGACCTATTGACCGTTGTAATGGACAACTATTCAATGTAGGCATATAAGGTGAAATATCGGCGTTATGATATCATAAGTAACTTACAGCGTACTTATTGCACCCCCGGTGTCGGTTTTAGCATCGTTCATGACATATACGATGAGGTATACTTCGGGTACGTTTTTTTCATAACGGAAAATAGGAGTGCTACGCAAACTTGCGTTATCTTTTTTTTACAAACCACTCTCTGGAATGATTGGTAGCCATTGAAGGTCTTGAATAGACTTTGATTGTTAGTTGCAATATTTCGTACATGGCATTATGGTCAACCATTGACTAGTACCACGGCGTTCGATGTACTTTGGTTGTCTTACATCAAGGGGACCGTTCCGTAGGATCCGTAGAAAATTAACAACATTGTGGTGACAAATGCCGATGATTGCTCATTATTTATTGCCCGCAAAGAAGACCAGTTCTAGGCAATACACAGAAAGCAAAACAAAATGACCATCAGAGTGCATAGATCTGGCGGAAGTAGTTAAATAGAACGTAGATGCGCTCTGCGTCTCTTTGAAACGCCAGGAGTTAAATTTGTTGCTTTTAATTCTTGATGCAATTGTGTTCAACACCTGTGATTTTGGCTAATCTAACAGTTGTCTCTTGACGCAACGCAAAGCCACGTCATAGCCTCAGGTTGGGGTAGTCATTTGCCAACGGAACTTCTCTATGGAATAATTAACGTACATAACCTTTGCCTCACAATGACGTCAGAGACCAGGACAAAAATATGCAGCGACCGCTGCTAATGTTATGTTTTCTGGCCTAGACTATATAAAGATAAGTAACAGCTCATCTTTAGCAAACAGCTTCATTATTTTTAAGATAGCATCTTCTTTTTACAAGAAGCGTGTACTGCAAATGATCGATGTGGCATCAAATCTAATTTACCGTACGATCAGGCTTATGCTGTATCGTGTCTATATGGAGCCATGAATTTATCCATTCGTTGGCCAAGGCCAATGTTACACGCCTGAATATCATTGGGTATGTTTCTGGCAAAAAGACGTTTGGATCGTGATGTAGGGCTTTCCTAATCGAGTCATGACCTCATTTTTTTTGGTTTTTGTCCCCGGCGTGTCTCTGCTGTCTTCCAATCGGTAAATGGACCTCTTGTGTGCAGTGCAGACGTTATTGGCATGACCAGACGCAGACGAGCAACAACAGGGAAGTACACTTACTCTGGAAACCGAATATTGTGGACAGGGTTACTTTATATTATTCTCATTACTGTTGTCGGAAGTAACAATAAATGGGCCGCACAATACAAGGACTAGCGCTAAAAACGATGGCCAAGCTAGATATATTTAAAACGATTCTAGTTGTAGCGTCATATCTAGGGACCTTTTTTACCATTTATCTCAAAGGATGTCTCTGCTTGGTCGCGCAAAGATCCTTCATCATATCATATTTTAATGCACTGTATCCAAAGCAAGACTTGTCAAAAATGCACGGAAAACAACAAGACTCCTGTCACGATGACTGTCAGTGGCGAAAAAGTATATGACGAGAAGCTTGACGCATTCATTACTGTGTTGAGACCTAGTGCGCCAAAGTAATGTGCATTAGAGAAGGTAAGGCGTTACAAGGCAAGATTGCACGTGGCGACGAATCGTGCTTGGATGTAGCGAGGCTGGCTGAGGTGTTGTAAGTGATAATAAGTAAGAGCGCTATGGTATAACGACGTATGTAAGGCCCGGTCACCAGCGCTTTACGGCTTAATCACGGCCAAAACCCGTCTAAAATGGGTCTCTCGTGAAGCAGACGATGTTGTTCGCGTTGATGTCGAGTTTAAGACGAGCTACAGTCGATTTATAGACGTGGCAGGACGCGGGAAGAAATCGGAACGGCGTCGGACGCGGCAAAAATTTTGAACTGCTCAAAATTTTAGCCCGTGGAAAACCACGGGTGGCACACGTGGTAAAGACGTGCAACACACGTGAAACACACGTGATAATCCGTGTTCCGGCAGTGATTAAGACTTGGGGAGACGCAGTAAGACGCAGTAAGACGCGAAAGTTTAGCGGTCAGTCACAGGCAGAGCACGGTTATCGGACGGGTGTAAGTACGTTCGTAAGATGGCCAAGGTTACAACGTGTCTGATCTAAGTATGTACGAGCGCTTATTCGTAACATACGTCTATAAGATCGCCTATATTTCACATATGTTTAAATGTATGTGTATGTGTGTGCGTGTGTATGTGGGGGGTAAGGATATGTGAGTGTGTATATGAGAGAGAGAGAGAGAGAGAGAGAGAGAGAGAGAGAGAGAGAGAGAGAGAGAGAGAAAAGAAATAGAGAAAGAGAGAAGAGAGAGAGAGAGAGAGAGAGAGAGAGAGAGAGAGAGAGAGAGAGAGAGAGAGAGAGAGAGAGAGAGAGAGAGAGAGAGAGAGAGAGAGAGAGAGAAAGAGAGAGGATGCGTGCGTAGATGTATGTGTGCATACGACATCGTGTGGTTTGATATTGTTGACCACCGCCTGGGTGTGGATGTCCTTGCATATGATACAGCTGACCAAAACTTGGCCGATAACGTCGACCAGTATGGTACAGACGCGTACATAACGTCTATGGGTGACCCCTGTAGCAATATAGGATAGATATAATTGGTCATTCCTCTCACCCACGTCATGGTATCTCCAGAACCCCACCAATGTATGGGAATCATGGCAGAATCCCTAACTATAGCTTATTTTCTGATTCGTAGCATGAGGCTCGCTTTAATTGCTTAATTATTTTCTATCAGACGCATAATCATCATGTATAGCTTTTGCGTACGGCCTATTTAATATAATCACCCACAGAATAATAAATAGTGAGACGCATTTGGATACCCTACGTTTTCACACGTCACCGTGGAGAGCAATAGCGTCTTACCCTCCCTTTGATTCAATTAAACTGCCGTAGGTACCTGGTCGTTACCGTGAATGGTAGCTCGCGTAAATCTATCAGCCTCTATAACTTGAGCCATGCATTAGGGAGGAGCATGATTATTAAATGCCCGACAGCTTTTCACTCAAGCCACTGATCCCAGATTCCATAGAAACCAACTCTAACAAACGCATAACACACATCATGATATGTTTGCAGCGTAGGAGGTAGTTCAGTTTCAGTCAAATTGTATTCCTATTCAGATATATCGCGCTCTTTTGTTCCAGCTGAATGTAAAATAGTTCTTGCCTTCTTTCTTGAAATGGCCGCTTACGATTAACTGTGTAGTGATTTTATGACGTAAAATAGATGTTAGTGCAGGATATCATTCTGCTTAAATGGTGTTTTTCATTCCACAAGGGTGCAACACCTCAAACAGCAGAGCACTGACAATATGGCGAGAATAATTGCTTTGTGAAAAAACATGTTAGGCCGGTTGTGAGGTTGATCAATTTTTAAGTCCTTATATTGATGGTCGATATTGCAATCGCCAACCATGTTCAACTAATAAGTTTTTTATTGGAATCTCAGATGTCTCGATCTTGTGAGCGCTTTCATAATAACTGGTCAAAATTAGTTCGGATTCCATCAACTTCAGCAATAGTTTTTAGATTGTGTCTAATGCAATGACTATTGTTATATGGAATAGTTTCTTGGTCAGTCTATCGAACCATTCGTTTCCATATTTAAGGGCCTAATGTGAATGGTTTCTGCCTCTGTTAATCACCATTACGAGATCTCTCGAAAGCAATTATATTGTGGTGTATTTGTGTTTCGTATGCTGTTTGCAGATTGCATGTAAATCTCACTTTCACGCATGTGCCCCGCGCTCACGTGTTGTTGACTGCCTCCATTTTGAATTAAAGTTTAGTATTAAATTACCAGTGTTATTTGCCTTCACGCAACCAGAAACACTACATATATTTTATTATTTTTACTTATTTTCTGCTGTTTAAATTTACCTTCATGCCTGCTACATATTAGATAACCTCGGTAACAGCTTAATCTATATTGATAAAAGTCGTTAAGTTAACAGGCCTGATACTAGGTTATAATTATATTGGCGCCCTGTCGAACAATGTCGATGTTTCATGTCAGTAAAAACCTACTTTCCGACCTGTGGCCATCTATAATGGATTATACATAACTCGCGAGCTAAAGCGACGACTGAATAGAAAATGGTAGAACTGCTGGTAAGTAACGTTAGCAAAATAATTAAATGATCAATGCTGACATGTTGGTCTGGCACAAACACACAACGCAGCACTAGAATTGATAAGACAAGATGACATTCAACAAATCTAGTCGTATTTTAGGTTTCAATATTGCAACAAGGATGCATGGGTGACAATCGAGGAGACTTTGCTTCACTCGTCATTCTCGTTATCTCTCACTTTCAAGTCTGATTCAAATACGCGACTGAAACAAAGCCCACAATAGGAGAAATGACATTAGGTGTTCAATTTTGGGCAAATACAAGTTGTGGTGATTTGCTGTCGTGTTGGCTGTATATAAGAAACCATTACAACAGGAATAAAACAATCACAGTCACACAAGTTACATTTAAAGAATTACATCGGAACAACCATTGTAGGAAGGCAACGATTATACTCTAGTATATCAGCCGAAGGCCATACCGACCTCCAAACTTCCTGTCAGTCACCATTAACATATCAATATGACGTTCAACGCCGTGGTGCTCTTCAATTTCTTTTTTGTTTGTTTGAATACCGGATGAAGGGATGCCGGTGCGAATGTCGGCGTCTGTTGAACTTCCCCAGAAAGTTCACGCTACGGGGGTGCAGTTAAAAAAACAGAATCCAACTCATCACATTACATTGCTCGACACAAGGCAAAGTCTCCTTTGAGAAAGGAGGGAAGTTTTCTATGAACCAGATATATGTAACAAAACAAGGTTTCTTCTGTAAGGGTTACGTAACAATGATACAACTTACTCTAGTTAAGAGTACATTGATTTAGAAAAGGACTTAAAGACGAGAACTAAGATAACATGTGGACGCAAAGAAAACACATGCTTTGCCACGAGTTTTCATACACAACAATAAACCAAGTAACAGCTTAGAAGTGCAGCGGATAATTCAATTGTTTTGTTAACCACCTGGGGCGATAAGCCGGATTTTCTTATTTGCACAAGCATGGGCATAACGATATGTGTATACAGACTAATGGTCTTTGTTAACTATACCAAACGTTAAGGAAACATTTGGCGGAGACATTTTTCTTTCTGCAATGAAGTCATCACTTATTAGATTCTCAAAGTCAGCCAGTATAATATGATTACTGCGATCGAATTGATCACGTTTTATTGAGACTTGAGCAATGCAGTCCCCAAATACCAAGCTATATCCATGATTAATACGGCTTAAGAAGCTGACACGGCATTTACAAAGAGTTAGGATAAGTAAAGAGGGTGGGGGATTGCAATAGAGGAGAGCGGGGGTGGGACTGTACAATATTGACGTAGGCTGCTATACACATGGATAAGTTGAACATAGGATTATGACCTATGAATAAGCTAATTTAATCATACTGTCTTCTGTGCGATTGAAGTAGTTGTAGAATTGGTGCATAGATGATGCCTCTCAATCATGCTGAGAAGTGTTGCTAGTAAGTGTGCACTGGTAACACTTCATACTTGAAGACTGCCAGTCACGTTAAAGAGACTCAATCTCAAGAAATATTCGCAACAATCCCGGTACAAATGTCATTTCGAAAATAAACATTATTTACTGGACATTCGTACTCTTAATTCTTGGTAAGCGACCGATGCATAGAAGTAGTATGTTGTTACATAAGAGCCATCAATAGCAGCGCCATTCCAAATAGTGCATTGTTAGTTCTAGCCAAATAATGTGCGTGGTTATGAACTTTCACCTCTACACAGATCACTCTTATCAGCCGTCTGGTAGTAATACGAAAATACATACATACAGTCATGCATATTTAGATAAATACTCACATACATACATACATACATACATACATACATACATACAGACAGACATACATACATACAGATACATACAGACATACATACATACAGACATACAAACATACATACAGACATACACAGACATACATACATACATACATACATACATACATACATACATACATACATACAGACATACATACATACATACATACATACAGACATACAGACAGACAGACATACATACATACATACATACAGACATACATACATACATACATACAGACATACATACATACATACATACATACATACATACAGACATACAGACATACATACATACATACATACATACATACATACAGACATACAGACATACATAGACAGACAGACAGACAGACAGACATACATACATACATACAGACAGACAGACATACATACATACATACATACATACATACATACATACAGACAGACAGACATACATACATACATACATACATACATACATACATACATACACACATACATACATACATACATACATACATACATACATACATACATACATACATACATACATACATACATACATACATACATACATACATACATACATACATACATACATACATACATGCATGCATACATACGTACACATACACACACATACATACATATATACATACATACATATATACGTACGTACATACAAACATACTCACATACATACATACATACATACATACAGGCATTCATGCATACATACATACATATATTCATACATATACATAATAATGTGTTTATACACAAGTTACCATGTGAAATTTCATATCAATCAATTATTTGACGGATTTCACGATATATCATTGAAACCTTATTATCTGCAGTGCTATTACTGACAAATCGTTGTAGAGCCAGAAGCTCGATTCACTTGCAATGTTTTATTGCTGGTGAACGCTTTACACGATTTATCACTATATAGTGTGCAAGATTCTGAAATATTCCAAATCATCGTTTGACCATTCGTACCCAGGATATCTCAATAAACTATGGCTGCTTAGTCCGAACCACAGGCGCTGGGACAAATCAGAGTGCAGCTGTAAGAATTAATCACTTATACCTCACATCTCTTTGGTTTGGTTAGTTTTGAGACAAAACAGGCAGGCAAAATTAATTTTCGATGTATTAGCTGTTAATGGTTATTTCAAGAACTATACTGATATAAAAGTAGTGCATTACATGGTCTTTGAGGTTGCAGTAGCCTACCGACTCACCGACGACTTCCCCGACATAAAACACGAGGTAAGAACGGTGCCTAACTGACTTGCACATGGTTATATAGATAAAACAGATGAGCTATGCATTGCAGTGTTTCGTCTGATCTACAATTATTGTCAATAATAGTGATCTATTGGATACGAGAAAGGATAGCTCACATTAAGGTCAGATGCATTTACCAACATAAATAGCGCAATATTTGTCTTGAAAATATCTGAATGAAAACTTTGTGTTTATCTGATACCTGAATCTTTTCACGCATGGAGTCTTTCACGACAGATTGGTGTGAATGAACGAATATATTTCCATATTAATATCTGTGGTTCTAAAGTTATGCTAGGTAACCTGCAAAGCTGTATGAACATGCCGCGTTGAGATGTCCGACTAGTTTTACACCTTATGTTATCTTCTCTGTCGTCACATACACTTTGTGTTATAATTGAATGTGTTAATGCCATATTATGTTTGCGACAAATATATTGGTTGAGGTGGTACGTATTAGTTCATAGACACAAGCATTTGCTTAATGATTACAAACTTGTAGCAGCAGCATATCTCTGTTGTCTCATTGTATTAGTAGGAAAAATAGAAATCTGGTGCGCATTCACGCCTGGGGCCTACTGCCTACTGATACATTCTGTCACACCTCGAGCGTTTACCTTGTCAAAATTCATTTGCCTGCTGTGGTACATTATTTGAAAACCTCACGGGCCTGCTGTGTTCATATGTATGCAAGTTAGTACTTACGTCTTCTAGACGGCTTTTAAGTTAGTAAGAGGTAGTAGTGGATATTCATAACATTGCACATTATTTGGCTGCCACTAATAAACGTCTGAAATTGAGCAGTGCTTGATTGCGCCTGCTGTTGGCGATAACCAATACAGTCCTTTGAAATGGCCCTGCCTTTAATTGTGCTTATGCAATGTCACACTGCATAAATGTATTGGTCGCTTACCAAGTTATGAATAGAGTCGAGAGTAAAAACGTGCGGTAACTATTTGCAGTTTCGGAATGACATCTGCACAAGTATAATTATGACATCCCGTTAACACTCTATTTGTATTTTCTTCTGGGGTGATAACGCAACAGAAGCGACTTAATCGACCTATTTGGTCAGGATGGTTTTTGTCTCTCGCTAGGCACTGCCAGCAGCAATCACCCCGTCGAAATGTCATTGATATCCGGTTATATCAACATGTGCGTTAATAACAGACATTTTAATGCGGTCATCCTCTCCGCTGTGAGAGGGACATCAATGATCGCAAGCCAACCAGACAGTATGACATATACATAGCCTCCAGAGAGGT
The DNA here is from genome assembly GCA_034190875.2 of Urechis unicinctus. Classification (NCBI taxonomy): domain Eukaryota; kingdom Metazoa; phylum Annelida; class Polychaeta; order Xenopneusta; family Urechidae; genus Urechis; species Urechis unicinctus. Next base: position 53,064,750 of record CM067351.1, on the reverse strand, counting down.
TAACGTTCTTACATAAAACAATATGAGGGTTGCTTGAGCACAGTAAACTTGCTTGCCTTAGCGAAGACCATTATGTCTAATACCATTGGATTTTACGCTGCTGTCCAACTGATGATATTGAGTTACTTTTTTTAGCTGTATCAAATGGAGCCACAACTGTGAGAACCGAGTTGTTCGATCTACTTATTCAGCGCTTATAGACTTAATACGCTAATCACCCATGAGCTTTTAAAACCTTGATAGTGTATATCTAGCAGCACAGTATCAATTAAACTCCCCCTTGTAAGGCATTAATGAAGACAAATTGTCCAAGAACAAATCGTTGTAAGGAGCACTTTTTACAGAAATCCCTCTATAGTATGAATAAACCCATCATTCATCAAATTTGTTGAGTCAGTCAGGAGAATAGAAGTTCTGCATACCAATTGATCACGTCTAATTGAGACTTAAGCCGTGCAGACTCCAATATCAATATGCAGCAGTGATTAATCAGGTCCAAAAAGCTGACGCGACATTTCACGAAGATTTGGGGTGAGGGAAGATGGACCTCGGGCTGCGAGACAGGGCATTGGAGGCGGGGACTGTAGGATATGGTAAAAGATTGTGTGAGAGGGATGCAGACATGTAATTGACACTCTGCTGTGCCATTCACATGGATATCCCGGCAGAGCATTATGACATGTGTCTAAGTCGATTTCATCATAACGTCCTCAGCACAAACAATCCGCCGTTCAAATTTGTTCGTATTGTAAAACACTGATGGCATCGTATATTCATTTCCCTGCTTTTCTCTGGTGTCAGCGCTGACTTATGACAATCATCATGATCCGACCATCTAGACAGCTATAAACGTCACGTTATATCCTAGTTCATGTTCATATAATTCATTTCTCTTATAGTCAGCATTATCACTGTGCGTAGTGTCAATTGTGACAACAATGGCAACTGTATGCCCTGGATTTGATTTATGGCAATGGAGCTTGTATTCATGCACTTTTTACACCTGCAGAATTATTAGACAGGCTCGCTTTCATCGCCATTGACCAAAGGGTTAACATGTATAGAGAATACATCCACCATTGGTGACTAGTAATGAAGATGGCAATCCATTTAAGTCGAATATAAAGCACCTGCCGATTGCACGAGTTCAGATGTCGCATTCGATCTTAAATTATAAATATTGTACTACCGTTAAATACATCCTTCTTATAAATTACTGCTTGGTATTCATCAAAACCCACGATGTCTGCGACGTAAGCGTAAACATCTAATTATACACAATGAACACTTACTTCGCTGTGTCATTTGTATAAACGGTAGGTCAGTTATTACCTATCCCTGGCGATGTAACGTCGACGTGTACGTGATCATGCGAGCGAAAGGCTGCGTAATTTATGGCTCTTTCCGACCATGAGTGGTGTGATATAGCAGATGGCACTTACGCTAAGCCCATTGCCGATATATTATTCATGTTGGCAAAAGGAAGTTTTTGATTCATACACTGATGCATTACAAACAACAATCGAACATGCATGTCTGCATTACGGCTCGTTATAAAGCAGTTTGGGCTCGTGTTGTGGAGCATTACTGTGTGGGGGGGCTGTGAATCAAGAATTATTTTGACAATTATAGCGGTTTGAACTACTGTAATATGAAATATACTTTTATAAAGTACAGTGGTAAATTATCCGATTCGCAATGCTTTCTCCAAGCATAGGCTATTTACTTTAGAAATGTCCTAGCGCAAGGGTGATTAAGAATAACCGGTAACACATCAGGCTTGTCACGTAATTATTAGGTAACCATAATTACGATCTCATACTCCCTGTCCTCTTTCTTCTTTTCTAACCTGTTTATTTTCGTTACCTGATCGTGACCTCTACAGTTCTTTGCTTAGTACAGTCAAGTATAAAATACGGTAAATAAAGTGCATAAGGTAATATACAAACTTTCCATCTCTTGTATTCTCAAGACAATGACTTCATAATAAAGATATGATTGAAACCATTAACATTGGAATATTGTAAACTAAAACATCTATTACCTTGACAGTCATTGCCATGCTGATGGTGGAATTATTGCTTGAATTATGAAATATGACGCCATATATTAAGGACATAGTTCCTTGAAGGTTAAATATCCATAGCTTCATTCCTCGTTTGCTTCTCGTCAGTTCACAGCACCAGTGATGCATTTGCATCAACGGTAACCGCTAATGACACAGTATGTTTTAACAACATGTACACAACCATTCAATCGCTCAATAAAACTGGATTTAAATACAGTCATTGGATCTCTAAAGACACAGTTGTGGCTCCACTTGATACAGCTAAAAAAAGTAACTCAATATCATCAGTTGGACAGCAGCGTAAAATCCAATGGTATTAGACATAATGGTCTTCGCTAAGGCAAGCAAGTTTACTGTGCTCAAGCAACCCTCATATTGTTTTATGTAAGAACGTTAACCTCTCTGGAGGCTATGTATATGTCATACTGTGTGGTTGGCTTGCGATCATTGATGTCCCTCTCACAGCGGAGAGGATGACCGCATTAAAACGTCTGTTATTAACGCACATGTTGATATAACCGGATATCAATGACATTTCGACGGGGTGATTGCTGCTGGCAGTGCCTAGCGAGAGACAAAAACCATCCTGACCAAATAGGTCGATTAAGTCGCTTCTGTTGCGTTATCACCCCAGAAGAAAATACCAATAGAGTGTTAACGGGATGTCATAATTATACTTGTGCAGATGTCATTCCGAAACTGCAAATAGTTACCGCACGTTTTTACTCTCGACTCTATTCATAACTTGGTAAGCGACCAATACATTTATGCAGTGTGACATTGCATACGCACAATTAAAGGCAGGGCCATTTCAAAGGACTGTATTGGTTATCGCCAACAGCAGGCGCAATCAAGCACTGCTCAATTTCAGACGTTTATTAGTGGCAGCCAAATAATGTGCAATGTTATGAATATCCACTACTACCTCTTGCTAACTTAAAAGCCGTCTAGAAGACGTAAGTACTAACTTGCATACATATGAACACAGCAGGCCCGTGAGGTTTGCAAATAATGTGCCACAGCAGGCAAATGAATTTTGACAAGGTAAACGCTCGAGGTGTGACAGAATGTATCAGTAGGCAGTAGGCCCCAGGCGTGAATGCGCACCAGATTTCTATTTTTCCTACTAATACAATGAGACAACAGAGATATGCTGCTGCTACAAGTTTGTAATCATTAAGCAAATGTTTGTGTCTATGAACTAATACGTACCACCTCAACCAATATATTTGTCGCAAACATAATATGGCATTAACACATTCAATTATAACACAAAGTGTATGTGACGACAGAGAAGATAACATAAGGTGTAAAACTAGTCGGACATCTCAACGCGGCATGTTCATACAGCTTTGCAGGTTACCTAGCATAACTTTAGAACCACAGATATTAATATGGATATGTATTCGTTCATTCACATCAATCTGTCGTGAAAGACTTCATGCGTGAAAAGATTCAGGTATCAAACCAAAGAGATGTGAATTATAAGTGATTAATTCTTACAGCTGCACTCTGATTTGTCTCAGCGCCTATGGTTCGGACTAAGCAGCCATAGTTTATTGAGATATCTTGGGTACGAATGGTCAAACGGTGATTTGGAATATTTCAGAATCTTGCACACTATATAGTGATAAATCGTGTAAAGCGTTCACCAGCAATAAAACATTGCACGTGAATCGAACTTCTGGCTCTACAACGATTTGTCAGTAATAGCACTGCAGATAATAAGGTTTCAATGATATATCGTGAAATTCGTCAAATAATTGATTGATATGAAATTTCACATGGTAACTTGTGTATAAACAATAATTATATATATATGTATGAATATATGTATGTGTATGTATGTATGTATGTATGCATGAATGCTTGTATGTATGTATGTATGTATGTATGTATGTATGTATGTATGTATGTATGTATGTATGTATGTATGTATGTATGTATGTGTATGTATGTATGTATGTATGTATGTATGTATGTATGTATGTATGTATGTATGTATGTATGTATGTATGTATGTATGTATGTATGTATGTATGTATGTATGTATGTATGTGTGTATGTATGTATGTATGTATGTATGTATGTATGTCTGTATGTCTGTATGTATGTATGTATGTATGTATGTATGTCTGTATGTATGTATGTATGTATGTATATGTATGTATGTATGTCTGTATGTCTGTCTGTATGTCTGTATGTCTGTATGTATGTCTGTCTGTATGTGTGTCTGTCTGTATGTATGTCTGTATGTATGTGTATGTATGTCTGTATGTATGTATGTATGTATGTATGTATGTATGTCTGTATGTATGTATGTATGTATGTATGTATGTATGTCTGTATGTATGTATGTATGTATGTATGTCTGTATGTATGTCTGTATGTATGTATGTATGTATGTATGTATGTATGTATGTATGTATGTATGTATGTATGTATGTATGTATGTATGTATGTATGTATGTATGTATGTATGTATGTAAGTATTTATCTAAATATGCATGACTGTATGTATGTATATTCGTATTACTACCAGACGGCTGGTAAGAGTGATCTGTGTAGAGGTGAAAGTTCATAACATCGCACTTTATTTGGCTAGAACTAACTATGCAGTCTTTGGAATGGCGCTGCTATTGATGGCTCTTATGTAACAACGTACTACTTCTATGTATCGGTCGCTTACCAAGAATTAAGAGTACGAATGTCCAGTAAATAATGTTTAGTTTCGAAATGACATTTGCACCGGGATTGCTGCGAATATTTCTTGAGATTGAGTCTCTTAAACGTGACTGGCAGTCTTCAAGTATGAAGTGTTACCAGTGCACACTTACTAGCAACACTTCTCAGTATGATTGAGAGGCATCATCTATGCACCAATTCTACAACTACTTCAATCGCACAGAAGACAGTATGATTAAATTAGCTTATTCATAGGTCATAATCCTATGTTCAACTTATCCATGTGTATAGCAGCCTACGTCAATATTGTACAGTCCCACCCCCGCTATCCTCTATTGCAATCCCCCACCCTCTTTACTTATCCTAACTCTTTGTTAAATGCCGTGTCAGTTTCTTAAGCTGTATTAATCATGGATATAGCTTGGTATTTGGGGACTGCATTGCTCAAGTCTCAATAAAACGTGATCAATTCGAACGCAGTAATCATATTATACTGGCTGACTTTGAGAATCTAATAAGTGATGACTTCATTGCAGAAAGAAAAATGTCTCGGCCAAATGTTTCCTTAACGTTTGGTATAGTTAACAAAGACCATTAGTCTGTATACACATATCGTTATGCCCATGCTTGTGCAAATAAGAAAATCCGGCTTATCGCCCCAGGTGGTTAAAAAAACAATTGAATTATCTGCTGCACTAAGCTGTTACTTGGTTATTGTTGTATTGAAAACTCGTGGCAAAGCATGTGTTTTCTTTGCGTCCACATGTTATCTTAGTTCTCGTCTTTAAGTCCTTTTCTAAATCAATGTACTCTTAACTAGAGTAAGTTGTATCATTGTTACGTAACCCTTACAGAAGAAACCTTGTTTTGTTACATATATCTGGTTCATAGAAAACTTCCCTCCTTTCTCAAAGGAGACTTTGCCTTGTGTCGAGCAATGTAATGTGATGAGTTGGATTCTGTTTTTTTTAACTGCACCCCCGTAGCGTGAACTTTCTGGGGAAGTTCAACAGACGCCGACATTCGCACCGGCATCCCTTCATCCGGTATTCAAACAAACAAAAAAGAAATTGAAGAGCACCACGGCGTCGAACACCATATTGATATGTTAATGGTGACTGACAGGAAGTTTGGAGGTCGGTATGGCCTTCGGCTTATATACCAGAGTATAATCGTTGCCTTCCTACAATGGTTGTTCCGATGTAATTCTTTAAATGTAACTTGCGTGACTGTGATTGTTTTATTCCTGTTGTAATGGTTTCTTATATGCAACCAACACGACAGCAAATCACCACAACTTGTATTTGCCCAAAATTGAACACCTAATGTCATTTCTCCTATTGTGGGCTTTGTTTCAGTCGCGTATTTGAATCAGACTTGAAAGTGAGAGATAACGAGAATGTCGAGTGAAGCAAAGTCTCCTCGATTGTCACCCATGCATCCTTGTTGCAATATTGAAACCTAAAATACGACTAGATTTGTCGAATGTCATCTTGTCTTATCAATTCTAGTGCTGCGTTGTGTGTTTGTGCCAGACCAACATGTCAGCATTGATCATTTAATTATTTTGCTAACGTTACTTACCAGCAGTTCTACCATTTTCTATTCAGTCGTCGCGTTAGCTCGCGAGTTTGTATAGAATCCATTATAGATGGCCACAGGTCGGAAAGTAGGTTTTTACTGACATGAAACATCGACATTGTTCGACAGGGCGCCAATATAATTATAACCTAGTATCAGGCCTGTTAACTTAACGACTTTTATCAATATAGATTAAGCTGTTACCGAGGTTATCTAATAGGTAGCAGGCATGAAGGTAAATTTAAACAGCAGAAAATAAGTAAAAATAATAAAATATAATTGCTTTCGAGAGATCTCGTAATGGTGATTAACAGAGGCAGAAACCATTCACATTAGGCCCTTAAATATGGAAACGAATGGTTCGATAGACTGACCAAGAAACTATTCCATATAACAATAGTATTTGCATTAGACACAATCTAAAAACTAATGCTGAAGTTGATGGAAACCGAACCAATTTTGACCAGTTATTATGAAAACGCTCACAAGATCGAGACATCTGAGATTCCAATAAAAAACTTATAAGTTGAACATGGTTGGCGATTGCAATATCGACCATCAATATAATGACTTAAAAATTGATCAACCTCACAACCGGCCTAATATGTTTTTTCACAAAGCAATTATTCTCGCCATATTGTCAGTGCTCTGCTGTTTGAGGTGTTGCACCCTTGTGGAATGAAAAACACCATTTAAGCAGAATGATATCCTGCACTAACATCTATTTTACGTCATAAAATCACTACGCAGTTAATCGTAAGCGGCCATTTCAAGAAAGAAGGCAAGAACTATTTTACATTCAGCTGGAACAAAAGAGCGCGATATATCTGAATAGGAATACAATTTGACTAAAACTGAACTACCTCCTACGCTGCAAACATATCATGATGTGTTTATGCGTTTGTTAGAGTTGGTTTCTATGGAATCTGGGATCAGTGGATTGAGTGAAAAGCTGTCGGGCATTTAATAATCATGCTCCTCCCTAATGCATGGCTCAAGTTATGGAGGCTGATAGATTTACGCGAGCTGCCATTTTAACGACCAGGCTGCAGTTTAATTGAATCAAAGGGAGGGTAACGACCAGGTACCTAGGGCAAAGTCTCACTATTTATTATTAATTGAATCAAAAGCTATACATGATGATTAGTCTGGTAACACGCTATTGAATCAGAAAATCTATAGTTCTGCCATGATTCCCATACATTGGTGGGGTTCTGGAGATACCATGACGTGGGTGAGAGGAATGACCCATTATATCTATCCTATATTGCTACAGGGGTCATCCATAGACGTTATGTACGCGTCTGTACCATACTGGTCGACGTTATCGGCCAAGTTTTGGTCAGCTGTATCATATGCAAGGACATCCACACCCAGGCGGTGGTCAACAATATCAAACCACACGATGTCGTATGCACACATACATGTACGCACGCATCCTCTTTCTCTCTCTCTCTCTCTCTCTCTCTCTCTCTCTCTCTCTCTCTCTCTCTCTCTCTCTCTCTCTCTCTCTCTCTCTCTCTCTCTCTCTCTCTCTCTCTCTCTCTCTTCTCTCTCTCTCTCTTTCTTTCTCTCTCTCTCTCTCTCTCTCTCTCTCTCTCTCTCTCTCTCTCTCTCTCCCTCTCTCTCTCTCTCTCTCTCTCTCTCTCTCTCTCTCTCTCTCTCTCTCTCTCTCTCATATACACACTCACATATCCTTACCCCCCACATACACACGCACACACATACACATACATTCAAACATATGTGAAAGTCAAACATATGTGAAATATAGGCGATCTTATAGACGTATTTTACGAATAAGCGTTCGTACACACTTAGATCAGACACGTTGTAACCTTGGCCATCTTATGAACGTACTAACACCCGTCTGATCACCGTGCTCTGCCCGTGACCGACCGCTAAACTTTCGCGTCTTACTGCATCTTACTGCGTCTCCCCAAGTCTTAATCTCTGCCGGAACACGGATTATCACGTGTGTTTCACGTGTGTTGCACGTCTTTACCACGTGTGCCACCCGTGGTTTTCCGCGGGCTAAAATTTTGAGCAGTTCAAAACTTTTTGCCGCGTCCGACGCCGTTCCGATTTCTTCCCGCGTCCTGCCACGTCTATAAATCGACTGTAGCTCGTCTTAAACTCGACATCAACGCGAAAAACATCGTCGCTTCACGGGAGACCCATTTTAGACGGGTTTTGGCCGTGATTAAGCCGTAAAGCGCTGTGTGACCGGGCCTTACATACGTCGTTATACCATAGCGCTCTTACTTATTATCACTTACAACACCTCAGCCAGCCTCGCTACATCCATGCACGATTCGTCGCCACGTGCAATCTTGCCTTGTAACGCCTTACCTTCTCTAATGCACATTACTTTGGCGCACTAGGTCTCAACACAGTAATGAATGCGTCAAGCTTCTCGTCATATACTTTTTCGCCACTGACAGTCATCGTGACAGGAGTCTTGTTGTTTTCCGTGCATTTTTTACAAGTCTTGCTTTGGATACAGTGCATTAAAATATGATAGGATGAAGGATCTTTGCGCGACCAAGCAGAGACATCCTTTGAGATAAATGTTAAAATAGGTCCCTATATATGACGCTACAGCTAGACTCTTTTTAAATATATCTAGCTTGGCCATCGTTTTTAGCGCTAGTCCTTGTATTGTGCGGCCATTTATTGTTACTTCCGACAACAGAATCAAGTCAGTAATAAGAATAATATAAAGTAACCCTGTCAACAATATTCGGTTTCCAGAGTCAGTGTACTTCCCTGTTGTTGCTCGTCTGCGTCTGGTCATGCCAATAATGTCTGCACTGCACACAAGAGGTCCATTTACCGATTGGAAGAATGAGACAGCAGAGACACGCCGGGGACAAAAACATAAAATGAGGTCATGACTCTATTAGGAAAGAACTTAATCACGATCCAAACGTCTTTTTGTCAGAAACATACCCAATGATATTCAGGCGTGTAACACTGGCCTTGACCAACAAATGGATAAATTCATGGTTCCATATGGACACGATACAGCATAAGCCTGATCGTACGGAAAATTAGGAGATATTAAGAGATTTATTCTAGCAATATACATTGGTGCCACAAAAGCTAATGTATCTTTCATGAACAATTACTGAGGCATACGTTTCCTCGTATATTTGCGGTTAAGACCTTGTTTAGTCCATCATACTGAGTGACCATGCTGAGTGAGTCATGGAAACATTCTTATAACTTTGTTTATTTGCAACGGCTTATTAATAAGTTATTGTACGGCAATATTTGCAACGCAGTGACAGACATCTACAGAAGAACAATAGAAAGCAATAAAATAAAGAATACTCTAAAGAAAAATGGTACAGAGAGAACGAAAGTGTGCATAATAGCCATGTAAGATTTACTTAGCCAATCTCTATTGTCAAGGACAGCATTGGCGAGTCACAATCAAAGTGTGAGTGCCTGGATATGTTAATCCCCTTGTCTATTTCCCTCGTTAAATTTAGTGGAAACCAATATGTTTGAGGTAGTATGCCATTGCATATCGTGGGTATTATACACTAACCGTGTCTCTTGAATAAGGATAGAAAGACACTAATCCCAAGGCGATGATGCAACGTGTACCATATGTGACTATTTACATCTGCTTAACAATGCGAAAGGCAGTTGGAGCACTTCGTGGAGTTAACCACGTATCAAACAAGATGCCCATGAAACCATGGGTGAACTTGGCCTTTTAAAAATAATAATTACAACAAAAAAACATAATACATATACACCCATGAAACATGAAAACCATTATGATTGCAAAGTGATTCATGGGAATGAAAAATCATAAGGCACAAATCAACATTACGTTATCATCGTTATGATGTCTAGTGGGAACAATCGATAGCCAAGAGTGATAAATAAGTATTGACTGGTATGGTTTCGTTTGCTGTGTGTTGCATCGATATGCTAAATTTTTGAGGGGACATACATTTTGACAGTCAATTGGACTGGTTCGTGTTGCAGCTTGCCGGCTTCACGCAAAGTGAGCTGGGCAGCAGCGGCGAACCTTGTGAGTCTATCAACCTTAAACATTCATTCAGAAGCCAAACAACGTTAAGCAATAAAAAATCCGTATCAATCAATAATGAACAAAATTACTACGGATTTATTAATCATGTTGAGTGTTTAGCTGTTGTTGGCACCTGTAATACTTATAAAAAAAAATGACTGTCGGCCAGTGTGTTAGGCCGCGTGGCGAAGAGTTAGAGTTTTAGACTGCCATGCCAGAGGCCGGTGCCGAATTTTCGTGCCACAACAATTATTTCATCTCAATTCATGAGAACACGATTCGTGCTGTCGATGACAACAGCTGAGCAGTTCTTTTATCATTATAGAACTGATATTTACGATTTTATTAGCAATCGAAAATTTGACGAAAATTGACTGAGTGAAATTTGTTTTTTCAACTCAACGCGCTGTGAAACCGACGAATATTTTGATAGCATATGTCAACAATCAAAGTTTGGCAATTGTATCAGCTTTCAGAAAATGTTAATTTTGTTACGATCGGACGATAATTAGTGAATTTATTGCGAAATAAAAAAGTTGAGAGATTTTGGTTACCAGAAATTTTCGACCTGCTACAATTTTTTTAACAATGCATTATTTACAACTAAGTATATTTAGAAAAAGTTTACAATTACATTACATTTTCAGAATATCTAAATTGTTTAAAAAATGGAACTCTAAAGTATGGACGTATTGAGCATTGAACTTGTGTCATTTTTTGAAAACTTTGATGCTTTCCTTACCAAGTGACGTCATCGACACTCATAATTTTATAGGATACGTCTTGGTATGTCGCGGAAAACATGTGAACCAAATTTTATTACAATCAGACATGTATTGACAGTTTTATAGGTGCTCAACATATTCATGAAACTTTTGTTGCCATTTGGACCGATACCACTTTTTTTTCGACCTTAGGCGCTTGGGAAAACCATTGGTTGGATCGCCGTATATGTCATTAGAAAAAGTTTGCAATTTGAATGATATACACGATGGTGTAAAGTTGGTAACGATCCGACTATTATTAACAGAGTTATTCGAGGTACTATTTGTTCACTTATTCAATGACCCTGACCTTAGTTTTAGGTCAAGGTCAAAACAAAAACCTCTCGGTTCTGCGCATTATTGACGCCTAGCGATCATTGACGCGAAACTATGTTAACAAACGATGGGTGAAGACATACAAAAATTGAAAAATTTCAAAAACATACATACGACCTGGACGACGAAACATACAACAACATACAGAACATACATACATACATACATACATACATACATACATACATACATACATACATACATACATACCATCATACATACATACATACAACATACATACATACATACATACATGCGGGCTACAGTTGGAAGCCATACAGTTCACCTGTAATAAATACCCCATTCATACCCAAGTACTAATAAATGCCCATACAAGTACTGTTGATTTACACGTTTGTTATCTTATCGACTGCAATCTATATAAATCATTTAGGCCAAAGGCAATAGCTATTAGCAGTAAATCCTACCAATGTGTTAAGGAAGATTTTGTAGCTGCAGATTACATTGCAATTGAAATACCGATAATAATTAGTTAGGTGCGAAAAGCTCTTTCATCCTTCCGCAGCACTAATGGCATCTCAACCACCAGACATACTACCATCAGATAGACATTATACCAGGACGTAATCTTATACTATGTTTATTTCCATGCATGCAATGCAAACAGGGTTTTACTTCACATCTGTAAGTAGCTTGTCCAAATCTTGATCAACATATGTGCTGCGTTTCCTGCAAAAGTCGTAACATATATATCTTATCAATCGAGTTATTTCATGTAATACCTGCTTACAATAGTCAATGAATACAACGTTAGATCACAATGAAAATCATTCAGGCATGGACCAAAATATTATGATATCAAAATATTAAAATTCAATCTATGTTGAAAAATAGGTCCAAAGATTTTGGCAAGATATATAAGTGAACGATATATATAACGATTTTCTAGTTATCCCCACTAGATTTAGCCAATTCAGCTATATTGCTTTCCGGGCTTTAGGTCGGTTGTACGTTCGAACGAATACTATGATAAAGTAACCAATATTTGTCCGCTTTCTTTATTGACTCTGACCGAGGTATTTTCATTCCTGTACGTTGTATGTATTCTTCAAACTGCTTCTGTAACACGGACTGGTGTGTCCTACATCATGTTGTGTCCGCCAGACTGCCAGAAAAAAAAAGAAGAAGTTCTTCATATCCGTTGTAGACATAGAGTGGAGTGGTGACACAAATATGTTACGCTCAATGCAATTATTATTAAAGCAAAAACCATGGTTCACAATGGGGTCCAACAATACGGTGATTGTCCGAGCTGATTCTTTCGCCTGATTAAATTATACCAAGAGGATCAGTTACCAGATATAACATGTCATTTGGTACCGCACAGCCAAGTCACAGCTGACTGGAACGAGTTTTGCATGCATTTGGGTAATAAAGACAAAAAAGGAAAGATATCGTGAATAACATGCCCATTTCATGGAAATGCCTGATATTTGTGTAATATGTAATAGAAATCTGTAAAGATATAAAAGTGTGCTATATAATTAAGATTAGCTTAATATTTGTAATTGGTAGTCAAAGTTTCAACAAAATTTTATAGATTGGTAGACATAATGATAATGATAATGAATGAAACAATTTAGCGGAAAACGTATACGGGCATGCGATCTCTAACTGCTATGATGACCGACGAATAGAGAAGCCTTATTAACCCTTTAGCACTGTATTGGTTTACATCAGTTTCATGTAAAATGATACTTACACCTTGGAGCGACAATTGATTATTGATATCTCAAGCTTGTTAGGGGCTACATAGACTCGTGGGTTATATCCTGTATTCACAGCATGACAATAACCAGGCACACACCATCACCTGCGTAAGGCTTCGTTGGCACTTGTGTCGGATACATTTGCCTATACGACTGAGAATCATGTTAGCACTGAGCCAAGCTCATGTGTCCAGTATAATAGTTTTATGTTTGTTGAGCACCTTAAGCTTTGCAAGCCGAATTTGTATGGATTGCTTAAAAAAGTTTTACCTCATAAGTTAGGCAGGATAGCACCCAAACATTGCCCTGTGCATGTTCTGTTAATGATTAACCATGTCACATACATCCAATTGTCTTGGTGGCAACAAAGAGGTCATAGCTGAATATGCAAATGAGCAATTTCTTAGCGCTTGTATAAAATCATCAAGCCAATATTGGAATTTTGATTCCAACGTCTCGGACATCTGCCCCTTTAGTCCACGAATAAATCTTGTCATGCCCCATACAGTCTAGCACTTGCTTGCCCACACGGAATTTATGAAGGTGTTCCGACCGTTGTCCAACACCTTAGGCGCAGATGGTTTGGCTTAGGAAGTTATTCAATGTAATTTCCTGTTTTGATTCTGGGCGGCTTTATACAGGATCATTAACTAAGAAACGCAAAGATCCGTTCACTCTTTCCATTTATTAATTACTATATCATCAGATGGTTGGACGTGGATAAATCTGTAAGAGATCGATAGCTATATCAACACAATTATCAATAATTGCATGTAACCGCCAGTTTATACGTACATATACGTGCTACATGATAAGATGGGTTGTCGTCCTAGAACTAATGTTCCGAAGTGTTGCTGGGTACCGAGGCATGATGTATTGTTACACAATGCACTATATCTTGACACAGAGAACCATAAAATGTTTGAACTAACGTGTGAAAGTGACATAGTATCTATACACTTGCATGTCTGTCTTGTCACTTAGTGATGAAGGGGCGTGCATTAATCTAGGCAAAACGGCAAATCATACATGTAATTAAACCTTTGTCAATTGCCTGGTCAAATTTGAACCATCGCAATACTGTAATCGAAATACTAGGATTTACTTTATGCTAGACGCATAATGGGATAGACATTTAAATATACAACGACTAAAAATACCATCACAACAGATAACTCGCCATCTCTAGAACAATTGCACCTCAGGCGTTGTTTATTGCTCCAAAAGTAAGACCAATTAACTCCTAGCGCATACCGCAAACATTGATGTCAGATACTATATTCCGCATTCACTATCGTGCTTGTTCAATGGCATGATTGATTGCATTATATAGATCAAGTTGTGTGCAACCAAATATTTCGAATAATCAAAGAGCATTGAAAAATTTGCTGATTAAATAGATTAAGTATATAATAAGCAACTTACATGTCAGGAGCTTAAAACGTGTGCGATTGCTCCAGTTGTTACATTGACAAATTATTACAACGCACTGAAGATTTCTCACAAATATTTGTGCTATGCTTTCTTACAGAATAGTAGCAAGCTTTGTCAGCTTAGCGCATGTGTTAATGTTGAATCTGCTACCATAAAGGAAGGAATGTCCTTATAATGCACTTTAATCCCCACAAGCTTATATACATGGGAAAAAAGATAAGAAAAGTGCGCAGTGTGTTATATGACTTAAAGACTGGCAGAAACCTAATCAGTGGCGACATTTTAAAGCCAAGAGCACTCGATTTAAAGGTCAAACAGGGAAGTTTTGAGAAATCAATTTTCCATTGTCAGCATTGCGACTGCCCGTTCGCAGAAAATTAATAGCCATTTGGTAAGAAAACTTAGGATGCAACACCAAAGGATGGCATTTAAGGATTGGTGCATTATTCTGATGACAGTCTCTCAGATCTTAGCAGCATGGCATCGGCACCTGGTTATTAGTGCCGGATCATGAGCATTTCTGATATTACTCTTATTTAACCTTTTTCGGGATTAAGATCTAAATTGTGTATACATTTAACCATATTACCCTATTCGATGGGACCGTTGCTGACAATGGTTGCGCAATGTGCCAGCTGTATCAAAGTACATCTGAATTTTGCAAGGAATTGACATTACATCCTGTTTAGTAAGCAATGTAAGCAGTATAGATATTCTGTCCCATATATATTTCCATATGCATTAACGATATTAAGATCTAAAGTAGGTTTTGCATTTGATTATTTAAAAACAAATTGGATGTAACATTGATCTTTTCTCCAAGAATAAATTAACTTATCTGAGTCTATCCATATCATTTACGTCGAACAACCATGGAATGCTAGAACTTAACCGGTACGGAATGGCTTTAATATGTGTCTCACTATTAGAAGACCGATATCAGAGCATTGGTTTGCCCTGACTGTTCGTATCATTCACATCTTGTATGTAGGTTTGCGTTTAAATATCGGAATATTTTACCACTGATGGACTTGATGCGCGTTACTCTTTCTGACCCAATATTAGCCGAGAATGCCAGACGTTCTTGTACAGTAAACAAAAGTCTTGCGTAGCAAAGCGAAGCGAAAACATGCTTCACTCTGCTAATCATTAAGTTGCATTCATACTAACGTCGTCTCAACAAATACGCATGGGAGGTTTTTGTAAATGATTTTAATCTTCGCTTAAATCCATTTAATCCTTGTTCGTGATGTACAGATGGCTTGATGGCAACAGGGTCCCATTGATGTAAACGCCATTTATGTGGACCAAATGTGACATGGGCTAAGTCAAGCATTAAAGCCATTTTTACGGTTTTATAACTAATGCAAATACACATGTGTTGTGCAATTACAATGGTTTGTACTCATTATGCTTACGCATTTCATTTATATCATGATACTGCTCCACGAGTATATTTTGCATATAAATCCTAACCTGGCAGACGTACCGGAAAGCTATGATGTGACGTTCCGACTATAGATGATTCTGAATGTTGGTGATTATTTAGTGTCCGTGGCTCATAAAAGCTATCTTAATAACTGCTAAGGCTAGTAGCATTTGGTGAAGTATTCGTACGATATAGTTATTTCGAATAGGTGCATTAATTATCGAGTTGACAATATATTGACTTGATTGACTTGAATGGTCAGCATATGTTGCACATGCTTAATAATAATAAAACTCGTGCCATTTTTTTTTTCCACAGAAACTAAGGCAGCATGATATTTAACTCGTGCCATAGGCTTTACCATTTTTTTGCAGTCTCCTACGTAGTTGTAGCCTAACATGTAACTATTGTAACGTATCAACCGTAATAGAGCTTTACGCATACTATGGGATTGAATTGCTCGCTGAAAACAGAAGACGTAAGGCAGATATTTTTCACTTTTCGACGATCCATGAGCACGAGATAAGTGAAATCCTATAAATAATGATGGGCCTCTCATCAAATGCGTACATAAAAAGCGCCATTCCGTCTATCACTTAACATAAAATTAGCCTTTTGGGTATGACTCTGCGAGTTGCCAGCGGGCAGTCATTTCCACTGGCTGAATATATTCACAATGATCAATCTCTTTTAAGGATCATTGTTATCAACCAATAAATCGCTGATAGGTATTAAGACCGCACTGCTGCTTCATTGGAGATCATGGAATTCAGCAATTCAAGATGTTTATAGTAAATACAATGTCACTTGATCTCGACACGCTAATTTTGTTCCACTAAATCAGAGAAATATACTATGGACCATGCCAACCGGGATAAACAGTGTTACATTGTGGGTGGGGTATTGTGGTTTGTTGCTATCTCGTAGTAAAAACGTGGTGGGACTGCTAACTACAATATTCATGGCTATGCGAAAGGAAGAAATTACTGGGATGAAGCGCCCAGGTTAGATAGAACTTTCTACACACAATGGTAATAGCTTTATTGGAGCTCTAATTGGGATGATGCATTAGTAGATAATTGCAGCTAAGAACGTACCAGCCGTATACAGCAGCATATGTATTAATGTGCATACATTATGCTGCAATGCGTCTGAATTAATACTAATCACCAGGCATTGGTAATTGGCTGATTACGGTCGCCATTAGTGCATACTCGATGTGTTTCGACCATGTGCGAGCACGTATTGCATCCACCAAAGTAGCAGAAAAGAGCAATAAATTTAAACGAGTAAATCTCGTGTTAATGTATTATCCTGTCATATTTAATGAGCCATGTAGTTGGTGTCAAATTAGCTCCTCTTAAAAGCACGTGTCAGCGTTCATAACAAAGGTTTTTTGTCATGCATTCGCTCTGCTATCGGTTTGTCGACACTATATATGCTATATATCAAACTGTAAATAAATGTCGCAAATTGGAAATGTTTTAACGTCAATATCATTCTTAAGACTGCAAAAACGTGTCAGCGTTCTAACAAAGGTTTTTTGTCATGCATTCGCTCTGCTATCGGTTTGTCGACACTATATATGCTATATCAAACTGTAATAAATGTCGCAAATTGGAAATGTTCTTAACGTGAAGGGCACGCACAATTATCTACTTGTCTTAAGACTGCAAGAACATGTCAGCACGAACAAGGATACAATGCCTGAACAATGCCACATGCGCAAGTTTGTATATTCCTCTGTAATACAAGTATCGAGGAGGGGTTTATTTGAAGATATTAGTCAAATAAAGCAGTGGTACCAATCACGTAAGTCCATGGTAACTATTGAGACACAATAAAGATAACGTGTCACTCTAAACACAAGGCACTACATACCATGATTAGATTTCCCTACGGCTATCTGCCTTCATATAGATACTTAACATATTCGTTTATCAGCATGGGCTTATAGATAAAATAAATAAAACAATGGTGGCATTGACACCTGCTTAACTTAGCTTACATTTTACGGAAGGACACATATCCGGACAGAGGTTGAAAGTTGTTGGTTGCTTTTAAATCGATCATCTACTCATTGTAGGCCAGTGAATATCAAATTAGCAATTGGGGTTCGTGGCGCATGGCTGACACCTCCATTTGTTTCATACTCTCTGTGAATACGTAATTTCTTTCGTAAGGTAATGCAATGTTACGTTGCAACCACTACTAACTGTCAATCTCATGATACTTTAATCAATCTTGAGTTGCTGTAAAGTGCAGAGGAATCATTGCTCACACTTTAACTTTATCATGGCACTCTAGTTGTGTTCCATTAATGCATGTAAAAATAGCTATGTCCATGCAGACCCGGGCAAATAATGCTTAAGCGTGCATGAGGTCTTGTACTTGGTAGCACTCTCATAATAAACCGTGGCTTAATGACTGTAATGTTAATATCCACCGCAGATTTATACATGAGATGTTGAAAATAAGGACAATTTCATCTAACAGACGGTCACAAGTACCAGCTGCATCGTGAGTTGAATATTACAAACACAAATCACACGGTTTGTGATTAGCTTCCCTATAGAGCGTCTGATTAATCAGTTAACATTTGCGGGGAGCATATATTTATTCGCGCAAAAATGATTTTTATCGTTTGTATGTATAAATATGTTTACCAAATTTAGCATGACGCCCTATTGATTAAACGTTGAGTGTTAAACGGCAGACAGGCGTCCGGCCAACTCATATAAATAACAAAAGTGAAAGAGGCACAGAGCTTTGCCATTAAGAACGGAAGCTCATCAAACGATCAAGACGTGTTTAGCATAAGTGGAATCTCTTACTGATGTTAAGTTATTATTGCACTACAACTATCAGAAGAGGGGAACTGTGGCCACTTTCCAGTTCAGCAGTCTGCGAATTGCTTATATCTTGTCGTATTTGCTAGCAGAAAATAATGAGCCGGTTAACAACGATACACGTCACTCAAATACTGTTCATCGGTGAATAATCGGCGGGGAGACCATAGCGTTGTCACTATCGTGCGCGAGAGTCCAGACCAATCGAGTGCCGTGGCGCAATTCAAAGGGTGACGATTCGCTAAAATTTGTGTAAATTAATAGCTACTCCTGAATGTTTCATAATCAATACGTATATATCTATATTTATCTATATAAAGTTGGGGATTTAAACTGTAATTTAAAAGTATCAAAAAACAATCGGAGTGGTTGCAACGTTTTCGTATCCCTTATCAGTCATGCAGGAGGGCACTTTGTGAAGTACTTTACTTGATTTCGAAGGCAGCAGTTAGCTGTGGATAATATCATATCAAGCAGCCTTGAGGTGCCTAGCATGTCATGCCGGGAGCTGTCTTTCAGGCGTATAGATGTCTGTTGAACTGCTCCCTATCTCGAAACAGATAGGGTTGTATAGGCATATGAAATGATTAGTAAGAAAAAAAAATGAGGTTTCCGGCAATCGAGGAGACGATGTAATCAGTAGAACGTGCGATTCAACGTTACAACTGACTTACTCTGGAAACTACAGTCATATTTATTTATGTATTTTTCGGTCATAGTGGTCGAAAATGGTTACCTTGATTAGCAGTTAGTAGGACACCAGAGAAAATGACTGTTTGATTGCGGGGAAAATCAATGAATATGGAAAGGCAGTACGGGTCGGGGATTCATGTGAAACGGTATTTATGACTTAGTGTATTGAGCTATTTATTCATCAATATCTGTTTTAGTATCAAATTCGACAGCTTCAAAATTGAAGTAAACATTTCAGACGTTGGTGCAATGTCAGAAGAGAAATTTTTGCCATGCGGTGTATGTGTACGAAAATTTTATCGCAATAAGGTAGATGCATAACTGCGTTACACGAAAATGTGTGTGTTTTATACTTTATTTTTTATATATTTCATTTTTTACTATGACTGACTGCAACTTTACAATATGCACGTATAACTGTCGAGGGCACAATGAAGGCACCATAATGTACATACGCAATCTATTAGGCAAATGTGATGTTCTCCTAATCCAAGAACATTGGTTGTTAGAAATAGATCTTGCTCAGCTCGAGCATCGCATAGGTGACGGATCAGTTACAAGCATTTCTAGTATAAATGACTCTGATTTGATTAAGGGAAGAGCTTACGGTGGTTGTGCGTTTATACACAAAAGTCGTCCAAATTAACTATATCTCCGATCGATGGTATACATAATAGAAGGTGTCACGCTTGCATTTTAACCCTGCACTCTAACAATATGTCCCACAGGATTCTAGTTATTAATTTGTATTTGCAATGTGATGTTAATCCAAGGTCAGCACCTACCAATGAGTATGTCGAGCTGCTTGTCCTCGTCAACTCAGTCATAATGTCTTGTACGGATGTCGATGGTATAATTATTGGAGGTGACCTAAACACAGACTTCGCTCGCGCCGATTCTCCTCACACTGTTGCCTTGAAGACTTTTTGTGAGGAGCAATGTTTAATTCCTTGCGATTTGTTAGATAATAACTGTGTAGATTTTATCTATGAGAGTGATATGTCACATACAAGGTCAACACTAGACCATTTTATGTTGTCCGAAAGTCTGAGTTCATCAGTGTCAAAATACGAATGTCTTCATGAGGGAGATAATTTATCTGACCACAGTCCTGTACTTACAAGGCTAGATATACATATTGCACAGGTGGTTATTGATAAGCGCCCTACCACTAATAGACCAAAATGGAGGGAATGTGATGTCAGCGATATTCATAGTTATATGCGTAAATTGAGGAAGTTATTACTTGACCTGAATGTTTCAAATGATGAATTTAGTCGTACACAGATTGATTGCAATAACCATTATGAAGATATTGATCGTTACTATGAGGAAATCGTGAATGCGTGTGTCCGAGCAGATGTTCAGTGTATTCTTGGGAATAGGAAACGTAAACATCGGCCTAGCTGGGGTGAACAAGTCAATCAGCTGAAAGCAAAATCAATATTTTGGTGTCGACTCTGGGTGGAAAATGGGTGCCCCACCTCTGGCGTTCATAAAGACATCAACTGTAAAGCAAAACGGGATTATAAAAGGGCGTCACGGTACGTGATAAGAAATCAAAATAAGCTAGCGTCTGATAAAATGGGAGTTTCGTTGGCCACAAGTGATGGTCGCAATTTCTGGAAAGAAATACGGAAGAAGCATTTCAAAGTCGACTGTGTCCGTAATGGATGGCGTGCACGGCGACGATGAGATATGCAATGTCTTTAAAGATAAATATGAAATACTTTACAATAATGTGTCTTGTAGTAAGTCTGCAATGGATGCCCTTAATGTATCATTGAGTCATGATGTACACTCTAATTGTGCTGGTTGTACATGTGGCTCCTTGCATCCTATCGACATTTCACAAGTTAAGCAAGCAGCTTGTAAGCTTAAACGAGATAAGACAGACGGTGTTTGTGGAATAACTTCTGATCACATACTGAATGGCTGTGATGAGTTATATGCCCACCTATCAAAACTTTTTACTATGATGTTGTACCATGCACATACGCCACGTGGTATGCTAACATCTACGCTTGTTCCTATTCATAAGAACAGAAAGAAATCATTGAACAGTAGTGATAATTATCGATCAGTACCTCTTACTAGTATCATAGGGAAACTATTAAATAATGTGATTATTGACTCTCAAAGTGATGTATTGAAATCGGGTATTTTACAATTTGGATTTAAACCGTCACACTCAACAACACAGTGCACTTTTGTATTAAAGGAAATCATAGATAATTATGTCAGCGAAGACTCACCATGTTACGTCATATTATTGGATGCTTCCAAAGCGTTTGATCGAGTTAATTTTCTGTTTGGTTTGTTACAAGAGCGTGGTATGTGTGCTATGACTGCTAAACTTCTTCTTAATATGTATATGCATCAAACGTTAAGAGTCAAGTGGAGCAATAGTTCTCTGACAATTTTAATTGTACTAATGGAGTCAAATAAGGGACGGTTTTGTCACCTATTTTGTTTGGTGTGTATAACGATGAATTATTATCACGACTCTCAAACAGGGGAATCGGGTGCCATGTTAGTCACCGTTATGCAGGCGCACTGAGTTATGCTGACGACGTCGCTCTCATTGCTCCTTCTCTAAATGCGGCCAAATCTATGCTTAAAACTAGCGAAGAGTTTGCCAAGGAATATAATGTTATATTTAACACATCAAAAAGCAATTTGTTGTTTTTTAATTGTCAAAAGCGCGATGTGAATCTACAACTGAACAGTGTTAGATTAAATGTAAGTGAACATGCTATCCATCTTGGATCCTATATAGGAAGAAATTCCGAACAATTGAATATTCATGCTGCATGTTGTGATGTTAAGTCGAAAACTAATATGCTGATGTCAAGATTCTGTCAGTGTACAGAAAATGTTCGTAATTTTATGGATCCCCATTCTAGACGCTCTCGAGTAATTCATTTAAAAGCTTATGTGTTACTTGGCGCAAATGCATCCGCCATATATGGAAGCTACACACCTAGAACAAGATCAATTAATGTTGCGATGTATGAAATTGTTCTTCCGACTATCCATATACCCGTATACATATACCTACTAAACATATATACCCACTCTACATATACCGACTATACATATACTACTACATATACCGACTATATACCTATATACGACTATACATATACGACTATATATATACCGACTATACATATACCGACTATACATATACCGACTATACATATATACTATACATACCGACTATACATATATATATACATATACATATATATATACAAAACATATATCCACTATACATATACCGATATACATATAACTTTATATACATATACCGACTATACATATACTACTACTACATATATACCGACTATACAATATACATACTACACATATATAACGACTATATATATATACATATACTATATATATATATACACTATACATATACGACATATACATACATATACTATTCATATACCGACTATACATATACCCATTATACATATACCCACAATACATATACCAACTGTACATATACCCACTATACATATACCTACTATACAAATACAGTCTCTACATATACCGACTATACAAATACCGACTATACATACATATAACTATATACATATACCGACTATATATATATCATTTACCCACTCCATTTACCCATACTATCCATATACCATATACATATACTACTATACCTACTACATATATACCCACTATACATATATATATACTATATATATATATACTACTATATATATATACCTACTATATATATATATATACTATACATATACCTATATATATACAATATACGACTATATATACATATATATATACTATACATATATATACTATATATAATATATATACATATACATATATACATATATATATATATATACAAATACATATATATATATATATATACGACTATACATATACGACTATACAAATACCATACTATATATACATATACTATATATATATACCGACTATATATATACGACTACATATACTACTATACATATACGACTATACATATATATATATATACCACTATATATATATATACATACATATACCCACTATACATATACCCACTATATACATATACCGACTATACATATACCCATTATACATATACCCATATATATATACTGTACATACTACTATATATACTATACTATACATATACCGACTATATATATACGATACTATACATATATATATACTACTACATAATACCGACTATACATATAACTACTATACATATACTACTATATATACCTACTATACATATACATATATATATATATATACTATATACATATACTACTATACATATACCGACTATATATATATACTATACATATACCGACTATATATATACTATACATATATACTATATATATAATATATACATATACATATATATACTATACATATACCGACTATACATATATATACTATACATATACTTTTATACATATATATACATATATATATACTACTATATATATACTACATATATACTATATACGACTATACATATACGACTATATATATATATATACTATACATATACCGACTATCATATATACTATATACATATATACTATACATATACCATATTATACATATACCATATATATATACCAACTGTACATATACCCACTATACATATACCGACTATCATATACATAGTCTCTACATATAATACTATATAAAATATACATATACTATATATATATATATATATATACCGACTATATATATATATACTATACATATATACTATATATATATACTATATATATATATATATATATATACTATACATATAATACTATACATACTACTATACATACTATACATATACCGACTATACATATACCGACTATATATATATATATACATACTATATATATACTACTACTATATATATACCGACTATACATATATATATATATATATACATATATACATATACCGACTATATATATATATATATATATTACTATATATATATACATATACTACTATACATATATACTATACATATACATATATATATATATACCTACTATACATATACCGACTATACATATACTATACTATACATATATATACTACTATACATATACGACTATATATATATATATATACATATACCGATATATATATACCCACTACTATATATATACCATATATACCACTATATATATATACCTAACTACATATATATATATACCATATATATATATACATATACCGACTATATATATATATATATATACTATATATATATATATACTATATATATACTACTATACATATACCGACTATATATATACCGACTATACATATACTATATACATATATATATACATATACCTATATACATATATAATATACATATATATATATACAATACGACATATATATATACTATAACATATACCCACTATACATATACCGACTATACATATACTATACATATATACCGACTATACATATACACTATACTACTACATATACCGACTATATATATACGACTATACATATATATATACTATATATATATACTATATATATATATATATATATATCATATATATATACTATACATATACCCACTATACATATACCTACTATACATATACCCATTATACATATACCCACAATACATATACCATACTATACATATACCCATATATACATATACCGACTATACAAATACAGTCTCTACATATACCGACTATACAAATACGACTATATACATATAACTACTATACATATATATATATATATATATACCCACTATTCATTTACCGACTATCCATATACCCTACTATACATATACCTACTAAACATATACCCACTCTACATATAGTATAGTCGGTATATATATAGGGGTATATGTGTATAGTGGTATATGTGTATAGTGGGTATATGTGTATATAGGGTATATGTATAGTGGGTATATATGTATAGTCGGTATATATATAGTCGGTATATGTATAGTAGTGTATATGTATAGTCGGTATTTGTATAGTCGGTATATGTATAGAGTGTATATGTATAGACGGTATGTATAGTGGTATATATATATGTATAGTATATGTATATGTACATATATGTATATGTATATATGGGTATATGTATGTATGGGTATATGTATAGTCGGTATATGTATAGTGGGTGTATATATAGTCGGTATATATATAGTGTGTATATATATAGTGTATATATGTATAGTCGTTATATGTGTAGTCGGTATATTGTATAGTCGGTATATGTAGAGACTGTATATGTATAGTCGGTATTTGTATAAAAGTTATATGTATAGTATATGTATAGTGGTATATGGTATATGTATAGTGTATATATATGTTATATGTATATATGTATTGTCGGTTATATGTATAGTCGTATATTGTATATATATGTATCGGTATATATGTATAGTCGGTATATATATAGTCGTCGTATATGTATAGTCGGTATATGTATAGTCGGTATATGTATAGTAGGTATAGTAGGGGTATATGTATAGTAGGTATATGTATAGTCGGTATATATATGTATAGTCGGTATATATATAGTGGTATATATATATAGTCGGTATATGTATAGGTATATATGTATAGTCGGTATTTGTATAGTCGGTATATGTATAGACGGTGTATATGTATAGTCGGTATATGTATAGTGGGTATATATATGTATAGTGGTATATGTATGTGTGGGTATATGTATATGGGGTATGTATATAGTCGGTATATATATAGTGGTGTGTATGTATAGTGTATATATATGTGTAGTGTATATATATATATCTTTATATGTATAGTCGTTATATGTGTAGTCGGTATTGTATAGTCGGTATGTATAGTAGTATATGTATAGTCGGTATGTGTAGTCGGTATATTGTAGTATAAGTATATGTATAGTATATGTATATATGTATAGTGTATATATGTATATATGTATATATGTATAGTCGTTATATGTATAGTATATGGTATTGTATAGTCGGTATATGTATAGTATGTATATGTATAGTCGGTATATGTATATCGGTATATGTATAGTCGGTATATATGTATAGTCGGTATATGTATAGTCGGTATATGTATAGTCGGGTATATATATAGTCGGTATATGTATAGTCGGTATATGTATAGTGGGTATATGTATAGTAGTAGGTATATGTATAGTATGGGTATATATGTATAGTCGGTATATATATATGTATATATATGTATAGTCGGTATATATGTATAGTCGTTATATGTATAGTCGGTATATGTATAGTCGGTATATGTATAGGTATGTATATGTATAGTAGTGTATATATATAGTAGTATATGTATAGGGGTATGTAGTATAGTCGGTATATGTATATATGTGTATATGTATAGTCGGTATATGTATAGTGGGTATATGTGTATAGTGTGTAGTTGTATTATGTATGTATAGTGGGTATATATATAGTCGGTATATATGTATAGTGTGTATATAGTCGGTATATGTATAGTGGGTATATGTATAGTCGGTGTATGTATAGTGGTATATATATATCGGTGTATGTATATGTATATGTCGGTATGTGTATGTATAGTGTATATAGTATAGTCGGTATATGTATAGTAGTGTATATGTATAGTCGTGTATAGTATGGTATATAGTATATGTGTATAGTCGGTATATGTATAGTGGATATATGTATAGTAGTATATATGTATTGTCGGTATATGTATAGTATATATTAGTATAGTCGGTATATGTATATAGTCGGTATATGTATAGTCGGTATATGTATAGTCGGTATATGTGTAGTCGGTATATGTATAGTGGTATATATGTATATGGGTATATGTATAGTCGGTATATGTATAGTGGGTATATGTATAGTGGGTATATGTAGTAGTAGGTATAGTGTATAGTAGGTATATGTATAGTGGGTATATGTATAGTCGTGTATATGTATAGTGGTATATATATATAGTCGGTATATGTATAGTAGGTATGTATATGTGTAGTCGGGTATATGTATAGTCGGTATATGTATCGGTGTATATGTATAGTCGGTATATGTATGTATAGTCGGTATATGTATATGTAAAGTGGTATATGTATAGTATGTATATGTATAGTATATATATGTATAGTGGGTATATGTATAGTGGGTATATGTATAGTCGGTATATGTATAGTTGTATATATATAGTCGGTATGTATATGTATAGTGTATATATATATATAGGTATATATATATAGTCGGTCGGTATATATATATCGGTATATATATATAGTATATATATATAGTCGGTATATATATAGTATATATATATAGTATATATATAGTCGGTATATGTATAGTCGGTATATGTATAGTCGGTATATGTATAGTCGGTATATGTATATGGTATATGTATAGTCGGTATGTATAGTATATATGGTAGTCGGGTATATGTATAGTGGATATATATGTAGTGGTATATATATAGTCGGTATATGTGTATAGTCGGTATATATATATAGTATAGTATGTATAGTGTATAGTAGTCGGTATATGTATAGTCGGTATATGTATAGTCGGTATATATGTATAGTCGGTATATGTATAGTCGGTATATGTATAGTGTAGTGTGGTATATGTATAGTAGGGTATATGTATAGTGGGTATATGTATATAGTGGGTATATATAGTATAGTGGGTATATGTATAGTGGGTATATATATAGTCGGTATATGTATAGTTGTATATATGTATAGTCGGTATTGTATAGTCGGTATATGTATAGTCGGGTATATGTATAGTCGGTATATGTATATAGTGGGTATATGTATATGGGTATATGTATAGTGGGTATATGTATAGTGGGTATATGTATAGTCGGTATATGTATAGTGGGTGTATGTATATCGGTATATATGTCGGTATATGTATAGTATGTATATGTATATAGTCGGTATATGTATAGTCGGTATTGTATAGTCGGTATATGTAGATATGTATATGTATAGTCGGTATAGTGTATAAAAGTTATATGTACAGTATGGTATATATATGGTATATGGATATATGTTTTGTATATATGTATTGTGGTATATGTCGGTATGGTATGTATAGGTATATATATATAGTCGGTATATGTATAGTAGTATGTATAGTGTATAGTCGGTATATGTATAGTCGGTATATGTATAGTCGGTATATGTATATAGTCGGTATATGTATAGTGGGTATATGTATAGTCGGTATATGTATAGTGGGTATATGTATAGTGGGTATATGTATAGTGGGTATATGTATAGTCGGTATATATATATAGTATATATATATAGTCGGTATATGTATAGTCGGTGTATATATATAGTGTATATATATAGTCGTATGTATATGTGTAGTCGGTATTTGTATATAGTCGGTATATGTAGAGACTGCATATGTATAGTCGGTATTTGTATAAAAGTTATATGTATAGTCGGTATATGTATAGTTTTGTATAGACGGTCTTCAACTTAAGCCATTGTTTTTAGATTGTGTCTAGTGCAATGACTCGCGTTATATGGAATAGTTTCTTGATGAGCCTACCAAACCATTCGTTTACATAATTAAGGGCCTAATGTGAATTGTTTCTGCCTCAGTGAATCACCATTATGAGGTCTCTCTAAGGCAATTATATTTGTTTACTTATTTGGCAGTTTAAATTTACCCTCGTGCCTGCAACATATTAGATAAACTCAGAAACAGCTTAATCATTATTGATATAAGTCGTTAAGTCAACAGGCCTGATACTAGATTATAATTATATTTGTGCCCTGCCGACCAATGTCGATGTTTCATATCAACAAAACTGCGCCTTCCCTTCCGCGGCCATCTATAATGGATTTTACATAGCTCGCGAGCAAACATAGACACCACGAGAGACTAATAGAAAATGTTTGAACTGCTCGGAAGTCACGTTAATAAAATACTTTCATGATCACTGCAGACATGTTGGTCTGGCACAAGCACACGACGCTGCACTAGAATTGATAAGACTCTAGTCGCATTGGAGGTTTCAATATTGCATCTAGGATGCATTGGTGACAATCGAGGGGACTTAGTTTCACTCGTCTTTCCCGTTATCTCCTACTTTCAAGTCTGATTCAAATACGCGCTTGAGCAAAGCCCATAATAGGAGAAATGGCATTAGGAGTTCAATTTCGGGCGAATACAAGTTGTGATGATTTGTTGTCGTGTTGGCATCTGGTTGCATATAAGCAAGCTGTTTCAACAGCAATAAAACAATAAAAATCACACAAGTTACATTTAAAGAATTACATCGGAACAACCAATGAGAATACCGCTTAGATTACGATTGTCTCGGATAGGACCTGTAGGAAGGCAACGATTATCCTGTAGTATATCAGCCAAAGGCCATACCGACCTCCAAACTTCCAGTCAGGCACCCTTAACATATAAATATGGCGTTTAACGCCGTGGTGCTCTTCGATTTCGTTTTCTTTGCTTAAATATCGGATGTAGGGATGCCTGTGCGAATATCGGCTTCTGTTGAACTTCCCCAAAAAGATCATGCTACCTTGGCCATCATGCAAACACTTTAAGACGAGAGCTAAGATAACATGTGGACGCAGAGAAAACACATGCTTTGCCACGAGTTTTCAATACAGCAATATCAGAGTAACAGCTTAGATGTGCAGCGGATAATTCAGTGGGTTTTTTTTCAACCACCTGGAGCGATAAGCCGGATTGTCTTATTTGCTCAAGCATGGGCATAACGATATGTGTATGTAGACTAATTGTCTTTGTGAACCGGACCAAACTTTAGGGAAATATTTTTTTTTCCGCAATGTCGTCATCACTCATTAGATTCACGGAGTCAGCCAGTATAATAGGATTACTGCAAACACGGGTAATTGAGACTTGAGCAATGCAGTCCCCCAATATCAAGCTATATCCATTATAAATGAGGCGTAAGAAGCTGACACGGCATTTAACAAAGACTTAGGATAAGTTAAGAGGGTGGGGGATTGCGAAAGAGGTAAGCGGGGGCAGCGACTATACTATATTGGCAGAGGCTGCTATGCACAAGGATAAGTTGAACAAAGTATTATAACCAATGAATAAGCTGATCTAATCATACTGTATTCTGTGCAATTGAAGTAGCTGTAGATATGCATGCTTAGATGGTGCCTCTTAATCATGCTGAGAAGCGTTGCTAGTAAGTGTTCACTGGCAACACTTCATACTTGAAGACTGCCAGTCACGTTTAAGAGACTCAATAAAATATTCGCAACAATCCCGGTGCAAATGTCATTCCGAAACTGAACATTATTTACTGGACATTCTTGCTCTTAATTCTAGGTGAGCGAGCGAAACATAGAAGTGGTTTGTTGTTACATAAGAGCCATCAATAGCAGCGACATTCGTAAGACCGCATTGTTAGTTCCAGCCAAATAATGTCAATACATACATATGTGCATACATACATACGTACACAGATACACACATACATATATATTTACATACATACATACATACATACATACATACATACATACATACATACATACATACATACAGACACATACATACATACATACATACATACATACATACATACATACATACATACATACATACATACATACATACATACATACATACATACATACATACATACATACATACATATACATACATACATACATACATACATACATACATACATACATACATACATACATACATACATACATACATACATACATACATACATACATACAAACATTCATGCATACATACATACATATATTCATACATATATATACTAATTGTTTATAAACAAATTACCATGTGAAATTTCATATCAATCAATTATTTGACGGATTTCACGATATATCATTGAAACCTTATCATTAGCAGTGCTATTATTGACAAATCGTTGTAGAGCCAGAAGCTCGATTCACTTGCAATGTTTGATTGTTGGCGAACGCTTTACACGATTTATTACTGTATCGTTTGCAAGATTGTGACCTATTCCAAATCCTCGTTTGACCATTCATACCACCTTGAAAATAACTGAATAAATAATTTGTGTTTATCTGATGCCTGAATCTTTCACGACAGATTTGTGTAAATGAACGAATATATTGCCAGATTAATATCTCTTGTCTTAAAGTTATGCTAGATAACCTAC
This sequence comes from Urechis unicinctus, assembly GCA_034190875.2. NCBI lineage: Eukaryota > Metazoa > Annelida > Polychaeta > Xenopneusta > Urechidae > Urechis > Urechis unicinctus. Next base: position 53,032,924 of record CM067351.1, on the reverse strand, counting down.
AAAGCTGTGTGCATATGCCGCGTTGAGATATCCGACTAGTTTTACACCTTATGTTATCTTTTCATCCGTCACATACACTTTGTGTTATAATTAAATGTGTTAATGACACATATTATATTTGCTATAAATTCATTGGTTGGGGTAGTACGGCCTAGTTCATAGGGATAGACATTTGCTTAATGATTATAAACTTGTGTCAGCAGAATATCTCATGTCTAATTGTATCAGTCGGAGAATAGACAACTGGTGCGCAGTGCATGTGTTGTCAGCATGACCAAATGGCGACGAGCGAAAACAGGTAGTTATATCATTAAAATTGCAAATTTTGGGTAGTGACCTCTCCGGTTATTAATAGTATTCTGAGCAGTTGTTCCTCGTGGGCTATTTGGTAGAAAGCGGAAATGAGAAGCCCGCGAAAAGAAAGAAAACATGGTAACAACAGAGTAAACAAGGACATTTTTCATTTTTGAATTTATGTGAAATGGCTATTTACGAATAAGGAGTCGGGTGCATACAATTATTATGACTGGAGTCAGTGCTGTAAGCTTTGATGTTTGGATTTGGAATCAGTAAATTTCGATGTAAATGTCTTCGATGCGAATTCAAGGTTTGAATTTGTAACCGCATTCATTGTATAATTTTAAGACCCCTAGTTTCAATAACAAGGTTATACTCGGACGCACATGACTACAAGACAACAGTTATAATATTAACTCAACAACCTGGATGAATAAGAACATGTATCAATGCTGTCATGGCAGGCTGTGGTGTGGCGGGAATTGTAAGGCTTAACAAGGAATGCCAGGGCGTTGTAGAGCTTGTGGGGCATAGCGGTGTAGACAGAGATTAGGACAGACAAGAGGGACAGGTGGGAGAGCAGCTAGGTAGACTGGGGCATAGCAAGAAACTAACAAACGTCTGATATTGAGCAGTGCTTGATTGCGCCTGCTGTTAGCGATAGCCAATGCAGTTCTTTAAAATGGCGCTGCCTTCGATTGCGCTTACGCAATGTCATACCGCTTATATGTGTTGGTCGCTTACCAAGCTATGAATAGAGTTGAGAGTAAAAACGTCCGGGAAATAATTGCAGTTTCGGAATGATATTTGCACCAGTGTAATTGCGAATATTTTATAGGATTCAATCTCTAAAACGTGGCTGGCAAATTAGAGGTTTTTTCAGTGTACATTGACTAGCAACGCATCTCAGCATGATTATGATACATCACCCATGCATGCACATATGCAACTACAATCGCACGGAAGACGTTATGATTGATTCAGCTAATACATTGGTCATAATGCTATGCTCAACTGATCTATGTGTACATTTACAATCTCTTACAGTCCCAGCTCCCACTTCTTCCTCTCGCAGCTCCTCCCATTATACCTTACTTCTACTCGTCGCGAAATGCCGTGTCAGCTTCTTAAGCCTGATTGATCATTAATAAAGCTTAATATTGGGGGCTGCATTGCTAAAGCTCGATTAAACCTGATCAATTATTTCACAGTAATCGTATTATACCGGCTGACTTCGTGAATCTGATGAGTGATTGGTTCATTGTGGCACGAAAGGGGTCTCCGTAAAAAGTGTTCCCAACAATGTTTAGCCAGTGGACTATGACAATTTGTCTCCATACATTGCGAGGATGGGTTTAAACTATAATGTACCGCTTGACTTAAGTGTTTTTCACGCGTATCACTGTGTCGGAGCGTTTTTCAGATGACACTTATTTCATTAACCAGCTTGAAACTAAGGCATTGTCTAGTCTGTGGGGGCGTCATATTGAAAGCATCTAAAACATGGAAGCAACTCAATCGACCGATTTGGTCAGGATGGTTTTTGTTTCTCGCTACGCATTGCCAGCAGCAATAATCCCGTCGAAATGTCATTGAGATCCGGTTATATCAACATATTCGTAAATTCAACATATGCGTTAATAACAGACATTGTAATGCGGTCATCCTATCCGCTGTAAGAGGGACGTCAATGATTGCAAAGCCAACCACACAGTAAGTTATATATATATGGCCTCCAGGGAGGTTAATGGTCTTACATAAAACATTATGAGGGTTTCTGGAGCACATTAAACTTTCTTGCTTTAGCGAAGACCATTATGTCTGATACTACCCACAAGATGTTGCGCTGCAGTCCAACTGATGATATTGAGTTACATTTTTTGCTTCGCAACAAATGTAAGGCAATCAAAAATCCAATTCAGTTAGATCGTACGCCCCCGAAGCGAATTTGCTGAGCGTCGAGTAACTTCTATGTAGACTCTGCGCTCGGACGCAAAGCGCCATGAACTGAGCGCTAGAACCATATGTTTGTTCCCCCAATGCGAAATATGTTATAGCCTTTTACTTGGTTATAGTTGCTAAGTGTAAGGTCACTTAAATGATAACCATATTAAATGGCACTGGCAAAACTCAGTTCATAGGATGCGTACCAGACACAAGGGTAAACTTTAACTTCCACTTAATTAAATTGTTATCGATACATG
>CM067351.1:52937923-53022923 GCA_034190875.2 Urechis unicinctus | reverse complement strand
GTCAGGTTGATTCGTTGTTGCCAAGTAACCGTTCAACTTATTCAGGTTAGTAGGTGCATGTTGTATTCAAATACGAGAGGCTGCCATTAGATAGCTTAGGGGGGTGGGTGAGTGGGGTGGGCTGTAGACCATGTTCTTGTCTTCACAACGATACGTGATGGGTCAAAATTGTACACCGACTGCAGCCAGCTAATCCCTGATCTATGGATTATAAAGTCGTAACAAACAATCAAGGCACGGTAGTTGTACAACTTTTTCTGAGCCTATCAATGCCATCGGTTTATTCATCAGTTTACTTTCAGTTCATAAACTATAGGGCAATAAATTACGCAGACATGATAGTATACAGCCGGGAAGCTTTCTTATCTCATGTGTTTGTCGGGTTTATGGTTCAAGCGTCGCTTAATCACGCGAGCTCCACTGCTGTTGTATTGAACTGGGTACGGGGGTGTTAGCGCGGAAAAAATCTACCCGCCCGACTGGCGGGTGGTTGTGATTATTTACCCGTCCGACTCAAATTTCACCCGCCATTGGCAGGCGGACGGGTGGTTATTTCGAGCCCTATATATAAATATATATATTATATATATTTATATATATATTTATATATATTTATGTTTATATATATGTTTTATATATATGTATATATATATATATATATTTTATATATATATATAATTATATATAGATAAATATATATATATACATATATTTATATATATATAATATATATATATATATATATATATATATATATATATATCTATATATCTCTATATATCTATCTATATATATATATATATATATATATATATATATATATATATATATGTAAGGGTGAGGGTGTGTGTGTATATGCATGAACGCCCATAAGTATTCAGTTGAATTATAAGCGTGCTTGCGGATAACGAATGCGGCATTTAGAGTGCCATTGACATCATATCCGGCCTTTCCACTCCCACTCACTACTTAATTGAACAGCGCTATTCTGTGAAGTGCATTTGAGAGGTTGCATGTGATCCTGCTTAAATATACAAGCTTCTAAATATATATGTGATTGCGCACTGAATGTAATGTTACGACACGTGCATTGCTGTTATATTTACCAATGTGCGCCTCTTCATTTTACACTATTTGTAAATGACCACGGTTTAGTACAAGAGACCAACAAATGGTGAATATGTGGCCTATCTATACTTGGTACAGCCGATAGAAGAGAGTTATCTCCAACGCACATGCAGAGGACTGGCGCCAATCAATACGGTATAGAGCCAAGGATATCTTTTGCTGCGGAAATAATGAACAACATTAATATCAGTGAGCTTAATAATCAGTTATGAGCTTTAGTGGCGGCACTAGGCAACGCACCTTGTTTTCTCTGCGGGCAGCAGATTTAATCTTCATTGAACATATTTGTCTGTGAAAACGATAGATTATGGAAAGGAAAGGCAGTGGGGGTATGATTTAATTAGCGAGCGATACAATGGGGTTATCGCACTCTATATTATGCTTTTCATTAGAGCCAGCACCTATTGCCTCCGAGTTTGGGTATTGTTTAGTTCGACGCATTTAAAGATCTGACGTTGATAATAATTTACAAGTCTACATAAATTATCGTTTTTTCAAGATGTTCTGGACAGCACCATGAACTCTTATCCCGTGATCTTTTTCTTAACTTTGAAATTAAACAATGTGAATTGTTACATCTTTGTGAAAATTAAAGACCAGAAAGAATTCACACAGAGTACCGTTCAGCGTTATGATCACCGCACAGCGAGGGAGCAAGCAATTGCTAATCAAGTTAATACATTCCTCTCGGGTGAGATGTATAAAGCAGATCAGGGAGATACTGAACTTTGATCCTGGTTTGCGAGGAAGGATGACGTTAGGAATTCTGACGTCAATTATGTATTGATGGATTATAAGTTTTAAACCGATCAACAGCAAATAAAATTACTTATTGCCGACGGTAAGATGATAGTAAAAATTACTTACGAAGCCATGTATGGCAGTTTATATAAACGACACGCATTAGTTCTAAGATAGTTAATCAACTTGTTATCTAATTATTACTCATTTGGTCAGTTGGCATATGCTGTGCTTAAAGTATATATTATCATGTATTGACACAATGCATTACCATTCGTATTCTATATATGTTTCCTAACCAGCTTTATAGCTATTAAAAACAGCTGCTTGATTGCACCATTTATGTTGACATTTTAAGTTTAGAATAAATTGTATTGATATTTTTATTTACATCACGCTGCGAAAAAACAGAGCTAGAAAACGTCTTAATCTAACAAATTAAAGAAAGCCATGCAGTAGTACGTGAAGCGTATCGTAACGGAGTTAGTTAGCTGTTGATTGGTTTTATCTGTTGTAATTTTTGATATGGTATGGTTCTAGAATGATATGTCACTCGATCGACGACAATAGCAATGCCTTACTCTGGCATCAATATTGCGCTGTTAACAACTATATCGCGCTACCCAATGTTCTTTACAGACGAGATGACATTAAAAACGCCCCACCCGACCATCTATATGGAAAAGCTAGCAATAACAATGGGCTACCCAAGCATCTATACTGAAAAGCGTGGTGGCATCCGTTTGATAGTACACTCATACAACAGCTTTTACAATCTTTATCAGACCATAAAGGAGGGTTAGAAATTAAATTATAATGTCCTCTATAAATTACCAGTATTCTGATATAAAGACCACAACATCGGCAGACAATTGATGCAACCTGCAGATAGTGGTGGTAGACAACTTTGTATAATTATCGGGAAAAATTGTGAGCTGGCAGGCCGTCAGTTTGCAGGCAATCAGCAAAAATTTATCTTGCTCAGAGATCTGGCAAGCAGCAAGGGTTGGTAGGCAGTCATGGTGCCAGTAGGCAGTCTGTACTGGCGGACATACTTTCATAAGTGCAAGCTAGAAACCAATCGATATGTTCCAAAGCGGTTTTCAGTTTTTGAATATATCCGATAAAAAAAATTCATCATTGCTAAATATATAGACATGCATTGTGAACGCATTTTTAATATAGTGTATCGCAAACATAATCATATTGACAGATGGTTCTATTACCATATATGTATATATATGCATGTATATTATATATATTTATATATATATATATATATATATATAATATATATATATATATTTTATATATATATTTATATATGCATATATATATATATATATATATATATATATATATATATATATATATATATATATATATATATATATATATATATATATATATCTCTATATATATATCTATCTCTCTCTATATCTCTATCTATATCTATATATATATATATATATATATATATGTATGTATGTTGGTTTGTATTTATGGACTTGTGCAGCCACTGGGATTCGTATTAGCCGGCCGGCGGCTGTCTTCTAGGCATACACACATCCACGGGGGACAACGTCACCTGCTCACCACAAATCTCGCCTCAACCATATTTAGACCCGTTACTATCCTGTCGCGCCACATGCCTATTGAGAACATGTTATCCTACCTAACAAAACCATCCGCCCCGACATTTGTCAAAAGGCTACTTAAATTGATTTTAACACTATTGCAACCGATTAGTATGTTTGCCGTACCAAGGAAGAAATCCGAAATCCTTATTGGACAATGTAAGAGCTCCGATCAGAGCTGGCGATATCTTAGCCCCGGAACAAGGCAAATTATTGATCAACTTCCAGGTACAGCACAGTGTCAATTACATGTCTGCATCCCTCTCACACAACCTCTTACCATATCCTACAGCCCCCGCCTCCAATTGCCTTGTCTCGCAGCCCAAGGTCCATCTTCCCTCGCCTCAAATCTTCGTTAAATGTCGCATCAGCTTCTTGGACCTACTTAATCACTGCTACATAGTGATATTGGAGTCTGCACCGCTTAAGTCTGAATTAGACGTGATCAATTGGTTTGCAGTAGTTCTATTCTGCTGACTGACTCAACGAATCTGATAAAGGATGGGTTCTTTGATACTAGAGAAGGATTTCTGTAAAAAGTGATCCTAGCAACGATTTTGTTCGGTGACAATTTGTCTTCATCAATGCCTTACTAGGTGGTGTTTAAGTGATACTGTACTGCCCTTTTGGACGACAATTTACTCGCTAACCAACGTGAAAAAGAAACATTATCCCATGTAGGTAGAAACATTGAACTAATTGAACTGCGTAAATTGTTCCGAATGTAATATGCCATGCATCATTATGGTGCTTCTCTGCATGGAGTAAAAGCCGAAACGAAATGCCAACAGCAACACCCAACGATGTATAATGGCAATTGAGTGTCCTTATCATATTGATAGTGTTTGTTCCCTTCAACGTCGTTTTAGCGTTATGAGGAGTATTGTTAGTGGCTATATATTTTTGACCCACCACGGCTTACAATAAGGAACCACAATCAAGCCATCCGCGACAGAGCTGCGATGCCGGCAAAAACTATAAACGTATCCATAGAGGCGTTGTGTGGCTATGAGGATGCAATGTAACGCAATCCCCTTGTTACTTTGAATAGGAGGAAGAACCCATTGGATGCATATGATTGACAGTGTTGGTTTTCATTTCCTTTCGATAGTCCATTCCGGTTGTGAAGTTCATGCCTCATCCAGTTACTACACCTCTGGTACATTTGAATTATCCATGCACACGCATTACTATGGTGGCACAGCAATATTGTGTGATCAACGCATCGTAGTATCAAGATATAAATATGTTTTGGATAAAGGCAAGTTAATTTATTATTCAACCACTGCAAACGCGTCCGACTTATTACGAACACTTCCAAGCTGTTCTACAAACTCGGCCACCGCATGATGCCTTAGTTATCGTCTAATAGTCCACATCTTTATCACGGTACTTCTAGTTCTACCCTTGTTAAGTAACCCATAGGTACTGTAGTATCTTTGCTTTGTTATGTTGTTGGTTCGTACTGTGCAAGTAAACAAACACTTACTTTGATGTTTGGCTAATTCATCGTATCTAGTGTATTGGGTTTGCGTTCCAAACACCCTCTGTACAGACCCGATGATTTCCCATTGTCAATGATTAATTGATTCTTATGTTGCCAGATTCCATTAGATGTCTGGTATCTACTTGTTTGTCAACTTATATGCTAATTAAGACCAAATGACGCAACCATAACAAAATCAAAGATATACACTAGTCAAGGTTTAAAAAGATCTCCCTGAATTCTTCCCTGAAAAGGTCGAAAGAATCGATGATTTTATGTTAATGTTATTTTGTTTCGTTGGCTGAAGTGTCACATTTGCATAAATCAGTCCCAGTTTGAGCGAAAGTGTTGTTTAAGTGCCTCTCTAAATGAAACTGAAGAGATCACGGATACGGGATCTCATGTGACTAATCTAGCATCCGTCGCTGTTCACAGTTGGAGGAAGGTTAGAGCCTTAATCGTAATATTTTGATCGTACATGCTCATTTGTACCATACCAACCATTCTTAACATTATACTCATACATCTGAATCTAATTTGTTATCCATATATCGATATCAATTCAATGTGGCAGTTGAAGGTCACCCTTTTGTCTGAAACGCATCCAAAGAACTCAAGTTTCCACCTTCTTCCTGCAATAATGTCTATTGCTGAACGATTTATTTTACAACAAGCGGTAAGTAAACGCGCTTAGTACTGCCCTCCTGAGTCAGTTGATGAGGCTCTAGGAACGCCTTCATAAACCTTGTATATACCTCTCAACGGCCTACTTGAAATACTAATATTACCATGTTGACGCACTCTCGACTAATGACAATTTTCATGTCTGCCCAAACTGCACCTACCCACATGCGCTATCGATAGTTGAATGTACATTAGTCGTGAACGTATACAAAACCCTATTACGATTTGATAGAAATGATGTGGCTGTGTCACATTAATTATACACATTGGTGATCAATTTTGACTTGTTTAACGGGTACCAAACATCGTATGCCGAATCAGATAACAGGCAACTGGAATCAATACGTCAATATATTGGGTATTGCTCCTCGGTTTTTATCTAAATAATCTCTCACCCTGTGCCAGAGGAAGCTAAAGAACGAGCATGCATTCCTCTCATATCAAACAGAGCTCACTACAGGTTGTTATATTTTAGATGGGGATAAATTGTGTTGAAGCAATATCGTTATGGCATCAAGCTGTACCTCAACAAACCGCACCAACATCATTAAAATTATCCCATCTGCAGTGATAGAATTACATTGTAAGACAATTGCGCTATGCTGGTGATTATCAATGATAAGACATTTTAAGTAGCTAACACGGGCATATATGGTATCCCCGAGAACCACCACAATATCACCTTGTTGTTGAATGAGATTATACCATTGAATCTGTCATGTTGAGCAAGAATACTCATTGCCGTGCTATTAATCATGTACATTTGCATAATTAGCCAGCGGCATTGATAACTCCGCCTTTAATACACCTGGAATCGATATTGCTGGACATAGATTAATTTGTGTAACAATAACATTTTTTTCCCGAAAAACTTGTTGCAGACATGCAAACTTTTATTGATTCTTACTCCTTGTTAATGATATACGCATCAATCGAATGTAGAGAATGTTAAGCATTATTTGCATTTCTTGCAAATGGTTTGCTCTAAACAGTGCAACAAAGCATTCGTAAGTAAGTGTACATTGTTGCTTTTAATTCTTGATGCAGTTGTGTTCGACACCTGGGATTTTGGCTAATCTAACAGTTGTCTCTTGACGCAACGCAAAGCCACGTCATAGCCTCAGGTTGGCGTAGTCATTTGCCAACGGAACTTCTCTATGGAATAATTAACGTACATTACCTTTGCCTCACAATGACGTTAGGGACCAGGACAAACATATGCAGCGACCGCTGCTAATGTTGTTTTCTGGCCTAGACTATATAAAGATAAGTAACAGCTCATCTTTAGCAAACAGCTTCATTATTTTTAAGATAGCATCTTCATTTTACAAGAAGCGTGTACTGCAAATGATAGATATGGCATCAAATCATCTCCTAATTTACCGTACGATCAGGCTTATGCTGTATCATGTCCATATGGAGCCATGAATTTATCCATTTGTTGGCCAAGGCCAATGTTACACGCCTGAATATCATTGGGTATGTTTCTTGGCAAAAATACGTTTGGATCGTGATGTAGGGCTTTCCTAATAGAGTCATGACCTTATTTTATGTTTTTGTCCCCGGCATGTCTCTGCTGTATCATTCTTCCAATCGGTAAATGGACCTCTTGTGTGCAGTACATACGTTATTGGCATGACCAGACGCAGACGAGCAACAACAGGGAGGTACACTGACTCTGGAAACCGAATATTGTTGACAGGGTAACTTTATATTATTCTCATTTCTGACTTGATTCTGTTGTCTGAAGTAACAATAAATGGCCGCACAATACAAGGACTAGCGCTGAAAACGATGGCCAAGCTAGACATATTTAAAAAGAGTATAGTTGTAGCGTCATATCTAGGGACCTTTTTTTAACATCCATCTCAAAGAATGCCTCTGCTTGGTCGCGCAAAGATTCTTCATTATATCATATTTTAAGGCACTGTATCCAAAGCAAGACTTGTTAAAAATTTACGGAAAACAACAAGACTCCTGTCACGATGACTGTCAGTGGCGAAAAAGTATTTGACGAGAAGCTTGACGCATTCATTACTGTGTTGAGACCTGGTGCGCCAAAGTAATGTGCATTAGGGAAGGTAAGGCGTTACAAGGCAAGATTGAAAGTGGCGACGAATCGTGCTTGGATGTAGCGAGGCTGGCTGAGGTCTGGCAGGACAGACCGGGGGTGGAATGCAGACTTGATCATAACACCGCATGTACTGCCAGATGTGTATAGGTATGTATGTATGTATGTATGTATATGTATGTATGTATGTATGTATGTATGTATGTATGTATGTATGTATGTATGTATGTATGTATATGTATGTATGTATGTATGTATGTATGTATGTATGTATGTATGTATGTATGTATGTGTATGTATGTATGTATGTGTATGTATGTATGTATGTATGTATGTATGTATGTATGTATGTATGTCTGTATGTATGTATGTATGTATGTATGTCTGTATGTATGTATGTATGTATGTATGTATGTCTGTATGTCTGTCTGTGTATGTCTGTCTGTATGTATGTATGTATGTATGTATGTATGTATGTATGTGTATGTCTGTCTGTCTGTATGTATGTATGTATGTGTATGTCTGTATGTCTGTATGTATGTATGTCTGTGTCTGTCTGTCTGTGTATGTATGTATGTATGTCTGTATGTATGTCTGTATGTATGTATGTCTGTATGTATGTATGTATGTATGTATGTGTATGTATGTATGTATGTGTATGTCTGTATGTATGTATGTATGTATGTATGTATGTATGTATGTATGTCTGTATGTATGTATGTATGTACGTATGTAGGCTCTTAGACGGCTAATAAGGTAGTACGATGGGAGCAGGGTATTCATAACATCGAATATTAGTTGACCGGAGCAAATAAACGTCTGACATTGAGCAATGCTAGATTGTGCCTGCTGAGGGCGATAGCCAATGCGGTGTTGGTAGAAATATTTAACTTAAGACAAATACACCGTCGATTTACCTCGAATATCGCTTTGACCATGCATGTGAGCTGTAACTCTGTTATTGCAGTTCTGAAAACTTGTGGCAAAGCATGCCTACACTCGGCAACCGCATGTTAGTTCTCTGCTTATAGACTTTTATTTAGTTAATGAGGTTTTAGAAACACATCCGTACAATCGTAAATGTTTGTCGACATTCTTTAAATACTGCCGACAGGTCACCCTTGTTCAATGTCGCGGTTACAATCAGCTGGTACGATGGACCATGTTTAGCATCGTGTTAAAATAAGAAAGAGCGCTATGGTATATCAACGTTTGTAAGATAGCCAACGTGTCGATAATACGGAAGAGCGATCGTCTAAGCTCAACAATATGCTTAAAATACGTCCATAAGATCGTCTATGTTTCACGACGTCTGTGTGTGTTTTTAAGTGTGTGTGTGTGACTGTGTGTGCCGGTGTGCTGGTGTGTGTGTGTGTGTGTGTGAGGATTTGTGCGTAAGTGTATGTTTGAGGATGAGTGCGTGTATGTGTATGTGGTCTCTGATATTGCATGCAACTGCCTGGATGTGTATGTCCTTGCATATGATACAGCGGGTCACAACTTGGCCGTTGACGTCGAGCAGTATGGTGAAGACCCGAAGATTACGTAAATGGATGATCACTATAACAATATAGAGTCGATATATTCGCCCATTTCTTATGCAAATGTCGGGGTATCTCCAGGACCCTATAAAAATGGGAATCATGGCAGAATCTAGTTCAATTTGGTGATTCGTAGTGTGAGGCTGTGTTTAATTGTTTGTAATTTTTTTGGCAGACGCACAATCATCATTTCGGGGTTCTCGTCCTCTCAGGCTTTTGTCTCGGCCCATTTAATGTGATCCCCAACAGAATAATAAATAGTGAGATGCGCTTGAAAACTGTATTGGCTAACATACTCCACGTGGCAGTCATTAAGGGCAGCTTAACTTTGACCAAGCATCTGAAAAGCATTCCATGAACATAAATAACCATTAAAACAATATTAAGATCTATAGGTTTGTTTATCAAGTCTCAGAAGTAAGAAATTGATCATTCTGGGCTCGCTCAGCATAAGTAAGTAACTTCTGTCATTACTAGCATCCCCGACCAAGCACCAACACAACAACTTGTTTTTAGTTCCTCATTAAGGCACAAGCTACATTTATAGAGCTAACATGGCAAGAACATAGGGTATGGAAAAACAGCGTTAACGACGTGATAGTTTTCCCCCTCGAATAGCACGCGCTTGTGACAGAAATAAGTAGAGATATATTCAAGTCACTACAGTATATGATAAAGTTGTTGTGCTTGTATGAATACAATATCCTTATAAAAATACCGTAATGCAACAAACGTACTCACACAGTATGAGCACCAGTGATTGACACCCGCCATGCCCAATGATGCGCTTCTATATACAGCATATAGTGCTGTTATTCCAATAATGCCCACGCATTGTCTCCCTCATAAAGACATATTTTAAAGGCTGTATCAAAGCGAACTTTCCTCCATTCTCATAATAATGCTTAGCTCTCTATTACTCGCCGTCAGTGCTGTATGACAAACAGTGATGTGGAGCGAGTCCGATTCAAATCAGCTACTACAGATTTCTATCTATGAGAATGGTCGGGCAATTTATAAGAAAAAATTAATATGTACATCAAATCCCCAAGGACTTAATATTTCCCCAGTTGACATGCACCCTCGTATATATTAACAAATAATATGTCCATAGTATTGGTAGGTTGTGGTTTATGAAGTTATGGATCTAGCCATCAGGCAATGTAGGTAGCCATTCGGTCTAAAGCACGAACCTTAATACGTAAGCTATATTCTTAGCTTGGGTCACATCTTTTATTGCATCACATGAATACCCTACGTTTTCACCCCCCCCCCCCCCCCCAATGGAGACATTACTATATTCGACTCCATCCTACCCTCCTTTCGATTCAATTGAGCTTCCGAAGGAACTACGTCGTGACCGTGAATGGCAGCTCGCGTAAGTATATCGGCCTCCATAATTTGGGTCAGACATTAGAAAAATGATACTTAAATGCTCGATAGTTTTTCACTCAAGCCACTGAACCTAGATTCCAGTTAAAATATCCCATACAAACGCATGAACCCATCATTGTCAGTTTTCAGTTTTGACGATTGTTCAATTTCCGCCTAATATAGATACATATAAATAAATATCGCGCTCTTTTGTTTCAGCTGCGTATAATAGTGTTCATGATTTAGTGAAAAAAAACGGTTTTGTACATGCATACGATCCCTCCATACATAGGCAAATCTTAGTCGATGTGATGGTCGATGGGTCTCTTTCTTGATTTAACCGCAACTACTTATGTTATTACGTCAAGTAGGTGTCAATTTGGGAAATTTGTTTTGTTTATTAAGCCTTATTCGTCTCTCAAGGGTGCAATACACAGCTGAGCGTTGACAATAATGCTTTGTAAAAGTGATGGGCAGGTTTGGAGGTTGATTAATATGTCTATCATTATATCGATGGTCGATATTGCAATCGGGTACCTTGTTCAACTCGAATAGTCTTTAATCAAAGCTCAGCTGTCCCAATTTAGTGAGCGTTTTCATAATAATCGGGCGGAATAGGTTCCGCCACGGTCAACCAAAACCATTGTTTTTAGATTGCATGTCTAATGTTAAGACTCTCGTTACATAGAATTGTTTCTTCTTCTGTCTACAAAACTATTCGTTAATAAATTTAAAGGCCTCATATCGAATAGTTTCTTCCTCCGTTAAGCACCATTCCGATATCGCTAAATAGTAATTAAATTTTATCATTTTTGCTAATTTGGTTGTTTAATAGTCGTAAAGAAAACACGTCTGAGTTAGTTGATGAGGCTCCGATGTTTCCTTCATCAACCTTATATATATAAAATTATGGTGGCGCCCTCTTGACTGATGTTTCATGTCTCTAAGAACTGCACCTTCCCACACGTAGTCATTTATGATAGATTCAACATAGCTCGCGAGCTTACAAAGAACGCCACGACGACTGGATAGAAAATGTGTAACTGATGATAAGTCACGCTCATAAAACACTCAAATGATCAATGCTGACATGTTGGGCTGGCACAAACTCATAACGCAGCACCAAAATTATCAGATAAAATGACATTGATCCTTCTAGTCTAGTTTAGGATTCAATATTGCACCAGGATGCATTGGTGACAATGGAGGAGAAATTACCTCACCGCTCTATCCCCTTATCGCCCACTTTCAACTCTCATTCAAACACGCGTCTACAACAGAGCCCACAATAGAACAAAATGACATTACTTGTGTAGTAATAATGTAGTTCTGGCATCTGCCTGCATGTTAACAAGCTGTTACAACAGCATTAAGATAATCTCAATCACTGTTTTGTACAGGGACATACCGAAACAAATTGCAACTGATTGTAGGGGCAATGTGCAACATAACACATCTACATAAAGGGCGCTAAATATTTAGTGCAATTTTCTCCAGTTCAATTAATGGATGATATATGTAATGGTGTTCATGTTATGACGGTTATGTAAACGACGCAAAAGAGGTGAATCAATCGACCCATTTGGTCAGGATCTTTTTCTTCCTCACCCCACATTGCCAGCAGCAATAACCTCGTCGACATTTCATTGACATCCGGTTATGTCAACAAATGCGTTAATTACGGACATCGTTATGTGGTCATCTTATCCGTAAGAGGGACGTCAACGATAGCAAGCCAACCACACAATATGTCATACATATGGCTTCCAGAGAGGTAAACAGTCTTACATAAAACGAAATGAGGGTTTTTTGAGCACAGTAAACGTTCTTGCTTTAGCGAACAGTCCAAGGGGAGATAATGATGGACATAAGAGTTACATATTCTGCTGCATCAAAAGAAGTCACCACATGGGCCATGGAGTTCCTATGCCTCAGTTTAAATCCAGGTGTATTGAGCAATTGATTAATTTGGTTTTTAAACGTTCTGTGACACTGGCCAGCGTTGAAGGAAATTCCTCACTTGTGACGTGTACTGACCAGAAGCACATTAATGCCTTTTCATGGCAACAATGCTTGTCGTTTATGGTCGACCAATGACTTTGCGGAAATAGGTAAGTTTCAAGAAACCTCAGCGAATGAATTGTGTCCTTGTGCGGAGAAGTGTCTTTATCTGTAGATGATAATTAAGTTGATGTAAATTATCTTAAACATGGGACTAACAAGCACGACATTTAAAACGACATATGTGTATAACTCATTGGACAAAAGCAAATACCAGTGATGTATTAGTCAATAGTATGGTGATCATATTGTTTTGAAAATTTGCGATTTTTGTAGTTGCTAACTCCCGCTGTAACAATTAGCCAAAACAGTTACGTGTAGACCGTTCCCTATTTCATATCATTGATACCTCCCCAATTTCTCTCAATTACTAGCGTAAACCAGAAGTGAAATAATTTTCTTTCAATTGCCGTTTTGAGGCAGTGCCATATGGATTGCAAGTTAGCTGTGCCCAATCAGTGGACAGCATTAATTGGCCATGTGAGTGCTAGGGCATTTCTTTACAGGCTTTGTGCTATTCTCTGATTCACTCTGCCACAATAATGTCACAGAGATACCACGGGTGGTGGCATGAGTCATGTTCAATAAATATCTTCCTATACCATGCAGTCGGTACTAGCTTCTTCTCAAGAAGTAACCGCAGGTTGGATTCAACAACAAGCTTATCCCGCTGATGCTGATGCATATTAGCAGAGAAATGAATTATAGGAACATGAGCTGGAATATAAAGTGATATATGTGGATAGTCGGATAATGATGATTGTCACGCGTCAGCACTCTTACGGCGGGTTAAATGTTTGCTATATGCAAGTCGAACGCCGTGATCATATTGAGGTAAAGCAATCATAAGATTTCTACAAGGCATTGAGCACAGCGTCAGTCGTTCTTTGTGAATCAACTGGTATTTTCACACATGTAGACAGACGCACGAGCGTAAAATAGAGTCAAAGAATTATTAGCTGGAACAACAAAACAGCTGAATCAAGCGAGTAGATAAAAAAATAGAACAAAACAACCGGCTGAATCAATCGAGTCGATATAACAAATATCAGGATATAGAAAACAAAACAAACAACCGAATCACCATGAGGCGCCATTAAAATGAGCGAATGTATTTATCGCCGCTAAGTAGGTCATTTGAGCCTAAGTGGGGAAAAGTAAAATTGCTACCCTGTTATTAGCAAGGTCATGTGACGTATTCGCCATATCATTCGATCATCCGCCATAAAAATGATCTCTCTTACCTTACTTGAGGCAACCTGCTGCTCTCAGAGCTTGCAAATATAAAATCAATTCAAATCCGTCTGAGCTTAAATAGGTCTAGATAGACGTTTCATTAGCAATAAGATATATTATTGGTTGTCTTATTACCTTAAGCTTACCAATAGTTATTGGGCGTTTAGTTATTCCATAAACAGTGGCAATGAAAGGTCTCTCTTGTTGTCTTTAAATAGTTTGTACTGCATAGCATTGTGCGGGTGACAGGACATACTTTAAACTCTCTATCATGATAAATTAATATTTCCAAAATTCCTAGTCGCAGTACCATGGGTCGGTAATACGCAGAAGACTAGGATTGTAAAGCTTTGTCGGAAAAGAGATTAGTGTGATAAATGACGTACAACCAGAAGAATGACACGTTGTCTTTACCCGTCTTGTTTTTAATTTCTTGATATTCTCTGTATGAAGGATCGTAATTCTTCATTGACTGGAAGACCAGGCGAAAGATAATTGATGTTCATGATTCAGGGATGAGCTGATGGCAGGTTGGCTCTTTGGTGATGTTGGCATTAACTTCGGATAACTCATTACTCTCATTTACAAAATGTGCAATGTTACCCCGCGGTAAAATGCGAACAGCTGGTATTATTTGGGGAAGTATGTGCACAGGATGGCGCAAATAACCAATGTACGCCCCGACAGCTGGAATATGCTGCTGCCGTATAACACTCACTTTCATATATGGGGGATGGGAGGGTTGTTATATAAATGGAAAATTATACAACTGTAACAGACTGACAAAAATGTCGATCAGAAACGGCAATAGAGCATGTATGCCCTTACAAAAAGTGGTCAATGCGAGGTGCTGGTATCAAGCTATACATACATACACGCATACATACATTCATGCATACATGCCTACATACATGCATACATACCCACAAACAACATACATACATACATACATACATACATACATACATACATACATACATACATACATACATACATACATACATACATACATACATACATACATACATACATACATACATACATACATACATACATACATACATACATACATACATACATACATACATACATACATACATACATACATACATACATACATACATACATACATACATACATACATACATACATACATACATACATACATACATACATACATACGTACGTACACACATTAATGCATGATTACCAGTGGATTCGATATATTTACGGATTTATGCCCTTTTTCTAATTAAAGCAGAGATAGAAACTTTAAAAACATTGGAATAAAAACGATGTTATCCGAAATTTGACAGAACAGTGAGAAATGAGTACTTTAAAATTCTTGTCGTTTATGATCACCCGATGACGTTGCGGAAATAGGTAAGTTTCATGGAAAGTTTGTTTTAATTGTTCGAGTGACGGAAAGCTCCATTCACTATCAATGCATAATGAATATTTTGTTGCGATTAAAAGGAAGGGAGCAGCACAATCCACCTATTAGACTCGGTTTCTTAGAACGATGCTAGTTTCAGGTTTGAAGCCAATGAATATAAGATGATATCATGGGACGCTGCTCCGGCTGGCGAATAATCAATTCATGCTTTATCTGCTGTCAATGTTGAGTCAATCATTCATTGATAGCCTAAATGTTTACACTGAAGCCCAAATACACTTTTCAAATACCTGCCCACCTCTAGGATCCAAATCATCATCGCGTAAGTCACATCAGAGGATTAAGAGATGATTCATCAACGTTACTGTGTGATAACGAGTTGCTGATATTATTGCAAGGAAGCGGCGTAATACATCCACAGAAGTTTGATTTTGTTGATATCCGATGATACCTTAGACATCAGGGAATTTATATCAGGGGAATAACGAGATGACTCAACTGAAATTCATCAATGTCAACACTTAATGATGAGTTTAAGCGCCTTAATCATATCACAAATCTAGTCATATTTGTTTAATCTACTATGATAAAAAACATGCTAGGTACATGAGTCTAGTCGGAGATACGTATCGATCATTGTTACATGAAGGGTTGGAAAAATAAATTCATGACATGACACTTTTGTAAAGTAGAATAAATCGACCTGGAAATTGGTTTACATTCAAGAACGCCGAGCTTTGCGTTGTAGACGACAAGACTTCTGTCAAGACGTGTAACAGATAAACTGACATACGTCAACTTATACAATCGGCCTATTTATTTTTACGACTTATTCATTATCCATTTACGTCAACTTCCCACTGTCCATCTGTTGATCGAGTTGTTCCTCCTCCCGCTCGTCATTAGACACCAACTCTTTCCTTCGAAAAAAACATTGAATTCATAAATACTAGCAAGTTATATAAGGGTGAGGTGCAAAGCTTATCGATTGTGAATTGAATGAAGATTGAATGCCTCACCGGAAATTGCCACGGCTACACAATGTTTTAGTTGAGATATACTGCTCAGTTTAGACGGCTAATGAGTATAACATTGAGCAGCATGTCTCAATGGTCTCACTGTGTCAGTCTGCAAATAGACTTCTAGTGCACAGTATAGGTGCTGGCGAGCAAATATGGGTGAGTATCAATATGTTTTGTACATTGGGACATGTCCAAATGCTGCCATGTTTTTATTCTGCTGATGAAAGTGAGACTCTGTAGGAGTATAAAGGTATTATCTATAAGGTCACACGGCGCAGAAGCGTGCGGTGATAATAATGCATTAACAACTCTCTATGCCATTCCCTATATGTCCCGCCCGCCGCAGTCTGTGCTGCTCTGACACACACGGCCCGCCTCACCATTATAGAAATTTATCAAGCAACTTGCAGGATACCAACACATTTGAACATATAAGACGATGAAGTTCTACAATTGGACAGATCCACGGCGAATTCTATGCCCTTAGAGCGCATCCAAATCGTGCGCATGAAAAGCAACCTGGTGGCGCATTTTGGAAAATTAAATCTTATGTCGCTACATTTAAGTGTATAAACCATAATATAAAAACCCTTTCAGGCGGAAGGGATTCGCAACAAATTATGACAATCAATAATCACATTCAGATGGATCGTTGATTTTTAATTGGTACGGGGCTTACCAACTTGTGTTTATTACAAATCCCTCACCAATCTAAATAATCATTAATGCCTTCCGATCATCGGCAGCCGTGTGGTTATAGCCACCTCTCAAAGCTCTAGGGTGATAAGAATAGTAAGTGAGACGTAAAGACTCAATACGCTCCCGATGCCAAGTTCATGAGCGCCGAATAACTTTTATGTGGTGCAATGATTCCCGCGGATATTATGGCATCAAAGTCGTAATAAAAGATGCGGTTGATTGCCATTTCTTATTTCATTCAGTATCTCTGGAGGAAAGGTGTAGGTTAACATTAGTTTCAAAACTGTTCTTGTCCGTTAGGATAATTGCAACCTGGATCCATTCGGTAGAACAGTTGATCAGTTGTTTGATGCGTATAAAAAGGGTACATTTACAGTAGATAATGAATTGTGTGAATTACTACTGTCAAGTTGCAAGAGCAACTAATTCCAACTCATATAGCTTAGCTGGTTCATGCAATACTGATAGGCTTGCGTTTTTTTGCAGAAGGTGACTATCCATCACGACGCTAATAGCGGTTAAATTGTTCAATATAGTCAATGTTTAACACATAACTTGCTTCATCAAAGTAAGCACACAATTTTGGTTTTAAATTTGTTTTTTAAGGCTCATTTTGATTAAACATGATTATGTATAAATACAAATACGGTGAGGCAGGCGGCAAGACTTTGTGCTGGGTAGAGATGACTTTTGGGTAGACGGCAAGACGTTTATCTATGTGCAGAGTTGACGACGATATCTTTGTCTAGAAGCGGGGTGGACGACAAGACTTTTGTCTAGAAGCAAGGTGGACGACAAGACTTTCGTCAAGATGCAGGGTAGACGACGTATATCAAGATGCAGAGGAGACGACGAGACTTCTCTCGAGACGGACAGTAGACGAAGAGACTTTCGTCAAGGCAACATTACTTCTGCATGGATACTTTATATCTATGTAAATGACTTACAATATCACAGCATATGTGTTCCATGTAAAATCAACTATGATTTACCTAAGTGCAGATGCTATCGGCATGACCAGACGCAGACGAGCAACAACAAGCGAGTATACTCAAGAACCCGGATAATTCAGATATGTTTATGTAAGATTTATCTCATTACTGTACTGCTTATGTAAGCATCCATGTATTTATGCATGAATGTATTTACATATGTGTGTGTATACATGTAAGTATGTATGTATGCGTGTATGTATGTTTATGTGCACACATGTATTTTTATATGTGTTTATGCAAGTATGTATGTCTGCTGTATGTATGTACGTACGTAGATGTGTAGGCATGTATGTAAATAAGTATGTGTCTATCTATGCATGTCTGTTTGTATTTTGTGGTCATTGTATAGGAAGTAAACAGGAAAATATTCCTGAAATAGATTATGCACTCCGGTCTTGTCTCATGAATAACTCAAATCATTTTGAGACCTTAATGAGGGATCAGCGAGTTCTCTTTGCTTTTGAACAGACCAAATTACTTGCATGGGATTGATGTATACATTACACACCGTTCTGATAATATGCGCTCGGATCTTGTTGTCTGTCGGCAACAAGTATATTATTACACAAGGGAACCATAGTTCCAGGAAGCAGTTCAAACAGGACACTTGTATTCCTGAACACCATTACCATAGAACACCATGTTTGCCCTGTCACATATGCGTACGATCGCTACATTCCATGGTTAGAAGTCAAGTGAATAATGCATAGGGTGGCATGGACATAAGCAATGCATTTAAACTGCACATACTGAATTGATTATTAGTGATGCGCCACTAATGCATATTTACAGCAAAGTTGAATAGAATGTCAATATCGCTTTCAATGATATATTCTTGATATGTAGCTAACATAACCGAAGTGTCACTTAGGGAACGACTCACAACATAAAACAACTATGCTCTGATTAGTACTTAGCCTTGCGGTGCAAACTAGAGACGCGGATCATCAACGGAGTAAAGGATTCTACTGAGGAATGCACTTAAACATTCGAGCCAAATGCAAATTATATTAAATGAAATTGATTATAAGTGACAACAATACACCGAGTTATGGCGAATGATGGAATGACACTATCTATATTATAAGATGTATCATTTGACAGTGATAATTTTGGGATAGCCACATCAATATTTCACACTTTGGCTCAAATTGCCTGCTTGACCAGTAGAAACAGTATTGAATATATTTACCCACATTGTAGGTGTTTCCTAATACGTTTTTGTAATTCACAATTAATTCACCAGGTTGTCTTCATTTTCATAGGGACATTTTAAAGCTCCTAAATGCATAGATCATAGGGATTTGTCACAGATACAGTCTGTGAACTGAATTCTAAACTAGCACTTCATTAGACTACGTGTTTGACATTTACTGCTAATGGGCTACGCGACATATAGAGCTGTACTGCAGGCCATGTAGAAATGATACAATAACAATATACTAAAACGGCCACGATGACCGATGGTCATAATGCAAACGATTAATCAGCCGTCTTATACCATGGTATGGAATGACCTCAATAGCATCGTTAACACGGTATATTTCTGCACCCCTTGACACAATTCATTTAGACTAGTGCATGTATCTGTGTGAGCTGCCGCATCACTAATCGCGGTCTTAAGTGATCGTTACTTAATACACGTTGCGATTACTGCTTGAGAAGAAGCTTTTACAAACTGCATTATATAGGAAGATTATATATAGACCATGCACTCGTGTCCCACACGCGAGTAATTGCTGTGGCATTGTTGCGACAGAGTTGTCCGCCGAATAACACTACAAATGCCAAATGATAAACCACAACGGTAATGGTTGGATATAGCAACCAAGCTGGCTTTCATCGATATTGACTAACCGGCTTATATGTATACCGATCACTTTTTACTTAAGTGACACTCATGATAACAATGCCATTTCAAAATGGACCCATAAGTTCACGTGTATATCGGACTCACCTCCAATAAGTGACACCAATGATGATAGTGACATTACAGTATTGAATTTGAGGAGGTTTCTTGATGATTATAACACTTGCTTATTAATTCCTAGCGCTGCTTAGAGCCTCTCCTGTACCATGATATATTGTTTATTTTCTCTACTAAGGATGCATTCGTGTCCTGTTTTATTGTTATCAACAGATTGCCTACCATTAGTGCTCTGGGAGAATGTAAGAGCGCATGAAGTATACCCTAGGCGATCAATGTGCCTCAAAACCTCCACAAAAGAGACCATGTACACAGGCTATCGTCTGTCTTCATTTTTTGAACTGCTAGATGTAAGTTTTGATCTTGATTTACACTACATAAAATGTAGCAGAGCTTTTACAGATGTCGTCGAACGAAACGATCTAGAATCACAGATACGCTGCTGGAGTTTTAAACATCGAAGTACTCTCTAGATGAATATTAATGTCGCAAATGTAACTGACAACACCTAATTATTCACTTCATCTGTTTCAATTTTGGGTCAGTTATTAACCTTTCCCGTCGATGCACTGTTGTCATGTTCATGATCATACGTCATCATAGGTGAACTACGGCGCAAAATAATCACCGTCGTAACCATTGGTCCCGGTCTAAAGATATTGTAAGCCTTCAATGTGAAAGTGTGCATATATTGCCGCCTTTCACGTGATAACTCAAAAGACATTGAGGCATTTGAAGCTTAAAAGCACTTCCCTTATCTGCCCCTTATCGCATTTACAGTAAATGGCACACATGTAGAACACAGCTTTTGCCTATAAATACTCAGTTTAATTGTAAACATTCTGATGGATAACGAATGTGACATATAGAAAGCCCCAGACATCAAATCTGGCCTTTCTATGAAGTGCAAATAATAGGTTACATAGTTAAACATATCAACTTATTATAAATGAATATTATACAAACGCTACCATGATGATGTGTGCATCAAGATGGATCGATGAATTGTGTTATATGTACAACTTTTAACCTGGAAATATGGTCAAAACGTTAGCTCAGTTGTTGAGTAAATCTTGACTTGAAGGAATTAAACCAATGAAGCTTCTAAATAGAGATTTGATTGTGAAATGATCTAAATTTATGTTTGGTTACGACAAGTTATTACTGTTATAAACACCCATTCACGCCTCATTGAACACTGTGTCTGCGGAAATAATGAAACCTTGGTATGACTTAGCTAAACAATCAATGAGGAGGAAATGGTTAAGCTAGATAGGCAGACTTGGGCAAATCGCCCATAATTCTCTGAGGAAAGTAATTGTAATCCGTGAAGAACATATTTTTCTGTAGAAACAAAAGATCAAAAACCGATAAAGCAGTTGGAGGCAGGATTTTATCATCGAGCAGAGTAATTCCCAAATCTTATTTAATTACGAAATAAAAGCAATGCCTTATGCACAGTACAAGCGCCAAGATTCTTTTTTTGCATCTCTAACAGGTGACACATCAAAGAGGGCATATACACAACCATAAGGTAAACGATTTCGGCATATTTTGTTTTTGTAACGGTAAAATTAAACCAAACAAATACTATTTGATAGCAATTTTGGCCCTTACAGTATGCATTTATTGCCTTTCATGAGATCCAGTTATCTATTGATCTTAATTTGAGAGCAATTTCAATTGCCAAATTTGGGTCAAGGTTGGGTTGAATTTTACACACATCTGCATGATTTACCGTTTGTTTTATCAATGATCCCCACAGAAGCTGACATTCAATTGTCCCGAGTTCTCTTTGATATTAGATTATATCAATGGCCATTCTTTATATTGCTGTACTGATGGAAGACCCGAAAGAGTTCAAGGTGCTTTAATTCATTGTTATTGATCATCCCAGAGCGACAGAGCAAGCCAATACAAATCAGGTTAATACATTACTCTCGCGAGTGTTGCACATCGTAGATCAAGCATAAACGGAACTTTGATCTTAGTTTCCGAGGTAGGCTGACTCGATGCCATGAGATTCTGGCGTTGATTCCATAGTGTAGGAGTAAAAGTTAAAAAGTCATAAAAGCGAATAGAAGTATCTAAGCTTCAATGGTGCAAAAATCATAGTTACGAAGCCATGGTTGGCAATCCAGAGGAGCGATACGTTTTCCATTTAGAGCAAAAGTGCACAAACAGTAAATCAACTTGCGATCAGATTTGTTTCATGGTTGAGCTTAATGTTCATTGACAGATTATATAAATAATAGATAATGAATTGTTATAATTAAAACTGTCTAGGTGTAAAAGCCAAGAGTTATGTACACTATACTAACTCGTCTGCGGTGGTTCCAACTCGTAAGAGGTTGATAGGATAATTGAGCTTCTCACATTGTACTCAAAAGTGTTAACATCATGGTAATCATTGTGGATTTAGTTACTTTTCGAAACTTTATGTAACATAGGCTCTCGACAATGGTTGGCAGGTATATTTGATCACTGGTTACTTGTCCAAACATCTTTAAATACAGTGTTCTGATTGTTTTTTCTTTGGAATTATTTGCGTTGTCCGAAGGCATGTTGGAGGCATAGACTGTTGAGGTGTGTTGTGATCTGTTGTTTTATGTCTGTTTATAGAGACAGCTACAAGTCTGTTGAGACCCATTACACGCATTTATGTCTTCAGCATGTCGCTTGAGTACCGACTGCATCAATCAAGCTACACATAACTGGATCTCGGCGCAGGCGTTATCGGAATGACCAGATGTCGCAAGCCTTACCCTGATGTTACGATGGGTGGTTTCATAAGTGAATTAATAAGTAAATATATTTCATTATTTTGGCAATTAATGTAAAAAAAGCTTCTTATATAATCCAGTTAATACTTTCTGCCTTTATTCATCGTTTTGTATTTACGGTTTCATATCATTCCTTACAAGTAACCTTTCATTAAATCCCTACCTCCAATTTCTAAGATTTCTTTGTCTTCACTAGGACGCCCCAACCTAATGTATTTTGGTGCACAGACTTCCAAACTAAGCAATCATCTGTCACTTATATGTTGACTCATATGTTGTCTTGTCTCGCATATCTCCAGATTCATTGGTTCGATGACGTTCCTCCGTGGCTTTTCGAATGAATATGCCATAAAAAAACTCAAGAAAAATTATGACCAGTTTATATTACGCTATTCAGCAATTCTGGTCACTAACAAGACAGAGGAGGTGCAGGAATGTACATATCTGCACACCCGAGTTAACAGGGATAGTATTCTTGCCGAGTATTTGATGTTAGGTTATACTGAATGCACGTACAGAATTAGACTCCGAAACTGCTGGAAGGTTCGTTGTTGTAAATGCGCGCATAATAATCAAACCATTGGTCCTTGCCATTGGTCCTTGTCCGTATTGCAACACGTTGTTGCGCATAGGCTTATTAAACCATTAGCGGTAGTTCAGACGTATTACAACGATGTCGTAACTGTCATTAAACATCGTCAGGGAGATTGTATTTCAAAACATGTAAGTGGAAAACATGACTGATTAAATAAATTAACTTTCTTTTATCCAAAACATCTAACGGTTCTTTTTCATCGCCGGACACTACAGCGAATTGATTACAAATTATCGCGGTGCTCACATGGTAATGAGCATGCATGCATTAATAAAATGCACCAGAGGTGTGGCAACACGATAATTACCATCGGACAAAAGTCTGAAAACCATTTAGCCGTTTTCATTCATCTAGCAGGTTTCCCCTCTTATGCATAGAATGCCCTATATCGCCTCATTTCAGTAACGCAATGCCTGTATGGATACGCTTGTAGTTTTGGGCGGTATCCAGGCTCCATTGCTGCTAGCTTGATTGTGGTTTCCTATTATGGGTAATTGCCTGTCATAAACATTTCACCATAGAAAGTCAATTCCTCACAACGGTAGTTTGTTGATATAGGAAACAAACACTATTGTTATGATGAGGACTGCTCAATTGCCATGATATAACGATGGTTGGGGCTGTTGACCAGATATTACGTGGCTTCGTCCATGCAATAAAGCACCATAATAATGCATGGAATATTACAATCGGGAAAACTTGCGCAATTCGTCTGTCATGAGTTAAATGTTTGTACCTGTCATGGCAGGCTTGGGTGTGGCGGGACTTGTAGAGCTTAACAAGGCCAGGGCGTTGTGGAGCTTGTGGAACATGGCAGTGTAGACAAAATTAGGGGGGGAGGGGCCGGCGGCGGGAGAGCAGCTAGGTAGACTTGGGCATAGCAAGATATACCTTGGAGAGTTAAGGAAGTTTGGGTGGCTCCAGGGCAAATGTGGGGGGGGAGGCATTCCAGCTTGGGGCCTTCTGCCTACTGATACAGACTTACATCTCGAGCGTTTTCCTTGTCAAAATTCATTTGCCTGTTGTGGGACATTATTTGTACATCTCATGGGCCTGCTGTGTTCGTATCGATGCGAGAAACAACTTACGTCTCCTAGACGGCTTATAAAGTAGCACGAGGTAGTAGTGGGTATTCATAACATCACATATATTTGGCTACAACTAATAAACGTCTGACATTGAGCTGTGCTTGATTGCGCCTGCTGTTGGCGATAGCCAATGCAGTCCTTTAAAATGGCGCTGCCTTTAATTGCGCTTACGCAATGTCATACCGCTTATATGTGTTGGTCGCTAGAGAGGAAAAACGTGCGGTGTATATTGCATTTTTGGAAGACATTTGCACCAGTGTAATCGCGAATATTTTATAGGATTCAATCTCTAAAACGTGGCTTGCAAATAGGAGGTGTTGTCAGTGTACATTGACTAACAACGCTTCTCTGTATAATTATGATACATCACCCATGCATGCACATTTGCAACTACAATCGCACGGAAGACGTTATGATTGATTCAGCTTATCCATTGGTCATAATGCTATACTCAACTGATCTATTTGTACATCAGCACTTGCACAATCTCTTACAGTCCCATCTCCCACTTCTCCCTCTCGCAGCTCCTCCCATTTTACCTTACTTCTACTCGTCGCGAAATACCGTGTCAGCTTTTTAAGCCTAATTGATCATTAATAAAGCTTAATATTGGGGGCTGCATGGCTAAAGCTCGATTAAACATGATCAATTCTTTCGCAGTAATCCTATTATACTGGCTGACTTCGTGAATATGGTGAGTGATTGGTTCATTGTGGCAACAAAGGGATCTTCGTAACTAGTGTTCCAAACAATGTTTTGTCAGTGGATTAAGACAATTTGTCTTCATTCTTTGCGAGGATGCGTTTGAACTATTATGTACCGCTTGACATGAATGTTTTACATGTGTTCTACTGTGTCAGGGCGGTTTTCAGAAGCACTTACTTCGTTAACCAGCTTGAAACTAAGGCATTGTCCGATGTTTGTGGAAATATTTCACTCATGACAAATACCATCATGCATTGCTATGGCCATACGTGTGCACGAATAAATCATGCACATCTTCTGAGATGGTGAACAAGACCAATTTCAATCAATACCTGCAAGTCAGCAAGTGTTGGGTAACATGTCATGCATCATAATGGTGAATTACTGCATGGGTTAAGACACATAATGTCATGTTAGCAACCACATCCTTCAGTATATCATGGCAATCGATTAGTATCTATCCTATGGATGGTAGTTTTTCCCTGCATCAGCGATATACGGTTGTGAAGAGTATAATGTTTGTGGTGAAACGTAATTGACAAACCACTTCTTAAAATAGGAAACCACAATCAAAATATCCGCAATCGAGCAGCGATGCCGAAAAAACAAGAAATGATTAATGCAAATACTATTTATCTTGTTCAGTCTTCAATGTTGAACTTAGCGAAGGATGATTTGCTTTTACTAATAATGCCACTATTGCACAATCCATGTGTTATATTAGATCTATGGTCCGCTCGAAAAAGCAGAAGTTAACCTCTTAGATGCATAATCGTGACGATATTGTTATTCAATCATTGTCTTCATCGAAAACTATACGGCCAGTTGTATGGTCCTCGTCACCGCAGGTACATTTGAATGTTCCATGCAAGCACATTCCCTTGTTGACACACTGATATTTTGTGATCAATGCAACGTAGTGTCAGTCAATAAGACTGGACTGTTAGAAGTTTTTGATAAAAGAAAGTTAATTCATTTCTCACCAGACCCTGCTTCTATATTGGGAGTTCTTCTCCTTATTAGCGCCTCTTCTAAGTTGTTACTCTGTAATGTCATCGCCCAGTAGAATGTTTATCATGAAAACGGTTGTGTATATTGACATACATGTCTGACCGATAACAATGACAACTGATTGCAGTAAGTTCGTTTCAATCGAGCAATGTGGTGCAACGTACACACATGACACAGTTACATACACGGCGCTATATGTTTAGTACACTTGTCTTCAATTCAAAGATATCAATAATTAGCATTTGTGTAAAACTTAGTGGTACTTTGAGCAAAGTGTTGACCTTTCTATCCTTGTAATATATCCGTCCTTCACAGAATTCATACATTAAAAACAAAATTAAATTCTCTCCGCGTAACCCTGCATGCAATGGATGAATCCAAGTAGTATAGTAAATGGCGGTTTTGGGACAAAGAAGCACGTTTTTGGCAAACCCAACTAGGAGAGGGTTTAGCAGGAAACGCCATTTGAGCGAAAGGAATACTACACAATGCCAATCAAAGTTGTATTTCCGAAGAAGGCCTTCCAAGCGATTGTTTTTAGGGAAGTAGGGGCCCGATAGACCGGAAGAACAAACCAGATAGGAGCCAAGAGATATGCACATATCATGGTGGGGAAGAAAAGTACTCCATGCAACCCACAAAAAACAGTGATCCAAGGTCGGGATCTACCCGATGCATTTACAGGCAGGAAGGTTCGGACAAACAAAGTCAAGGTACTGTGATCTTTGCAGAATTCCAAATAGGTCTTTTTCTAAAAAGAACAGGACTTCCAAAACCAGATTCACAAATACTGCCCATATCTGTTCTTGTACCAGGAAGATTGTAAGAATTCCCACTTGGAGCTATAAACATTTACCTGCATACGTATAGCGTTACCACAATATGCCGCATGCGAACGACCTATTTGAGGCACAAATAAAAGGAAAACGTGATCTGCAGGGAAAGATCCCAGCCGAAATAGTAGAAAAAAGGAAGAGACTATTTAAGTACTATTGGGTACACCAAGCTGTGTAAATATTGTATAACTGCTACTATTTGTGGCATTTGGGCACTATTTCGACTAGTACTAAAACAGGAAACCCCCCATGTGCACTTTATACAGCTCCACAAACCAATAGAAACAAACTTTCTAAAGGCGGTGCCTACAATTATAAAAACAGCAAGGGAATCCTCCCTATATGGAATAGCGGCTGTCTAAGCGTTTTTCAGGTAAACCTCATGCTCATTCGGGTCTTTTTCTCTCCGCCTCTACTTTTGCCACTCGCAATTTTTGTTGTCGTTGGCAATGGCCTATGCACCCAAGTGTGTTGGATGCTCACTATTTGTATTGGAGATAATATTTGGGGGTCGTGGGAGGGTGATGACGCTCTCTGCGATGCTGCACTGGCAGTTTGGAAATATAGCTGAAGAAGCAATAGCTGAAGGCCTATTGAGCCATAGATAGGGGTGTTCCCCAAAATGTGCGACTTTGTCTTAGCACTGCAAATAACGATACTACTTTCCTTGCACATTCTTTGCAAGATTATTGAGATAATGAGAGATTTGTTCGGGGCCCTGATAAGTGACACAAAAGGATGCATAGGGAATGGTGCTGTTTATACATACGTTGGACTCAATGTTGCTTTTTATGGTGAATATAAGAAGTCTCTCAATGGCCCTTTAAGTAATCTGAAGCGCCGTGTACGGAAAGTATTAACCATTCATATATGATCGTTCGATAGCACGATATATTTTCGAGAATAGCTGCGAGTGATTGTCGATGAAATGCAAGCATTTGCTTCTTCAGACAATCTTAAATAGGGGTAACATTGCACGGTGCCCAGAATTAGCGTGAACTATCATAGTATACAAATTATCATTTGTAGGAAAGCCTGTTCAATAGAATACAGTCTGAAAGTAAGTAAACCATGAAATATAAACAGGCATCCTGACATCCCGCTTGCACCCTAGCTATGGAATGGTTGTTAATTTGTTTTTAAAACACTCTGTAATATGGCGGCTAGTGTTGATGTAAATGAATCACTTTTGCTTTTAACTGACAAGAAGTACCTGTGGAATGAGGCCCTGGATATTTCACCTTCAATAAACTATGGCCTCAATATATTGCATCATATATTATGATTTAAGCATGGAAATTACAGTCACTGTCATGGTAAATGATGCTAAATTTTACAATATCTCAATGTTAATGGTTTAGATCATATCTTTATTAAAATCCATTGCCTCGAGAATAAAAGAGAAGGAAGCTTGTATATTTCGTTGTTAGCAATATTTACGATATTTCATATTTGACTGTACCAAGCAAGGAACGGTGAGATGGAGGGTCACGATCAAGTACCTGACAACTGCAGTGCCACCGAACATTAATAGGTTAGAAGCAAAGAGAGAGGACAGGAAGTATGAGAACATAATTATGGTTTACCAAATAGTCAAGTGACTAGCCGGATGTGTCGCTGGTTAATCCTATATCATAAGATTAACCAGTGACACGTCAGGCTAGTAATATAAGTTATAAGCAGAAGCACTCTCCAGGTCAAAGTAATCAATTTACTGCGGTTACATTCAATCCTAAAGTTCATAGCCGAAGCCTGAGGAAGGTTCTCTCAATTTGATGATTTACCATTGTAAATAACATATCATGTCCTTTTCTTTTGTATCCAGGCCGCTATAATTGTCGTTGATTCACTGTCCCCACCCGGTAATGCTTCATAATATGAGCCCAAACTGCTTTATAACGAACCGTAAAGTGGACCCGCATGTGCGTTTTTTTTCCGCATTGCATCATTTATAATCAATAGATTGGTTCATGAATCAACAACATCCTATTTTCAATTTCATTTTAATTATATCTTATAGGCTTAGGGTTAGCGCCATCTACTGTATCATACCACATATGGTCGGAAATATTTTGACAATAGGTCTTGATAAAATCTAGACAGCCAACCTAGTGGTAAATATGGTGATGATTTTATGTAGCATTTCACCCGCAATTTTTGATCATGTACAGGGGTAGGTAACAACTGATCCACAGCGAGTGAGCGTTCATTGCGCAGAATTAGGTGTTTTTAACGTTTACGTCACAGACATCGTGGATGGGCGACAGGCGTGGACATGAGGTCCATGAATACTGGGATGGCATCCAGCGCCTTATCTGTGCTCTGGCTGTGATGGTTACTAGGGCTAGTTAGGGTTCCGTCAGGGTGCTTGTGAGTTCATACCAGCCTCGGCTGAAAACAGCACAGTACTCTTGACAGCTATGGTTCCTCGTACTAAGTTCCTCTTGGTATCACAGTAAGTTCCTCTTGGTATCACAGTAAGTCAAAATCCTGTGCCTTCAGGTATAAGGTTCTTCAGCCAAAGGCTAAGGGAGTAAACCCTAACAGAAAATCCGGAGTGGAGCCCCTTAGGCAGTCTGTAGACAAATTCTGTCTACATTCGTGCCATTGAAAAATGTTTTGCAGAGACGCAAATCTCCCTCACTTTAATCAAATTCACGCGCACCTCATCTTTCATTCAACCAACTCATCCTAAAAAGTCCTGTGGCGACGGGCAAGTGGTGAAGCAGCAGGTGCGGATACACTGGAAGCTGTCAGTCACAAACCTGCACACAGGCGGCTCAGGCCATATGGTCGTCTTTCATTGTACGAAGCAGTGATGGAATTCGGCAGCCCCCTGAGTAACTGAGCAGCCCTCTTTAGGACAACACTTCTCACCTCCCTAGAATGAGGAAGGGGCTAGAAAAAGTGCCCTAAACATTGCCTGCTTCACAATCTACCTGTTCAGCTTACCGCGGCTGGAAAGGATCCCACCTCAGCGGTAAAAACAATAAGAAACAAATTAAAACCACAAACCTTGTATTTGGGGCTTGGAATGTGCGAACACTTCTTGATAACCCAAATTCTCATAGGCCAGACAGAAGAACAGCACTTGTCGGCCATGAGCTCGCACGGTACAACATAGACATTGCTGCCCTCAGTGAAACTCGTTTTGCTGAAGAAGGGCAACTAACTGAGATTGGAGCTGGCTAAACATTCTTTTGGTGTGGAAAGGTATTGATGATTCGCGTGAATCGGGTGTTGGTCAAGAATCACCTGATCAAGAAGCTTGCAAGTTTACCTAAAGGTGTAAATGACCGCCTCATGTCTCTTTCCCCCTAATTGGTAGAGATAAGTATGCCACAGTAATCAGCTACTATGCTCCAACAATGACTTTGATTGTCAGAAAATCAGACAGACAAGATGTCTCGATAACCAAAAGTATGTGTGGTGTAGAGTTTTGGACTGATCACAGACTTGTAAGATCTAAGATGAAGCTAAATATACAACCAAAGAGACAGGGGTCCACAGGGGTCTATAGCAGTCAAAAAACTTGATGTGTCTAAACTAAAAGACACGTCAGTTCAAAAGAAACTCCAGGATGAAATGGAGACTAAACTGGATGACCTCCAGCAAAACTCAATTGATATCGAAGAAAACTGGTCATCTTTCCGCGACACTGTGTATGCCACAGACTGGTTTGATGATAATGACAATGACATAAAGCTGTTACTAGAAAACAGAAAGACATCTTTAAG
This sequence comes from Urechis unicinctus, assembly GCA_034190875.2. NCBI lineage: Eukaryota > Metazoa > Annelida > Polychaeta > Xenopneusta > Urechidae > Urechis > Urechis unicinctus. Next base: position 52,992,170 of record CM067351.1, on the reverse strand, counting down.
AAACCTTAACCACAATCCTTCAACAGCAAATAAAGATGCTCACCAAAAAAAGTGTAGTACTATCCAAAGCAGATTAAGAGAGATGGAGAACAAATGGTACCAAGACAGAGCGGCTGAAATTCAGCATTATGCAGACATTCATGACATGAGGAATTTCTATGCTGCCCTAAGGACTCTGTTTGGGCCTCAATCATGAAGCTGCCCCCTGCTTGTCTCCTCTGATGGAAATACTCTCATGACAGACAAAGATGGAATTTTAAATAGATGGGCTGAACACTTCGAAAGTGTCCTAAACAAACCCTCTCAGGTAAATTCCGATGCCTTAGAAAAACTCCCACAGGTCCCAACGAACCATGACCTAGATATTATACCATCTATTGCGGAAGTCGATAAAGCAATCAAACGATTATCAAGTGGAAAAGCACCTGGATCAGATGCTATACCTGCTGAAATCTACAAATTTGGAGGTGCAAAACCCACAGAAAGCTCACAAAATTGATTCAACAAATGTGGAATCAATCTAAAATACCTCAGGAATTCAAAGATGCAAACATAGTCCATCTATACAAAAAGAAAGGCAGTAGCAAATCCTGTGATAACCACAGAGGCATTTTCTCTGCTATCAATAGCCGGAAAAATACTTGCTCCAATTCTTCTGAACAGGCTCATTAAACACCTAGAGCTAGGACTCTTACCAGAAAGCCAATGCGGATTTAGGAAAGACCGTGGGACAATCGACATGATATTTGCAGCCAGACAACTTCAGGAGAAATGTCAGGAACAAAATGTTGATCAGTACTTCACATTTATCGACCTCACAAAGGCCTTCGATACAGTGCGCAGAGAAGGTCTTTGGAAGATAATGTCCAAATTTGGTTGCCCAGACAAATTCGTCTCCATAATTAGGGAGTTTCATGATGGCATGCAGGCATGATGGCATGGCGAATTTTCCGACCCTTTCGATGTTTCCAACATGAACAAGGGTGTGTGCTTGCACCTACACTCTTCAGCATGATCTTCTCAGCAATGCTGAGCCTAGCTTTCAAACCAGAAGATCCAGGTTTTGAAATCAGATTTCGAACTGATGGAGATCTCTTCAATCTTCAACGTCTCAAAGTTAAACAAAGGTCAACATCACTAAAGTAAGAGACTTCCTGTTTGCCGATGACTGTGCCCTTGCTGCACCAAATGAGAATGCAATGCAACATTGTATGGACAGTTTTGCAACATCCTGTGACAATTTTGGTTTAACCATTAGTACAAAAAAGACTGAAGTGCTTTACCAACCAGTACCAGAAAAAATATGTATTGCACCAGAAATAAATGTAAACAACCAAATGCTATCAAACACTGCTAAATTCACGTACCTTGGCAGCACACTCTCTAACACAATCCATATAAATGACGAAGTACTCTCCAGGATATCCAAGGCTAACATGATAATGACATTCAAGTCGATTAAAATGTCTTATAGCGATCCATTTCGTACAGCATGTTTTTGGTGAACTTGTCCTTAAAGAGCAGTAGCCGTTGGCATATTTTCGCATAGCTACCAACGAACAATATGCATTTTGTAAAGGAATCTGTCATCAGATGTCGTCGGACCAAGAAAAGGTCCTTCGTCAATACAAATAATGCCAAGTCTTGGGATTAGTTGCCTCCCGTCGGTATTCGCAATTCACCAAATATTAGGATCATAAGGCTATTAAATACATCCTTCTCTTTGTATATCAATTATTATCATAATCCCCGCAACAAGGGCTTATAAGGCCTGACTCCTGCCAGTCTTTCTCTCCTCTCCTGCAACTGCGGTTATTGACAGTGACAAATCGACCAAGATCTGCCCTGTCACATAAGCATTACGAGAAATGTAAGGGTGCCACGGGCATAACTTACTCATTTAAATTGCACAAAAAAAACTATTTATAAATGATGCGCCGCTGATAAATAAGTTGAATACAATATCAATATCACTTTCAATGTTATTATCTTGATATACATGTAACAAATAGAGCCGAAGTGTCAGTTATGGAGCGACTCACAACATACAGCAAGTACGCGTTTATTAGTACTTAGCCTAGCAATGCAAGATAGAGACGCGGCTCATGAATGGAGCAAGGACACAACTGAGGAATGCACAAATTTATTCGAGCCGAATCCAGACTATATTAAATAATATTGTATAATAATGGATCTTTTACATTCTCTACTAAGAAAAGCAGTGGTGTCCAGTTTTATGTTTATTTAAACAGATGGACTACCATTTGTGCTCTGGGAGAATGTAACAAAGCATGCAGTGTAGCCGATGCGATTAATGAGCTTCCAAACTTGCACTGCCATCGTGTTTTAGTTTCACTAACAAAACCTCAAACATCTATGCAATTAAATTAAATAGCCTCTCATATCATCCAACATGCATAGTCATTCATATTATGTATATTAATATTTCATTTCATTAAGCAAATAAGCTTTCATATATTCCATCATAAAGTAAATAATCTTTCTCTCTATACATCATCTACTATTTGCGCTTTCATGTAATTCATCACAAGTGACTAACCTTTCATTACATACCCCTCTTATATCTAACATCAACTTGCCTTCACTATGATGCTCGCACCGAATATAGTTCAGAGCGCAGACTTCCAAACTAAAGGGTAATCTGTCAATTATATGTTGCCTCATATGTGTGATTTTCTCGTTTATCTCCAGATTATTCGCTTCAATGACCCTACCTAACGGCTGTTGTAGTAAATATAACGTATGTCTATCAATGTAATAGCTGTTGACATAGAGCTAGGGGCCATAACAATATCACTTTAACACAATTTATCTTCACCCAAAATAGAACAACCAGTGCAATTTCTCCTATAGTGCGCTCAGTGCGATGCGCGAGGAATCCAGGCTCGTTCTTGAGCTACATTTGTTGCAGGGTGAGGGCTTATTTGGTAAACAACGGAGAAGCTATGCCAAATTAATTGACATACTCATTATAGCATTATAGACACAGTTGATTATCATGTGAATAACTTATGTAAATAAATTCAACTGCTACCCAATTAGTCACGAGAGATCCCATCTCCGTGATCTCCTCAGTCCTTTTAAAGAAGCACTCAAACACTTCTTTCGATCACACTAGGTCAAAATTTTTGTTTGTTGTGAGTTATGCAAAAGTGAAACTCCAACCAACAAAATAAATTATATCAACATAAAATTAATTATTCGTTCGAAATTTTCACGGTCTTAAAAGCTACGATAGTCTTCCCTTTATACTATTCCGAAATGTCTTGTTGTTTGCTGGCAGTGCACTGTCCATCGATAAATCCTTTTGCGTTGGGTACGATTTAGGCGACATGGAATTATGGAATTGTTTTTATTCCAATCTAGTCTCAATATAAAGACTATCAGTTCCGATCAAATGCGCCGTTGACGACGGGAGTCCAGGTGAGCTTTTCTTGTACACAATGCGATATAATGCCGATTGTGTGAGAGAATCTAGGCAAGGCGACATATATGCGCGACCTTGAATGGGTTTTCTAACCAAGGATTCAAAGAAATTTGATTGCAGATACTGTGGCAAGAAACGAAAACATCAGGGAGATCCTTTGATTTATTATAGTTGCGCCATTTTTTTCCTTCTTAATTCTTCATTAAACCTTTATAATTATTGACAATGGGGAATGATCTGGTCCGTACAGATTGTGTTTGGAACGCAAACACCAATACTTTTAAAACGAAGAATCTTGCCTTGGATCACAATATGTAATAAACATATCAACAGTGTTTAAACATGGAATATATATGCCTTCATTTTCCCAAAGATGTTATTTTTCATAATCGTTGCGTGCAGATTGCCATGGCCTATCCTGCATATATATGTATATGTTAATGCACTAAAAACAGACTCTGAGATCCAATTACCATACAGTCAGGCCATATATCCGACTATATCAATATATGAAGGAACAACTGTCGTATAATAAGTGCATCCATTTCCATCTTTACGGTCTTATAAACCCATTACTAACCGGAAGTAATTTTGACAATCTCCCTGCAACGTATTTGTATGTTTTCAAGCATGAACATTGTATGTCGCAATAGAATGGCGTTGGTTACAAATGTTAGCTAATATCATTCCTGTTATTTTATCCGTTTGACCTGTCTTGCAGATTTATTTTTGCTTCTCAGGCATAAAACAACCAGATTAATTAAATTTGTTGCAATCCCCTTTTGATACCTGTAGTATCCTTGCTTTTTTTCGTTGTTGGTTCGTACTGTGCAAGTAACAAGCACTTACTTTTATGTAAGGCAAGATTCATACTATCAAGTGTATTGGGTTTGCGTTCCAAACATCCACTGTACAGGTCCGATGATTTCCCATTGCCAATGATTAATTAATTCTTATGTTGCTAGATTCCATTAGATGTCTTGTATCTACTTGTTTGACAGCTTATATGTTAATTAAGGACAAATGACATAACCCTAATAAATCAAGGTTTAAAAAGATCTCCCTGAATTGTTCCTTTGTTGCCACAATATATATATATATACTGTTGAACTAAGAACGTGACAACAGTTGATGTGAGGCAAACAGCTATAAAGGTTAGACGGGAACACGCATGCAAGGTCGCGCATATGTCGCCTTTCACAGATTCTCTCAAACAATCGGCATCATATAACACTGTGCAAACGAACAGCACGCCTCTAGTTTCTCGGCGTCGCAAATCTGCTTTGAAATCTGCCCCTTCCAGGTCTACATACCTGTCGTCACTGCCACATTTTATCGGCACATATATTCTGCATATTTAGATTAAATTGTTTTAAATCAGTACCATATTTCGATATCGCCAAAATCGTGCCCAACGCAAAAACATTGCTCGAAAGACAGTGTACTGCCAGCAGACAACACGACGAAAGGATAGTTGATTTTATTTTAATGTAATTTTGCTTCGTTTCCAGAAGTATCAAATTAGCATAAATAAGTCTCGGTGTGAGCGAGAGAATGGTTTAAGTGTTTCTCTTAAACGACTGAAGAGATCACGGCGACGGGATCTCACGTGACTAATTATATGGCATCTGAATTAATTTACGTTTAAGCATCTGCCGCTATTCACAGTTGGAGGAAGGTTAAAGCCTAAATCATAATATTTGATCGTACATGCTCTTTTGTATCATATCATCCATTAAAATCATTATGCTCATACTTCCGAGTCCAAGTATATATCCATATATCGATAACATTTCAAAGTTGCAGTGTAGGTTTACCCTTGGGTCTGAGGCGCATCCAATGAACTCAGGTTACTACATAATCCCTGCAATATCGCTATTGCTGAACGATTGCTATTACAACAAGCGGTAGGTAAACGCTTGGTACTGCCCTCCTGAGTCAGTTGATGAGGCTCTAGGAATGCTTCATAAACCTTGCATATACCTATTAACGACCTACCTGGTATATCATGTTGACGCACTCTAAACTAATGCCAATTTTCATGTCTGCGAAAGCTGCACCTATCCACATGCGGCTATCTATCGTTGAATGTACATAAGTCGTGAACGTATAGAAAACCCCATGACGATTTGATAGAAATTATCCAGCTGTGTCACATTAGTTTTACACATTGATGAACAATTTTTACTAGTTTGGCGGGCATCAAATATCGCATGCATAATCAGATAAGAGGCTTTAATGGTGCAAATGGAATCAATATGTCAATTTATTGGGTACTGCTCCTCCGTTTTTTTTAATTAATCTCCCACCTTGTGCCAAATGCAGCCAAAGAACGACCATGTATTCCTTGCATATTAAACAAAGATCACTATAAGAGAAATGGCATTGGTTGTTATATTTTTGGAAGGAGAGAAATTGTGTTGAAGTAATATCGTTTTGGCATCTAGCTGTATGTTAACAAACCGCACCAAAATCATTAAAATAAATGCAATGATAAACTTGCATTGGAAGAGAAATGCGCTATGTTGGTGATCATTCGTGATTAAACTTTTCAAGTAGCGGCTGACGTATGACTTAACCAAAGGCTAACACACTCAATCAGCCATTTTTATTATAGAAAACATGTGGATACGTTTACTTTGTGGCTGTACTGATCAAAACGGAGTTGCACACCGTTGTATCTTTCGATTTCGTTGCTTTATTTGAATAAAGGGGGTATGTTTGCCGATGCAGGTGTCTTCGCTGGAACTTCCCTCATCAGGTCACGCCACCATAGGGAAGTCTTTCAATGTTGATTCTATAGGCATAATCGGAATGTCCATTTTCAATGTTCGACACAAGGCAAATGTAGTCCGTATACAAGCGTGACTAAAACAATAAATGCCTTTCTATCCGACTTCTTTGAGAACGATCATACCGTTAGTATGTAATATATGCCTCTCTCTGGTAAGTAAATGTGAAGAGTTCGGTTTAAGCCTGTTGATCATTGTCATCGTCACCGTGTCTCCTCGCCGTGGTAAGCTACGTTGAACCCCAATGTTTTGCTGGTATAATTTCCATTGCTGTTGAAACACAACAGATTATAAGGGGATCTCGGTGAGATATGGCACTCAATATCAATGTAATCCACTGATATTTGCTATGTAGTACTGCTATACACGGAAATCATGTAATCAGCAGAAGCTGACTCCGACCGTACATGTGTCGTACTATTGGCACACTTCGGGGAGACCTTTCAGAATTCTGATACAAACATTTACAAAAACAAATCTCCACGACAGGACATTAATCAATTCAACCGTTCATTTTGTAAAAGCCCACATATGAGCCAACGTATGGTTGACAGATGATCCTTAGGTTATGAAGTCTAGGCCCAGAAATATATTCGGCAGGGGCGTCATAGTGAAGGCAAGAAGATCTTAGAAGTAGAAAATAGTATTTAATGAAAGCTTATTCACTTGTGATGAATAACACGAAAAAGTAAAGAGCATATTATGAATAATGAGAAAGGTTATTTACTTTATGATGGGATATATGATAGCTTACCTGCTTGATGATGAATTAAATAAAATATTACCTACCTAGATAGATTGTATGATGATTATCCATGTTGGATTCTATGAGAGGTTATTTACGTTATGATACATAAGTATATGTACTATTGATACATTTCATCGAAAGTTATACACTTAAGGACGGATTGTATTGATATTTTATGCTTTTTCTGTATATAAAGTTGTTTGCTTAACTATAGACTACATAAATTTCACAGCATTCTATTTGTATGGATATCAACCGAGAGCTCGGGATCAGCGCAGCACTTGGAAGTTTGGCATTGGGACCAAGCACATCTGGTGTCATCCCATTAGTCGATAAACCATCCATAGTAAATTATGTGATATTGCTCTTGCCCGGGCATTCATGCATGTGATGCTTGTTAACATATGGTCATGCCGATAACGCCTGCGCAGTGCAGGTGAGATCCATTAATGTGTTGCTGGATTGATGCAGTAGGTACTCAAGCGACATGTTGAAGACATAAACGAGTGGAATTGAGTGCTTCCGGTCTCCATAGACTTGTTGCTGTCTTCATAAACAGACATAAAAAAGAAAATCACAACACATCACAACAGAGTCCATGACTTCGACATGTTCTCGAAATAGTTGAAAAATTCCAGCGAAAAAACAATCCGAACACATTATTTAAAGATGTTTTGACGTGTTACTAGTGGCCAAGTACACATGTTAACAACTGTTGAGAGCCTATGTTGCATAGAGGTTCGAAAAATAACTAAACACACAATAGTTACCCTGACAGTTGTAACAATTCGTTCTCTATTATTAATATGCACATGCAGCTAAACCATAGAGCAATATGATCACAAGTTGATTAACTGTTTGCCCACTCAAGCTCTGAATGGAGAAATGTTTCGTTCATCCTCGTCCACTGCCAAAACTAGCTTCTTGACAAGTGTAGACTATCATCTTTCCACCATAGAAACTCAGGTACTTGTATTCGCTTTTATGACTTGATAACATTTCCTCCTAAATTATAGAATCAACGCCAGAATCCCGTCGGGAAATAATGGCATCGAGTCATCCTACCTCGACAACTAATATTAAAGTTAAGTTTATTCTTGATCTGCTTTGTACAACTCACGTGAGAGAAATGTATTAACCTGGTTTATAATTGCTTGCTCCCTCGCTCTGGGATGATTAATAACACTGAATGATACTACAGGGAACCCTTTCGTGTCTTCCACCAGTACAGAGCTACACAGAATGGCAATTGATATGATTTAATAACTGAGAAAGCACAGGACAATTTAATGCGAGCTACTGCTGGGTACATTCATTAACAAACTGTAATTAATGTATTTTGTGTGAATAATTTCATCCCCAACATGGCCCACGTGCGACAGTCATAAATAGTTCAAGGAATGGGATACTCAAATGAGAATCCATTGGGGGTAGATTACTTGTGGCAACCGAAACTATTTCCATTAAGGCGGCGAACAAAGGGATAGTCAAATAAAGGCCTAAGATTACTGGATCCTATGAAATACAATGAACGCATTTCATTGCCATAAAACTGAATTTGTGACATTTATGCATGACGCTTATACTGAGTGGATAGTTATGCCCCAATAGGGTAAAATAACTGCATATTGCATTCATACACTACTTTGTTTCTCAAGTGAATGAAAGGAGGGAAACTAATGAAAGGGTGCGGTTTGCCTTGCTCGTTGATTAAATCCAGACTCTTTTTTTTCTTTTTATGATAAATCGATACTACAGAAGAGTGTGTACTTCGCGAATTCAAAAACTTTCCCTCCGAGAATATAGGGCGAATTGCCCAGCGCTGTCTCTTAAGCTTGACACTTCCCCACCTAACTGATTATTTTGCTTTGTCATATTCAGTTTTTACCAATTCGACAGAAAGTGCGACCCTAGTCAGAATTGTACATATCTTATAGCTTGGCACCAGTGCGGCTTATTTGCGTTGGAGTCTACACAAAACCTGTCCCATGTGTATCGCTTGTCTTTAGTACTTACAGGGAAACGTTCGGACCATATTGCCAGCTTTCAAGATACATATAACACAAATCATTGGTCCATCTTAATTCATCATCAAATAAACTATCAACCAAAACTACTCTAGTCGAAATGTACATCCTCTAATTCAGCCCCATTCAAATTGTCACTTATCAAATTACAGTTTTTGCGATTCCGATAGTTTGTGAAAATACATCTCTACATATGACAGTAAAAATACCAGACATAGTTCTGCATATTCGGATATATGTTTGTAAATCAGGCTACAGCCAACAGGGACGTCAAAACGAGTGTCCTCGCTTGATTATGCAATTCAATTCAATCGGCACATAAAATCGTGGTAGCATTTACATAATATTTATTCATGAAACGTGGGTGTATTTAAGTACGAAAGATGATCGCATATTAGAACTTGTTCGTTCATGTAAAAGAGCAACAATATTTGCTCACTTTTGATAATGAGGGCTTAAAATATCTACAGATCGGGACCAGTGGTAACGACGGTGATGATTTTATGCCGCATTTAGCCTATTATGACCTTATATGATCACGTACATGGCAACACAACATCGACGGGTGAAGTGCAGTCCGGTATGCACGGGCACGTATGGGTCCAAAATGAAATGTCACCATTGAAAATTGTGTAATTTGCTTGAAATGAGTTCGTTGGTCAATATCTTCCAAAGCGAGCTTGGTTATTAATTCTTACCGTGTCCTCTTAGATTTTTTGTGTCATCCTATTAATAAATCTGTCGCAAAGATGCCAGATCGACGCCACGGATATGTGACACGAGCGCATGGTCTATAATAATAATATTCTTATATGATGCAGTCGGTACAACCCTCTCCCCAAGCTGTAATCGCAACTTTGATAATGTTGCGATCACTTAAGATCCCAGTCAGTAATGCGGCATCTCCCACGGAAAAAATCAACTGGCCTAAATAAATGGTGACAGCAAGAGCTGAAATATATCCTGTTATTCATGGTTGCTTTGCATATACGGCGATGATGATTGACAACAGCCAGCACTGCCACCAGTGAATAGATGATAGGGAGTTAACGATGTGATTGAGGTCATTCCATACGAGGGGATTAGACGGCTGATTGATCGTTTGCTTTAGGACCTTCGAACATCATGGTAAATGTCATACCTGCAGCCTGATGGAGCACGAGTGTAGAATTCAGCTCATCGACGGGATTGATCCCTTTGATCCATACATTTTAGGAAGCTTTAGAATGTCCCGATGAAAATAAAGATAACCAGCTGAATGAATCGTGCAATTGCATAGAGTATATGAAAGCGGCTATCATGTGGGCAGATATATTTAGTGTTGTTTCTACTGGTGAAGCAGGCAATCGGAACCAAAGTGGGAAATGATGGAGGTGCTATTCTAAAAATGGCAACGTCAAATGATACATCTTATACTTTATCTCATTCTATAAAGTTTGCATTCGGCTCGAATGTATTTTTGTATTCCTCAATGGAGCCCTTCCACTTCATTAATGAGCCGCGTCTCATCACGAATAATTAGTTCAATATGTGCAGTTTAAATGAATTGGTGATGTCCGCGACCCTATACATTTTTCTCTAGACTTCTTTCCATGGCATCGACGCGATCATACTGCACATGTTACAGGACAGGCATTGGACCATCCGTAAGCAGCAGCACGATTGAGAATAAGAGGTTTGGCGGTATTGAGGGCTCATATGGCTATGATGCCTCTGTCACGAAGATTTTGATGATAAATGACATACCGTTAATAAGACGATTTAATCATCTTACGAACATAGTATCTCTGGATTGCGAGCACAGACGACGGGCAACAGATCGGTTTACTTAGAAAGTTGCGTGTTTTAAAGAATGCCTCACATTATTAAGGGGAACGCTTATGACAGCTGGGCTCTTTTGTGATGTATACGCTAATGTTGACATATTCAATCCCTTCCCGAATGTATGATTGTTCGTTGGTAGCTATGCGGTATAACGCGAACGCCTCCTGAGGAAAAATGTTTACAAATTCATACAATTACACGCTGCATGTTCCGTGTCGTTACAAGATACTTTGATCATATTGGGTATTTTTTACAAGTCATTATCATGTTACTGCCGTATAACACTCATCGGCATCTGCAATGATGGCACAATGTATGACACTCATCATTTCACGAGGAAGAGCCACACAATGAAAAGAAACTGCTTTAGGGCTAGTTACAGACCATAGTTTATTGGGTGTATTGTAATCAAGTCTTGCACCTGTTCGTGGATTCACTCAAACCAACATTGGAAAACATGATAGAATAATAAGGCCAGTTAATAAAGGTTATAACACAACATAACAGTGAGCATTACCTTGCTTAACATTAGAAACAAAGTATAATTATGCACAATATTGCATATATGCTTAAATAGCAATCCTCCAAAGCAATGGACAAAAAGTACTGGTCGTGTGGGGCAAATTCTGTAAGAGCTTTGTGAACTTGCCGTGACATTTGCCATGACTTATCAGCCACACGAAGCCGTGCATGAGGATACCTGTTCAATAAATTATTACTGGCCGACATTGTGGTCACATTACATTTGACTGGTGGGTGAATCAGAACGTTTGTTGTTGCTTTCCTTCAGTTGTAATATGCAGTAGAGGTTACATGGAATAACGGTTTGCTAAAACGATGCTTTCTCGGAAGAATGATTTTCTGGAGTGATGGTGTCCTTGGGTAATGGTGCTCAGGAATGAAGGTGTTCTGTTTGAACAGCTTCCTGGAGCCATGGTTGCCTTGTGCAATAGTATACTTGTATCCGACAGGGTAAATCAAGGCTCGGCGTTCGCAAGCTTGGCAGAAAGAACCGATCGCTTGTTATCCGAACGTTGTATAGTGCATCCAATTACCCCATGCATAGAAGTTATGTGGACTGATCAAAAGCATAGACAACTCGCTGTGCAGCTGCCAGGGTTTATCCCTGATCCCTGATTTGAGTAATTCATTCACTTTAAATTCAATGATCATCATCATATATTAAAAACAATACAATATGGGGAGTGTTTGGCTTGGTCTTTGCGGTGTTATTGTACCTTACAGAAAGGTCTGACAGAATACGATGTATGTACAAATATCACAAAAGAAAATACCTGTTTATTGTCGCATTGAGAATGCCTGAATGAGTGCGATGGCGTTCATCTATTGCCTTAATCTCTTAGCGGCGGAGTGCCGTTAATGAACAAAATCATTCGCATATAAATATAAAATGATGATAAACCATGCAGAGCCGAGCATTCTCTCCCGTAAAATAAACTTTTTGTCATAATCGAGCAGTAATTATATTCTGTTCGCTAATAATTGTTTGGCTGCTATTATAAACGTCTCCTTATATGGGCACCTAAACGTACTGAATGAGTATACATGTTCAATTGCTAATTGCAACCTGGATGCGTCGATTCATTAGGGCATGACACGACAGACTTGGACTTGGCTTGTGGGACATTGCAGGGTAGACTTGAGCCTGTCCGGATAATCTAGGGTCGTGCAGGTTAAGGTGAAGCGAGGCAGACCTGGGCATGGCAAGACAGACTGGGCATGGCAAGACAGACTGGAGTGCGGCTTCTTTAATCTTATGGCTTGACAGTTGCGGCTTCTTTAATCTTATGTTTTGGATATTTCTGGCAATTATAGACCTAAATCATGTTATAGCGTTCATTACAAGTTGTTTCTAATTTGGCTTGTATACGTGTTGTGAATTTTTAAGACAGCTATTATTTTCAATGCACGATGGGTGTTTTGATCATTCTCAGTCAAAGTAAATGAGCCAAATTTGACAAACGGGCGCAATGTCGCGCATCAATGTCGCGCCTATGTCGCCTAGCTTATCAATCGAATAATGCCACATTGTGCACAAGAACACCACTTCATAGGTTTCAAGCTGTCGCCCATTCATTTCAAAATCTGTCCACTCCAACGCAGGGACTTTCGTAGTCCATGCCACTTTAGTTCACATTTATTTTCATTTTATCGAAACGGATAGCCTGCATCATTGGCTATAATTATTATAGTAAAAATTTCCTATTTTCAAATCGCAACATGGTGGATAAATAATAACTTGATCAAGCAAAAATCGTGCCTAACGCATACGGATTTATGGACAGACAGTACACTGCAAACAAAAAAAGGACCAATCGTAGAAATAAAAGGAACGATTATCTTTACTATAGCTATTGATGTCTTCAAGACCCAGAAAAGTTCAAGCAAGGTGTTTATATTATATAAAAATAACTTTGTTTTGTTGGCTGCAGTTTAACTTTTTCATTAATCAGTAGAAACAAAATACGGGCACAGTGTGAGCGAAAGTTTTGTTTTAAGGCTTCTTGAAAAGAACTGACGGGATCGCGGAGAAGGTATCTCATGCGTCTAAAATGGCGGCAATTGAATTAATTTACTTGCAAGCATTCGCTGCCAGTTGCGGTGGGAGAAACGATTAAGCCTGAAACGTCACCTGTTATAAAACGAGCTTTTTGGTACCATATCGACCATAAACAAAATTAAACTCACTCTTCTGAATCCAAATACATGACCAAATATCGACAACAGTTATATTATGTAGCAGTTTAAACTTACTTTTATTTCTAGAACAGATTTAATTAACTAAGGTTTTTGCCTAATCACTGCAACAATGTCGATTGCTGATCGATTTCTTTGACAGCAAGCGGTAAATAACTGAAGATTACTTAAGATAGGACGTATGAATAATTATGAAAGTAGGATTGTGTGAGAGGTTATTTACTATTTGCTTTTCGACAAATTTTATTGAAGGTTATACACTTTATAATGGGTTATATAGATATCGTACACTATATGTACATTACTTTTACCTTATTTGCTTTATGATAGGACACAACAACAACGTTGTAAAACAAGCATTCTATTTGCTGTACTCAGAATTCCACAACACTTATCTATACGGATATCTGCCCGGCGCTCAGAATCAGAACAGCACTCGGAAGCATGGCATCCGGAACCGATCACATCTGATTTCGATCCATGAGATGATAAAACCTCCTGCCATAACATTAGGGTTATGTTTGCGACATGGCGACATTAGCAGATCCTGTTCTCTTGCTCATTTCGTGGTATCCATGCATGTTTTGCTCGTTCACGTCTGGTCATGCTGATTAGGCCTAGGCTGTGCAGGTGTCATATGTAATGTTTCTAGATTTATGTAGTGGGTATTCGAGCGACATGTTATAAATACAACCCCGCGAGATGTGGTGACTCCGGTCTCCAAATGCTTGTTGCTGTCCCAATAATACAGCATATCACGACGCACAACAATTTCCATAAAACTGGTTGAAAAATACTAACCATACTGCAAAGAAAAGCATTCAGAACATAGTACCTAAAGGTTAGGACGATTAACCAGAGGCCATATATATATGACAACCACAAAAATAAATAAATCAGCAATGCTTAACACGGTATTTGAGTATAATGTAAGAAGCATAATTATCGCAAAAACCTGTTAAGCTTATAGCAGAAGAGTTTGTGTAGTTCACATAAGTCGTGGCTCTTGCACCTTGACAGATATAATTCAAGTAATTGAATATCTGTTAATGGCAAATTGTGTTAATGCACATGTATGCCAATTTGCCAACCATGAAGCAATTTGATCAGAAGTTGATTTACTGTTTCGGCACAATTGCTCTAAATGGAGCATAGTTTCGTTCATCTTTGCTGACAGTAATGTTAGCAAGTGTCAACTATGAAATTGATATAATTGATTATTTGTATATAAAGACATAGGTACGTTAATCCTATATTGCAGCATCGACGGCATAACCTCCATGGGAAATCATTGCTTCGAGTCATCCTACCTCGGAACTCAAGATCAAAGATCAGTCTATTCTTGCTATGCTTTCGACATCCCACACGAGAGTAATATATCAACCTGGGTCGTAATTACTTATGGTGTACTCTTCCGGGTCTTCAATCTGTGTAATATTTACGAGAACAAGGGAGAATTGGATGATAGCTTCTAGAGGGAACATTCATGATACGGTAATTAACGTATATTCGTATATATTATCAACCCAAATATTACTTTCCTGACAGCTGTAGTATTTCGATGAAAGCGTCGAGCAAAGGAACATTCGGACGAGCAATTGCATCCCGTATAAGGACCGCTCAGATGGAAGAGCCACATTGACATTTAGGGCATCAAATATCTACAGATTGGGATCAGTGGTGACGATGGGGGAGATTGTACGCCGCATTTCAATTATCTTGTCTCTGATGACATATGATCACGTACATGGCGATAATACATCCAAAAAGGTAATAACTGACCAAACTTTTAAACAAATGACACTAAAAGGTATTGATAGTTATTCATAAAGTGTTTGTCGCTTATGTCACATACACCATATTTATTAATGATCATCTAGAGAGTAATCCGATGTGTCTTACTTGAGCTATGTTATCTGAGATTCAGGATTGTTTCACCCGACAGAATATTTATACATGCTCAACTGCAATTCTTGAGATATAGAGCGCCATTATACCTTATATCCCGCAGTCTTCAATTTGAAGACAACTCTGTAGCTATTGTTTGTAGGCTTTATGTGGAACTATTAAATGTTTGCAGCAGGAGTATATAAAACTTATTGCTGGCTAAGGTCTGCGGTAATAAACAGCGCTCTAAATACAGAATACCAGCGTTGATGTTGGCCACACAGCTACATCTTGTCTTGTTTGTTTATCTTTAGAATGGCATTTATATTGCATCGGGTATACTTTACATGCTCTTATATTCTCCCAGATCACCAATGGAAGTCCATCTGTTTGGAGGAACATTAAACTGGACTCAAGTACAAACCTTAATGGAGAATATAAAAATATATCATGGTACCGGAGAGACTCTAAACATCGCTAATGAATACCAAGACGGTTTGATAATCATCAAGAAATCTCCTCGGAATTATGATGCAATACCAATGCTAAATTGCAGCGAATATCATTAGTGTCGTTCGTATAAAATGAGTCAGGCAAACATGAAAATCTTTTGATTCATATTGTCACTTAAAATATGTCATTGGTAAATTTCCATGAAAATTTGGTTGTTCATCAATTCTTGCCCTGTCCGCGCTGGCGCAAACTTTGTAGTTTAGGTATCATTATGTAGCTTACTTTGTCGCAAAGATATCAGATAGATACCGTGGGTGTGTGACATAAGCGCACAGTATAATAAAAATCTATGACGACGGAGCTCCATATGAATTGTGTCAACAGAAGCTGGGATATACCATGTTATTTATGTTTGCTTAGCATGTAGTTAAAGGATGATTGTCATTAACTTGCACTGCCTAATGAGAGGTGCTGATGGGGAGGTCGAGGTCATTTCATATTATGGGATATGGCGGCTGAATAGTTGTCTGCTGTATGACAACGGAACCTTGCAATCATGTTGATATATTATTACTGGATAATATCTATGACACCTGCAGTACAGCAGCCATCGTTTTTGTATCAAAGTGACAGTAATTCGCACACTGGTAGAGCAGGAGCTTTTACCACAATTCATAGACGGTAACAAATCCCAATTAGCTATACATTTGAAGATTCAAAACGACACGATGAAATATCACAAAGCAAGCAGCTGCATCAATCGTGCATTTACAAAACTATTGTATACTTAGTGCTGTTTCTACGGGTCAAATAGGCGATTCGATCCAAATTAGTAAATATAAGCGTAGCCATCCCCAAAGCAACTAAGTAAAATCTCATTGAAACATTAACAATGACAGAGATCTCCTACCTTGCTGTAGGCTACCTGCTGATGATAGAAATAATACTCAGTGTATATGTAGAATTTGCATTTTTGTGATCTCGAAGAGCTCAAACGGACTTAGATTCACACATGCTTCAGCTGTTATGAGATATCTTACATATCATTTATTCCCTGGATGATCACAAACCTACAGACTTGTATTGAGCGTTTAGTTATTTCATTGCATGTGGTAACCTAAAGGGAAGAGTTACAAGACGGCCTATGGTGACGGACCAATCTCGACAGTTTATCCACGTATTGTCTCACAACAAATGTAATGTGCATACTTTTGATGAGGATATCCCGACTTGAGGGAAAATACAGGTTTTGTCGTCAAAATAGCTCAGCATCTGCTTCGATTTATTTATTTTAATGTGATCATTATTGTGTCACACAAAGCTAAATCTACATTTGCCTGCCATTTAAAGCAATGTGGCAATTAGTTTGTAGCTATAGACGTGTTACGTGTTTGGCTGAAGGCATGTAACAAAATGAATAGCGGAATATTAAATGCCTACTACTAATGATCTGGTAGTAGTAGTATTATCAGCTTAGAACGTGCTCTATGACGTGCTACCATGCAACCAAATGTTCAATCACCAGATATTGAGTTGTATCATTGTTGCAGACTACACTATCACTGTCTGATGAAATATTCATTTACATAACATGGGTAATATTCAAGCATAAAAATGCTTGTAGTTGTGGCATGTAGTTATTTGAAGTATTTTACCCTCAATCTGCCATCAAACATTTGGCAGTACAATTATCTATGAATATGCTTGGAGTGCTTCGATCCATGCAAACTACTTGCCGTTATGTAGCCTATTGTGATTTGGTTTGCAACCTCATTATCTGGATTGATCGACTTCGACTCCTAAGCAAAGTGTTACCATGGACTTTTTTGTTGCATGTATCAAATTGTATAGCCTCGTCATCAATCATATATATTAAATGCATGTACTTATTACTTGTCAAATATGCCTTTTAAAATCACTTTTAGTAAATATCTTTTGCATTCGATGTTCATGTATTTGTGTATTATATCAAAAACCATTTACTCCAGTAATGAGCCGTATCTCAAGCAATAGAATACTCGCTATGCGCTGTTTCTATTCGGTTGAGTTTGTTACATGTACATCAAGAAGATATAATTAATGCACGTTTGTATTTTGATTGCAGCAGGATGTAGGTAAGAAAGATGGGCAGATATCAGACATTATAAAGCTTTGGTGCCCCTGCCATGATGGTGTGGATGTTAAATGGCATAGGCAGATCCCGATACCAAGCTTTCGAGTAATGAGCCGCTTCCCAGCTCATAGCCGATATTGCAGTATGTATTGATACTGAATGCGTTCAGAACGGAATATGGAATCGTCGAAAATCCCTTGACTCAATCTCAAACTGTTTTGAGTAATTCGCAAGACAATACAGAGATGCAAAAAATCTTTCCAGAATATTTGGATGTTAACTTTTAGTTAACTGACTATAAAAACAGTAAAATATTGCGAGTGCATGGTTTTTGTCTTTGCGGACGTACGTACGTACGTACGTACGTACGTACGTACGTACGTACGTATGTATGTATGAATGTATGTATGTATGTATGTATGTATGTATGTATGTATGTATGTATGTATGTATGTATGTATGTATGTATGTATGTATGTATGTATGTATGTATGTATGTATGTATGTATGTATGTATGTATGTATGTATGTATGTATGTATGTATGTATGTATGTATGTATGTATGTATGTATGTATGTATGTATGTATGTATGTATGTATGTATGTATGTATGTATGTATATGTATGTATGTATGTATGTATGTATGTATGTATGTATGTATGTATGTATGTATGTATGTATGTATGTATGTATGTATGTATGTATGTATGTATGTATGTATGTATGTATGTATGTATGTGTATGTATGTATGTATGTATGTATGTATGTATGTAGTATGCATGTCGGTACGACACATGACTCGTAGACGGTTAACTGACTATAAAAACAGTAAAATATTGCGAGTGCATGGTTTTGTCTTTGCGGACGTACGTACGTACGTACGTACGTATGTATGTATGAATGTATGTATGTATGTATGTATGTATGTATGTATGTATGTGTATGTATGTGTATGTATGTATGTATGTATGTATGTATGTATGTATGTATGTATGTATGTATGTATGTATGTATGTATGTATGTATGTATGTATGTATGTATGTATGTATGTATGTATGTATGTATGTATATGTATGTATGTATGTGTATGTATGTATGTATGTATGTATGCATGTCGGTACGTATGCCATGACTCGTAGACGTAGACGGATCATGTACAGTTATACGAGATATGCTGAGAGTGCTGAGAGTGTTTATAACATTGCACATTATATATTGTTGATTTTTGGCTGGAACTAATAAACCGTTGACATCTGATATCACGCAGCGCTTGAGTTTGCCTGCTTTGGGCGATAGCCATGCGGCCCTTTTAAATGTCACTGCCATTAATCGCGCTTATGAAATAAAATTCCGCTTTGATGTATTGGTCGCTGCCCAAGATATGATAGAGTCAAAAGTAAAAATTGCAACAACTATATCTATAGAAAATGTTTTAACTGATGATCAGGCTATAAATCACGCCAATGATCAATGCTGACATGTTGGGCTGGCACAAACAAGCAAAGCAGCACTACAATTGATCAGATAAGATGATATTCAACCATTCTAGTCGTATTTTAGGATTCCATATTGCACCTAGATGCATGGGTGACAATTGAGGGGACATTACTTCACCGCTCATTCCCCTTATCGCTCACTTTCAAGTCTCATTAAAACACGCGCCTCAAACAAAGCCCCCAGTAGTTAAAAATGACATTGGTCGTTCCATTTTGGGTGGAGATAAGTTTAGTTGCAATAATGTAGTTCTGGTATCTGCCTAGATGTTAACAAGCTGTAACAACAGCATTAAAATAACCTCAATCATAACGCTTACATATAAAGGATTATTTTAGAACAACCAATGCGAATACCGCTGAGGTGTTCATTGGCTGTGATAGGCCCTGTAGTTGGGCAATTAATGTCCTGTAGTATATCAGTCAAAGGCCATACTGATCTCCTTACTATGGTGTTCAACGCTGTCGTGTTCATTGATTTCGTTTTCCTTGTAGGAATATCGGAGGTAGGTGTTTCGATGCGTTTGTAACCGTCTGTTGAACTTACCCCGAAAGGTCACGCCACGGTATCGCAGTTAAAATTGCATTTAATTGCTCGACACAATGCAAAGTCTCAGGACCACATTCAGATATTAACTGTGTTAGTAAGTGCTCCCAGGAGGAGTTTACTCATGTAAACAATCGTGCCTATGTCATATACTAGTAACAGATGACTGAGTAACCTGTTCATCGTCAAAACTGTTGTATATATGGACATACATGAGCGGAAATATTATGTGATATTTGTGGCTGGTCGGATTATGATGATTGTCATAATTCAGCACTGTCTCTAGAGAAAAGCTTATTGGGATTCCACGATGCCGTCAATTTATTACAATACAAATAAATGGGGACGGCGGATTAAATGTTTGTTATATGTTAGTCGAACGTTGTGACCATATTGAGGTATAGTAATCTTATGACATCTACGAGGCATGGAGCACAGCGCCAGTCGTTCTTTGTGAATCTACTGGTATTTTCACACATGTTGGCAGACGCACGAGCGTAAAATACAGCCAAACTTGGATGAACTGTGACAACAAAACAGCTGAATCAATCGAGTCGATACAACAAGTGCCATTAAAATGAGCGAATGTATTTATTTTGCCGCTAAGTAGGTCATTTAAGCCTAAGTGGGGAAAATTAAAATGACTACCCAATTAATAGCAAGGTCATATGACGTATTCTCCATATCATTCGATCATCCGCCATGGAGGAGATCTCTGTGACATTACTTGAGGCGACCTGCTGCTCTCGGAGCTTGCAAAATATATAATCTATTCAAATCCGTCTGAGCTTAAATAGGTCTAGATTGACGTCTCATCAGCAATAAGATTTATTATCGTTTGTCTTATTACCTTTAGCATACCAATAGTTATTGCGCGTTTAGTTATTCCATAAGCAGTGGCAATGAAAAGGTTTCTCTTGTTATCCTAAAATAGTATGTACTGCATAGCATTGTGCGGGTGCCAGGACAGAGTTTGAACCATCTATCATCATTAATTAACATTTCAAGAAATCCTAGGCGCAGTACCATGGGGCGGTTATAGGCATAAAACAGGGTTTGTAAAGCTTCGTTGCATCTGTAAAGAGATTAGTGTGATAAATCATGTACATCGAGAAGGATGACACGTTGTCTTTACTCGCCTTGTACTTAACTCCTTGATGTTCTCTGTATGATGAATCGTAATTGATTGCAAGCCCAGACGAAGGATAATTGATATTCATGATTCAGCGATGAACTGATGGCTCTTTGGTGATGCTGGCATTATCTACTGATAACTCATTATTTTCCTTCACAAAATGTTTAATGTCACCCCGTGGTCAAATGTGAACGGCTGTTACCATTTGAGGAAGTATGTGCACATGATGGCGCATTTAACCAATAGACGCCCATTGACAGCTTAATCGCATGGGATATTTAGAGCGCATTATTGCCATGCTGCTGCCATATGACATTAACTTTCATATATAGGGAGAGGGGCTGGAAGGGTTTTTATTTAAAAGGAAAATTATACAATTTGCCAATTCTAACATGCTGACCCAAAAAGTCGATCAGCACCGGTTATAGGGCTTGTATGCCCTTACATAAAGTGGTCAATTCGAGGTACTGGTATCAAACTATACGTACATACATGCATACACTGATTCATGCATACATGCCTACATACATGCCTACATACATGCCTACATATATATACATACATACATACATACATACATACATACATACATACATACATACATACATACATACATACATACATACATACATACATACATACATACATACAGACACATACATACATACATACATACATACACACATACATACATACATACATACATACATACATACATACATACATACATACATACATACATACATACATACATACATACATACATACATACATACATACATACATACATACATACATACATACATACATACATACATACATACATACATACATACATACATACATACATACATACATACATACACATACATACATACATACATACATACATACATACATACATACATACATACATACATACATACATACATACATACATACATACATATACATACATACATACATACATACATACATACATACATACAAATACATACATACATACATACATAAATATATATAAACATACATTCATTCATGATTACCAGCTAATTCGAATGATTTACGGATTGATGTCCTAAGATATACAATGTTTCGACGCTGCTCGACATGGTAAAGGATTACTCCATTCATTATCTGGCGTTGAGTCAATAATTCATCAATAGACTAAATGCATTCATTTAAGCCGAAATACACTAATCCAATACCTGCACAATCTCTAGGATCCATATTATCATCACGTAAGTCACATCAGAGGATTAAGCGATAATTCATCAACGTCATTATTTAATAACGAGTTGCTGATATTATAGTAATAGAGCAGCGCAATGCATCCACAGAAGTTTGATTTTGATGAAGCTGATAAAAATCCGATGATACCCTAGGATCAGGGAATAGGATATAAGGGGAGTGACGAGATGACTCAACTGCAATTCATCGATGTCAACATTTGATGATGAGTGAAAGCGACTGAATCATATCACAAATCAACTTATGTTTGTTGACTCAACTAAGATACAAACATGCTAGGTACATGAGTCTTGTCGGCGATACGGATCGATCATTGTTACATGAAGAGACATGAAACTTTTGTGAAGAAGAATAAGTCGACCCAGATTTTCGTTTGTTTTCAAGGTAGCCGAGCTTGCGGTGTAGACGACAAGACTTCTGTCAAGACGTGTAACAGATAAACTGACATACGTCAATTTATGCAATCGGCCTAATTATTTTTACGACTTATTCATTATCCATTTACGTCAACTTCCCACTGTCCATATGTTCATCGAGTTGTTCCTCCTCCCGCTCGTCATTAGACACCAACTCTCTCCTTCGAGAAAAAAATTGAATGCAAAAATACTAGCAAGCTATATATGGGTGAGGTGCAAAGCTCAATGATTGTGAATTGAATGAAGATTGAATGCCACACCGGAAATTGCCACGGCTACACAATGGTTTGGTTGAGAAATACGGCTCAGTTTAGACGACTGGGCCAATGAGTTTAACAATAAGAAACATGTCTATGTGGTCTGTGTCAGTCTGCAAATAGACTTCTAGCGCGCAGTGTAGTCGCGGGAGAGCAAATATATGTGAGGATGCTAACTCAAGAATCCTGATGTTTTGGGCATTGAGATGTGTCCCAATGTGGCCATGGTTTTATTCTGCTAATGAAAATGAGACTTTGTAGGAGAATAGGGTAATTATCCATAAGGTCACACGGCGCGGAAAATGCTTTAACAACCTGTACACCATTCCCTATATGTCCCGCCCGCCTCAGATTGTGCTGCTCTGGCACACGCGGTCTGCCTCACCATTATTGAAATTTATCAAGCAATTTACAGGATACCAACACATTTGAATATATAAGACAATGAAGATCCACAATTGGACAGATCCGCGGCGAATTATAAAAAAGCATCCTAATCGTGCTCACGAGCAACAACCTGGTGGCGCATTTTGGAAGATTATATCTTATGTCGCTACATAAAAGTGTATGTGGATTGATAACAAGAAACCACCATGATAACCATCACATAAAAACCATTTCAGGCGGAAGGGATTTGAAACAAATTATGATAATTAATAATCACATTCAGTTGACTCGTTGGTTTTTGATTGGTACAGGTCTTACCAACTTGTGTTTATTTCATATCCCTCACCAATCTAAATAATCATTAATGCATTCCGATCGTCGCCAGTCGTGTGCTTATAGTCACCCCTCAAAGCTGTCGGGTGATAATCATAGCACGTGGGATGTACAAACTCAGCTCGCTCCCGATGCCAAGTTTCTGAGCGCCGAATACCTTTAATGTAGACTCGGCGCTCGGACGCAAGGTGCCATGAACTGAGCGCCAGAACCATGTGTATGTTCCCCGAACCCGAATCATCTTATAAACAAGTATCTGCTTATATTGGCGCTAATGGGCTACAAAGTGTGATATCACTTAACTTCAATGGCACTGGTTAAAGAAACAATCCTGTATCTGCAGTCGGATGTGACGCGAGGTCGATCGTTGAAAAGGAGTCTACATGGACCTGCGGCTGTTGACAATATCGCTGTGTTTTGTTTGAATGGAAAATTTATCCGAGCAATGAACACAACTTGTTTATATGAATATTGAGGTTAATTATATTCTTTCTCATAAATGTTGCATTCAGAGAGCCACTGACATCGTATCCGGCCCTTCCATCTTACGCGCACTAATCATTTGACCAGCAGTATCACGTGAAGTGCATATAATAGATGTCTGGGTCCCATAACATTGAAGCTAGTACGTCCTTGGTAGAAAAAGTGACTTACTGTTTGCCAGCTATAACAGTAAATCATTGTTCAATGCTTGAATGTCAACTGTATGTGTAGATATGATACATACAGATGCCCAGGTATCGTCACAACGATTACCTCAGTCGAAATCATTTGACGTATTTTAGTTTACTCGAACATAATTTGTTGGAAAACGTAAGTGATCAGATAGCAAGTAAAACTCTTGTGACGGAATGCTCAATGCATCAGTTCCTTTCATTATTTTATATTGCATAGGACCGATCATCACAAAGCATTTCCTTTTGGGAAGGAAGCGCCTGAACATTCGTATTTTAATGAGATAAAGACATTTGATTTGTACCTTCTCAAGTGAATTGCTGTCTGATCTTATTGTTTACAATTCTCATTTGCATGCACCTTCATTCAAACGACAATTGCAGCATACATTAATGAATACCAGTTAATCACATTGATATGCTTTTGATTAATGGTACTGTTGATTAACGGTAACACTGATTATATGAATGAATCGAACGGCGTACAACCCAGGGGTTTTAAATTGCTACCAACAGGAAAGTTGTTAGATCGGCAATCGTCACCGGTAATTAAATTACATTCCATAGCAATTAATATATAGATATACCAAGACAAAGACCAGAGGTTACATAGTTGGAGATACCAAAGAGGGGTACACATGAGACACATACAATCTTGTACTTCCTAAGCTTATATTTAGTGCAATACAAAAAGGTCAGTCTTTGTGGCCTCGGAGCTCATTATTTGAAGGAATAATCAAGCCTAAATATGAGTAAGCCAAATAATCAGTGATATCGCTTTTTGGCGATGTATTGGTATTAGTTGTGCTAAGCAAATCACACCCCTTCGTTATGGTTTTGCTGGCTTTTATTCCTTATGTCATCATCGTAATGTCCAAGGGTATATGGGTTATGGGTCAAGAGCCACGAGCCGGTTTTGCGCCTCTAACAAATTTGCATATCAGTTACGGAACAACGATGTCTGCATAATATTTTATGCTTCATTTTTCCCCTTTTTTTCAACGCTTTTATCGAACTATCTTTAGCTGTCTCATGTTAGTCATACTGGCATTCAGAATTTATACTAGTCGACTTTTATTGACATTTTTATGGGTGCTCTAAAGAGCACATTCAATTCTCATCCTTTTGTCCTTTGTTATCTAAATAAATTGTTTCCGTCTCATCTTTATGCTGATTTAAGCCCCGAAAGGATTCGTACATATTATATTGTAGTGTTTTCGATCATCCCAGAGCGAGGGATCTTAGAGTAGCAGATCAGGTTAATACATTACTCTCGCGAGGGATGTATAATGCAGCCCAAGAATAAACTGAACTTTGTACATGGTATTCGAGATCGGATGGCAGGGTGCAATGATTCCCCGCGGATATTATGGCACCAAATGCGTGATGAAAGATGCGGTTGATTGCCATAAAGTACCTTATTTCATTCAGTATCTCTGGTGGAACGGTGTTAGTTTATGTTGGTTACAAAACCATTCATGGCAGTAAAGATATTTGCAACCGGAGTCCATTCGGTAGAACAGTGCATTCACAGAGTTGATCAGTTAGTTTATGCGTATAAAAAGGGTAAATTGAAAGTGGATAATGAATTGTGTGAATTACTACTGTCAAGGTGCAAGCGCCACGAATTCCAGCTGATTTAGCTTAGCTGGTTCATGCAATACTGATGGGCTTGCTTTTTGCGGAAGGTGACTATCCATCACAAGCTAATGGCGGTTACATTGTTCCATATAGTCAATGTTAAACAAATAACTTGCTTCAACAAAGTAAGCACACAATATTGGCTTTACAATTGTTTGTTAAGGCTCGTTTCGATTAAACATGATTATAATAATATAAATACAAATACGGTGAGGTACTGAGTAGAATGGTTATTTGGCGATCGTTGATTGAGCCGTCGGAACTTCTCAGTCTTAACACGGTACATAGTTATAATTAATCTGCGTATGTTCCATTACTAACTACATCGCTGATAAATAAAACATATATTTCATTTCCTCATTAATATTTGCAATCCTCTTTGGTGATTTGGTGTATATGTTGAAATATTTACAATAACAGAAATAGTTTTAGCATAATAAATACGTGCATTTATATTTATATAAGCCTAACGCGAACCAAAAATAGAACACGTCATAAGCAAACGATGTCCATTAAGCACTGAACTTATCTAATTATTATTTCATAACCGAATTAAGCTGCTGATTCCCAGATATTTAAGGATTCTTCTACAACGGCAGTACATGAACTGACAACGGAACAATATATTCATGGCTTTACAGTATCAAGTGTTTTACATTATGCGTTGCTAATCAACATTGACCATGCATGACGCATATATGCTTTCATTTACAATTCATTCATTTTCATAATCATGGCATGCACATGTCCGATAGTGAGCAAAGGTTAGTAAAAACGGTTTGACGATAAAAAAGTAGCTTTGCAGAAAAAATAATTGCACCATCACCTCGGTGAATCATATTAATATTAGTGTGTAAATTATAATGGCCCTTATCATCCACTTTCACTGCGCAATTTACCGTATCGAGGGACACAGTGAAAATACAGCATAGAGGCTCGAGTCATTTATGGATCACAATACCGAAAAACGAATGTGGCGGGTCAAAGGCACATGGTGTTAAACCACGGTGTGTTTCTCTGGGTGGTGCATAGTAGAATCGGGATTATCGGAATACACGTAGCTTAATGACTGTGCATTAGCTATATTTGGTTCATTCGATATCAATAACAATGCCATTACCCAGCATCAACCATTATACATGCGCATTAACTTTCATGAATGCACATTAAAAAGCAACCATAGAGAAAACACACAAAATACCCTGAGAACCTCACGTAAAAATAGTGGCAATATAACGTAACTTAGCGCTATTTGTCTACATGAGTGCATTCTCAAAAGCAGCTTTGTCAACTGAAACTGAAATAAGTAACAAGCTAACAGACGCACACACGCATATATCTCCAACATATACGAGTTGGGTTCAACAACACTTTGGATATAAGGTTTATTTCCGGTGCAGTATTTGTTTTCATTGCTCCATTCAAAGTTATTTATCGCAAACGTATGCAATTTGTATCAAAACATTCACAACTTATACAGCTCATTAGCTGTATAAGTTGATCCATTAAATCATACAGCGCACAATAAGACACCTCCGCTAATAGCTACACCGCCGTTAACGTCAATTAAGTCCGCGAGTACGTTGTGCTATTTTCCTGACGCTAGTCCGTTTTGTTAACGCTACTGAACAACAAAGACTACACATGTCGAGTTTCAAATGGAAAGTTAATGATGACTGATGGAAAACTAATTACATCTTGAAAATGATATAATTCCAATTATTGCTAATGGAGGCAGGCTGATAAAGTACGTTTCGGCCATCTTGTTTTGCTTTATGTCACTTCCCAGTATTTATGCACGTGTAGCTGATCCATCGCTGCACATATCAGCTATAATTACCATACAATGTGAACAGAACAATACTTAACTCGTATCGTACTGTAGCAAACTGTGTGCAGTTTTACTGGGATGTCATCGTCATTTGTTTTTGGACGGATAATATATCCAAATGAAATATAATGCATGGGGAGCCTATTTTGCCTACAGAAGTAAATACACACAACCGAGTTCTACAGAGTAAACAAAAATATCGATGAGTCACGACATATTGAATGATGCAAAAGTAATCCAGGAGGCTGATCAGTCTCAATTAAGGGGTGAGGATGCACATCATCGGCTTATTTCGCCGGTTAAACAACTTCATGGGACAACCACAGAGAGCACTATATGGATCACGCCATTACAACCAATAGCGGTTATTTTAACTTAAACATTTTCAAAATAACGTGGTATTTGACGCTTCATCATATTAATAAAAATTGTGGGCGCAGCAATGTTCTGACTAGAGGCTGCAATACTGAAAGTTTCCTTTACGGCACTATAGGTTATAAACACACGATATGGCAAATTAATACCATGGACTTGTGAAAAGGGCAACGATGAAGAAATGCGATTTTGATCACCCGAATGGTTATGGCTCCACGCAACAGCTGATAGAATCAGACGAGTTATGACGAAAACGTCACTCAAGAACAGACAAAAATGGTGCAGTCGCTTTGCTACTGGTGCGACCTTGAACTTGTTAAGAGGCAAGCTAATTCGTTCATATATGAGATTGGGACACGGCTAATTTATATTAGGAAACGGTGGGAACTCCAGGACGATCAGCGGCAAGTTGCCGCATGGGGCATGACGCGATTCTGACGGCCGTTATGTACACGCAGCAAGGACGCAAAACAATGGCCGTAATGAGTCCTGCGGGGCCCTGCATGGGGCTCGTACGGGGTATCCAAGCCCTGTAAGTAGCGTGAAATGGGCATATACATATTTGTTTAATTTTGCACAGGGCCCGTGTATGCCTGTAAAGGGTCAAGAGGACCCAAACGACCTGCGGACCCGTAGAGCATCAGCCATAAAACTGCATGATTGCCAACGGGACTTCTACGTGCATGGAGTCCGTACCTGACCGAAGTGCACGCTTAACCTATGGCCATGCGGGCTATGGGTCCCTTGCCGAGCCAAACATTTTCAAATAATTGTAGAGGTTACGCACCGGGCAGCGCGACACGCTCTGTGTCGCAGTGTTTTTGCCCATACGTGGCCCTCAGACAGCCCATACACAGCCCATAAGTATCATGTAACCGAGGCATAAGTTTGTACTTGTAATATTGGAAAATAACCAACTATAGTTTTTGTGCTGTCTTTTCTATCAACTTTATCAAGAACTTTACTACTACTTGCTCGACGACACAGTTCAATTGATCTGTATCGCAATGAAACTTTCACTGACACTTAATATTTGCTCGCTTTGGTGATATGTCACCTCAGATAAGTAGTTCTTCTGCTGTGAATGGATGAAAAATGCCTCTATATTACAGCAATATATTCTGCCAGATAGGAAAATAACATTGGTAGTCCACCTTGCGTTAGGTCATTCAATGTATGCGTATTATCTGTCAAGATGCATGGTGGGCGGAAAACTTTTTTCAAGAAGCAGGGTAGACGACAAGACTTTTGTCTGCATGCAGGGTTGACGGCAATACTTTCATCTACAAACAGGGTAGATGATAAGACTTTTGTCTAGTTGCAGGACAGTCGAAAAGACTTAAGTCAAGATGCAGTTTAGACGTCAAGACTTTTGTCAAGAAGCACGGTAGACGGCAAGACGTATGTCCACATGCAGAGTCGACGACGATATCTTTGTCTAAAAGCAAGGTAGATGACAAGACTTTTGACCAGGTGCAAGGCGGACGACAAGACTGTTGTCTGCATGCAGGGTAGACGACGATACTTTCGTCTAGAAGCAGGGTAGATGGCAAGACTTTTGTCTAGTTGCAGGACAGGCGACAAGACTTTTGTGAAGATGCAGGGTAGACGACAAGTCTTTTGTCAAGCAGCAGGGTAGATGACAAGACTTGTGTCTAGTGGCAGGGCAGGCGCCAAGCCTTTTGTCAAGAAGCAGGGTTGACAGAAAGACTTTTGTCTACATGGAACGGAAGACGGGTATACCTTTGTCTAATATTTAGTCAAGTTCATCG
The DNA here is from genome assembly GCA_034190875.2 of Urechis unicinctus. NCBI lineage: Eukaryota > Metazoa > Annelida > Polychaeta > Xenopneusta > Urechidae > Urechis > Urechis unicinctus. The sequence goes on along the minus strand of CM067351.1, from coordinate 52,962,044 downwards.
ATGTATCGTACTTTTTAGGAATAAATCCAGGACTCACCAAAATTCATTAATTTGAGTACTTTTGCTACTTGAGTGAGACGTTAAGCTGGGTCAGGCAAGGCTTGACGTGAGGTTCGTGTTGAGGCAGGATGGGTCCTGACGTGTTTGACAATGCAAATTTGCTCGTCCGAGGTGTGCCTGGACAGACATAAAAGGCATTGCACGGCATGTATGTACATATGCATATAAGTATGTGTGTATGTATGTATGTATGTATGTATGTAGTATGTATGTATGTATGTATGTATGTATGTATGTATGTATGTATGTATGTATGTATGTATGTATGTATGTATGTATGTATGTATGTATGTATGTATGTATGTATGTATGTATGTATGTATGTATGTATGTATGTATGTGTGTGTGTGTGTGTGTGTATGTGTGTGTATGTATGTATGTATGTATGTGTGTATGTATGTATGTATGTATGTGTATGTATGTATGTATGTATGTATGTGTATGTATGTCTGTATGTATGTATGTCTGTGATGTCTGTATGTATGTATGTATGTATGTATGTATGTATGTATGTATGTATGTATGTATGTATGTATGTATGTATGTATGTATGTATGTATGTATGTATGATATATCTGTATGTATATATGTATGTATGTATGTATGTATGTATGTATGTCGGTCTACATTGTCACGTTATATGTCGTTGATTCTTGTCGGAAACTAATAAACTATGTGACATCTGTAAGCTGCGCTTGATTTTGCCTGCTGTTGGCGATAACCAATGTATGTTTCTGAAAGGTCACGGCCCATTAATGGCGCTTATGCAATAACATACGTTATGTATTGGTTGCTGCCCAAATTTTGATGGCCGGATAAAACATGTTTTAAAATACGGATGTACGATCGCCTAGGTGACATTGGAATACGCCGCGCTTGATTTTGCCTGTGCGCGTGAATTTGCAGGCGCACGCAATGTGTGGGCCTTTGTGTGAAAGTGTCACTGCCATTGTATGGCGCTTAGTGTGTGCAATAACATACGTGCCGCTTTTATATGTTGTTGTGGATGTATTGGCTGCTGCCAACCGATTTGCTTGCCTGTATATGTGGACAAAAACTACGATCGCCTACCTGTTCACGTCGTTGAGTATAATATAGACCGATGCTATGGATGAGAAAGTATAGTTGGTTACATGGAACGTCCAAACCATTCATTTTGCAGACTATTTTGCCCCGGATGCTGCTTAAGATAAGGCGCAACCCATATCTCTGTTAATGCGTTCCTATATGAACTACGGTGTGTAGTGCGGATAATCATAATCACAGTATAGTCCCCATCATATATTGCCTAGGCGCATATTACCTACATTTGTGTTAATACGCTTTATCGTACAGGCTCTGTACGCGCAATATTGGATTGACATTGTCTTTCAGGGCATATTTCTCTACAAATAACGCTGTTGTCGTCAATGGCACCATGAGGCATCAACGGCTAAATGTTAACATGTATTGTTGTATATATTAACGTCGAATATGTCCAGAGTATATCCCAGGTATGGTGAAAAAAATCAAGATTGTGGTTGATAGACATCTCTGTTACCTAGATCCGTGTTTGTCAGTCTAGTCAGATAACTACAGCAGGAAGAAAGTGAAAAAAATCAAGATTGTTTTCACCCTCTAAAGCATTACCCTCTAAAGCATTAACAACAATCCCCCTATATCATGCAGTCGGTGACAGCCTCGTCTCGAGCAGTTACCTTAGGTTTGAAACAATAACAATTCAAGGCCGCCAACAGCGACGAGGCAGCATGACAGATAGCTGCCTTGTTCTTAATGAATGTTATGAGCATGAGCTTCTATATAATGGGATATTTGTGATTGCTCATATCATCGGATTATGATGCGTTTCGTGCGACAGCACTGCCACCAGCGATTGCTGAAGGGGATTTTACGATACCACTTAGGTCATTCAGCATAACCGGATCTGAAGGCTGCTTAATTGGTTAATATGTGACAATTAAACGTCATGACCGTATTTAGATATTGTAATTGCATCACATGTAATCACATCACATCCGCTTTAATCTCTCGTGGGGAATTCACTGGTATTTTCCACCAGTGGGCAGACGGAGTTTGAGTGTGAAATTCAGTTCATTGACCTTAACTAGGACAAATGCTAACGGTCCCACGAAATAGAACAAAACCACCACCAGCTGAACCAAACGAGCAGATGAAAAATGTATCATGAAATCGAACAAAACATGCTGCTGAATTAATCGATTAGACACAGCACGTGCCACAAAATGCCATTACATGTGCATATATATTAGCACCGCTGGTGAAATAAAAAGGTTTTTAATATCACCTAAAACATTCGATCTTCCTCCATAACAGGTACGTTTTCTCTTGCTAATAGGCGATCTGCTGATATCCGAAAAAGCTAAACGCAAACCTGTTTTATCAGCAATACGATTTCCTACCCATCGTCTAATTACCCAAGAGTGATTATAAGCCTCCCAACAGATATTGAGCACATGCCATATTATGTTAAATGAATTAATATCTGGTGCAGTACAGTAAGGTTTGTGCATGGTGACATGGGCTATCATATTTTGACAGATTTATATGAATAAGTCCAATAATCAGTCAAATGTCAGGGGTTAGCTTTATTGGCGGCCCTGATCAGCTTAACCTAAATTCTCAGAGGTCAGTCGTCGTAATCGGCAAAGTTCGCATTTGTCCATGAAGGAGATCAATCATGAATGGAAGTTGGGGTATTAATTTATTCATCAAGCAATATATTTGTGTTATTTTATATACTTACATCTTCAAAGCAACGTCCGAATGTCATGTTCAGTTACGTTATCTAATGGGGGTATAACTATCCACACACTATCTGCGTTATGGGACGAGGGCCACGATCCGGTTCTGTGTCTATATCTACTGTGACACATCAAACAAGGGACAACATTTTCTGCATAATATTTCACGCTTTATTAACTACGGTTTTTAGCAAGATTATATTTAACATGTAACTGCAATATCAACCCGATAGATATGTATTCATTCTTTTTATTTAGAGCAAATAATCTATTCCCAATCGCTCTATATTTGTCAATCTTTTGTTTGACGCTTTTGTTGAGATACTTTTTGTAGTTGCAAATAGACCATATTTGCGTTTGAAGGCTTACAGCAATTACTGTTTTCTATGTGTGCTCATCCAGTTGTCCATTGGTCACATCTTCATGCTGATGGTAGCCCCGAAAGGATTCATAGAGATTATCATTCAGCGTTATTGATTATCCGATAGGGAGGCATCTAACAATAGCAAGTGCAAGTTAATACAGTACTCAGGCGTGAGATGCATAATGCAAACTGAACTTTGTACCTGGTTTCCGAGCCGGGATGAACAACCTGGGAGATTTTTGCAACTATTCCTCTGGGAAATTCTGACAACATTGTGAAGTTAACAGTTTTATAGCCATAAAGTACTTATTTTATGCAGCATCTCGGGTGGAAGAGTGATATTTTTCATTGTTTGCAAAGCTATGTATAAATGTTAAGTTATCCGAAACCTTAGTTCATTCAGCTCAACATAATTGTTATTAATCGAGTTCAGGTTGGACTGCACCTAACTGGTAACAGAGCCAATCCATCTCAATACGCTGCGTATATATTGTTTATCTGCATATGTTCTCTTACTAGCTTCTTGGCTAATGTTTAAAATGCCCGCTTTATTGCTTCACCAACTAGGAACTTGTTGCGAATCACGATGATACAGACTCTAAATTTAAGCCATGAACATGAAACCACTTGCCCAATATGTTTGTCATACAGGACTCTATAGCAGCGGATCGCAAGCTGTCATACCGCACTTAAGTATCCTCTACCACTACTTGTTGATAAAATGTGATTTCAATAGCACAATATCAATTACTGGGCATGTATGAAACTATGCATGTACATGTATGCATGTATGCATGTATGTATGTATGTATATGTATGTATGTATGTATGTATGTATGTATGTATGTATGTATGTATGTATGTATGTATATGTATGTATGTATGTATGTATGTATGTATGTATGTATGTATGTTGTGTATGTATGTATGTATGTATGTCTGTATGTATGTATGTATGTATGTATGTATGTGTGTATGTATGTATGTATGTATGTATGTATGTATGTATGTATGTATGTATGTATGTATGTATGTATGTATGTATGTATGTATGTATGTATGTATGTATGTATGTCTGTATGTCTGTATGTATGTATGTATGTATGTATTATGTATGTATGTATGTATGTATGTATGTATGTATATGTATGTATGTGCATGTATGTGTATATGTATGTGTATGTATGTATGTATGGTATGTATTGTATGTATGTATGTATGTATGTATGTATGTATGTATGTTATGTATTATGCATGCATGTATGTACGTATGTAGTTTTTATATGTAACTTTGTGTTTATGTATGTATGTTTGTATGTATGCATATATGTATGGCGATGTATATATGTATGACGTTTATATCCGTAAATATCCTCCACTTCTACTGTATGTAGTATGTATGTATGTATGTATGTATGTATGTATGTATGTATGTATGTATGTATGTATGTATGTATGTATGTATGTATGTATGTATGTATGTATGTATGTATGTATGTATGTATGTATGTATGTATGTATGTATGTATGTATGTATGTATGTATGTATGTATGTATGTATGTATGTATGTATGTATGTATGTATGTATGTATGTATGTATGTATGTATGTATGTATGTTTGTAGGTATGTATGTATGTATGTATGTATTTATGTATGTATTTATGTATGTATTCATTATGTATGTTTGCGTGTATCTATTTATATATATATATTTGTAACTTGGTATTTATGTATATATGTTTGTATGTATGCTTTTATGTGTGACGTTGATAGTCCGTAATGTCATAACCATTTCTTAAATGGATTAATGTACCTTATCTTCACCTGAGGGGTTTTGACACTTTTGTAGATAGAACCTAGTCTTGGCCTTTGCTGAAAGACCTCCAGATTTTAAGTGTTCAACAGCGCATTGGTTGCATGCACCACATGTTTGTCGAGGTCTATCGTGACAAATATTCGTTGTATCATGCAACAGCCACCCCTCTGGTGTTTACGTCTGAATGTCCTCGTCTACAACCACTTAACCTTATGTCACAATTATGTTGCTTATTTGCCCCAGTGAACATCCTGTAGCTTCATATTTGTACGGGCATTTATGGCATCCCCGCGAACTGCCACGATATCACTTTGTTGTTGAATGGGAATGATACCAGAGAATCGGTTATATTGAGATCTGAAGCTCATTGTAGTAATATCAATCCTGTATACTTGCATAATTAGCCAGCGGCTTTAGTCAATTCCGCCCTTTATATATCTCGAATCGCTTTTGCTGAATATAGATTTATTTATATATATGTGTGTGCATGTATATATAAGTTTGTATGAGTGTTTTGATGTTTATATGGTTGAATGTACGCATACATGTATCTTATTTCCACAAACCAATAATAACATTAATCCGACCAATTTTGTTAGTCACACCGTGATACGTGCGACATTGGAGCTAACGCTCAATGAACCTTTGGAGCTCACGAACACGGGCATATAACCTCCTCTGCAATCTCCATCATTCGTCAAATTGATCATCGAGCAGTACAATTACACCACTGGTTTGTCGAGGGACCCATATGAATTATTTAGGTCATATTTCACTATAACAAATAACTGGTCGATATCAAAGATACTAGCTGCATCGCCCGTTGGCCTGTCGCCTTCGTGACAGCGTCTGAATGACCTCGCAACTGAACCATTGTTTCTGGCTGTAATTATTTGCCGAAATAGCATTCTTTGCAATTGATTTATCCAATCCATCATTTTCTACTTCCCTCGATCTAACTCCGAAAAGAGAATGCATGGTACCCTGGGTATTTGCAAATTACCGATCTACATCCAGTGAAGTTTTTGCTTTGCGCAAGCAGGGTGCTGGTAATGAACCATTTTCAGGTTAAATTGGTATGTACAAAAGAAAAACATTAGCGCGCTAAATGTGTTATTATGTTACTTTGATAGGAAGAGAGGATATCACGCCAATTTCATCATGGGACTGATGAGGACAATCGTGCTAGTTGCCGTCGCGAATGCAAAGGTTATCAATAAAACATTTTTCCTCCTTGCGTTTCAATGGAGACACAGAGCGCATCAACATTCTGTTTAACTACTTTCGCCAAATCTATACACTTTGGCCGTCGTCTGGTTTCGCTGTCTGTGTATTGTCTAAAAATGGTCGTCTTTGCACGCAATAAATGAAGAGTAATCATTAATCGTCACCAAAATGTTATTCATAGGAAAACATTCGGCACGGATCCTGCGGAGCTGTCCCTTTGGTGAAAGACACCCCAAATACATTGAACACCGTGGCACAATTAAATGGTTGACCATAACGCCAAGTACGAAACATTACAACTAACAAGCAATATCTATTCTAGACCTTCAATGGCTCACAACCGTTCCAGAGAAAATATGATAACGCAGGGTTGCGTAGCAGTCCTATATTCAGAAAAAAACGTATCTGAAGAATACCTCAGCGTATATGTCATGAACGATGCTACACCCGACACCAAGGGTGTAATATGTACACTATAAGTTACATATGATATAATTAAGCCACGAGTTCACTTAATATGCATACATTAAATAGTTGACTGTGCATTACAACGGGTTAATACTTCTGCACCAGTAGCATTCTTTCAACTACCGCGGTAGCTGCCAGGTTGGCTGTAGATCGACGCATAATGTCGAACGGCCTTAAGGTGCTGCAGGGCATGTCATGCTCGAAATCGCTTTCAGATATTGTGATGTTGCCATCATCGTATTGCTTGTTGGAGATTGTCTTGTATGGAAACGGGATTGGATTCAATCCGGTTGTAGAGTATCTCCTAACAGGGATTAACGCCAAAGCCCAGGTTCCTGTACCAACCAGAATAATAGCCAAGCTAAACTGAAACTGATGTGGTATTTTTAACCCCTTATGTGACTATCGAGAAAAAGGAGTGAGGCAGATTTCCAGTTGTTGTGGACGCGATCTCATTAGTAGAGTGGACGATTCAGCGCAAAACTGACATACATCTGCCACAATAATCTTATTCAATGTTCTATTATGTAGCCAAAGGGGCAGAAATTATTAACCGTGCATATCATTTTGACATATATATTTTAACCCCTTATGTGTATCGACGAGTGAGGCAGATTTGCATTTGTACGATTATGCATTTTACACATATATCTTTGTCGTTTTAGGGTATGATTTGAAAACTTTACGGTACGCCAAATGGATTCCATTGGGGACATCTTTGTTAAACGATATTCACAAGCTCATACGTATGAATCTGCTACTTAGCGTAAATATTCGTTATTATTTCTCTGAGCACTTGTTTGGCACTCACTCAAGAATGCGTGTGACCGCCTAATAAAAGCTTTGAAGTAACATTCCTTAACAGGATGTGTGCATTTACGGCTGCATTATATACCAGCATTATCTATCTAAAATGTGTTGTCTGGCTTTGACGGCATAGTTGCGAATGCATTATAAAATATAAAGAGCGTTAACGCACCACACTAGATACACACCAGTAGCAGGATCAACATCAATGTAATGACCGTCCTAAAAGATATGCAATGCAGCGACCGAAGACTCTCATCGATCGGTTAACAGGTAAGTCGTGTTAGTGACTGGGTCTCAAATGAGGTACCGTATATTCCCTAATTAACGCCCCTCCCCAAATTAAAAGCCCCCGTCCGTTTTAAAGAAAAGATAAAATCATGACTTACCATATATTGATTAATTCATCCTTTTATATTCACAAACTTTTACTATTCTGACACACATTAACACATATGTGTTATTTTTTGCGCATAAAAGACATGGACATGATGTGACTATTGTTTTTTTGGGGGTATATAAGACTTAAACATGAAGTAAATTTTATCGATTTTTGACGCTTTATAAACGCCCACCCTTTCCAAAATGTAACGCCCCCCGGGGAACTAATAAGGGAATATACGGTAGTTTACTTTTTGATTCTTATTCTCTCATTACTTTGGATATATCACTTTGTATTATAAACATAAAATACGTGATATCTATGCTAAAACAATATATTTAATTGAGTTTCTAATTCTGGGCCACGAATTTTGTTTTGACATTATTTATTTATTTCCACACAATGGATTGGTGCATGCAGCTGTTATATTTGTGTTCCTTTGCATTAGCAAAATACAATAATCTTGATATTTCGAGAAGTCGTTATGTCTAAATGTCTAAATGCCTCTTATGGCGGTCGCCTCTCGTTGCTCTTTTGAATATGGAGGACAACAATTTGATTCGATCATATAAATGTATTTGTGCAAAAATAATTTTTTATAGTTCGTATGTATAAATATGTCTACCACATTCAGCATGACGCCCGAATCATTAAACGTTGAGTCTTAAACGGCAGACAGGCGTTCGGATAACCGATGCAAAACGTTATATTGGTTTCCAGACACCGCTGGGTAAGACAATATAAATATCGCGTTTAAAATATACCATGAAATGGAAGCAGGCTTGCCACTCAGATGATGTTACCGTTGCCCAAACACAAGTTAGTAAATCATTGCTACAGTAAAAGAGGCACAGATTTTTTTCCATTAACAATGGGAGCTCATAAAACGATCAAGACGTGTTTAGCCTAAGTGGGATATCTTACTAAAGGTTAAGTTATCATTACACTGCAACTATCGGAAGAGGGGGAGCAGAACCAATTTGACTACTTCCTCCAGATCTTTGAACTGTGTCCTCTTTCCAGCTCAGCTGCATGCAAATTGCGCATATCCTGTAGTTTTTGCTCGTAGAAAATAATGAGCCGGTTAACAACGACACACGTCACTCAAATGTCGTTCATTGGCGACTTATCGGCGCGGAGACTATGGCGTTTTTACAATGGTGCGAGAGAAACCAGAGCAATCGAGTGCCGCGGCGCAATTCAACGGGTTACGATTCGGTCAAATATGTATCAATCAATATCTACTCCTGACTTTCTACACAATGAATACGTATATATGACGAGTTTGGTTTAATCTATATAGAATAGGGGATGTCAACTGTTCTTGTTAAATATAAGAAACAATCGTAGTGATTGCGATGTTTTCGTTTCCCTTGTAAGTCATGCAGGGGGCAACTGGTGACGATGTATAGTTGTGTTACTTGACATAAAAAGGCAGCAGTTGGCTGTCGATTAAATGACATGGAGCAGATTTGAGGTGCCTAGCATGTAATGCCGGGAGCTGTCTTTCAGGCGTACTGATGTCTGCTGAAATGGACGACCCGCAGTCGTGACGTGGCTAAATGGCTATCATCGCATCACTAGCTGGAGATGTTTGTGTTGCCGACAAGGGATTGGAGTTACGTGCGGTGTAGGGCTTGCCTTATCTCTAACCACTATAGCACACTGAATCCCCGACATGCCCACTACCTCGAAACAGATAGGGTTGTATAGGCATATTATATGAATAATAAGGAAAAAGGAATGAGGCTGGTTTCCAGTCAGCAAGGAGACGATTTCATTAGTACAACCAGCGATTCATCGTTATAAGTGACTTACTCTTGCAACTACAATCGTGTTTATTTACGTATTTTGCGGTCAAAGCGGTCGACAATTGTTACCGTGTTTAGCAGTTGGTTATGGTAGACAACAGAGAAAAAATGTTTGATTGCGAGTAAAGTCAATGAACATAGAAAGGGCAGAGCGGGTCGGGAATTAATGTGAATCGGTATGTGAGTCTGTATTAAGCTTAGCTATTCATTCATCAATGTCTGTGTTTCGTGCCATTATGCATTATACACTAATCCCGTCTTCCCTTTTCGGTTTCATTGTTAAGCTTATGGCGTAGGGTTCTCATCGAGGACCTTAGGTATTAAGCACGACAAAATCATACGAAGATGTTGCACACTTTGGAGGATCAGTGTTATTGCTAGAAGCAAAAATAATGTCGCAGTTCGTTTTATGTTTTACAATGACTTTCGTGCTTATATAACGGCTCAGTGAAGTGTGGAAATTTCCATCTTATTAACACAAGGTGCTTTGAAGGCTGCATGATAGATCAGCACTGTTTGTAGAAATGGACTTGATGGCGTAACGACGGGTGCAACAGAAACATAGAGAACACTGGCAGAACCCACTTTGGACGAGCAATAGAAGTTGCAACATTACTCGGATAATGTAATAAACACTGCAAACGATATGTCATCCGATTACCTGACTGAATGTACAGTCGGGTTCCGTAAATACCGTAAACCAACAGACCTAATTAACTGTAATGATCTTTGGATAAAGCACACTGGATGTCGCATATGCTAATAGTGATATCTATCCTCACTATTTGGAGTGCATCCGGTTGTCAAATAGCATTGTGTTGATTCGTTATTTGCAGCCGGCTCTCATTGCGATTGCTCCTTTTTGTTATTTTAGAATTTGATATAATATTTCAGGCTATTATGTGAATGTATTTGCACGATTTTAGTCATGATGATGTTCAATGTGTTCCGTTTTGATAAAATTCAGTAAACCAAATTCAGTACCATTCATTACAATATGAATATTTTTTAGGGCAGCTGTTTATGAGGAATTGTGCCGTTACATTTGTGCCACACCAAGAAGTACATTTTTCATGGCATTTATAATTCAAGATTACTAGCCCAAAGAGAAATAACAGCCCGTTAACACTGTTCATTCTGGGGCATCAGATAAACCGGACACACGACGAAGGTATCAATGACAGCTGGGCTTAGAAATCTATTAAAGTGCAGTAATATAAATTTTACTTCCACGATGTTGGAAAACAGTTGCGCTTATTCATAAGAGAAGATACTGCAAGTTAAATGTCTATGCCATCCTCCCTATGTTAGGGTTTAATTTGATTTTTTTTAAATGATGATTTAATTACACTTTGTCGTGCCCTAAATATTGCCAACATGTGCTTTGGAAACACCAAATAGTGGCGTTCATTAGTCGCCAATAATCGTTGTGAGATATTTAATGTGTTCGGAAAGTAATATATTCTTGTGCGTTAGAGAGAGTTGAACAAGCTCATGGAAAAGTACTTTGTGAATTAACCTATTGATATAGCATTGCAATAATTATAGTATTGAAAAGAGAATTGATAAGGAATTATGGCCAAGTTTCTTTTAAACCATATGCTGCCTAAAAGTGATATAATTATTTCAATTAATAGTTTTTTAGCTATTTTATATAATTTTATCATCACTAAGTTAAACTAAGACATGCGGTTTTTACTTTAAAATTTGACGAAAGAAGATGCAGGCCTTTTGTTATGTCTTCAATAATTTGTATGCTTAAAACCGTAATATTTGTACGGCTGTTATATCATTGAAAAGAGAAACGGAATGGGAAACATAACTATTCAGCTTTTAAAACCTTTAAAATGTTATCGGATAGTAGTAAATATACTTTTTATAAATTACATTTAGTGTTAGGAATTAACTTGGAACTTTGGCCGCCATCTGGCTCAGCGGTCTGTGTTTAGCTCTGAACTGGTCGTTTTTTAAGATACAATTATATCGGGCATTTCTCACCCAAACTGTGTCCATCGGCTTACAAGTCTTAGCGTGGTATAGCTATTGCTACTTGCAACCTAAGTCCCTCTTAATTATTCAGCAGAATTACGATCAGCCGACATTCAAGGATTTTTATTTTGTTTTTGCAAGCCCGAGCTCAATATGCATGTGCTGTGCTTTCATGTTTATACCTTTGACCTATTCCTGCAACCCGCATTATTCCTGCACCCACTAGCACATTACAATGCTATACCAAGTATAGTTACTTGCAATTTAATCACCGAAACAAAGTTTACTTTTCTGCTTTAGAGCAAGGTTTATACACAAGCTCACAAATAGTGCAAATCGCAGTTGTAGCAGTTATCAAACTCATCCTTTTATTGATGTAATGCTGTTATGACTGTTATTAGTGATATCCTCGAATTATTGCCACCGTGCATATGCACCCTTCGAAAATATTGCTAACATTTACTTTTAATGTCGGCAAATATTATCAATATACGCAACCGGTAAAGAAATTCTGAGGGGTATTGTTGTAAAACCTTTAACAATACGCGTTGGTAATGATAAATATAACTCCAATATAAACATAAATTATGAGTCGATAACCTCAATGGCCTCTATCTCGTTGATTACCACGTATGGGGCACTTGAAAAAATGCTGTTATCCTGTTCTAGGGTTAGATTGACCCGTGGTGGACCGCAACCACCACTAGACAATTAGCTTACAGTATATCATCTTACACGTGCATCATTGCTACCTTAGAATTCAGCTATGAACAAGAGCGATACCAGTTTTAATCAATATGACATTTACATCCATGCCGCATAACCTCAGGTTTTCCTTCAAAATAGCATGTGCTTGAAACGTTTGCTTTTATTTATTGGATCGTTATCAACCGACCATCTATAACATAAACAGAGCAGCCGTAACCACATGCGTTGTCTTGCTAAGTTAGCCACCCCTTGTTTTCATCCCGCCTAAAGGAAAAGAGTAATGGGGAAAAGGCCTGGTTTGTATTGCGTCAGCTACTTATCATGGTGATATTCAAAGTACCGAAAGACCAAGCCCCTTACTGCTCATCAATCTCGTTAATTACGCTATTACCCTAATACTGGTCTTGTTGCTGATGCCTTATGTTCTTTCAACTATATTTTTAACACCCCAGCATTTGTGTCCAATTGATCCTTGGCTATATCAAAGATTATAGAACAACAAGATGGGCGACTCGCCGCATTGCCTATGGAACTTCCGTTATGCAAGCGATTGGTGCGCCACCATGCGGTTGGCGTTCACATTAAGCTGGCCCGCTGTGGCTAGAGTGACGGAAGAACGTAGCTAATAAACTTCTAAAGTTAGATTCAATTGATGCGAACTTAGTGCTTGTTCTCTCTTCTAACCTTTCTCGCGTTTACTATTTACGAAATATCTGGAAATCAATGAACACTGGTAAATGTTCAATAAAATAAGGCGCGGAATCGTAACAGCACTGATATGAATCGGCGGAAGCATTGCTCATAATCTGGGTCAAAACTATGAAGGCTAACGAAACATGACGCAATCTGCATGGTTTCAGAATTTAATCAACCAGGCAATCGTCATAAACCACACATCATCACAAGCACCTAGCCAGAATTCGAATTCATGACCAGCAATCCCTCAGCACAATTTGCTGGTGTGGTTTATTCTATTGTAACGACCTTATGGGAGGGTGTCAGCGCTAAAAACCTGTGGCAAACTGTACGCAAAGCTTATATATACCGATCAGCTCACAATAAATTGAAGATAAAATTTTTTTTTATTCGATCTGTGCATAAAACGAAATCACCATTGAAAACCATTGTGCTCAAAGGAGATTTTAATTGCGAATTCGTTTTTTATCCATAAATCGAATAAAAACACTAATTGGTAGATACAAGATGTGCGAGGTTAGGCATAGGTTTTGAGCGACTGACACCTTGCACCAAGGCGCCATTACCATTAAATTGACCTCTCCAACAAAGTGCACAGAGGGACCTCTGTCCCATAATCCAGATACAGGGCCTGATATATCTGGCTAGGAAGAATCAACAAAATGCTGTATGAGCAAATACAAAACTCATATGTGACTGAATTTTATTGTTTTCCTGTTTTTCCACACCCCTTTGCATGACAGGTCTCTTGAACCTAACTTTAAACTGAAATGAAGTCTCATAGTCACAAAGAGATTGACCACCATTTTGTCAAGGCTGCACCTTTTGGATCCGCTACTGGAACAAATGATGTTACTTAAGCAAGTTTAGTTTTGATAAAGCCGTGGTAATCTTGGCTCGAACCCTATCTTGGTGAATGGCAGTGGCTACCACATCCCTATAGGCGGTTTCAAGTAATTTGATCACCCCCAGAAAGTCAACATTTGGTGCATGAAGACCATTTGTGGCTTGATTGTACCTTTTGTTGGCAAGTAGCACATGCTCAGGGTCGGTTTCATTAATGTCATCTGCAATTCACCGAAAGCACTGTTCACATGCCTTCACTTTCATCTTCTTGCACATATACCCGCCTATATATGCCAAAATGTTACCCTCTTGCAAAGAGATCTTGGTGTCACGGTTCACTGCCTGGGGGAGCACCATCACTGACATCAAGTCCTTTACTGATGGAGGGAGGTCCAGCATCGATGCCCTTTCGTGATCTTCTGTCACATCAGTGGGACCTGGCACTGAGGCAGTAGCCCTGGCCAAAGCACCCCCTTTCTTACTGCTAAGGGAGAACAAAAAGGCATCGACATCTTCTTTACAATTACCTGATTTGCTTGGCAACAACAGGGCATCAACCAGTACTTGTCGAAATGCTGTTCGGAATTGTTGAGTATCAGGGCTGTACCTCTGGCCGCCTTTCCCTCTTACGACGACTGAGAACAGGTTCTCTAAGCATTCCTGGTTAAGGCGATTTGTGATGAGGAAGGCAAAACCATGTTCATTTTGGAGGCTATCCCACAGTTGCATAAGGCAGTTGATGGTCACCCTTCTAGGCAAGGCAGAGCCCTGACTTTGCTGGGCTTAAACGGTTTGCAGCCATTCCTTAATCTCAGACAGGAAGGCCATATGGGTTGAATTTGTAGATATTGCACTGTGCATTGGGGCAGATTTATGAAGGGTTTGACTGTTGAAACGGTTGAACAGCTTATCCATATTTGCAATAAAGTTTGCTGTATGTTGTGCTTCTTCAGGGAGGGCACCTAGGCTGACCATTGTGGTGATGCCTGCTGCCACTTAATGGCTGAAGACTTGTGTTGCATACTTAACGCGGAGTGTGGAAAAGGAAGGAAGCTCAATATGCTTTGCTGTTTTTTCACGTTGTTGCGGACACTTTTCAGATGGGGTGGATTATACATGACAAAAATTTTATTATTGTTGTGTAGGAACCAAAGCTCCTTCTTAATGGCTCCCATGTGCACCTGCAACATGTTCCTGTTGTTCGAGCCTTGGTCTCCAATGACGACTTTCACTGTAAGACCAAAACCCCCACCTCGTCTCTCACAGGGATGTAGGAAACCCCTTCCTTGTTTGCTATCTCATACAGTATTATGGCACACACCTTGGACTTGGCCTGCATAGATCTTGAGAGTCTCAAAGACTTCTCTGTTGAACCCCCGATCTGTCAGCAACAGAAAAACAGACAGAAAGGAGTTTAGATCAATACAGCCTGACAACAAATACATTTCAAGTTTATATTTAAGTACAAATCCTAGATACATATAATCTGTGGTCAACATTTCACAGTGAATTTAATTGCAAACATAATCATGGCAAATAAGGGTGTGCCTTTTCCATCACACCTTTATCTGGGTTATTGGTTTGCAGTATGTTGTGTGTATGGGAGGGCACCTAGGCTGACAAACTTTACCCAGATAATATGATCCTATGATACCATAGATATAGTTTCCCACAGAAGCGACTGACTTAACACTATTTTAATGGCAAATTGTTTAAAGAATGGCTCTACGGCTTCGAAATCATTACTGCAAATATCGGTCAGTTGCGAAAACACACATATTATCGTCCATCAGTAGGATTTCAAAAAGACATCAAAATCTATAATTTGACAATGTTCCATCAAAACCATCAAAGTTTCGAGTGTACTTACCTTTCCTCGTCCTTAGGAAACCTAAAAAATGACAGGTCAGGCCGAGCAGAGTGTTTATTCGAGCATCCAAAAGCAGCGCAATGCGCGGAACCTATCCCGGCCATGTTTACTTCACGAAAAAAACACCATCCGCTAGATGGGCGCTGTGAGAATACGATAACCACAGGGTGGCTGCGAGACGCCTATCTTGTCAATTCAATAATCTTTGGCTATATTAACCCTGCTTGCGCCTGGCAAATGTCTGACGCATATAAAAGCTCACTTGATTGATATATATTAAATAAAATATTACTTACTTAAATAGATTATATACATTATTATTATACATGTTGGATAATAGAAGAGGTGATTTACTTTATTTTATAAAATAATGAAGTATATTTACTTATTTCAGTATAAGCTGCCAATCTGATTGAATATAGGAAGCGCTGGTATTTACTCCTGACCGCGACTTACAGCTCCCGTAAATCTGATTGCTTCCATAACTGGTGTCAAGCATCAGAGAAGTGCAATGATTTGCGGACGCCCTTTTCCATTAAACCCAATACTGCATACGCATACACCCCCGTTTCAGTCTGATATTAATATATTCATCGTTCGTATTTTCTCTAGGCCAATTAAGTTATTCGATTATTTCGGTTTTGTTGAGAGCACAGAAACCGGATTGTGCATGCATATGATCGATCCATACAAAGGTGAGAGTAAAAAGCGACTTGATAGCTCATGGGACTTGCCGTAGCCTTAACCGTAACCACAACAACGAAACACAGAGTATAATTAACAAAACCATATCTGACTTATATACTACAACGATAACACCGTTACACCGTTTGATTATTATTATTATTGAGCTGTCACACACACAGGTTGTTGAAATAAAGACGTAGTTTTGTTGGGAGATTTGGCAGAGAAATGCTGTTTCAAGTAAGTTCCTGCGATGTTCCGCGGGTTCTTGTTGTCTTCTTCTAAGTGGAAAGTACCCCATCTGAAAAACCTTCCTCAAAGAAAGGGTAATCCCATGCCCGAGTTATACGAAAACTGAGCTCGTAGAATGAGTAAAAAAAGACTGCAACACCGTGAATATTGTGGAAGATTTGAGCCTGAAACGTCATCTGTTATAACACGAGCTCCTTGGTACCAGATCAACCATTATACATATTATACTCACTCTTCTGAATCCACATACATATCCAAATATCGATAACAATCATGTTATGTGGGAGTTTAAGCTTACTCTTATTTCTAGAACGCATCTGGTAGACTCAGGTTTCCGCCTAATCACTGCAAAAATATCGATTGCTGGTCGATTTCTATGGCAACAAGCGGTAAGTAAATGAAAGATATTTTACTTATAAAGGTTGTATGATTGATTATCAAAGTTGGATTAACTAATTTGCTATTTGACACGTTTGAATGAAGGTTATACACTATATTATAGGTTATATGGATATTATTCACTATATGTACATGAATTGTTACGTAATTTATGATGGACTACAAATACAAATTTGCTATGCACGCCAGGAAACAACAACTACATTGTGAAACAAACATTCCATTTGCTATACCCCAAATTACGCAACCACCTATCTGTATGAATATCTGCCCGGCGCTCAGAATCACAACAGCTTTCGCAAGCATGGCATCCAGAACCGAACATATCTGATGTCGACCCATGAGACGATGACACCTCCGCCATAACATCAAGGTTATGTTTGCGACAAGGTGACATTAGCAGATTCTATGCTCTTGCTCATGTCCTGGTATTCATGCATGTTTTGCTCGTTCACCTCTGGTCATGCCGATTAGGCCTAGGCTGTGCAGGTGATATCTGAAATGTGATGCTGGATTGATGCAGTGGGTATTCGAGCGACATGTTACAGAAGCAACCGTGTGGGAAGTAGTGACTCCGGTCTCCACAGACTTGTTGCTGTCCCAATAATACAACATATCATAACACACCACAATCTCCATAAAAAGCCTTTGACATGCCCTGGAACTGGTTGCAAAAAAAAAAACCCCCATTAATATTCCAAAGAAAATCATTCAGAACATTGTACGATTAACCAGAGGCCAAATATATATGCCAAAAACCAAAAGTCTATACTGTACGAATATTACAAAGGTAAATAAATCAAAAATGGTTGTCACGGTTTTTTCACCTATGAGTATAATGTAAGAAGCATAATCATCACAACAACTTGTGCAGCCAATAGCAGAAGAGTTTGTGTAGTTCACATAACGCGTGACTTTTGCACCTTGACAGATATATGTCAAGTAATTGATTATCTGTTAATAATAAATTCTGTTAATGCACATGTATGCCTACTTACAAACCATGTAGCAATTGGATCAGAAGTTGATCTACTGTTGATTTACACCATTACTCTGAATGGAGCATAGTTTCGTTCATCTTCACTGCCAGCAATGTTAACATGTGTCAACATAGGTATTTTAATCCTTTATTGCAGCATCGACGGCATAAGCTCCAAGAGGAATCATCTTACCTCGTGATCTAAGATCACCGATCAGTCTATTCTTGTTATGCTTTATACATCCCACGCCAGAGTAATGTATAAATCTGTGTAGTAATTGCTCTTGTTGAACCCTTCCGGGACCTCAATCTGTTTGATATCGACAAGCACAAGGGACAATAGGAGGATAACTTCTATAGGAAAAAATCAAGAGAGATGCAGTTATTAACGTATATTTGTATTGATCATCAACCCCTATATGACTTTCTTGACAGCTATAGATATTTCGATGAATGGGTCGAACAAATGAACACTCGAACTAGGAGTCATAAGGAGCTATTACATCCCGCATAAAGACCGTTCAGATGCAAAAGCCACA
This sequence comes from Urechis unicinctus, assembly GCA_034190875.2. Taxonomy (NCBI): domain Eukaryota; kingdom Metazoa; phylum Annelida; class Polychaeta; order Xenopneusta; family Urechidae; genus Urechis; species Urechis unicinctus. The sequence goes on along the minus strand of CM067351.1, from coordinate 52,943,383 downwards.
TTGACATTTATGGCATCAAATATCTACCGGCTGGGATCAGTGGTAGCGTTGGTGAAGATTGCACGCCGCATTTCAATTAGGATGTCCCTGGTGACAAATGATCACGTACATGCCGATATTACATCGACGGGGAAATGTAATAACTGACCCAACTTTTAAACAAATGGCAATGAAAGGTAATTATAGTTGCTCATAAGGTGTTTGTCGCTTACGTCACGGACACCACATTAATTAATGATCACCCAGAGAGTAATTTAAGGTGTCTTACTTGAGCTATATATCTGTTATTCAAGATTGTTTTACCCGACAGAATATTAATATATGCTCAACTGTAATTCTTGTGATATCAAGCACCATTATAACTTATATTTCGCAGTCTAAAATTTGAAGACAACACTAGAGTCATTGTTGGTAGACTTTATTTGGAACTATAACATGATTGTAGCAGGAGGTATATAATACGCATTGCTGGTTCAGGTCAGCGATAATAAATAGCGCTCTGCATACAGAATGATGGCGTTGATGTTGACCCCACAGCTACATCTTGTTTTGTTTGCTTCTTTTTAGGATGACATTTGTATTGCATCAGGTATACTTTATAGGCTCTTAGGTTCTCCCAAATCACCAATGGTAGTCCATATGTTTGGCGGAACATTAAACAGCACAAAAGTGCAAACCTTAATGAAAAATATAAAACTATATCATGTTACCGGAGAGACTCTAAACAACGCTAGGGACGACTATGACGGTTTTATGGTTATCAAGAAATCCCCTCATATTCATGATGCAATAACAATGCTGAAATGCAGCGAATATCACTAGTGTCGCTTGTATAAAATGCTTCAGGCACACACAAAAATCTTTTGTTCAATATTGAAATGTCCCCTTCATCATGTGTCACTTAAAATTTGTCATTGGTAAATTTCAATGAAAATTAGGTTATTTATTGATTCATAACCTCGGTCCTCGGTGGCAGTTTTTATGTCATTCTGTAGATCACTTTGTCGCAAAGATGTCAGATACATATCACAGGTGTGTGGCATGAGCGCACGGTGTAATAAAAATATATCTTTTATATAATGCGGTAGGTCTTCTCACCAAGCAGTAATGACAGCTTGGGCTCAGTAAACACCAGTTAATATCGCGATCTATGACGACGGAGCTTCCATCGATTATTACATTGCTCCATATGAATTGTGTAAACAGAAGCTGGGATATACCATGTTATTTATGTTTGCTTAGCATGTAGCTAAAGGGGGATTGTCATTAACTGGCGCTGCGACATGAGCGTTGCTGATGAGAAGTTTACAGGTAATCGAGGTCATTTCATACTATGGGATGAGGCGGCTAATTAGTTGTGTGCTGTATGACGAAGAAACTTTGTAATCATGTTAATATATTATTTCTGGATAATATCTATGACACCTGCAGTTCAGCACCCATCTTCCGTGTAACAAAGTGATAGTAATTCTCACACAGCAGGAGCTTTTACTGCAGTTCATAGTCGGCAACATATCGCAATGATCTACACATTTAGAAGATTAAAAGCGACACGATGAAACAACACAAAGCATGCGGCTGCATCAATCGTGCAGTTACAATAATATTTTGTATTATGTGCTCTTTCTACGGGTCAAGTAAGCAAATCGAGCCAAAGTAGAAGATATATGCGTGGCTAGCCCCAAAATAGCCGAGCCAAAATATATTTATTGCCATATCGCTCATGTCATTGAATCATCCACAATGAAAGAGATATCTTACCTCGCTGTAGGTTACCTGCTGCTGTTGAAAATAATTAACAATAACTATCAACAATTTGTATTTTTGTGAGCTTGAAAAGCTCAAATGGACTTAGATTAAGACATGTTTCAGCGGGTATAAGATTTTTAACCTATCATTTATAACCTTGATGATCACAAACATACAGACTGGTATTGAGCGTATTGTATTGACTGCCTGTGGTGACGGGACCATTCTCGTCAGTTTGTCCACATGGTGTCTCGCATCAAATGTAATGTGTATACGTTTAATGTACGTTTAATGAGGATATTCTGACTTGAGGGAAAATAAATGTTATGTCGTCAAAATTGCTCAGACACTGCTTCGATTTATTTATTTAATTGCGAACAGTACTGTGTCACACAAAGCTGGATCTTTATTTGTCTGCAATTTAAAGGGATGTTGCAATTGAAACTGCAACTATAGACGTGTTACGTGTTGGGATGAAGACGTGTTACAAAATGAATAGCGGAACATTTAATGCTTACTTCAAATGTTCTGATAGTACTATTATTAACAGCTTTAAACGTGCTTATGACGTGCTGTGATATTTATTTGAAGTAAACTTAAATAATTTCTAACATACAACCAAATGTTTAGTAACCAGGTATTGCATTGTATATTTGTCACTGTTGCAAACAACACTATCATAGGCTGAATGAAACATTCATTTACATATCCTGGGTAATGTTCAAGCATCAAAATGCTTATAGTTGTGGCATGTAGTAATTTGAAGTATTTTACCCTTAATCTGCCATCAAATCGGTGACAGTATAATTATTTATGAATAGGTAAGGAGTTTGACTATGTGATCTTCATTCCATGCAAACTACTTGCCCTTATGTGACCTATTGTGATTCGGTTAGCAACTTTCTTATCTGGATTGATCGGCTTCGTCTCATCCATGAGCTAGCTATATTTGATGCTTAATCTCCACGTATTCAAAGCCAAAGCAAACTGTTACCATGGTCTTTTTTGTTGCATGCATCAGCTTGTATAACATCCGCATCAATCATATTCAGTAACTACATGTACTTTTGTCGTCAAAGCCTTGTAAAATCACTTTTATTACATATCGTTTGCGTTCGTTGTTTTTGCATTTGTATATTATTTTACACCGTTAATAAGCCGCATCTCGAGTAATAGAATACTCGCTACATGTAGTGACGATTCGGTTGAGTTTGTTACATATACATAACGAAGATATCATTAATGCTCGTATGAATTGTGATTGCAGCAGGATGTAGGCGAGAAGAATGTGTAGAGGCCAGAGGTTATAAGGATGTAGATAATAAATGGCATAGGCATTTGTCATTGGTAAATTTCAATGAAAATTAGGTTATTTATTAATTCATAACCTGTCCTCGGTGGCGCATCCGTCTGCAGTTTTTATGTCATTCTGTAGATCACTTTGTCGCAAAGATGTCAGATACATATCACAGGTGTGTGGCATGAGCGCACGGTGTAATAAAATTATCTTTTTATGTAATGCGGTAGGTCTTCTCACCAAGCAGTAATGACAGCTTGGGCTCAGTAAACACCAGTTAATATCGCGATCTATGACGACGGAGCTTCCATCGATTATTACATTGCTCCATATGAATTGTGTAAACAGAAGCTGGGATATACCATGTTATTTATGTTTGCCTAGCATGTAGCTAAAGGGGGATTGTCATTAACCATGAGAGTTGCTGATGAGAAGTTTACAGGTAATCGAGGTCATTTCATACTATGGGATGAGGCGGCTAATTAGTTGTGTGCTGTGTATGACGAAGAAACTTTGTAATCATGTTAATATATTATTTCTGGATAATATCTATGACACCTGCAGTTCAGCACCCATCTTCCGTGTAACAAAGTGATAGTAATTCTCACACAGCAGGAGCTTTTACTGCAGTTCATAGTCGGCAACATATCGCAATGATCTACACATTTAGAAGATTAAAAGCGACACGATGAAACAACACAAAGCATGCGGCTGCATCAATCGTGCAGTTACAATAATATTTTGTATTATGTGCTCTTTCTACGGGTCAAGTAAGCAAATCGAGCCAAAGTAGAAGATATATGCGTGGCTAGCCCCAAAATAGCCGAGCCAAAATATATTTATTGCCATATCGCTCATGTCATTGAATCATCCACAATGAAAGAGATATCTTACCTCGCTGTAGGTTACCTGCTGCTGTTGAAAATAATTAGCAATAACTATCAACAATTTGTATTTTTGTGAGCTTGAAAAGCTCAAATGGACTTAGATTAAGACATGTTTCAGCGGGTATAAGATTTTTAACCTATCATTTATAACCTTGATGATCACAAACATACAGACTGGTATTGAGCGTATTGTATTGACTGCCTGTGGTGACGGGACCATTCTCGTCAGTTTGTCCACATGGTGTCTCGCATCAAATGTAATGTGTATACGTTTAATGTACGTTTAATGAGGATATTCTGACTTGAGGGAAAATAAATGTTATGTCGTCAAAATTGCTCAGACACTGCTTCGATTTATTTATTTAATTGCGAACAGTACTGTGTCACACAAAGCTGGATCTTTATTTGTCTGCAATTTAAAGCGATGTTGCAATTGAAACTGCAACTATAGCCGTGTTACGTGTTGGATGTAGACGTGTTACAAAATGAATAGCGGAACATTTAATGCTTACTTCAAATGTTCTGATAGTACTATTATTTACAGCTTTAAACGTGCTTATGACGTGCTGTGATATTTATTTGAAGTAAACTTAAATAATTTCTAACATACAACCAAATGTTTAGTAACCAGGTATTGCATTGTATATTTGTCACTGTTGCAAACAACACTATCATAGGCTGAATGAAACATTCATTTACATATCCTGGGTAATATTCAAGCATCAAAATGCTTATAGTTGTGGCATGTAGTAATTTGAAGTATTTTACCCTTAATCTGCCATCAAATCGGTGACAGTATAATTATTTATGAATAGGTAAGGAGTTTGACTATGTGATCTTCATTCCATGCAAACTACTTGCCCTTATGTGACCTATTGTGATTCGGTTAGCAACTTTCTTATCTGGATTGATCGGCTTCGTCTCATCCATGAGCTAGCTATATTTGATGCTTAATCTCCACGTATTCAAAGCCAAAGCAAACTGTTACCATGGTCTTTTTTGTTGCATGCATCAGCTTGTATAACATCCGCATCAATCATATTCAGTAACTACATGTACTTTTGTCGTCAAAGCCTTGTAAAATCACTTTTATTACATATCGTTTGCGTTCGTTGTTTTTGCATTTGTATATTATTTTACACCGTTAATAAGCCGCATCTCGAGTAATAGAATACTCGCTACATGTAGTGACGATTCGGTTGAGTTTGTTACATATACATAACGAAGATATCATTAATGCTCGTATGAATTGTGATTGCAGCAGGATGTAGGCGAGAAGAATGTGTAGAGGCCAGAGGTTATAAGGATGTAGATAATAAATGGCATAGGCGGATCCCGATACAAAGCTTTCAAGTAATCTGCCGCTTTCTAGCACATAGCCGACATTACAGTAATGTATTGATAGCAGCTCGGCGCTCCGAGGCTTTGCATCTGGAAGCGAGTGACTGCGATCAGAACGGAATATAATGCATCCATCAATCTCAGGCATATAAGTAATGTAGCAGTGCAGTAACTCTCAAGAAAGAC
>CM067351.1:52925423-52935423 GCA_034190875.2 Urechis unicinctus | reverse complement strand
TTAATTATTATTATTATTTTATAATGTTAACATTTGTATGCTACTTGCTAATTACTTGTGTGTCATAACTAAATTAGGATGGAAAATATATGACTTACTCCTTGACTCCTTCACACTATTAAGCGGTGCAATTGTTATTTGGGAGTTTTAGCTTGATATATTCATTTACGCGCAATCAATACTTTGCCCATAGACATACAGATATATAGAGGGATTGACAGAGTTCTGGGTACAGGTATATTATCATCTCTGGTAAAAAGCAAAGCTCAAAATAATCTGATTGCACAAACGTTGCTTGGACCTGGCCACTATTGATATGTCACACTAAGAAACAATGTGTATTATAACACGTATTACTGAAATGAATTCATTGCAAGTGTTTCCTAAACAACAAAACAAAATAGAATTGCTCATGGCTCTAGAACACAAAATGAATTAGAATATATACATGCTATGTTCCTAACAACTAGGGGCCGAAACATAATGATGGACACTTTTTAGTATTGTGTTGTGTGACCAACAATAACATGCCAGGTGCATGGACTGACCTGACATGAATCTTCAAGACACCTGGGCCCATTCAGTGTTGAAATATTACATATCCTCTTGGTTACTATACTTGTGATGGAAAGTAAAATTGGGCCTCATAGCTAAAACAAAAATGTGTCATGACATATCAGAAATATCAGCCTTAAACAAACAACAATAACTAACATACAGACTTCCGAAATATATAGCCTCATATAGAAAAAAACTTATTGTCATGTACAGTACACCGTATCAAGATCATTCAAAATTACACTCATTTCCCAGTAACATTTTTCTCTAATGACAAACTATGGTTATTTACCAGCTGTTCTTGAAGTAAGTTGTCACAATGCAGTTCAAAACTTTGCCATTTGCCTAGATAATCTCTGCAGCAATATGACTTGCACAGAATACATCTATTGGCACATGTAGTATATACATTTGTAAGCATGTATTGACATTATGAAATGATATATCAACGCAGCTTTCTGCTTTTAATTATAAACAATTGCGTTTATATTCCGATGATTTTTCATCACTTACAACTCCAGGAGACGGGGTCATAATCAGTGGTATAGTTATCGTGACGTTTGCCGTCGTCGCCCCATCACCTCCCCTCGCCCCGTACAGCCGACACGCCACCTCCGTATAGCCATAGACACCCCATAAATACAGCCAGCCGCCGTATTCTGAATGTGTAACTTCAGACTCTTCTCAAACCAAATTTTATTGCAAGTTAAATGACACATCTGCCTAGCCTAGGTCCTAATATCTTGAGTCCCCTACACCCGGACTGGCACAAGTCACTCTCGCTCAATGCGGTGGAGAAAAGCGAACCCCCAGAGTCGAGGGATGTAGACTTACTTCTGTCAACACTCCGTGTTGATAGGATATTCTAAATTGCAATTTGTGAGCTTTATGCGCGAGGCCAACAGTATTCGGCATGGGAGGCATGGACAGGTCGGCGGGTGAACGGACTTGTAGGGAAAAATCCAGCCCTTCCAAATTGACGATCACCCGTCCTATGGACTTCTCTGGCTAAGACCCTGGTACACAGTACTACTGCACTAATTGCAACTGATTAAGATCTCAGCTTGTTTCGTTTATACAGGAGGGAGCCAATAAGTAACACGCGATCACTATTGAACGTCAATGATCGTATCAAGTGATAAGAGTACAGACAGCAAAGCTTTAAGTGTTTCTCTAATATCCAGGAAGCAAATAAACATGACCGGGCTAGACACTAACGGTTGTCTGCTTGCCCGGGACAGATGGTTCAGCTTGTGGGACAAGTGAAAAGTCCCAAGTACTTGTCCGACCGGACATGTTCGTTACTTCGCCGATCGTGAGTCTCGAGCAAACACTGAAATCTTGAAGACTAGAGTTTCAGCGTCTTTCGATGCGCCGCCAAGCGTGTACGACAGAATAATTTGTAACCGTACAACACTGGTCCATACGCCAGTTTTGTGTGTTCTTTCACTGACAATAATTAAGAAGCACCCTGTCATGTTGGGTTTAACCGCAAGTTGCTTTATTTAACCAGTACCCGATGAATCAAAAAACAGAGGCACTTGTTACCATAGGGATTTGTATTGGCCTGTCGGCCGCTATAATCATGGTATATACCGTTAAATTCGTTTTTCAATTTCACTAATGCAAATAGAAAATGGGTAAGCAACCCATTTTCTATATTAGTACTTTGCGAACGCATATGGATAATGGGTAAGCAACCCATTTTCTATTTTATTATCTTTCAAACACATATAGAAACAAGGTATACGTTCCATTTTCGTTTCACGATATTAGAGTTGATTGATCGAAAAACCAAAATAGAAAATGGGTTTAGTTTCGTTTTCCTATTTTCGATCGGATAACTCGATTTCGGTTAAAGAAAGATCCCTGAGATCGCGTGCTTTGCGCTGATCTGAGCAGCGAAAATAATTTGAGTATTTTATCAGTCGTTTGACGCCGCCAGAAAATGTCTGTATTTAATTTTGACAGCAAACGCATCACACTTGATCTGACTGAAGGCACAACACTAAAGCTTGCAAACATATTTTCTGTAAGTTGAGAGTAAGTTTATGTAAGTGTGTAAGCAATGTTATGTATTGTCCTATCCCGTGTGTTTTTGTACTGACCTGGTAGCTACTCTTTTTCCAAAATCCTAACACCCACCTCACAAAGTTTATTATGTCTCTCATAATAACAGACAGTCGCGACTCCAATGTCATATTAGAAAAAACTGCATGCATAAACCCTGTACAGATAATGAAAATAACAGAACTGCAGACTTGTTTTAAATATTATCTAATTATAGTTGAGATAATAAAAATAACACAACTGAAGACCTGTTTTAAATCTAATCGCATTATATATTGTAACTTATGTACAATTTTTAAGTGACACCATATTTAACATGTTCATTCCGGCTGGACAGCAATGAGATGGTCCATCTTATAGATGACACAAACAGGCGGTTATGTCTGACGATGGAAAGTTTGAGTTCAAAGTGAAATTGGGGGCCCACTACAAAGTCACTGGAACCCCCAAAACGTCACAGCAACATGTCATTCCTGCACAGCCACAAACGCCCGTGCCACCACAGAACCGAGTGCCAGCTCAATATGGTGGTTCCCCAGCTGGATTGGCAAGCCCAGCCTCCCAACTGAATCAGAAGTTGTTTGCAGCAATGGATGAGCCCCTCGGAACTCCGAGAGAAATAAAATGCTCAGATATCACTGAATAATAGTGTCCATCTTGTAGCATTCTCACCATAACATCGTCTAATTTATCTAGCCAGGACGCCATGCTTTTTCGCGGCGCGCACGTACCCTTTTTAAACCATCGGGGAGCGTCCCCTAATTGATGAACTTACAAAAATCGAAAATTGGAAAACGGAAGTGAACACATTTTTCATTTTCGTCTTTAAGATTGTAAAATTCATGACAGGGATATGAAAATAGAATGTATGCCAATTTTCTATATGTGTTCGCCAAATACAAAAATAGAAAATGGGTCGATTACCAGTTTTCCATATGCGTTTGTCAAAAACATAAATAGAAAATGAGTGGTTTACCCATTTTCCATTTGTATTCGTGAAATGGAAAAACGAATTAACGGTATGTACCTTGATTCGCTATATTCTATGTATACACATTAGATATAGACTGACAGGCCAATACAGATCCCTGGGCTTGGTTTCGTGTCGTAGTATGCATTGTCTCGATAACTAGCGAGCGTCATGACAGTGATGTAATGTCGAACTTGATTGCAAGAGTTTCGAGACACGTTTTTGACATTGAGACCAGAGCGCTTCTATTGATTTTACTGCCCCATAACAGCCTCATGCAGCAGGTGATCAATGGGGTTGTGACTTTATTAGCCCCCGGTATCCCCTGATCTAAGTATGAGCAAATCTTTTTTTTATTTCTGAAAGATTTAATTCCCTGAGATTTGCCATTGATATCTTTAAACCTGCAATTTTTTGGTTTGCCAGCTGTGTTTTCTTAGTAGTCAATCCCTATGTCTCCCAGTGTAAATTTGTCATTAAACAAATCGTGCACAGAACTCCTATTCCATATCGCAACGGCTTATTCTATTTCCAATAGTGATATCTCGTCGGTAACTCACGGGCGGTGGGGAAAGACGCAAGCCGACAGTTTAAGTAGGGGTTACTTTTGTATGTGGACATATTTTACTTTCGTCTGGCTGCACCAAATGTCAAGTGAACACACTGCGGAAATCATTTAATCGTGCCGAATTCGTACAAGCGTCGCATAATCTCTTGCAACAAAACATTCTATATGTTGTAAACAGCTCAAATGGAATTTAGTGCCTCTTCCGCCCGCATCACATTACGAAACGGTCCCAAATGGTTAATGCTTAAAAACATCGAGTCTTCACGGAGCCAGCTTCGCTTGGCTTAGCATGGGATAGGCGACGAGAAAGTGTTAATAGCAATGCAATGTAAAAAACCACTACCATAGTTTTGTCCTGCGGTGTTTGATAACATCCAGTTACTTTCCATATAGGTTACAATTTTGACTTCACTTGCATGACAAAACTAAAATAGAATGTTAACAGAGGAACAAATTCATGATGATGACCGTTCAATGAGAATCGCGTAACTATAAAATGAGGTCCCCCCCTTTTATCCAGGCTGTTGCCATTTATCGCCTAGCTATTGGAAACGGCCTACCCCAAGTCGGGACATTGGACCTTGGCACACGCTAGTTGGGCGGGACCCTGACTACATGGAATAGGAGACAGGGCACGCGAATAGATCGCTTGGGGCAGGCCACCATTTGGAAAGGCTTTGTAGGCTATGGGGCAAACAAAAAGATCGCTTGGGGCAGACCACATTGGGAGAGACTTTTTCGAGATAAATAGATCGCTTGGGGCGGACCATCGAGTAGCCCGTAAGGTGAGCAAAAATCTTCCCTCGGCCCCGTTTGGAGGACAGGGCCGAGTCACCCTTAGGGTGAGCAACAAAGGACGAGTAGTGTACACAGGGGGGGGGGGGGGGGGGGGGAAGGGGGGCTGTTCCAGTACCCCTACCATGTATATACTACTGGGGACGATGATGCGATGTATGTTTTCTCTGGACGGTAGACATTATGCTTTAAATTTATTTCATATCAAGAGATATAAATTCATTAATACTGTTTCTTTATTAAATGAAATATAGAGCATTCAGTAAATTCCTTTCTGTAAAACGAGGGCGTATCATTGCGGGGGCGTATCGTCCCGGGGGCGTACTGATCCGATACCTCCCAACACGCACGCATGCAAGCACGCACACACACCACTGCGCGCTAGATACGCACCATATGCGCACCATATAAGATTAACTCATGGAAACTAAACAATGGATTTGTGGCTGCATGCAAAGTGACAATTAAACCCTGTGCAACGACATAATGGACAGTTTGAGAAGGCTCTTTATTTTTAGTAGTTCGTTAATACTGAAGATAACTATTGAAGTTTCGCGCAATATTCAAATGGCATGCTGCTATATTGAACTAAGTTCCAGTCAGCAAATGATCTTGTACCATGAGATAGCGAACTCGGCCGCGCGCGTTGTGAAAGTTATAAACAGCGCCCTCTGTGATTCACTGTGGTAGAAAATATTAAACAGCACTGTTAACAAAGAAATTGGTGGCTCGCTAGCATTCAGGAGAATGATATTCTGCGATAAATTGTAAAAAAATCCGGAGAATTCTCCCAGGACATACTTTCCATAGCTTTCACACACAATATTTGAGGTAGGCGCAAATTGTACTCGAAGCTATACGCATATATCTGAATAAGCTGCAATGCACAAGAACTCCGGTCCTGAACACATGGCATAATCATAATTGTCCTGACCATAAGTCTCATGATCATCCTATGCATGCGTGTAAGGAGCAGCATTATCACGGGTTTATGCTACTCACAAAGATGTTCAATAATCAAAACCTTGCGTTCACAACTACCCTCGGTTCCCCCTCACAGTCACACCTTTTGTTCAGGGCGCTAAAAAATCAGCGCGCGACCCCCATACTGCTTGTATCAGCTTTCTTTTGTTGTTGCTTGTTAATTCTTTTTGCCTCCCATTTTCATTCAGGCGTAGCGATATGTACTGTATATTCGATGTTTATGGACTCGGCTGGCATTTCTGTATAGCTCATTCTTGTAATTTATTAAATTATTAAAACTATTAAGGATTATGTAATTGCGCTAACTATCAGTGACATTGAATGACAATTTTGAACTTTTTCCTTAAAAAGAACAACAATGAATTCAGAATGCTTGAAGAGAATATCTGAAGACAAGAAAGAATGAAAGCAAGGAAGAATTTACAAAGAGATTATGGAAGAGCAATGTCAGGTTACATTTTGATGACAGTCAACATGGTCAACACCTACACGCCAAAGACAGTAAGAGACTGCTTCAAACTGCTATCCCGACATTGTTTGACATCCCGAATCCTCCAGAAACTGCAACAATCAATAGAAAAGACAGCAACAGAAAGTGAGAAACGAAGAGATACTGATACTCTGTGTAGAAACAACCATGCACTCACTCTGAGAGTCAGAGGTCTGAAAGTGAATGTTTAACGCCTGAAGATGGATATGAAAGGGCTCCTGAGTCAATCCCACAAATCTCCACCCAACAAGACTGCTTAATTCAAGAATAGGAAAATCGAATCTCTATGTGCTCTACTTTCCAATCATTTGCAAGAAAAACAGACCCATTTTCATTTGTTTCGGCTCAAGAAAACTCCCAGCTTGATAGGATGACATCATTCAATCAATGCTGTTTTGATAATATGAGATATTTCACAATCTGGTTATCGTATCAAATGTATCCTGACTCGTCCTTTTAATCAAGACTGCTTCAAAAATTAATTCGAAATCATTAGAGCCAAAGGGCCAACGCGATACAACCCGGACTCCCTTCAATTCGGGGCTGGCTTCCACTAAGTTACGGTCGATTTTGTCATGGCCCCTGTTCAAAATGGAAACTATGGAGAAGAATAAATGAGAACAGAGTTCTATTTATAAGAATGCCTTACTAGGTTGAGTCAGCGTGAAATAACAATAACCAAATAAGTATTTAACCGGTCAAAGGGGTGAAGGTGGTATGACCACCCGGTCCTTGTTGATGTCATGTTTCTCGCGGCATTGGTGAAAGGCGCGAATCTTCTCCGGCATCTTGAATGATGGTGGCATGGTGCAGACCGGCCTACACGACAATGCATCTGCCGCCTTGTTCATCATGCCCGGCATATGTATGATGCGGAAGCGATAATGCATGGTCTTCTCCTTGATGTTCCTGAGGCGGGAGTTGGGTATGTCGTCAAGTGTTTGGTCTGCAAGGAGTTTTGACAGCGGCGTGTGGTCTAGCGCTACTATCAAGTTGTCCCAGCCCATCACGAAGTAATGTACCAACGTCCGCGGCGATCTCGTCGTATCGTCCTGAGTAACAGTCCACTGGTGTGGCGGTCGTCCTCGTGCAGTGGGACGCTGCGGTAACCGTACTATATGTAGAACGCTGTATTGCGCCTCCCGATATATAGGTACGCGTCGCTCCTGGTGAAATGGGGATTGGGTGAAGTGGGTCTTGTGGAACGCATGGTTGCTCAAGGTCGCTTGGAAGTCGACGGTGCGTCGCGGCTAGCTGGTCTTGTTGGCACAGATTACCATGCGGTGTCATAATGTAACCGGCGTGCCGATGAGTAATTCCTCCAACACGCCGAGACGAAGCTCCTGGTCGAGGCCTGCTCTTACCGGGTCGTGCCAGTGTACCGCCACGGGGATGGGGGTGCGATTGGCACTCCGTGTCGGATTCTCATCCAGCATAACACCTAGTGGTGGACCCGTCATCCTCGGTAAGGGATGGTATAGGAACGTACTGCATGTCCTCTGAGAGTATATTCTGAGTAAGTGTTTTTGTAGTATTTCTCTGTTAGCCTCGATCGCCGGCATAAGGAGTGTGGTCGGCTTGATCGGCGAATCCGCATGTTGCGGGCAGTCCCTCAGTTCTGAGGTCGCCAAGTTCACCTCTCAGAGTGTTAGGAACTTCTCCGAGATCCTACCGAGGTCCACGCAGACTGCACGAGATAGGAATATGCGGTCCGAATGGTCTGTCAAGTAAGCGATTAGGCGCGTTTCCAACCTCCGAGTGTTGTCACTGTCACTGGCAAATCTGATCACAACTGCTCTGAGAATACGATTTAACCTGTTGATCACAGCCTTCATAGTCATGGATACGGGTATCCGGTCCTCTGAACTCAAGCCCATTTGTTTCAGGGAGGTCAAAATCTTCGCGCTCGTTGGTGAGAGTGAGATTGACGTATGGCTGCGGGCTCTACGCGCGTTATTTTGTACCCTTACTAAAATACAATATTATTCATTTGCGCATGGATTATAAAGTGTGACCGTCTCAAAAAATCTGCTGCACTGTTGACAGCGACCCTATTTAGCCGCTACATTATGTGGAAAGTGCGGCAACTTCGCTATCATCAGCAAACTGTGGAAGCTGTCAGCAAACTGTCGCTGGCTACACGTGTTTTTGTTTACATTTTACAGTTATGATATCGTTTCAACTTTTGCGACCCCCCCCCCCCCCCCCCCCGTACAAAAGTCTCCATTTAGAATCAAACCCGTGAACATTGGTTCAACTTGAAGACTGCTCTACCAGCTGATCTACGGAGGCCGCTGTAATTTTTCCGCAGACACTTTCGGATATCTAGTTTAAGGACATGTTACATTCCCACCTTTTCCGATCGTGTCACCCTAAGGCTCCTCTGTCATGTGTGGAGGGTATTTGTATTTGTAAACCTCTCTCCCGCCAACACCGGTGACGCATTAGCGATGCACCGTGTTGTCCATTCAGCGGGAGCTTGATCTGGTTAAAACTAGCCGGGAACGAAAACCCGCACCCAGCGGAGGATGGGTCAGGTAGATATTACTGTTTAACCGAACAATATGAAGGCCTGCATCACATTACAAAGTTGCGCATCATTACTGTATTTCTGTAATAGGGTGATGAAATCATTGTTTGCCGATAGCACCGGTAGATTTAATTAAATCAACATGATAAAAGCAACTCAGCACATCTATGACTATGAGAAGACAGCTTGATAGTTTGGCCGACCTTATGCGGAGGTTTTACTGCAGAACACAGCAGTCGTCCTAAGCTTGTATATATACAACAGCAACCAGCGGTCGTCGTATGCTTGGATATTTGCGATGTTGGTTTTAGGGCGACCGACCAAAAGTCATATATCTCCCAATATTTCACATAAACTACTAATATTCGACAGTAGGGGTTGTATAACGTCCAACAATGCATTTGTGGACTGTTTTTGAAAATAAAATGGTAATTAAGAGATATATCACCTGTCGCCCTAATACGGTTTATTGAAGCGGTGGTAATGGTCCCCTTTAGACATTGCCCACTCCTTTATCTCCTAAATACGGCTTTATCGTAGAGGCTGTATAAAAGCAACATCCTTCCTTACTCAAAAATAACGCTGTCTAAGGGTCTTCGTCAATGGAGTCATGAGGCATCAACGCCTAAATTGTAACATGTAACGTCTTAAATATTAACGTCCAATCTGCCATGATAATGTCACAGAGATACCTCGGATCGTAACATGAGTCATTGTCGATAATAATCCTTCTATATCATGCAGTCGGTGACAGCCTCGTCTCGAGCAGTTACCGTAGTTTGGAAACAACAACAATTTTAGGCCGCGAACAGCGACGAGGCAGCATGACAGATAGACGCCCTGTTCCTAATGAATTGTATGAACATCAGCTGGAGTATAACGTTATATTTGAGGTTGCTCAGATTATCGGATAGTGATGATTTTTGTACAACAGCACTGCCACCAGCGATTGCTGATGCAGATTTTACGATACCACTTAGGTCATTTAGCGTAAATGGATGAGAAGGCTGCTGGATTGCTAAATATGTGACAGTT
>CM067351.1:52845423-52920423 GCA_034190875.2 Urechis unicinctus | reverse complement strand
CTCATTAAACGATCTAGACGTGTTTAGCATAAGTGGAATCACTTACTAAGGTTAAGTCTTTATTACACTACAACTATCTGAAGAGGGGGATCCAATTCACCTACTTCCTCTCGATCTTTGAACATCGTCTACTTTCCAGCTCAGCTGTTTGCGAATTGTTTATATCTTGTCGTATTTGATAGTGGAAAATAATGAGCCGGTTAACAACGACAAATGTCACTCAAGTGTTGTTCATCGGCGAATAATCGGCGTGGAGACCATAGCGTTGTCACAATGGTGCGAGAGTCAAAGGGACTCGAGTGCGGTGGTGCAATTCAATAGGTGACGATTCTGTAAAATATGTATCAATCAATATCTACTCCTGTTTTTTTTTCACAATGAATACGTGCTTTTGGATTTAATCTTTATAAACTAGGGGTTGTAAACTGTGCTGGTAAAGTAAAATAAGGAAGCGGAGTGATTGCGACGTTTTTCGTTTCCTTGATCAGTCATGCTGGAGGGGAATTGGTGTTTTAATTGATATAAAACGGCAGCAGTTGGCTGTGGATAAAATGATATCGAGCAGACTTGAGGTGCCTAGCATGTCATGCCGGGAGCTATTTTTCAGGCGTATTGATGTCTGCTGGAATTGACACCCCGCGGTCGTGACATGGCTAAATTGCTATCATCGCATCACAAAGTCGAGATGTTTGTAATGTGGACAAGGTATTGGAGTACCGTTCGGTGCTAGGGTATCTTTCGACAGGATCTAATGCCAAACCAATAATCACTGTAGCACACTGAATGATGGGAATGATCACTACTTCGAAACAGAGAGGGTTGTAAAGGCATATAAAGAAAAAGGAATGAGGTATCCAGTCATCCAGTAGAACGTGCGATTTTACGTTACAACTGACTTACTCTTGCAACTACAATCGTATTTATCTATGTATTTTGATGTGAAAGTGGTAGTACTTGTAACTGTGTTTAGCAGTAAGTAGGACAACAGAGAAAATGTCTGTTTGATTGCGAATAAAGTCAATGAACATAGAAGAGGCAGAGCGGGTTGGGGATTCATGTTAATCGGCATTTGTGACTCATTGGACTGAGCTATTTATTCATCCATGTCTCTTTTAGTGACATTATGCATTATACACATATCCCGTCTTCTCTCTTCGGCTTTATTGTTAAGCTTACGCCATAGGGTTCTCACCGAGGACCTATGTATTAAGCACGACCATTTCATATGAAGATGTTGCATACTGTGGGGGATCAAGTTATTGCTAGACGCAAAAGCAGTGTCGCAGTTCGTGTTATGTTTCACAGTCACTTTCGAGCTTATATAACGGCTCAGTGAAGTGTGGAAAGTTCCATCTTCTTAACACGAGTTGCTTTGAAGACTGCATGATAGTTGAGCACTATCCATCAACTGGTGTGATGTTTGTAGAACTGGCCTAGATGGCGTAACGACGGGTGCGATGAGAATGTAGTAAACACTGCAAACGATATGTTATCCAATTACCTGACTGAATGTACAGTCGGGTTCCCTAAATACAGTGCAGCAAAAGACTTAGTTAACTGTATTTTTCTTTGAATAAAGCACATTGAATGTCGTATATGCTAATAGTGATATCTATCCTCGCTATTTGAGTGCATCCGGCTGTCAAATAGCGTTGTGTTGATTCGTCATTGGCAGCCGGCTCTCATTGCGACTGCTCCTTTCTGGTATTTTAAATTTGAGATAATAATGTTGCAGGTTATTATGTGAATGTATTTGCACGATTTGAGTCATGATGATGTTCAACGTAATCTGTTTTGATAACATTCAGTCAACCAAATTCAGTACCATTTATTACAATATGAATCTTTTAGGGCAGGTGTTTATGTGGAATTGCGCCTTTAAATTTGTGCCACGCCAAGAAGTACTTTTTTTCATAGCATTTATAATTCAAGATAAATAGCCCTAAAGGAAATAACAGCCATCAGATAAACCAGACACAAGACGAAGGTATCCATGACAGCTGGGCTTAGATATATGTTCAAATGTAGTAATATTAATTCAACCTCCGTAAGAGAAGATACTGCAAGTTAGATGTTTATGCCATCATTCCGATTTTAGTGATTAATTTGAAATTTTTAAATGCTGATTTAATTACACTTTGTCGCTACCTAAACATTGCCAACATGTGTTTTGGTAGCACCAAATATTGGCATTTATTGGTCGTCAATAATCGTTGTGTGACATTAAATGTGTTCGGAGAGCGCCCCGAAGAGAGTCGAACAAGCTCAAGGAAAAGTACTTAAATAGACCTGCTGATATAGCATTGCAAAAATTATATTATTGAAAAGAGAATTGACGAGGAAATATGACTAAGTTTCTTTAAAAACAATATGCTGCTTAAAAGTGATATAATTATTTCATTTAATATTTTATAAGATACTTTATATTATTATTTCGTCACTAAGTAAAACCAGGAGGTAAAGGTTTACGAAAGAAAAGCTAGCCTTTTGTTATGTCTTCAATAATCTGTATGCTTGAAACAATAATATTTGTACGGTAGTTATATTATTGAAAAGAGAAACGGAATGGGAAACATAACGATTCAGCTTTTAAAACGTTTTTAAATGCTATCACATAATAAAACATAAACTTTCCTTTATTTGACATTTAATAGTAGGAATCTATTACATGCGCTTTTTGGTGAAAAAATTATTCCTGTACCCACTAGCGCTTTACAATGCTATACCTAGTGCAGTCTCAGAAAACAAAGTTCACTTTTCAGCTTGAGAGTAAGGTTTATACACAGGCTCACCATTAGTGCAACTCGCATTTGTAGCAGTTGTCACAATTATCATTGGTAGTGATGCAATGCTGTTATGAATGTTATTAGAATATCCTTCAATTTTGCCACCATTATATGCACCCTTCGACAATATTGCTGACATTAAAACGTTTGCTTTTATTTTGTGGATTGTTATTAACAGCCTATCTATAACATAAACAGTGCAGTCGTAACCACATGCGTTGTCTTGATTAGTAAGCCACCCCTTGTTTTCATCCCGCCTAAAGGTCAGCGTAATGCAAAAAAGTCCTGGCTTGTATTGCGTCAGCTTCTAATCATGATCGGTATATGCATAGTGGGTATATGAATATAGTCGGTATATGCATAGTCGGGTATATACAGAGTCGGTATATGTATAGTCGGTATATGTATAGTGGGTATATGTATAGTCGGTATATGTATAGTCGGTATATGTATAGTGGGTATATGTATAGTGGGTATATATATAGTCGGTATATGTATAGTGTGTATATGTATATGTCGGTATATGTATAGTCGGTATATGTATAGTCGGTATATGTATAGTCGGTATATGTATAGTCGGTATATGTATAGTCGGTATTAGTGGGTATATGTATAGTGGGTATATGTATAGTCGGTATATGTATAGTGGGTATATGTATGTGTATGGTATATGTATAAGTCGGTATACTGTGTATAGTCGGTATATATATATGGTAGTGTTATATGTATAGTCGGTATATGTATAGTCGGTATATGTATAGTCGTATATGGTATATGTATAGTGTAGTATATGTATAGTCGGTATATGTATAGTCGGTATATGTATAGTCGGTATATGTATAGTCGGTATATGTATATAGGTATATATATATATAGTCGGTATATGTATAGTCGGTATATGTATAGTCGGTATATGTATATAGGGTATATGTATAGTCGGTATATGTATAGTAGTATATGTATAGTCGGTATATGTATAGTCGGTATATGTTATAGTCGGTATATATGTATAGCGGTTATATGTATAGTCGGTATATGTATAGTCGGTATATGTATAGTCGGGTATATGTATAGTCGGTATATGTATAGTGGTATATGTATATAGTCGTATATGTATAGTGGGTATATGTATAGTCGGTATATATAGTCGGTATATGTATAGTCGGTATATGTATAGTCGGTATATGTATAGTCGGTATATGTATAGTAGGTATATGTATAGTGGGTATATGTATAGTCGGTATATGTATAGTCGGTATATGTATATAGTCGGTATATGTATAGTCGGTATATGTATAGTCGGTATATGTATAGTCGGTATATGTATAGTGGGTATATGTATAGTGGGTATATGTATAGTCGGTATATGTAGTGGGGTATATATGTATATGTCGGTATATGTATATAGTGTATATATATAGTATGGTATATGTATAGTGTGTATATGTATAGTCGGTATATGTATAGTCGGTATATGTATAGTCGGTATATATAGTAGGGTATATGTATAGTCGGTATATATATAGGGTATATATATGTATAGTCGGTATATGTATAGTCGGTATATGTATAGTCGGTATATGTATAGTCGGTGTATATGTATATCGGTATATATGTATAGTCGGTATGTATAGTGGGTATATGTATAGTGGGTATATGTATAGTGGGTATATGTATATAGTCGGGTGTATAGTGGTATATATGTATAGTCGGTATATATGTATAGTCGGTATATGTATAGCGGGTATATGTATAGTCGGTATATGTATAGTCGGGTATATGTATAGTGGGTATATGTATAGTCGGTATATATATAGTATAGTATATATATATAGTCGGGTATATGTATAGTCGGTATATGTAGTCGGTATATGTATAGTCGGTATATGTATGTAGTCGGTATATGTATAGTCGGTATATATATATAGTGGGTATATGTATAGTCGGTATATATAGTCGGTATATGTGTATTGTCGGTATATATGTATATGTCGGTATATGTATAGTCGGTATATGTATAGTCGGTATATGTATAGTGGGTATATGTATAGTCGGTATATGTATAGTGGGTATATGTATAGTGGTATGTATAGTCGGTATATGTATTGTCGGTATATATATATGTCGTATATGTATATATCGGTGGGTATGTGTAGTATGTATATGTATAGTCGGTATATGTATAGTCGGTATATGTATATAGGGTATATATATAGTCGGTAGTGTATATATGTATATGTAGTCGGTATATGTATAGTCGGTATAGTATAGGGGTATATGTATAGTCGGTATATGTATAGTGGTATATGTATAGTCGGTCGGTATATATATATATAGTCGGGTATATATAGTAGTATGTATATGTATAGTCGGTATATGTATAGTCGGTATATATATATAGTGGGTAGTTATAGTATCGGTATATGTATAGTCGGTATATGTATAGTAGGTATATGTATATTCGGTATATGTATAGTCGGTATATGTATAGTCGGTATATGTATAGTCGGTATATGTATAGTCGGTATATGTATATAGTCGGTATATGTATAGTCGTATATATATATAGTCGGTATATGTATAGTGTATATATATATAGTATATATATGTATAGTCGGTATATATATAGTCGGGTATATGGTATAGTCGGTATATGTATAGTGGGTATATGTATCGGTCGGTATATGTATAGTCGGTATATGTATAGTGGTTGGTATATGTATAGTCGGTATTTATATAGTCGGTATAGTAGGTGTATGTATGTTCGTTATATGTATAGTCGGTATATGTATAGTAGGTGGTATATGTATAGTCGGTATATATAGTGTATATGGTATAGTATTAGTCGGTATATGTATAGTGGGGTATATGTATAGTATATGTATATGTATAGTGGGTATATGTATAGTCGGTATATGTATAGTCGGTATATATATAGTGGGTATATGTATAGTCGGTATATGTATAGTCGGTATATGTATAGTCGGTATATGTATAGTCGGTATATGTATAGTCGGTATATGTATAGTCGGTATATGTATAGTCGGTATATATATAGTATCGGTATATGTATAGTCGGTATGTATAGTGGGTATATGTATAGTCGGTATATGTATAGTCGGTATATGTATAGTCGGGTATGTATAGTCGGTATATGTATAGTGGGTATATGTATAGTCGGTATATGTATAGTGGGGTATATGTATAGTCGGTATATGTATAGTCGGTATATGTATAGTGGGGTATATGTATAGTCGGTATATGTATATGTCGGTATATGTTAGTCGGTATATATATAGTCGGTATATATATGTATAGTCGGTATATATGTATAGTCGGTATATGTATAGTCGGTATATGTATAGTCGGTATATGTATAGTGGGTATATATATGTAGTCGGTATATGTATATGTATAGTGTATATGTATAGTGGTATATGTATAGTCGGTATATGTATAGTCGGTATATGTATAGTCGGTATATATGTGTATATGTATATGTATAGTGGGTATATGTATAGTGGGGTATATGTATAGTGGGTATATGTATAGTCGGTATATGTATAGTCGGTATATGTATAGTCGGTATATGTATATAGTGGTATATAGTGTATAGTCGGTATATATGTATAGTGGGTTATATGTATAGTGGTATATATGTATAGTCGGTATATGTATCGTCGGTATATGTATAGTGGTATATGTTGTAGTCGGTATATGTATATAGTATAGTCGTATGTATAGTCGGTATATGTATAGTGGGTATTGTGTATAGTATATGTATATGTTGTATCGTGTATGTATATGGTTTATGGTCGGGTATATGTATAGTGGGTATATGTATAGTCGTATATGTATAGTCGGTATATGTATAGTCGGTATATGTATAGTCGGTCGTGTATAGTCTATATATGTATAGTCGTATATATGTTAGTCGGTGTATATGTATAGTCGGTATATGTATAGTCGGTATATGTATAGTCGGTATATGTATAGTCGGTATATGTAGTATAGGTATATGTATAGTCGGTGGGTATATGTATAGTGGGGTATATGTCGGTAGTGGTATATGTATATATCGTAGGTATATGTATGTATGTATAGTCGGTATATATGTATAGTCGTATATATGTATAGTGGGTATATGTATATAGTCGGTATATGTATAGTGGTATATGTATAGTCGGTATATGTATAGTCGGTATATGTATAGTCGGTATTGTATAGTCGGTATATATGTATAGTGTGGTATATATGTATAGTGGGTATATATATAGTGGGTATATGTATAGTGGGTATATGTATAGTGGGTATATGTATAGTGGGTATATGTATAGTCGGTATATATATATATAGTCGGTATATGTATAGTCGGTATATGTATAGTCGGTATATATATATAGTCGGTCGGTATATGTATGTCGGTATAGTCGGTATATGTATAGTCGTATATAGTGTAGGGTATATATGTAGTGGGTATATGGGTATATGTATAGTCGGTTTCGGTATATATAGTCGGTATATGTATAGTAGGTATATATGTATATAGTCGGTATATGTATAGTCGGTATATGTATAGTGGATATATATGTATAGTCGGTATATGTATAGTCGGTATATGTATATCGGTATATGTATAGTGGGTATATGTATATGGTATATATGTATAGTGGGTATATATATAGTGGTATATATATAGTGTCGGTATATGTGTATAGTGGTATGTATGTAGGTCGGTGTATATGTCGGTCGGTATATGTATAGTCGGTATATGTATAGTCGGTATATGTATAGTGGGTATATGTATAGTCGGTATATGTATAGTCGGTATATGTATATGTATAGGTGGTGTATATGTATAGTCGGGTATATGTATAGTCGGTATATGTATAGTAGTATATGTATATAGTCGGTATATGTATAGTGGGTATATATGTATGTCGGTATATGTATAGTCGTATATATGTATAGTGGTATATATTATATGTATATAGTGGTATATATAGTGGTATATGTATAGTCGGTATATGTATAGTCGGTATATGTATAGTCGGTATATGTATAGTGGGTATATGATTGTATATGTATAGTATAGTCGGTATATGTATAGTCGGTAGTATGTATATGTTATATAGTCGGTATATGTATATCGGTATATGTATATCGGTATATGTATAGTATAGTCGTATATGTATTATAGTGGTGTATATATAGTCGGTATATGTATAGTCGGTATATGTTTAGTCGGTATATGTATAGTCGGTATATGTATAGTCGGTATATGTATAGTCGGTATGTATAGTATAGTCGGTATATGTGTATAGTGGGTATATGTATAGTCGGTATATGTATCGGTATATATATATATAGTCGGTATATGTATGTCGGTATATGTATAGTGGTATATATGTGTAGGTATATTATATAGTGGGTATATGTATAGTCGGTATATGTATAGTGGGTATATATAGTCGGTTATATGTAGGTAATGTATAGTCGGTATATGTATGTGTATAGTGGGTATATGTATAGTCGGTGTATAGTCGGTATATGTATAGTGGTATATATGTATAGTGGGTATATGTGTATATATGTAGTCGGTATATGTATAGTCGGTATATGTATAGTGTGTATATGTATAGTCGGGTATAGTCGGTATATGGTAGTTGTATATGTATATATGTATAGTCGGTCGGTATATGTATAGTGGGTATATGTATATGGTATATGTATAGTCGGTATATGTATAGTGGGTATATGTATAGTCGGTATATGTATAGTCGGTATATGTGTAGTGGGTATATGTGTATAGTGGTATATGTATAGTCGGTATATGTATAGTCGGTATATGTATAGTAGTATATGTATAGTCGGTATATGTATAGTGGGTATATGTATAGTCGGTATATGTATAGTCGGTATATATGTATGTATAGTCGGTATATGTGTATAGTCGGTATATATATAGTCGGTATATGTATAGTTGGGGGTATAGTCGGTATATGTATAGTGGGTATATGTATAGTCGGTATATGTATATAGGGTATATGTATAGTCGGTATATATATAGTCGGTATATGTATAGTCGGTATATGTGTAGTGGGTATATGTATAGTGGGTATATGTATAGTATATGTATATAGTCGGTATATGTATATCGGGTATATGTATAGTCGGTATAGTATAGTATATTCGGTATATGTATATAGTATGGTATATGTATAGTCGGTATATATGTATAGTCGGTCGGTATGTGTATAGTCGGTATATGTATAGTCGGTATATGTATAGTGGTTTATATATTCGGTATATGTATAGTCGTATATGTATGGGTATATGTATATGTAGTCGGTATATGTATAGTGGGTATATGTATAGTGGTATATATGTATAGTCGGTATATGTATAGTCGGTATATGTATAGTCGGTATATGTATAGTGGGTATATGTATAATGGGTATATGTTTAGTGGGTATATGTATAGTGGTATATGTATATTGGGTATATGAATAGTCGGTGTAAGTTTTTGTCGGTATATGTATAGCGGGTATATGTATAGTGGGTATATGTATAGTGGGTTTATGTATAGTGGGTATATGTCTAGTCGGTATATGTATCGTCGGTATATAGTATGTATAATAGGTATATGTATAGTCGGTATCTGTATAGTCGGTATATGTATAGTGTATATATGTATATGTCGTCGGTATAGTCGGTAGTGTGTATATATGGTATATAGTCGGTATATGTATAGTCGGTATATGTATAGTAGGTATATATGTGTAGTGTATATATGTATAGTGGGTGTATATGTATAGTGGGTATTATGTATAGTGTGTTATATGTATAGTGGTATATGTATAGGTAGTATATATACTGTGGGTATATGTATAGTCGGTATATGTGTATATGGTATATGTATAGTCGGTATATGTATAGTGGTATATGTATAGTCGGTATGTATTAGTCGGTATATGTATAGAGGGTATATGTATAGTCGGTATATGTATAGTGGTATATATGTATTGGGGTATATGTAGTGGGTATATATAGCGGGTATATGTATAGTCGGTATATGTATAGTCGGTATATGTATAGTCGGTATATGTATAGTGGGTATATGTGTATAATGGGTATATGTATTGTGTATATATGTATAGTCGGTATATGTGTATTGTGGGTATATGTATATAGTGGGTATATATATAGTGGGTATATGTATGTGTCGGTATATGTATAGTCGGTATATGTATAGTCGGTATATATGTATAGTCGGTGTATATAGTGGGTATGTTATATGTGTATAGTGTGGTATATGTATAGTGGGTATATATTATATGGGTATATATGTATAGTGGGTATATGTATAGTGGGTATATGTATAATCGGTATATGTATAGTCGGTATATGTATAGTCGGTATATGTATAGTCGGTATATGTATAGTCGGTATATGTATAGTCGGTATATGTATGGTGGGTATATGTAGTCGGTATATGTATAGTCGGGTATATGTATAGTGGGTATATGTATAGTTGGTATATGTATAGTAGTCGGTATATGTATAGTCGGTATATGTATAGTGGATATATGTATAGTCGGTTATATGTATAGTCGGTATATTATGTAGTAGGTATATGTATAGTCGGTATATGTATAGTGGGTTTATCTATAGTCGGTATATGTATAGTGGGTGGGTATATGTATATAGTGGGTATATGTATAGTGGGTATATGTATAGTGGTATATGTATAGTTGGGTATATGATATAGTCGTATTGTATAGTTATGTCGGTATGTATGTATAGCGGTATATGTATAGTGGGTATATGTATATATAGTGGGTATATGTATAGTGGGTATATGTATAGTCGGTATATCGGTATAGTCGGTATCGTGTATAGTGTATATGTATAGGTATATGTATAGTCGGTATATGTGTATAGTCGGTATATGTATAGTCGGTTATATGTATAGTCGGTATATGTATAGTGGGTATGTATAGTCGGTATATATGTATAGTCGTTATATGTATAGTCGGTATATGTATAGTAGTATATGATATAGTAGGTATATGTATAGTGGGTATTCTATAGTTGTTATATGTATAGTTGGTATACGTTTAGTCAGTATATGTATATATTGTGGTATATGTGTATAGTCGGTATATGTATAGTGGTTATATATATAGTCGGTATATGTATATATTTGGTATATATGTATAGTCGGTATATGTATAGTCGTATGTATCGGTATATGTATAGTCGGTGTATGTATAGTGGGTATATGTATAGTGGGTATATGTATAGTGGGTATATGTATAGCGGGTATATGTATAGTCGGTATATGTATAGTCGGTATATGTATAGTCGGTATGTGTATAGTGGGTATATGTATAGTGGTATATATGTATTGTCAATATATGTATAGTCGGTATATGTATAGTCGTTATATGTAGTAGTGGGTATATGTATATAGTGGGTATATGTATATAGTCGGTATATGTATAGTCGGTATATGTATAGTCGGTATATATATCGTCGGTATATGTATAGTGGGTATATGTATAGTGTGTATATGTATAGTATGGTATATTTATAGTGGGTAGGTATATGTACAGTGGGTATATGTATAGTGGGTATATGTATAGTAGATATATGTATAGTCGGTATATGTATAGTCGGTATATGTATAGACGGTATATGTATGGTCGGTATATGTATAGTCGGTATATGTATAGTGGGTATATGTTTGTGGTATATGTATAGTCGGTATATGTATAGTCGGTATATGTATAGTCGGTATATGTATAGTCGGTATATGTATAGTCGGTATATGTACAGTCGGTATATGTTTATAGTATATATATAGTATCAGTCGTATTATGTATAGTCGTATATGTATAGTCGGTATATGTATAGTCGGTATATATGTATAGTGGGTATATATGTATAGTCGGTATATGTATAGTCGGTATATGTATAGTCGGTATATGTGTAGTCGGTATATATGTATGGGGTATATGTAATAGTCGGTATATGTATAGTCGGTATATGTATTAGTAGTCGGTATATGTATATTGGGTATATGTATAGTCGGTATATATATAGTCGGTATATATATATCGGTATATGTATAGTGGGTATATGTATAGTGGGTATATGTATGTATAGTCGGTATATGTATAGTGGGTATATGTATAGTCGGTATATGTCGATATTCGATATACGTATAGTCGGTATATATATAGTCTGTATCTGTATAGTGGGTATAATGTATATTCGGTATATGTATAGTCGGTATATGTATAGTGTATATGTAGTGTATAGTATGGTCGGTATATGTATAGTGGGTATATGTATAGTGGGTATATGTATAGTGGGTATATGTATAGTCGGTATATGTATAGTCGGTATATGTATAGTCGGTATATGTATAGTGGGTATATGTATAGTGGGTATATGTATAGTGGGTATATGTATAGTGGGTATATATATAGGTCGGTATATGTATAGTCGGTATATGTAGTAGTTGTCGGTATATGTATAGTATCGTGTATATGTATAGTGGGTATATGTATAGTGGGTATATGTATAGTGGGTATATGTATAGTCGGTATATGTATAGTCGGTATATGTATAGTCAGGGTATATGTATAGTCGGTATATGTATAGTCGGTATATGTAAAGTGTTATATGTATAGTCGGTATATGTATAGTGGGTGCATGTATAGTCGGTATATGTATAGTCGGAATGTGTGTAGTCGGTATATGTGTAGTAGATATATGAATAGTCTGTATATGTATAGTGGGTATTTCTATAGGTGTTTTATGTATAGTTGTATATGTATTTAGTATATGTATAGTATGTTATATATGTGGGTATAGGTATAGTCGCTATATGTGTAGTGGTTATCTGTATTGTCCTTATATGTATATTTGGTATATGTATAGTCGGTAAATGTTTAGTCGGTATATGTTTAGAGGGTGTATGTATAGTCGGTTTATGTATGGTGGGTATATGTATAGTGGGTATATGTATAGCGGGTATATGTAGAGACGGTATATGTAGAGTCGGTCTATGTATAGTCGGTATGTGTACAGTGGGTATATGTATAATGGATATATGTATTGTCAATAGATGTATAGTCGGTATATGTATTGTCGTTATATGTTTAGTGGGTCTATGAAAAGTGGGTATATGAATAGTGGGTATATGTATAGTCGGTATATGTATAGTCGGTATATATATCGACGGTGTGTATAGTGGTTAAATATGTATAGTGTGTATATGTATAGTGGGTATATTTATAGTGGGTAGAAGTATAGTGGGTATATGAATAGTGGGTATATGTATAATAGATATATGTATAGTCTGTATATTTATCGTCGGTATATGTATAGACGGTATATGTATGGTCGGTATATGTATAGTCGGTATATGTATGGTGGGTACATGTGTTACCGGTATATGTAAAGTCGGTATACGTATAGTGGGTATATGTATAGTTGGTATATGTATAGTCGGTATATGTACAGTCGGTATATGTTTAGTGGATATAAGAACAGTCGGTTTATGTATAGTCGGTATATTTGTAGTAGGTATATGTATAGTCGGTATATGTATAGTGGGTTTATCTATAGTCGGTATATGTATAGTCGGTATATGTATAGTTGGTATATGTGTAGTCGGTATATATGTATTGGGTATATGAATAGTCGGTAAAATGTATATTCATTATATATGTGTAGTCGGTATATGTATATTGGGTATATGTATAGTCAGTATATATATAGTCGGTATATGTATAATCGGTATATGTAAAGTGGGTATATGTATAGTGGGTATATGTATAGTCGTTTTATGTATAGTGGGTATATGTATAGTCGGTATATCAATATTCGATATACGTATAGTCGGTATATATATAGTCTGTATCTGTATAGTGGGTATAAGTATATTCGGTGTATGTATAGTCGGTATATGTATAGTGGGCGTACTTATAGTCGGTATATGTATGGTCGGTATATGTAAAGTGGGTATATATATAGTGGGTATAGGTTTAGTCGGTATATGTATAGTCGGTATATGTATAGTCGGTATATGTATAGAGGTTATATATTAAGAGTTCTGCAGAACGCAATTACTTATCGTGTTACACACAGCCCTATGGTTCGCATAATTAACATCCCTGTAGTGACGAACGACAAGGATTAGAGAAGGCGACAGAGCCTACAAGTTGGCGCTCTAGATGCCCACATTCCTTGACCTGATCGATACGGTTCATTAGTAGATATACTGCCATTGTTGAGCTGACACCAAACGGATTCCACGCGGAGAGAAAGACGAAATTATATTCTACATTATAGCGAACACATTTGTCTTTATGCCGCATAGTTTGATGCCTTTCTATTCAGATATCTACAAAAGTTATGCCATTAATGTGACGCCTGCGAATCCTCATTAACTGTCATTGTTAATGAAATCGGGGATGACTATTCAAATGTTGACGTTTATAACATATTGCGATGCATGGGTTAATTCATTGTATCAAGTGTATCGGTGTTTGCGCACCAAAAACGCTCTCTACAGACCAGATGGTTTGTCTAGGATAAATTCAAGTTGAATGCACGATGATTGTGAGATATAGATAGAGAATGTAGGATTAATTATTATGTTTCTAGTTTCTATCTGACTAATGTTATCTACTTGATGGACAGATTATATCTTACACAAGAAACAATTACACAACCATAATAAATCAATGATATACACTCGCTCGTCATGGCTCATAGAGATCTCCCAGTATTTTTCGTGTCTTGCCACAAGACCTGCCCCTAAACTAAACTACTGACCACAGCTAATGTGAAGCAAAATGCTATAAAGTCTGCATGGGAAAACACAGTGAAGATCGCATATATATCGTCTTGCGCTTATTTTCTTAAACAATCGACATAATATTACATTAGGCACACTGTAACAGATTCAACACAACAGAAAAAACATCCCACTACGAATAGACATTTAGGTGCCCACCAAAACATCGTAATCATAATGTATCATTCTGTAACATCCCCCTTCTTGGGAAAAGGAAATCACTGTTCACTGTTGTAGTGCCATAATGTTCATAAGTAACACATACTATCATAATGTCCATAAAGTCACACTTGGAACATACACAATTCAAGAACTATTGAAAACACTAACATCACTAGTAAACGAATTAACTATGGTGGGGCCAGAGGTTACTAGCACATAGCCCACATACTTCAACTGGTCTTTACCACCAATTGTACATGTCACACAATACACACACTACTGCAAATTGTAGTCACTGTACTTAGCAGGTAGCCTGACGTTGCGCCCACTCCTTGTGCGCGCTGGTGACCTTGGTGGAGCCGTGACTTGCTTGGGCACTTGGGGCTCCACTGGTGGTGCTGCTGGTCGCTGCACTTGCACCTCATCTCGTGGGACTGGCACAATATACTCGGAGACTGTCTCCGGCATGACAACAGGTGGTGGCTCCTTGGTGCTCATTAAATCCCTGCGGTTCCTGCGTAGCACCTGGCCGTGTCCATCTGTGATCTGGTAGGAACGTGGCTCGCCGCACCTCTGTGTGACCACGGCTGGTTCCCACTCACTCCCCCGATGTACTCTGACCACTTCCTGATCTCGGAGGCTCGACAGCGGCTTCGCTGTTCGGTCGTAGTATTTCTTCTGGCGCTGCTGACGCTCCTGCAGCTCCTGCTTGGACCCTACTATCTTAGGCTTCAGCATATCTGGATGCGTCGGCAACTTGTCACGCAACATTCTGTTCATCAGCAACTGTGCTGGTGAATACTGAAGTCCTGAAATGGGCGAGTTACGATACTCTAGCAACGCCAAATACATGTCCTTTCCTTCAAGGCTTGCCTTTCTTAGCAACTGCTTCATGGTTTGCACTGTCCTCTCACTGAGGCCATTATACTGTGCATACGTAGGGCTTGATGTCGTCACCTTGATCCCCCAGGATTGCCCAAACTCCCTGAACTCTCTGCTCCCATATGGCATGTTATCACACATCACTTCCTCTGGTATGCCATGCCTAGCATAAATACTTTTCATGTGCATAACGACAGAGCTGTCCGTTTTGTCATCTAGCAGTGCAATTTCTGCATACTTAGAGTAGTAATCTACTACCACCAAATAGTCACGGCCTTGGAATGTCATAATGTCTGAACCAACCTTTTGCCATGGCCTGTCAGGTGCCGGATGTGGCATCATAGGTTCACTCTGCTGCTTCCTGCGATACTGTAAACAAATCGCACACTTGGCCACCATATTATCAATATCCTTGGGCATCCCAGGCCAGAAGATAACCGCTCTGGCCCTCTGCTTACACTTCTCCTCTCCAAGGTGACCCTCGTGTATCCTTGCTAGCATCTCCTTGCGTAGACTCTGTGGCACAATTATCTTCTGACTTTTGAACAGAATTCCTTCCAATTCATACAGCTCATCTCGGATATTCCAGTACTCCACTAGACGCTGGTCCACTGCCGATTTGGCATCAGGCCATCCTGACCTGATAGTTTGCTTCAGCGCCAAAAGCTCTTCATCAGTAAGAGTACCCTGTCTGATCTCCTCGAGCCGCTGGTCTGACGCTGGAAGTGTAGATATGAATGCGCAAACCATTATCTCCGCCTCTTCAGCCACTCCATCAATAGGCTTGCCTTTAAGAGGTTGTGACGCTCGGGATAGGGTGTCTGCCACATACATTTCCTTGCCTGGTGTATACTGCACATGCAGTGTGTACTTCTGCAGCTGCAACATCATGCGCTGCAAACGTGGAGATGCCCTGCTCATAGGCTTGCGAAGTATTATTTCCAATGGCTTGTGATCCGAGAGCACTGTTTGTCTCCTTCCCATAGATGTAACAGTGGAACTTTGCACATGCAAAGCATATCGCCAACAACTCCTTCTCTATCTGCGCGTAGTTGACCTCAGCACTTGTGAGTGTACGTGATGCATATGCGATGGGCTGCCCGCCCTGCATCAGACATGCCCCCAGTCCCGACTGGGAAGCATCCGCTTGTATCGTACACGTCTGATTCACGTCGTAGTACTGTAACACCGGGGCTGATATCAGTGCTGATTTTACAGCATCCACCGCTGCCTGATGTTCTGGCTGCCACACAAATGCAGCACCCTCTTTCAGCAATCCTCTCAGTGGTGCTGTGATATCGGACTCGTTGGGAATGT
The DNA here is from genome assembly GCA_034190875.2 of Urechis unicinctus. Classification (NCBI taxonomy): domain Eukaryota; kingdom Metazoa; phylum Annelida; class Polychaeta; order Xenopneusta; family Urechidae; genus Urechis; species Urechis unicinctus. The sequence continues at coordinate 52,903,401 of CM067351.1, read as the reverse complement.
ACTGGGTCAGGTACTTCACCATTCCCAACAGGCGCTGTAACGCTTGCTTGTCCACCGGGGCGGCCATCTTGGCTATGGCCTCGACTTTGGCTGGGTCGGGCCTGAGCCCTGCTGCTGAGATAATGTCGCCCATGTACATCACCTCGCTGACCTTGTACTGGATCTTGCCTGGGCTGAACCTGACATCCTTGTCTCGCGCCCTGTCCAGCACTCTCAGAAAAGCATCATCATGCTCATCATCATTCTCTCCAGCAATGATGAGGTCATCAGCAATAACATATACATTGCTGATGTCACCAAATGTCTGATCATTTCTCTGCTGTAGAACCTCACTAGCAGAACGAATCCCGAACGGCATCCTAAGGAACCTTTTGCGTCCCCATGGAGTGTTAAACGTGCAGTAGTAGCTGGACTTTTCTCCTAGCACCACGTGCCAGTATGCATCCTTCATATCTATAACAGTGAAGATCTTCTTACCAGCCAACCTGCTGCGCACATCATTGGGTGTGGGGATGACGTACCTCTGCCTCTTAATAGCTTCATTAAGAGGCTTGGGATCCAGGCAGATCCGTATGGTCCCGTCCTTCTTGTCTGTAATCACCAAGTTGTTTACCCAATCTGTGGGTTCCTCCACGCCTGCGATGACTCCCGCTCGTTCTAACTTTTCCAGTGCCGTTTTCAGCTTCTCTCGACGGGCGTATGGCACTGTACGGCTGGGCTGAACCACAGGTATGGCATCCTGTTTCAGCTCTATGTTGTACTTCTGGCTATATTGCCCCAATCCATGAAACACATCCTGATATACATTCAGGATTTCCTCCTTGGAACTTGGTGCTCGCTGAGCTACGTCGACACGTTTGACCAGACTGAGGTCCTCACATACCTCTCTGCCAAGGATGTTTAGTTTCTCACTGGTAACATAGAATAGCATCGTCTGCTCCTTGTCCTTGACCTTGACATCAAGGAAGGCAGCCCCCTGTGGCCGTATCCTGCCCTGACCGATGCCCTCCAGGGTGGTCTTGGTCTGAGCCAACTGCTCCAGTTTCTGCCCTGCCTGCAGGTATGCCTCACACGCGAGATGACATTAGCATCTGCTCCTGTGTCCAACTTCATAGACACCACCGTGCCGTCGATGACCACGTCCTCATGCCACCGTGATGTCAGATCACCTATATATAGCTGACCAACAAATAAGTTCTGTGACACTACTTCTTCTACCTGTGACACTTGGACTGCTTTAGGTTTTGGTTGCCCAGCCTTACACTTTTGTGCAAAATGGTGTAACTGCTTGCACCTTGCACATGTCTTGCCATATGCCGGGCACTTCCCTTTAGGATGATCCTTACCACAATATTCACAATCCTTTACCATGACTGGTGTGGAACTCTTTGGCTTTGTAGATTGGCCTTGTTGTTTGCCCTTGTTCCAGGTTCTGTTCTTGGACCTACGCACCTCGTGTACCTGGGCAGCACCGGCTGATGCTGGTGATGACATGGCCTGCATCTGGACCTTGCTGGTCTCTGCAGCTCTACATATTTCCAGGGCTTTATCTAGGGTTAACTTTGGCTCCCTCAGAAGTCTCTCCTTTACTCTGGTATCCCTTAGCCCAAATACGACTTTATCTCGTATTATCAAGTCTCTCTGGTCACCATACTCACAGGATGGGGCTTTGGTCTTTAGGTCTGTGACCCACTGGTCAAAGGGCTCTTCCTTCATCTGATCCCTTTGCCAGAACTTGTACCTCTCAAATACCACATTTTCCCTAGGCTCACAGTACAAGTCAAACTTCTCAAGCACTTTTTTATACTCCTTGATATCATCAGCTGGATCATACACAAATGTAGCATGAATCTCTTGGGCCTCTGCCCCAGCCACATGCAACAAAATTGCTACTTGGGTCTCACCCTCCTTCTTATTTAGTTCTGTAGCCTTGTAGTAGGTGACAAACTGCTGTTTCCATTTATACCAGGTGGCACTGACATTACCTTGTGAGAAGTTCATTGGTGGAGGGGGTTTTAAGCCATCCATTCTCACTGTTCCTTATGCTGCAATCCAGAGATTAAACTCACAAAGATCCCATTTTCCTGACACCATGTAACAGATTCAACACAACAGAAAAAGCATCCCACTACGAATAGACATTTAGGTGCCCACCAAAACATCGTAATCATAATGTATCATTCTGTAACACACACGAACACTACACCTCTGGTGTCCAGTCGTCGAACATCCGTGTAGAAATCTGTCCCGTTCATGGCCTGAAGTCTCGTCGACAACGCCACTTAAGTTTGAATTTCTTTTACCTTTTATCGGAACTGATATACTTCTTATTTTGATAAAATATGCATCAAACTATTCCATACTCAATATAAAAAAATCGTGTCCAAGGCAAAAAGATTGATTGCGCCTGACAAATGTTTTTTGGATAATATTGCTCATTACATGTTGTGGATTTTTTGCAGGAACTAATAAACTATTTGAGTCTGACATTACTCCGCGCTTTATTTAGCCCGCTGTAAGCGATAGCCAATTCGGCCCTTTGATAGGTCACTGCCATTAATGGCGCTTATGCTATAACATACCGCTTGATGTATTACATAATTCTTACACCTAATTGTCATTACATTGGTACCATGCATGTTTCATACCAATATATTTTTGATGCCCCCATTACGTATCTGAAATATATCTATACGATCGCTTAAGTAACGACATGTTTGAAATACGTCTGACCCATCGCCAAGGGTTTTAGAAGAGGTTATAATACAAAAAGGTCCGTTCAGTCGGCGATATTTGCTGACAGTTTTTAAATGCTGCAAACAGATCATCCATGTTAAATGACCAATCAAAATAAACTGGTACGATCGCCAATATGCAATACCAGCGAGCGCTAGTGGTTTGACTTACGTTTGGAACATTGCCATGGTTGAAACAGGTCTGAAATACGGATTGCTTAGGCGCAGCGATTTGCTCGCAATGCGTCTGGTATGTTTTGTCGATCTGTCCGAATTTGCAGGCGCGCGTACGGACGTGCGTGCATTTGTTTATGTGTGTGTGTGCGTTTATGTGTGTGCGGGTGTTGGTGTGTGTGCCAGCACGTGCGTGCGGTTGTGTATGTGGTTGCTGACGTGTGTGGTATGACATCGCAGGCAACCGCCTTGCTGATGACGTTGTAGTAATACGATACAGGGGACAAAAACAGGGCCATTGATGGCGTTGCATATAAAACAGCGGACGACAGCCTGGCCGTTTGTGTCATTGTATATGACACGGTGGACAGCCACCTGGTCGCAGACGTCGTTGAGTATGATATAGACGGGTAGAATACGACAGTGGATGACCACTATAGCAATATGGAGTAGATATGATTGCCTATTTCTCTTGCCTTTGTCAGGGCATCACCATGGCCCTATAAAATCATGGAAATTACAGCACGATACCCGTGTCTGTGCTAGATTCATTGCATGTTTCTTTGGCTAATTGGTTATTCATTGTCCGTCTGTAGACTGCAATCATCAAATATCGGTTTCTTTTCCTGTTAGATTTTCATCCAGCTCATTTGATATGATCACTTGCAGAATAATAAATAGAGAGATGCACTTAATAACCTTACTGGCCACCCTACTCCACGTGTCAGCTACTAAGGCCAGGTTTACTTTGCCCACAAGTCTGAAACATAAAAATAAAACACAATGAATATTGAGATCTATAGTTTGGTTCAATAGACCTCAACAGAAACTTAGTGTTAATGCTGAGCTCCGTCAGTATAAGTATGAAGCCTCTGTCGATACTTGAACGTCAGAACCATTAAATGACTAGTCTGCCCCGGATGTTACTTAAGCTAAACAGTAACCCACAGCTCTGTTAAAAGCAGTAGTAACCCCGACCCAGCACACGCTCATTAGCCTGCTAGTTATTTAAAGTAAAAGCAACAACTATATTCAAAGAACATATGTGACAAGAACATATTGCAACGAATCAAGTGCACTTTCATTGAAATTTATTGAGTAAGAATTCCATATTCTGATATATATATATATATATATATATATATATATATATATATATATATATATATAGATATATATATATATATATATATATATATATATATATATATGTAGATATATATTTATATAAATTTATACTTATATATACTTATGTAAACATATATATGTATGTATATACATATGTATATATAAATAGATACATATATATATATATACATAATTATATGCATATATAAATATCTGTATATATATATGCATACATATATATATATAAATAGTTAAAATATATATATATATTTATATATAAATATATATATATATAAATATATATATATAAATATAGAGATATATATACATATACATATACATATATATATCTATATATATATATATATATATATATATATATATATATATATATATATATATATATATATATATATATATATATATCATAATACAACTGGTAAGGCGCAAAAAGCAAGTTTGCGGTTGATAGACAGTACCTAGGGGTCTTACACATTTAGCAGTGTAAGTAATCACGCAGTCTGCCGCACGTAACAGATGTGTTTTTGTCATTCTAGCCAGATATATACACTTTTAAACCGTAAACACACCAAAAGGTCAGGAGTATCCAATCACTCGAATGCAAGCGTTGTCCATATAAGTAAAGATGTACAGAAAAAACTGTAAGTACTCTCTTGCCCGCAATATATTGTTACATCTTGGTACAGTGCTTTGCATCTATAACTTAGCAGCACCGGATTCCTTGTTTTTTCTTCATTGGTGATCGTTAAGAAGATCATATTACTCGGTATAAATTATTCGACGTTATTGTCAGAAAGTAAGCAATATTTGTTATTGTCTAGAATTGAAGCCATAGTTTTAGGTTATTTCTTCAAGACTGTTTTGTTTAAATAGAGCTACAAGATCGTGCTCTGTAAAACCGAAAGAGTGCCAGCACATATTCAGACGAAAAAACAACTTGCTCTTGTCCTCGGCAATAAAACGTCGCTGTGTGTAATGCTCCTTCTGATGTGCGTTCCATTACTAGTTTATATTCCTATGAAGCTCAAACTTAAGTTTAAATATAGTGATGATTTTGTATGATATCTACTCTATCATTTCATTAATACTAACCTACATAATCGGCATAGAGCATTCGTCTTACTCAATAAATAGTGCAATAATGAAAACAATTTTTTCAGTTGTCTATTTGAGGGAGTGCCATAAAGATTGCAAGTTAGTTGTGTGCAACCATTTTTCAGTAATAAATGACTATACGAGTGCTAGGGCTTGATTTGCAGTAGTTGTGCTATTCTGTTGTTTTCTCTGCCATGATAATGTCACAGAGATACCACGGATCATGACATGCGTCATTGTCGATAAGCATCCTCCTATACCATTCAATCACTGACAGCCTCGTCTCAAGCAGTTAATGTAGTTTGGAATCTACAACAATTTTATACCGCGAACAGCGACGAGGGTGCGTAACAGATAATTACGCTGTACTTAAAGAACTGTATTAACATGATCTAGAATATAACGTGATATTTGTGGTTGTTCAGATTATCGGATAACGATTATTTTCGTACGACAGCACTGCCACCAGAGATTGCCGATGGGGATTTTACGATACCACTTAGGTCATTCAGCTCTAACGGATTAGAAGGCTGCTGGATTGTTTAATATGTGACAGTTAAACTTCGTGACCGTGTTTAGATATTGCAATTGCATAATATCCACGAGGCCTACAGTACAGCTTAAATCTGTCGTAGGATATTCACAAATGTATTTTCACAAATGTTGGCAGACAGAGTACGAGTGTGAAATGTAGCTCATTTGTGGTAACTAAGACAAATCCCATCGATCCCATGAAATAGACAATAACAACCAACAGCTGAATCGATCGAGCAGATAAAAACAAGTATCACGAAATCGAACAAAACAGCCAACTGAATTAATCGAGTAGATACAGAGAGTGCCATAAAACACCCTTAGAGCATATATGTTGTCACAGCAGTTCAGTTGAGCTTAAGTGGAAAACATTTGAATGGCATTCCATGTAGCAACAATGAAAAGTGACATGCAATATCACCTTAACAATTAGATATTCCGCCATGAAAGGTACCTTCCCTCTTGCTTTAGGCAACCTGGTGCTCCCAGTCCGAAGTGCATTGGCACAACAGGCCCGCCCTACCATTATTGGATTTCATTAACCTGTTAACTTAATGAAAGACTTGATTTGACAACCGAGATGTATGATTGGATAGATCGGCGGCGTATTCTACGTCCTAATTATTTACAAATCACAGCTCCGAAAGTTACCCAAGCCCGATTAAACGAAACTTTTGTAATTCATAACGAGCTAATAAGCAATCGATAGATCTCGTCAAGCGCCACGAGACGCATTAGTTGAATGTCATAATGGCTCTCATAATTAACTCGATGCCAAGAGTTACCCCCTGTTGCTTATTTTAGAATATTATGTTTTACAATTATTCACTATAAAGAGAGTATGTTAATTAGTAGCATGAGAATACTTTGCTAATCATAAAATCAAAATCATTTCGATGGCTTGCAAATTAAGACTACCAATAATAAGATTCAGCTCTTTCGTTGGCTCGTGTTTGGTAAAAGAGTTTACCAACTGATTTTAAAGGCACATCCCTTACGTAAATTGTTATTATTATTCATGTATTCTGGCTATTGGTAGCCGTATGGTTTTAGCTACCCCCAAAGATCAAGGGTGATTAGCGTAGTACGTCGGGCGCTCTTGATGCTAAGTTTATAGGCGCCGAATAACTTAGTAGATCGAACAACTCGACGCTCAGAAGCTAGACGATATGAAACTGCGCACAATAGCCATCTTTTTGTTTTACCTACCGTCACTCATCTTATTACCTCTTATTACCTCTTATTACTTGCCCCGCGGAAAAAAAGTAAAACACGCGGTAGATCTTGGATCGAGTGTCTTAATGGACCTGCGTCCGCCAGCGGTTCTCTTTTTGAACGTATTGGAATTGCATTCCATTGCGATTAATATATAGATATATTACGACAAAGAAATCAGTTTAAAAAGTGTTGAAACCAACGAATGACACACATGCCATATAATGTTTAATGTCTGTAGCAGTACAGTAAGGTTAGTGCACTGTAAAGTGGCATATAATCTTTTGACCGGTTGATATCACCCAAATATGAATAAGCCCATTAATCAATAAAATGAAAGGGGTTTGCTTTATTGGTTGACCTGATCAGCTCAACCTAAATTCTCAGAGGTCAGTCGTCGTAATCAGCAAAGTGCGTATTTGTCTATGACGCGATAAATCATGAAGGAAAGTTGGGGAAAGAATTTATTCAGCAAGCAATATATTTGTGTTATTTCATTTACTTCCATCAAAACAACGTCTAAATGCCATGTTCAGTTACGTTATCTAACCGGGGTATAACTATCCACACACTATCTGCGTTTTGGGACTAGAGCCACGATCCGGTTTTGTGCCTGTAACTACTGCGATACATCAATTAGGGGACAACAATTTCTACATTATATCTCACGCTACAATAACCTCGGTTTTCAGCAAGATTATATCTTACATGTGATTGCAATATCAACCCGATAGATACGCATTCATTGTTTTCAATTAGAGCCAATAACCTATTCTCATTGGCACCATATTAGTCTATCCTTTGTTTGACGCATTCATTAAGCTACCTTTTGTAGTCGCAAATAGCACATATTGGCGTTTGAAGGTCTACAGTTGTTGCTGTGTTTTATTTGTGATTCCCATATAATCTAAAGCTCTCATCTAATTGTCCATTGTTCACATCTATATACTGAAGGAAGCCCCGAGAGGGTTCATAGAGATTATCTTTCAGCGTTATTGAATATCCAAGATCGAGGCATCATTCAATAGCAAATGCAAGTTAATACAGTACTCTCGCTCGAGATGCATAATGCAAACGAAACTTTGTACCTTGTTTTCAAGCCGCGATGAATCACCTGGGAGATTCTGGCAGTGATTCCCCTGGGCAATTCTGGCAACATTGTGAGGTTAACAGTTTGATAGCTGTTAAGTACTTATTTGATGCAGTATCTCTGGTAGAACAGTTATAGTTCTCATGTTTGCAAAGCTATGTATGGAAGTGAAGGTATCGGAAACCTTTGTCTATTCAGCTGAACATAATTATTATTACTCGAGTTCAGGTCGACTTGCACATTACTGGTTCACGGAGCCAATACCTCTCGATACGGTGCGTATAAGCTGCTTCATGGCCGATGAATAAAATGTCTACTTTACTTCCTCACCAATTAGGAACTTATTGTAAATCACGATGATACACACTCTATAGTCATGAGAATGAAACCACTCGCCTTATATGCTTGTCATACAGGATTCTATAGCAGTGGATTGCGAGCTGTCATAACGCACGTAAACATCCCCCCACCACATCTAGCGGTTTAAAATGTGATTCTCAATTCACAATATCAATTAGCTGGCATGTATGTATGTATGTATGTATGTATGTATGTATGTATGTATGTATGTATGTATGTATGTATGTATGTATGTATGTATGTATGTATGTATGTATGTATGTATGTATGTATGTATGTGTGTGTGTGTGTGTGTGTGTGTGTGTGTGTGTGTGTGTGTGTGTGTGTGTGTGTGTGTGTGTGTGTGTGTGTGTGTGTATGTATGTATGTATGTATGTATGTATGTATGTATGTAAGTATGTATGTATGTATGTATGTATGTATGTATGTATGTATGTATATGTATGTATGTATGTATGTATGTATGTATGTATGTATGTATGTATGTATGTATGTATGCTAGTATGTATGTATTAATCAATGTATGTATGTATGTATGTATGTATGTATGTATGTATGTATGTATGTATGTATGTATGTATGTATGTATGTATGTATGTATGTATGTATGTATGTATGTATGTATGTATGTATGTATGTATGTATGTATGTATGTATGTATGTATGTATGTATGTATGTATGTATGTATGTATGTATGTATGTATGTATGTATGTATGTATGTATGTATGTATGTATGTATGTATGTTAGTATATATATCAGTATATATATGTGTGTATATATATATATGTTGCTCGTATGTTTGTTGTTATGTATGTATGCATGCCTGTATAGATTAATCTACGCATGCATATATGTCAATGTCCACAAATCAATAATAACATTTATTGGATCAATTTTGTTCGTCACGACGGGGTACGTTGGAGCTGACTTTCCTTTGGAGTTCAAGGACAAGGGCATATTATCTCATCCGCAATCCCCATCATTCGTCAGTATTATTATTACTCTGCTGGTTTTTCGTGGGATTTCAATGAATTATTTAGGTCATATTTCACTATAACAAAGATTTGGTCGATATCAAAGGTATCACCCGTTAGACTGTCGCTTTTGTCACAGCGTCTGAATGACCTCGCGAATCACAATCAAACTATTGCTACATGTTTCTGGCTGTACTTATTTGCCCGAATAGCATTCGTTGTAATGGATTGACCCAATCCATCTTTCCCTCGATCTAACTACGAATAGAAAATAAATGGTACCCAGGGTATTTTTCAATTACCGTTCTTATCCAGCGAAATTTTTGCTTTGCGCTAGCAGGGTTACGTTTATGAACTATTTTCTGGATAAATTGGTATATACATGTGTAAGCAAAGGTATTATTATGTTCCATTGATCGAAAGAGATGATACCACGCAAAGGTTATCAAAAAAACATTTCCTCATAACTCCAATTATGCGATAGGACACTTAACTCCTGGCGTTTCAAAGCAGACGCAGAGCGCATCGACATTCTATTCAACTACTTCCGCCAGAGCTATGGGCTTTGGTCGTCATCTAGTTTCGCTGTCTGTTTATTGTCGAGAACTGGTCGTCGTTGGCCGCTATAAATAACGAGTTATCATCGTCATTTGTCACCAAAATGTTAGTCAAAGGAAACCATACATACGGTGTAAGACATCCCAAGTACTTTGACGCCGTGACACAATTCAATGGATGACCATAATGTCATGTACGCAACATCACAACTAACAATCAAGATCTATTCAAGACTTTTAATGGCTACCAAACATTCCGGAGAGTTATTGTAAAGAAAGATAACGCAAGGTTGCGTAGAACTCCTATTTTCCTTTTTGAAAAAAACGTACCCAAAGAATTGTTATTTTAGGTCGTGAACGATGCTGCGCCCGAAACCTAGGGCGCATTAAGTACACTACAAGTTATATATGATATCATAACGCCAAAATTCCTCTAAATATGCGTACATTAAATTGTTGACTCTGGAGCTGTGTCCATTACAACGGGTTAATACGTCTGCACCTGTAGCATCCTGCCGACTACCGTTGTAACTGCTAGGTTAGCTGTTGATGGACGCATAATGCCGAGCGGCATTAGGCCGCCGCAGGGCAGGTCATGCTGGTGTTCGCTTTCAAGCAATATAATTTTCCTTTGAAATGGACCCCATATTGTCGTGATGTTGGAATCAGCGTATTACTCGTTGTTGTTGATGTGGAAACGGAATTGGATTCAAACCGGTTGTAGAGCCTGTGTTAAGAGGGTCTAATACCAAAGACCAGGTTCCTGTACAAACCTGAATGATAGCCAAGCTTAACTGAAGCAGATGAGGTAGTTTTAACACCTTATGTGATTATCGAGGAGAATGAGTCAGGCAAGTTGTCAGTTATTGTGGACACGATCTCATTAGTAGAGTGGACGATTCAGCGTATCACCGACATACTTCTGCCACAAACATTTTATTCAATAATATATAATGTAGTCAACTGGTTAGAAAATATTAACCCTGCTATTCATTGACTTCATTTAGTACATTTATGCATTTTGCTCATATCTCTTCATCGCTTTGTGGTTTCATTTGAAAACCTTACGCTACGCCAAATGGTTTCCAGGGAGAACCTCCGTATCAAACGATATTCACAAAGCTCATACGTCCCCTATTATTTTTCAAAACAATAATACTGGTGCAGTTTTGCAATCATTAAAGAATGCGTGTGACCGCACAGTGAAAGCTTTGAAGTTACATCCCTTAACTGAATGTGTGCATTTACAGCTGCATTATATACCAGCATTATCCATCGACAAATGTGTTGTTTGGCCTTGACGGCATAATTGCAAATGCATTATAAAAAATATAAAGAGCGTTTGCGCACCACATTAAATGCACACCAGGAATAGTATCAACATCAATGTAGTGTCCTTCCTAAGAGATGTGCAATGCACTGACCGACTACTCAATTAGTTAACAGGTAAACCGTGTTACCTATGTTATGTCATGAGTGCGTCTCAAAAGAGGTAGGTTATTTTTTTATTTTTAATGTGTTATACTTTGGATATATCACTTTGTACTGTAAATATGATAACCGTGATATCTATGGTAAAACTATATATTTAATTTAGTGGCTAGATCTGGGCCAAGAATATTGATATATTTTTACACATTGTATGGGTGCATGCAGTTGTTATACTTGTGTGTCTTTGCATCAGCAAAATGCAATAATCTAGATATTTCGAGATGTCGTTATGTCCAAATGCCTCTTATGGCGGGGTCTCCTGTTGCTATTTTGATATGGAGGAAAACAATAGGATTCAATCATATACATGTATTTGCGCATTAATGATTTTTTGTCGTTCGTATGATTAAATATATTTACCAAATTAAGCATGATGCCCTGTTCATTAAACGTTGAGTTTAAAACGGCAGACAGGTGTTCGGCCAACCCATATAAATAGCTACAGTAAATGAGGCACAGTATTTTGCCATTTTAAATGGGAGCTCATTAAACGATCAAGACGTGTTTAGCGTAAGTGGAATCACTTACTAAGGTTAAGTCTTTATTACACTGCAACTATCTGAGCAGGGGGATCCAATTCACCTACTTCCTCTCGATCTTTGAACATCGGCCACTTTCCAGCTCAGCTGTTTGCGAATTGTTTATATCTTGTCGTATTTGATAGTGGAAAATAATGAGCCGGTTAACAACGACACATGTCACTCAAGTGTTGTTCATCGGCGAATAATCGGCGTGGAGACCATAGCGTTGTCACAATGGTGCGAGAGTCAAAGGGACTCGAGTGCGGTGGTGCAATTCAATAGGTGACGATTCTGTAAAATATGTATCAATCAATATCTACTCCTGATTTTTTCACAATGAATACGTGCTTTTGGATTTAATCTTTATAAACTAGGGGTTGTAAACTGTGCTGGTAAAGTAAAATAAGGAAGCGGAGTGATTGCGACGTTTTTCGTTTCCTTGATCAGTCATGCTGGAGGGGAATTGGTGTTTTAATTGATATAAAACGGCAGCAGTTGGCTGTGGATAAAATGATATCGAGCAGACTTGAGGTGCCTAGCATGTCATGCCGGGAGCTATTTTTCAAGCGTATTGATGTCTGCTGGAATTGACACCCCGCGGTCGTGACATGGCTGAATTGCTATCATCGCATCACAAAGTCGAGATGTTTGTAATGTGGTATATGTATAGTCGGTATATGTATAGCCGGTATATGTATAGATGGTGTATGTATAGTCGGTATATGCATAGTGGGTATATATATAGAGTAGAGATATGTATAGTCGGTATTTGTATAGTCGTTACATGCATAGTGGGTATATGTGTAGCCGGTATATGTATATTCGGTATATGTAAAATCGGTATATGTATAGTAGGTGTATGTATAGTCGGTAAATGTATAGTGGTTATATGTATAGTCGGTATATGTATAGTCGGTATATGAATGGTAGGTATATGTTTAGTCGGTATATGTATAGTCAGTATATGTAAAGTCGGTATATGTATAGTCGGTATATGTATAGCAGGTATATGTATAGTAGGTATATGTATAGTCGGTATATGTATTGTCCGTATATGTATAGTGGGTATATGTATATTCGGTATATGCAGAGTGGGTATATGCAGAGTCGGTATATGTATAGTCGTATATGTATAGTGGGTATATGTATAGTCGGTATATGTATAATCGGTATATGTACCGTGGGTATATGTACAGTGGATGTATATATATTCGGTATATGTATAGTGTGTATATGTATTGTCGGTATATGTATAGTCAGTATATGTATAGTCGGTATATGTATAGTGGGTATATGTATAGTCGGTATATGTATAGTCGGTATATGGTCCGTGGGTATATGTATAGTGGGTATATGTATAGTGGGTATATGTATAGTGGGTAGATGTATTGTCGGTATATGTATAGTCGGTATATGTTTGTCTGTATATGTATGGTCGGGATATGTATTGTCCGTATATGTATAGTCGGTATATGTACAGCCGGTAAATGTATAGTGAGTATATGTATAGTCGGTATATGTATAGTCGGTATATGTATAGTAGGTATATGTATATGTATAATAGGTATATGTATAGCCGGTATATGTATAGATGGTGTATGTATAGTCAGTATATGCATAGTGGGTACATGTATAGAAGTGATATGTATAGTTGGTATTTGTATAGTCGTTATATGCATAGTGGGTATATGTATAGCCGGTATATGTATATTCGGTATATGTAAAATCGGTATATGTATAGTCGGTATATGTATAGTGGGTATATGTATAGTCGGTATGTATTTCGTTATATGTATAGTCGGTATATGTATAGTGGGTATAGTGGGTATATGTATAGTCGGTATATATATGTATAGTCGGTATATGTATAGTTTGGTATATGTATAGTCGGTATATGTATAGTCGGTATATGTATAGTCGGTATATGTATAGTCGGTATATGTATAGCAGGTATATGTATTGTCCGTATATGTATAGTGGGTATATGTATAGTCGGTATATGTAGAGTGGGTATATGTATAGTCGGTATATGTATAGTCGGTATATGTATAGTGGGTATATGTATAGTCGGTATATGTATAGTCGGTATATGTATAGTGGGTATATGTATATGTGGGTATATATATAGTCGGTATATGTATAGTCGGTATATGTATAGTCGGTATATGTATAGTCGTATATGTATATATGTATAGTCGGTATATGTATAGTGGGTATATGTATAGTCGGTATATGTATATAGTCGGTATATGGTCCGTGGGTATATATGTATAGTGGGTATATGTATAGTGGGTATATGTATTGTCGGTATATGTATAGTCGGTATATGTATAGTCTGTATATGTATGGTCGGTATATGTATTGTCGGTATATGTATAGTCGGTATATGTATAGTATATATATGTATAGTCGGTATATGTATAGTCGGTATATGTATAGTCGGTATATGTATAGTAGGTATGTATGTCGGTATATGTATAGTAGGTATATGTATAGTCGGTATATGTATAGTGGGTATATGTATAGTATAGTGGTATATGTATAGTGGGTATATGTATATATAAGTGATATGTATAGTAGTACGGTTATGTATAGTCGTTATATGTATAGTGGGTATATGTATAGTCGGTATATGTATAGTCGGTATATGTATATAGTCGGTATAAGTATAGTCGGTATATGTATAGTGGGTATATGTATAGTCGGTATATGTATAGTCGTTATATGTATAGTGGGTATATCTATATTCGGTTTATGTATAGTCTGTATATGTAAAGAAGGTATATGTATAGTTGGTATATGAATATTCGGTACGTGTATAGTGGGTATATGTATAATCGGTATATGTATATACGGTATATGTATAGTGGGTATATGTATAGTGGGTATATGTATAGTGGGTATATATATATTCGGTATATGCATAGTCGTTATATGTATAGTCGGTATATGTAAAGTCGGTATATGTATAGTCGGTATATGTATAGTCGGTGGTATATGTATAGTAGGTATATGTATAGTCGGTATATGTATTTTCGGTATATATATGTATAGTATGTATATAGGGTATATATGTATAGGGTATATGTATAGTCGGTATATGTATAGTCGGTATATGTATAGTCGGTATATGTATAGTGTGTATATATATATATAGTCGGTATATGTATATAGTCGGGTATATGTATAGTCGGTATATGTATAGTCCGTATATGTATAGTCGGTATATGTATAGTCGGTATATGTATGTCGGTCGGTATAGTATGTGTATTGTACGGGGTATATGTATAGTATGTATAGTATCGGTATATATTGTATATATGGTATCGGTATAATGTATATATGTATATAGTAGTGTATATGTATAGTCGGTATATGTATAGTCGGTATATGTATGGTCGGTATATGTATAGTCGGTATATGTATAGTGGGTATATGTATAGTGTTATATATATATAGTGGGTATATGTATATATGGGGTATATGTATAGTCGGTATATGTATAGGGTATATATATGTATATGGTATGTATATATGTATATATAGTAGTCGGTATATGTATGTAGTCGGTATATATAGGGTGGGTATATGTATATAGTGGGTATATGTATAGTCGGTATATGTATAGTGGGTATAATGTATAGTCGGTATATGTATAGTCGTCGGTATATATATAGTCGTATATGTATAGTCGGTATATATATATAGTCGGTATATATATAGTCGGTATATGTATAGTCGGTATATGTATAGTGGGTATATGTATGGTCGGTATATGTACAGCGGGTAAATGTATAGTGGGTATATGTATAGTGGGTATATATATATATATATATAGTCGGGTATATGTATAGTGGGTATTTGTATAGTAGGTATATGTATAGTCGGTATATGTATAGTAGTCGGTATATGTATAGTCGGTATATGTATAGTGGGTATATGTATAGTCGGGTATGTATAGTCGGTATATTTGTATATGACGGTATATGTATAGTCGGTATATGTAGTCGGTGTATGTATATAGTCGGTATATGTAGTATATTATATGTGTCGGTATGTATAGTGGGTATATGTATAGTCGGTATATATGGGTATAGTGGGTATATATGTATAGTGGGTATATGTATAGTGGGTATATGTATAGTAGTCGGTATATGTATAGTGTCGGTATATGTATAGTCGTTGTATGTGTATAGTCGGTATATGTATAGTCGGGTATATGTATAGTGGGTATATGTATAGTGGGTATATGTATAGTGGGGTATATGTATAGTCGGTATATATGTATCGTCGGTATATATATAGTCGGTATATGTATAGTCGGTATATGTATAGTCGGTATATGTATAGTGGGTATATGTATAGTGGTATATATGTATAGTCGGTATATGTATAGTGGGGTATATGTATAGTCGGTATATGTATAGTCGGTATATGTATAGTCGGTATATATATAGTCGGTATATGTATAGTCGGTATATGTATAGTTGGTATATGTATAGTCGGTATATGTATAGTGGGTATATGTATAGTCGGTATATGTATAGTGGGTATATGTATTGTCGGTATATGTATAGTCGGTATATGTATAGTCGGTATATGTATAGTCGGTATATGTAGTAGTCGGTATATGTATAGTAGGGTATATGTATAGTGGGTATATGTATAGCGGGTATATGTATAGTCGGTATATGTATAGTCGGTATATGTATAGTCGGTATATGTATAGTCGGTATATGTATATGTGGGTATATGTATAGTCGGTATATGTATAGTCGGTATATGTATTGTCGGTATATGTATAGTCGGTATATGTATAGTATATATGTCGGTATATGTATAGTATAGTATATGTATAGTCGGGTATATGTATAGTCGGTATATATGTATAGTCGGTATATGTATAGTAGTATAGTATAGTGGGTATATATATATAGTGGGTATATGTATAGTCGGTATATGTATATAGTGGGTATATGTATAGTGGGTATATGTATAGTGGGTATATGTATAATGGATATATGTATAGTCTGTATATATATGTATAGTGGGTATATGTATAGTCGGTATATGTATAGTCGGTATATGTATAGTCGGTATATGTATAGTGTGGTATATGTATAGTGTTATATATATAGTCGGTATATGTATAGTGGGTATATGTATTGTCGTTATATGTATAGTCGGTATATGTATATAGTCGGTATATGTATAGTCGGTATATGTTTAGTGGGTATATGTATGTAGTCGGTATATGTATAGGGTATATATGTATTGTGGGTTATATGTATAGTCGGTATATGTATAGTCGGTATATGAATATAGTCGGTATATGTATCGTCGGTATATGTTAGTCGGTATATATAGTCGGTATATGTATAGTCGGTATATTTATATTCGGTATATGTATAGTCGGTATATGTATAGTGCGTATATGTATAGTCGGTACATGTATAGTTGGTATATGTATTGTCGGTATATATATAGTGGGTATATGGTATAGTCGGTATTTGTATTGTATAGTCGGTATATATGTATAGTCGTATATGTATAGTAGTGGGTATATGTATAGTGGGTATATGTATAGTCGGTATATGTATTGTCGGTATATGTATAGTGGGTATATGTATAGTCGGTATATGTATAATGGGTAAATATATAGTCGGTATATGTATAATCGGTATATGTATAATGTGTATATGTATAGTGGGTATATGTATAGTAGGTATATCTATAGTCGCTATATGTATATTCGGTATATGTATATTATATGTAAAGTCGGTATACGTATAGTGGGTATATGTATAGTTGGTATATGTATAGTCGGTATATGTACAGTGGGTATGTGTATAGTGGGTATATGTATAGTGGGTATATGTATAGTCGTTTAATGTAAAGTGGGTATATGTATAGTCGGTATATGAATATTCGATATACGTATAGTCGGTATATATATATTCGGTATCTGTATAGTGGTTATAAGTATATTCGGTGTATGTATAGTCGGTATATGTATAGTGGGCGTACTTATAATCGGTATATGTATGGTCGATATATGTAAAGTGGGTATATATATAGTGGGTATAGGTTTAGTCGGTATATGTATAGTCGGTATATGTATAGTCGGTATATGTATAGAGGTTATATATTAAGAGTTCTGCAGAACGCAATTACTTATCGTGTTACACACAGCCCTATGGTTCGCATAATTAACATCCCTGTAGTGACGAACGACAAGGATTAGAGAAGGCGACAGAGCCTACAAGTTGGCGCTCTAGATGCCCACATTCCTTGACCTGATCGATACGGTTCATTAGTAGGTATACTGCCATTTTTGAGCTGACACCAAACGGATTCCACGCGGAGAGAAAGACGAGATTATATTCTACATTATAGCGAACACATTTGTCTTTATGCCGCATAGTTTGATGCCTTTCTATTCAGATATCTACAAAAGTTATGCCATTAATGTGACGCCTGCGAATCCTCATTAACTGTCATTGTTAATGAAATTGGGGATGACTATTCAAATGTTGACGTTTATAACATATTGCGATGCATGGGTTAATTCATTGTATCAAGTGTATCGGTGTTTGCGTACCAAAAACGCTCTCTACAGACCAGATGGTTTGTCTAGGATAAATTCAAGTTGAATGCACGATGATTGTGAGATATAGATAGAGAAGGTAGGATTAATTATTATGTTTCTAGTTTCTATCTGACTAATTTTATCTACTTGATGGACAGATTATATCTTACACAAGAAACAATTACACAACCATAATAAATCAAAGATATACACTCGCTCGTCATGGCTCATAGAGATCTCCCAGTATTTTTCGTGTATTGCCACAAGACCTGCCCCTAAACTAAACTACTGACCACAGCTAATGTGAAGCAAAATGCTATAAAGTCTGCATGGGAAAACACAGTGAAGATCGCATATATATCGTCTTGCGCTTATTTTCTTAAACAATCGACATAATATTACATTAGGCACACTGTAACAGATTCAACACAACAGAAAAAAAACATCCCACTACGAATAGACATTTAGGTGCCCACCAAACATCGTAATCATAATGTATCATTCTGTAACATCCCCCTTCTTGGGAAAAGGAAATCACTGTTCACTGTTGTAGTGCCATAATGTTCATAAGTAACACATACTATCATAATGTCCATAAAGTCACACTTGGAACATACACAATTCAAGAACTATTGAAAACACTAACATCACTAGTAAACGAATTAACTATGGTGGGGCCAGAGGTTACTAGCACATAGCCCACATGCTTCAACTGGTCTTTACCACCAATTGTACATGTCACACAATACACACTACTGCAAATTGTAGTCACTGTACTTAGCAGGTAGCCTGACGTTGCGCCCACTCCTTGTGCGCGCTGGTGACCTTGGTGGAGCCGTGACTTGCTTGGGCACTTGGGGCTCCACTGGTGGTGCTGCTGGTCGCTGCTCTTGCACCTCATCTCGTGGGACTGGCACAATATACTCGGAGACTGTCTCCGGCATGACAACAGGTGGTGGCTCCTTGGTGCTCATTAAATCCCTGCGGTTCCTGCGTAGCACCTGGCCGTGTCCATCTGTGATCTGGTAGGAACGTGGCTCGCCGCACCTCTGTGTGACCACGGCTGGTTCCCACTCACTCCCCCGATGTACTCTGACCACTTCCTGATCTCGGAGGCTCGACAGCGGCTTCGCTGTTCGGTCGTAGTATTTCTTCTGGCGCTGCTGACGCTCCTGCAGCTCCTGCTTGGACCCTACTATCTTAGGCTTCAGCATATCTGGATGCGTCGGCAACTTGTCACGCAACATTCTGTTCATCAGCAACTGTGCTGGTGAATACTGAAGTCCTGAAATGGGCGAGTTACGATACTCTAGCAACGCCAAATACATGTCCTTTCCTTCAAGGCTTGCCTTTCTTAGCAACTGCTTCATGGTTTGCACTGTCCTCTCACTGAGGCCATTATACTGTGCATACGTAGGGCTTGATGTCGTCACCTTGATCCCCCAGGATTGCCCAAACTCCCTGAACTCTCTGCTCCCATATGGCATGTTATCACACATCACTTCCTCTGTTATGCCATGCCTAGCATAAATACTTTTCATGTGCCTAACGACAGAGCTGGCCGTTTTGTCATCTAGCAGTGCAATTTCTGCATACTTAGAGTAGTAATCTACTACCACCAAATAGTCACGGCCTTGGAATGTCATAATGTCTGAACCAACCTTTTGCCATGGCCTGTCAGGTGCCGGATGTGGCATCATAGGTTCACTCTGCTGCTTCCTGCGATACTGTAAACAAATCGCACACTTGGCCACCATATTATCAATATCCTTGGGCATCCCAGGCCAGAAGATAACCGCTCTGGCCCTCTGCTTACACTTCTCCTCTCCAAGGTGACCCTCGTGTATCCTTGCTAGCATCTCCTTGCGTAGACTCTGTGGCACAATTATCTTCTGACTTTTGAACAGAATTCCTTCCAATTCATACAGCTCATCTCGGATATTCCAGTACTCCACTAGACGCTGGTCCACTGCCGATTTGGCATCAGGCCATCCTGACCTGATAGTTTGCTTCAGCGCCAAAAGCTCTTCATCAGTAAGAGCACCCTGTCTGATCTCCTCGAGCCGCTGGTCTGACGCTGGAAGTGTAGATATGAATGCGCAAACCATTATCTCCGCCTCTTCAGCCACTCCATCAATAGGCTTGCCATTAAGAGGTTGTGACGCTCGGGATAGGGTGTCTGCCACATACATTTCCTTGCCTGGTGTATACTGCACATGCAGTGTGTACTTCTGCAGCTGCAACATCATGCGCTGCAAACGTGGAGATGCCCTGCTCATAGGCTTGCGAAGTATTATTTCCAATGGCTTGTGATCCGAGAGCACTGTTGTCTCCTTCCCATAGATGTAACAGTGGAACTTTGCACATGCAAAGCATATCGCCAACAACTCCTTCTCTATCTGCGCGTAGTTGACCTCAGCACTTGTGAGTGTACGTGATGCATATGCGATGGGCTGCCCGCCCTGCATCAGACATGCCCCCAGTCCCGACTGGGAAGCATCCGCTTGTATCGTACACGTCTGATTCACGTCGTAGTACTGTAACACCGGGGCTGATATCAGTGCTGATTTTACAGCATCCACCGCTGCCTGATGTTCTGGCTGCCACACAAATGCAGCACCCTCTTTCAGCAATCCTCTCAGTGGTGCTGTGATATCGGACTCGTTGGGAATGTACTGGGTCAGGTACTTCACCATTCCCAACAGGCGCTGTAACGCTTGCTTGTCCACCGGGGCGGCCATCTTGGCTATGGCCTCGACTTTGGCTGGGTCGGGCCTGAGCCCTGCTGCTGAGATAATGTCGCCCATGTACATCACCTCGCTGACCTTGTACTGGATCTTGCCTGGGCTGAACCTGACATTCTTGTCTCGCGCCCTGTCCAGCACTCTCAGAAAAGCATCATCATGCTCATCATCATTCTCTCCAGCAATGATGAGGTCATCAGCAATAACATATACATTGCTGATGTCACCAAATGTCTGATCATTTCTCTGCTGTAGAACCTCACTAGCAGAACAAATCCCGAACGGCATCCTAAGGAACCTTTTGCGTCCCCATGGAGTGTTAAACGTGCAGTAGTAGCTGGACTTTTCTCCTAGCACCACGTGCCAGTATGCATCCTTCATATCTATAACAGTGAAGATCTTCTTACCAGCCAACCTGCTGCGCACATCATTGGGTGTGGGGATGACGTACCTCTGCCTCTTAATAGCTTCATTAAGAGGCTTGGGATCCAGGCAGATCCGTATGGTCCCGTCCTTCTTGTCTGTAATCACCAAGTTGTTTACCCAATCTGTGGGTTCCTCCACGCCTGCGATGACTCCCGCTCGTTCTAACTTTTCCAGTGCCGTTTTCAGCTTCTCTCGACGGGCGTATGGCACTGTACGGCTGGGCTGAACCACAGGTATGGCATCCTGTTTCAGCTCTATGTTGTACTTCTGGCTATATTGCCCCAATCCATGAAACACATCCTGATATACATTCAGGATTTCCTCCTTGGAACTTGGTGCTCGCTGAGCTACGTCGACACGTTTGACCAGACTGAGGTCCTCACATACCTCTCTGCCAAGGATGTTTAGTTTCTCACTGGTAACATAGAATAGCATCGTCTGCTCCTTGTCCTTGACCTTGACATCAAGGAAGGCAGCCCCCTGTGGCCGTATCCTGCCCTGACCGATGCCCTCCAGGGTGGTCTTGGTCTGAGCCAACTGCTCCAGTTTTCTGCCCTGCCTGCAGGTATGCCTCACACGAGATGACATTAGCATCTGCTCCTGTGTCCAACTTCATAGACACCACCGTGCCGTCGATGACCACGTCCTCATGCCACCGTGATGTCAGATCACCTATATATAGCTGACCAACAAATAAGTTCTGTGACACTACTTCTTCTACCTGTGACACTTGGACTGCTTTAGGTTTTGGTTGCCCAGCCTTACACTTTTGTGCAAAATGGTGTAACTGCTTGCACCTTGCACATGTCTTGCCATATGCCGGGCACTTCCCTTTAGGATGATCCTTACCACAATATTCACAATCCTTTACCATGACTGGTGTGGAACTCTTTGGCTTTGTAGATTGGCCTTGTTGTTTGCCCTTGTTCCAGGTTCTGTTCTTGGACCTACGCACCTCGTGTACCTGGGCAGCACCGGCTGATGCTGGTGATGACATGGCCTGCATCTGGACCTTGCTGGTCTCTGCAGCTCTACATATTTCCAGGGCTTTATCTAGGGTTAACTTTGGCTCCCTCAGAAGTCTCTCCTTTACTCTGGTATCCCTTAGCCCAAATACGACTTTATCTCGTATTATCAAGTCTCTCTGGTCACCATACTCACAGGATGGGGCTTTGGTCTTTAGGTCTGTGACCCACTGGTCAAAGGGCTCTTCCTTCATCTGATCCCTTTGCCAGAACTTGTACCTCTCAAATACCACATTTTCCCTAGGCTCACAGTACAAGTCAAACTTCTCAAGCACTTTTTTATACTCCTTGATATCATCAGCTGGATCATACACAAATGTAGCATGAATCTCTTGGGCCTCTGCCCCAGCCACATGCAACAAAATTGCTACTTGGGTCTCACCCTCCTTCTTATTTAGTTCTGTAGCCTTGTAGTAGGTGACAAACTGCTGTTTCCATTTATACCAGGTGGCACTGACATTACCTTGTGAGAAGTTCATTGGTGGAGGGGGTTTTAAGCCATCCATTCTCACTGTTCCTTATGCTGCAATCCAGAGATTAAACTCACAAAGATCCCATTTTCCTGACACCATGTAACAGATTCAACACAACAGAAAAAGCATCCCACTACGAATAGACATTTAGGTGCCCACCAAAACATCGTAATCATAATGTATCATTCTGTAACACACACGAACACTACACCTCTGCTGTCCAGTCGTCGAACATCCGTGTAGAAATCTGTCCCGTTCATGGCCTGAAGTCTCGTCGACAACGCCACTTAAGTTTGAATTTCTTTTACCTTTTATCGGAACTGATATACTTCTTATTTTGATAAAATATGCATCAAACTATTTCATACTCAATATAAAAAAATCGTGTCCAAGGCAAAAAGATTGATTGCGCCTGACAAATGTTTTTGGATAATATTGCTCATTACATGTTGTGGATTTTTTGCAGGAACTAATAAACTATTTGAGTCTGACATTACTCCGCGCTTTATTTAGCCCGCTGTAAGCGATAGCCAATTCGGCCCTTTGATAGGTCACTGCCATTAATGGCGCTTATACTATAACATACCGCTTGATGTATTACATAATTCTTACACCTAATTGTCATTACATTGGTACCATGCATGTTTCATACCAATATATTTTTGATGCCCCCATTACGTATCTGAAATATATCTATACGATCGCTTAAGTAACGACATGTTTGAAATACGTCTGACTCATCGCCAAGGGTTTTAGAAGAGGTTATAATACAAAAAGGTCCGTTCAGTCGCCGATATTTGCCGACAGTTTTTAAATGCTGCCAACAGATCATCCATGTTAAATGACCAATCAAAATAAACTGGTACGATCGCCAATATACAATACCAGCGAGCGCTAGTGGTTTGACTTACGTTTGGAACATTGCCATGGTTGAAACAGGTCTGAAATACGGATTGCTTAGGCGCAGCGATTTGCTCGCAATGCGTCTGGTATGTTTTGTCGATCTGTCCGAATTTGCAGGCGCGCGTACGGACGTGCGTGCATTTGTTTATGTGTGTGTGTGCGTTTATGTGTGTGCGGGTGTTGGTGTGTGCCAGCACGTGCGTGCGGTTGTGTATGTAGTTGCTGACGTGTGTGGTATGACATCGCAGGCAACCGCCTTGCTGATGACGTTGTAGTAATACGATACAGGGGACAAAAACAGGGCCATTGATGGCGTTGCATATAAAACAGCGGACGACAGCCTGGCCGTTTGTGTCATTGTATATGACACGGTGGACAGCCACCTGGTCGCAGACGTCGTTGAGTATGATATAGACGGGTAGAATACGACAGTGGATGACCACTATAGCAATATGGAGTAGATATGATTGCCTATTTCTCTTGCCTTTGTCAGGGCATCACCATGGCCCTATAAACTCATGGAAACTACAGCACGATACCCGTGTCTGTGCTAGATTCATTGCATGTTCCTTTGGCTAATTGGTTATTCATTGTCCGTCTGTAGACTGCAATCATCAAATCTCGGTTCTTTTCCTGTTAGATTTTCATCCAGCTCATTTGATATGATCACTTGCAGAATAATAAATAGAGAGATGCACTTAATAACCTTACTGGCCACCCTACTCCACGTGTCAGCTACTAAGGCCAGGTTTACTTTGCCCACAAGTCTGAAACATAAAAATAAAACACAATGAATATTGAGATCTATAGTTTGGTTCAATAGAGCTCAACAGTAACTTAGTGACAATGCTGAGCTCCGTCAGTATAAGTATGAAGCCTCTGTCGATACTTGAACGTCAGAACCATTAAATGACTAGTCTGCCCCGGATGTTACTTAAGCTAAACAGTAACCCACAGCTCTGTTAAAAGCAGTAGTAACCCCGACCCAGCACACGCTCATTAGCCTGCTAGTTATTTAAAGTAAAAGCAACAACTATATTCAAAGAACATATGTGACAAGAACAAATTGCAAAGAATCAAGTGCACTTTCATTGAAATTTATTGAGTAAGAATTCCATATTCTGATATATATATATATAGGATATATATAGATATATATAGATAGATATATATATATATATATAGATATATATATATATATATATATATATATATATATATATATTTATATATATATATATATATATATATGTAGATATATTTATATAATTTATACTTATATATACTTATGTAAACATATATATGTATGTATATATATATGTATATATAAATAGATACATATATATATATATACATAATTATATGCATATATAAATATCTGTATATATATATGCATACATATATATATATATAAATAGTTAAATATATATATATTTATATATAAATATATATATATAATATATATATATATATAAGTATATATATATATATATATACATATAGATATACATATATATATATATATATATATATATATATATATATATATATATCTATATATATATATATATATATACTTCTATATATATATTTATATATATATAGATATATATATATCATAATACAACTGGTAAGGCGCAAAAAGCAAGTTTGCGGTTGATATAGACAGTACCTAGGGGTCTTACACATTTAGCAGTGTAAGTAATCACGCAGTCTGCCGCACGTAACAGATGTGTTTTTGTCATTCTAGCCAGATATATACACTTTTTAAACCGTAAACACACCAAAAGGTCAGGAGTATCCAATCACTCGAATGCAAGCGTTGTCCATATAAGTAAAGATGTACAGAAAAAACTGTAAGTACTCTCTTGCCCGCAATATATTGTTACATCTTGGTACAGTGCTTTGCATCTATAACTTAGCAGCACCGGATTCCTTGTTTTTCTTCATTGGTGATCGTTAAGAAGATTATATTACTCGGTATAAATTATTCGACGTTATTGTCAGAAAGTAAGCAATATTTGTTATTGTCTAGAATTGAAGCCATAGTTTTAGGTTATTTCTTCAAGACTGTTTTGTTTAAATAGAGCTACCAGATCGTGCTCTGTAAAACCGAAAGAGTGCCAGCACAAATTCAGACGAAAAAACAACTTGCTCTTGTCCTCGGCAATAAAACGTCGCTGTGTGTAATGCTCCTTCTGATGTGCGTTCCATTACTAGTTTTTACTCCTATGAAGCTCAAACTTAAGTTTAAATATAGTGATGATTTTGTATGATATCTACTCTATCATTTCATTAATACTAACCTACATAATCGGCATAGAGCATTCGTCTTACTCAATAAATAGTGCAATAATGAAAAACAATTTTTTCAGTTGTCTATTTGAGGGAGTGCCATAAAGATTGCAAGTTAGTTGTGTGCAACCATTTTTCAGTAATAAATGACTATACGAGTGCTAGGGCTTGATTTGCAGTAGTTGTGCTATTCTGTTGTTTTCTCTCTGCCATGATAATGTCACAGAGATACCACGGATCATGACATGCGTCATTGTCGATAAGCATCCTCCTATACCATTCAATCAGTGACAGCCTCGTCTCAAGCAGTTAATGTAGTTTGGAATCTACAACAATTTTATACCGCGAACAGCGACGAGGGTGCGTAACAGATAATTACGCTGTACTTAAAGAACTGTATTAACATGATCTAGAATATAACGTGATATTTGTGGTTGTTCAGATTATCGGATAACGATTATTTTCATACGACAGCACTGCCACCAGAGATTGCCGATGGGGATTTTACGATACCACTTAGGTCATTCAGCTCTAACGGATTAGAAGGCTGCTGGATTGTTTAATATGTGACAGTTAAACTTCGTGACCGTGTTTAGATATTGCAATTGCATAATATCCACGAGGCCTACAGTACAGATTAAATCTGTCGTAGGATATTCACAAATGTTATTTCACAAATGTTGGCAGACAGAGTACGAGTGTGAAATGTAGCTCATTTGTGGTAACTACGACAAATCCCATCGATCCCATGAAATAGACAATAACAACCAACAGCTGAATCGATCGAGCAGATAAAAACAAGTATCACGAAATCGAACAAAACAGCCAACTGAATTAATCGAGTAGATACAGAGAGTGCCATAAAACACCCTTAGAGCATATATGTTGTCACAGCAGTTCAGTTGAGCTTAAGTGGAAAACATTTGAATGGCATTCCATGTAGCAACAATGAAAAGTGACATGCAATATCACCTTAACAATTAGATATTCCGCCATGAAAGGTACCTTCCCTCTTGCTTTAGGCAACCTGGTGCTCCCAGTCCGAAGTGCATTGGCACAACAGGCCCGCCCTACCATTATTGGATTTCATTAACCTGTTAACTTAATGAAAGACTTGATTTGACAACCGAGATGTATGATTGGATAGATCGGCGGCGTATTCTACGTCCTAATTATTTACAAATCACAGCTCCGAAAGTTACCCAAGCCCGATTAAACGAAACTTTTGTAATTCATAACGAGCTAATAAGCAATCGATAGATCTCGTCAAGCGCCACGAGACGCATTAGTTGAATGTCATAATGGCTCTCATAATTAACTCGATGCCAAGAGTTACCCCCTGTTGCTTATTTTAGAATATTATGTTTTACAATTATTCACTATAAAGAGAGTATGTTAATTAGTAGCATGAAAATACTTTGCTAATCATAAAATCAAAATCATTTCGATGGCTTGCAAATTAAGACTACCAATAATAAGATTCAGCTCTTTCGTTGGCTCGTGTTTGGTAAAAGAGTTTACCAACTGATTTTAAAGGCACATCCCTTACGTAAATTGTTATTATTATTCATGTATTCTGGCTATTGGTAGCGGTATGGTTTTAGCTACCCCCAAAGATCAAGGGTGATTAGCGTAGTACGTCGGGCGCTCTTGATGCTAAGTTTATAGGCGCCGAATAACTTAGTAGATCGAACAACTCGACGCTCAGAAGCTAGACGATATGAAACTGCGCACAATAGCCATCTTTTTGTTTTACCTACCGTCACTCATCTTATTACCTCTTATTACCTCTTATTACTTGCCCCGCGGAAAAAAAAGTAAAACACGCGGTAGATCTTGGATCGAGTGTCTTACTGGACCTGCGTCCGCCAGCGGTTCTCTTTTTGAACGTATTGGAATTGCATTCCATTGCGATTAATATATAGATATATTACGACAAAGAAATCAGTTTAAAAAGTGTTGAAACCAACGAATGACACACATGCCATATAATGTTTAATGTCTGTAGCAGTACAGTAAGGTTAGTGCACTGTAAAGTGGCATATAATCTTTTGACCGGTTGATATCACCCAAATATGAATAAGCCCATTAATCAATAAAATGAAAGGGGTTTGCTTTATTGGTTGACCTGATCAGCTCAACCTAAATTCTCAGAGGACAGTAGTCGTAATCGGCAAAGTGCGTATTTGTCTATGACGCGATAAATCATGAAGGAAAGTTGGGGAAAGAATTTATTCAGCAAGCAATATATTTGTGTTATTTCATTTACTTCCATCAAAACAACGTCTAAATGCCATGTTCAGTTACGTTATCTAACCGGGGTATAACTATCCACACACTATCTGCGTTATGGGACTAGAGCCACGATCCGGTTTTGTGCCTGTAACTACTGCGATACATCAATTAGGGGACAACAATTTCTACATTATATCTCACGCTACAATAACCTCGGTTTTCAGCAAGATTATATCTTACATGTGATTGCAATATCAACCCGATAGATACGCATTCATTGTTTTCAATTAGAGCCAATAACCTATTCTCATTGGCACCATATTTGTCTACCCTTTGTTTGACGCGTTCATTAAGCTACTTTTTGTAGTCGCAAATAGCACATATTGGCGTTTGAAGGTCTACAGTTGTTGCTGTGTTTTATGTGTGATTCCCATATAATCTAAAGCTCTCATCTAATTGCACATTACTGGTTCACGGAACCAATACGTCTCGGTACGGCGCGTATAAGCTGCTTCATGGCCGATGAATAAAATGTCTACTTTACTTCCTCACCAATTAGGAACTTATTGTGAATCACGATGATACACACTCTATAGTCATGAGAATGAAACCACTCGCCTTATATGCTTGTCATAAAGGATTTTATAGCAGTGGATTGCGAGCTGTCATAACGCACGTAAACATCCCCCCCACCACATCTAGCGGTTAAAATGTGATTCTCAATTCACAATATCAATTAGCTGGCATGTATGTATGTATGTATGTATGTATGTATGTATGTATGTATGTATGTATGTATGTATGTATGTATGTATGTATGTATGTATGTATGTATGTATGTATGTATGTATGTATGTATGTATGTATGTATGTATGTATGTATGTATGTATGTAGTATGTATGTATGTATGTATGTATGTATGTATGTATGTATGTATGTCTGTATGTATGTATGTATGTATGTATGTATGTATGTATGTATGTATGTATGTATGTCTGTCTGTATGTATGTCTGTATGTATGTCTGTATGTATGTCTGTATGTATGTATGTATGTATGTATGTATGTATGTATGTATGTATGTATGTATGTATGTAACGGAGTTACCCAACCTAACGCTTTCAATAACCGTGTATTAAACCCTGAGCAGACGATTGCAAATCTCCCTGTAGCTTTATGTTTCAAAGGGCATTTGTGGTATTCCCGAGAATCGCCACGATATCACTTTGTTGTTGAATTGGATTATAACATAGAATCTGTTATATTGAGATTGGAGACTCATTATCGTACCATCAATCCTGTATACTTGCATAATTAGCCAGCGGCGTTGACAACACAGCCCTTTATATACATGGATTCGATATTGCTGAATATAGATATTTTTTCATATCAAGAACATTGCTACTTTGTAAAAACAACTTGCATCAATCAAATGAGGAGAATGTTAAGCATTATTTGCATTCCTTGCAATTAAACAATGGAACTAAACATTCATAAGTATGTGTTCAATTCTGGGTGCAGTGTTCAATTTGGAGATTTTGGCTAATCTAACAGTTGTCTCTTGACGCAACGCAAAGCCACGTCATAGCTGTGGGCTTGCGTAGTAATTTGCCAACGGAACTTCCCTAAGGAATGTTTAACATACACTACATATGCCTCGCAATGGCGCTAGGGACAAGAACAAATATTCAGCGACTGCTAATAATGTTTTGTTTTCTGTGCCAGACTATATAGGATAAGTAACAGCTCATCTTTCGCAAACAGCTTCATCAATTTCGAGAAGACATGCTTTTTCTAGAAGAAGCAATTACTGCAAATGATAAATGCGGCATCAAATCACGCAACGTTGCTGACTCCTCAGAGACGGACCTCGATTGATCACCGTTTAACAATTGTTGGAGATCAAACATTGTAGACTAAGTGTCGGGGGACAATTAAGTTGAACAGCAGGTTGCCTTTGAAGTGTACATTTGCTACATACCATGCTACAACGGTATACAACGTTGGGATTATAATACTGTCATAATACTCTTGAATTCAGGTGAAATGTTCTAAAACAGCTGATAAAAAATAGCATTATTTTCTCTTCCACTTTATTATCGGTTTGCTACTGTTGACAACGTGAACTTGTCAATAGCCGAGCACGTGTTTTAACGCATATATGGGATCGTGACTAAGGTAACTTAAACAATGAACCAGAATAAAGAAATGCCAACGATATATAACTCAAATTATCATGTGACACGATAAAAACGAGAAAGTCCATATGAACACACTTGTCAATTTCATTCCCTCAAACGGTCATCTGTGTGAATTCGGTTTGCTTCTAATTAGCGATGTAACCAAACGCATTGAACAATTGTTACTTGCAACATGTGTCAGGCCTCTGTTGAGTGACGTTAACCACTCAACCGATTGTCAGCATTCCACACTTCGCCAACGCTGTATTCGATTGAGTTATTGATTTGATTTGCATTGTGAATTTGTACACGTTAAATTGTACTTGCATTATTTTGGAAAACATAGTACTGCAAATATTGGTTTTGGCACAGTCTCTTCTATACACTTTGTTATCTGCTACATGCACAGAAACTGTACAATCGATCTGCATAAAAATTAACATTCCAATAACATAAAGTTTGAGCTCGCATTGGTAATATGTGACCTGAGATCATTACTTCCTTCTCTCTTTTTCAGGCTGTGAATACATGCAACATGCTTGACAACAATATATTCTGTCACTTTGAACGAAAGATATTTGAATAGTTAGAAAACAATAATACACATCCTATACACAAAGCATGAAAATCTAAATATAAGTGCTTCCATAAACTAGATGTCAATTCATATTCGTCCGTTTTTGGTGAGTTTATTGATCGTTTACGTTGCGTATTATATGACGTCTGTACAGTTCTACTACATGCTTGCGTAAAAGATAAAAGTATGTGGTACGCCGTCGTTAACGGATGCTGCTTTAGAGTATTTGCTGAAACAACAAAGAAAGACATATTCAAATAAACAGTAATTGGTTTTTATGAAGATATTTTGAAATAAGTGCCGAAGGCAAGACTTCTTTCAAGATGCAGGGTAGGCGGCGTGACTTTTGTCAAAGCGACAAGTTTTCTCTCAATACATATATGGTGTCATTCAGTATGACAGCATATATATTTGCCTGAGCTCTGTGTTATATCAATTATGAACTTTTCTATCGAACTACATGCAGCGTATTAATGCAAGTTTGTTTTGAACGTTATGTGAATTATATGCTACCATCAAAGTAATACAGCATGGGATTATGCTTTCATCAAGAGACATAATGGTACGTACTTTACCCATTGAATCAACATTGTGTAAGAGTCGAGATGGCACCTCCCCTTCCCCTTTGTCAAAACCAATCTTTAGAAATGGAAAAACCCCTTACATGGCACAAGACGTTTAGATCACGATGTAAGGCTCTGTTTATTGTAGCTTTTCTAATAAGGTCATGACTCAATTTAATGTGTCTTGTCTTTTCTGTCCCATTTTACCAATCAGCGAATTTACCTCTAGTGCGCAGTGCAGACGTTATCGGCATGACCAGACGCAGACGCGCAAAAACAGGGAAGCATACTAAATCTGGAAACCGGATATTGTTGACAGTATTCTCATTCTGTTGTCAGAAGTATCAATAAATGATCGCACAACAGAAGGACTTGCGCTGAAAACGATGTCTAAGCTAGATATATTCTAGAAGAGTCTAAATGTATCGTCATATCTAGGGACATTTTTTAACTTCTATTGCTAATAATGTCTCTGTTTGGTCGTTCTTCATTATATCATATTGTAATGCACTGTATCCAAAGCAAGACTTGTGGCAAAATTCACGGAAAATGACAATTCTTCTGTCATGATGACTGGCAGCGGCACAAAAAAAGTCTATGACAAGAAGCTTGACGCGGTAATTATTGTGTTGAGACTTGGTGCGCCAAAGTAATGTGCGTAAGGGAAGGTAAGGCATGACAAGGTAAGACTGAACGTGGCTACGAAACGTGCTTGGGCGTGGCGAGACTGGCTGAGATACGTATGTATGTATGTATATATGTATGTATGTATGTATGTATGTATGTATGTATGTATGTATGTATGTATGTATGTATGTATGTATGTATGTATGTATGTATGTATGTATGTATGTATGTATGTATGTATGTATGTATGTATGTATGTATGTATGTATGTATGTATGTATGTATGTATGTATGTATGTGTATGTATGTATGTATGTATGTATGTATGTATGTATGTATGTATGTCTGTATGTATGTGTATGTATGTATGTATGTATGTATGTATGTATGTATGTATGTATGTATGTCTGTCTGTATGTCTGTATGTATGTATGTATGTATGTATGTATGTATGTATGTATGTATGTATGTATGTATGTATGTGTATGTAAGGATTCATGGATTCATGGATATATGAATGTATGTATTTAGAATGTGTTTATGTGGACGCATGTATGG
Source organism: Urechis unicinctus (assembly GCA_034190875.2). Taxonomy (NCBI): domain Eukaryota; kingdom Metazoa; phylum Annelida; class Polychaeta; order Xenopneusta; family Urechidae; genus Urechis; species Urechis unicinctus. Next base: position 52,870,308 of record CM067351.1, on the reverse strand, counting down.
ACGTATGTATGTATATGTGCATGCATGCATGCGTAAATGTATGAATATATGTATGCATGTATGTACGAATGTAGGCGGTAATTATTGTATGTACTCGTTACTTCGTATCACAGAATAACGAATATCGTAGACGATTTATGTTCCCGATATTATGGGCATTTTCTAATTACCTTTCTACATCCAATGACTTTTCGCATTGTGCAACCAGGGTTTCGTTTATAGACTATTGTTTGAAGGATAAATTGGTATGCATAAATAAAAGCAAGTGTATTATTCTATAACAAAAATCGGAAAAATAGATGCGACAACAATTTAATCGCATGACTTACGAGGACAATCATTTCAGCTGCCATTGCCAATATAAAGGTTATTGTCATAAAACACTTATAACTCAAACGATGCGATAGGATACATTAACTCCAGGCATCGTATTCCGCCATATCTATGTACTTTGGCCGGCATCTGGTTTCTCTACCTGTGTATTGCCTAGAACAAGTCGTCTTTGCACGAAATGAATGATGAGCCGGTAATCATCTGCATTTGTCACCTTAATGTTGTTCATAGGCAATCATTCAACGCGAAGCCTACGGAGCTGTGTCTTTTGTGTGAGTACAACGAACGCCGTGGCGCAAATCAATGGATGACCATCATGTTATGTACGAAACATAACAACTAACAATCAAGATTTTTCCATGACTTCTTTTGCAATGTATATCAATAGATATAGATAGCTTTGTTTGAGTATGTTTGAAGTTTAAGGTGTCAATATCGCTAGTGAAATATAAGAAGCAATCGGAAGTGTTTATCAATTTGCCAATCACATAGTAAGGTAACTGTCAAAGATGAGCCCCATGGCTCTTGATTTATTAGGTTTGTAATTCAATGGCTACCAGACTTTCCACAGTGTTTGTGTAAAACATTGTAACGCGAGTTTGCATAGCACTCGTATTTTTCATTGTATAAAATCGTACCATATTGAAAAGTTCTCGTAAATTAACGATGTTACACCCGACATCATAGTTGTAATATGTACACCACTAAGTTAAGAAGGGATGGGAATTATCCATAAAAGATAAAGTTTTATCTGATATGATAACGCCAATAGTTAACTGAATATGCATCCATTCAGAAGTTGATTCTGGTGCTGTGGCCTTTCCAACGGGTTATTAGGTCTCCACCAGTACCATCCTGCCAACTAACGCGGTAGCTGCTAGGTTGGCTGTTTATAGACGCATACTGTCGAGCGGCCTTAAGCTGCTACAGGGCATGTCATGCCGGAGATTGCCTTTCGAGCAAAATGCTTTCCACTGAAATGGACGCCACGTTGTCGTGATGCTGCAGAAGTGCAACTATTGTATTACTCGTTTGAGATGGTCTTGATGGTTAAACGGGATTAGCTTTAATCCGATTGTAGGGTCTCTGATAAGAGAGACTAATGTCAAACCCCAAGTTCCTTTAGCACACTGAAAGCTAGAAAAGCTCACTAAGCCGAAGCAGATGCGGTCGTTTTAACACCTTGGGTGATTATCGAGGAAGAAGAAGTTAGGTGGGTTTCCAATTATTGTGGGCGCGATTTAATTAGTAGAGTGTACGATTTAGCGTAACAATTGACTTACTTCCGCCACCCCAATCTTATTTAATCATCTATTCAGAGGTTAATGTGGTCGAAAATATATATACCATACTCAGGAATATTTACTTTCTGAAATTAATTGTCTAATATCGAGGAGTGTCAAAAAGGCACGGTGGGTAAGGGACTCATGTGAATCGGTATTTATGACTCAGTCGAATGTGAAATTCATTCATCATTGACTTTGTGTAGTTCAAGTATGCATTGTGCACATATCTCTTCGTCGGTTAGCCGTTTTGTTGAAAATCCCACGCCTCATAGTGCCCATTAAAAATATCTGTATCAAACACTTTATTGGCAGGCTCATACGTATGAAGCTACTGCTCAGCGTCAGTAATCTGTATTACTTCTCGAAGCAATAATAATGGCGCAGTGTTTCGTTTGTTTGGCACTCGCTTACGAATGCGTGTGACCGCTCAATGAAAGGTTTTAAGTAACATCCCTTTACAGGATGTGAGCATTGACAGCTGCATTATCCACTGATGAATTTGTTGTCTGACCTTGACGGCATAATTGCGAATGCATTAGAAAGTATATAGAGCGTAAGCGCACCACACTAAGTACACACCAGTAAGAGTATCAATATTAATGTAATAACTTTCCTAAAAGTTATGCAATTCATCTCATCATTCATTTTATAGGTAAGTGGTGTTCAGTCATGACTCTGTCGCAAAGGAGGTAGTTAACTATTTGAACCTTATTCTGTTATTACTTTGGATGAAGCACCTTGTACTTCACACATGCAAACAGGTATATCTATGCTCAAATTGCATATTTAATTTAGTTGCAAACACTAGACCAAACATATTATTTCGATACTATTGATTGATACTTTGATGCTATTTTTTAAAACAAAAATATACATGTATTTGTGCGGAAATTACTTTTTATCACTCGCATGTATGAATAATTTGTGCAAAACTGATCAGCAAAATTAAGCACGAACCCCAATTCATGAAATGCGGAGTCGTAAAGGGCAGAAGGGCCGCGCGTCTACCCATAATTGGAGCGTTATCTGCTTTCAAGACATTAATAGGTCAGATCATATGAAAATCACATAAGAAATTTGCATGAAATGACAGCGGGACTGTCATCCAGAAGAAGCTACAGCTAACAAAAGATGACTCTATAGCTAAAGTAAAAGAGGCACACAATTTTTTTCATTAAGCCAATCAAACCATTATTAGGAATTTATTGGCAAACCTATTGATGATGGAGACAATGTACAGCTCCTTATTGAGTCTTTATAAATACTTAATCACTTCCACTGAACTTCATATCACATCATGTAACAAAGTTCTTCGCATATCTATAGCTAAATTACAAACATGTATCACCCACAAATCGGTTGGTGGGATTGCTGGCCGTACATGCCCTGGGGATTAAGATTAATTAGTAGACCGTTATTGATTGGAACCTTTCCAGAACCCGGGCTAGGTAGGTTCATTAATCTTCGTCTGATCAATTCAAAATGTGCTGTCTAAGTTTGTTAAGGGTAATCTGCTCCTCAAGAGCTATTCGTAAAATTGCTATTTTACTTCTATATTTTCATTCTCCTATGCCCGGGGTTGCGAATTATGAGACCTGTTACCCGCTGTCTTTGTTATACTAAGTAAGGTTTAGAACATTTAGTTCGGGCATGCATCCACCATGTAATGTAATTAATCGTAGTCATTACTTAGCCAAACCTCATTTTCATCAGGGGGGTGAATTAAGGGTCTTGCGTCAACTACCAATCATGATGATATACACCGCACACCTTGACGCTCATCTATCACGTCCAATACCCAATTACTGGTCGTGCTGCTGACACCCTCTGGTATAATTTTTTAACACTCGCTATCATTTGTATTGAACTGCGCTTGCCAGGTAGTTATCGCCAATTATTAGTAGCAGGGTTATTCTAATACAGACATTCAATTGGAGCCGGCAGTCTGATTTGAAATCATATGCTCTCGTAGTCTTAAATGAATAAGCACCACAGGCTTTGGATAGCAATGATATTTGACACGATTTACCATGGCATTGTACGTAAAAACACGCATGTTATGGTCTTCATCGAATAGTTTGAGAACGGATTAAAAGTAGTTTGACTCATCGGAGAGAGTAAATCTATTGTATTCGACCAATCTCTCTGTGCACCATAACAAAATGTAGATGGTTGGATGTTTCGTAGCAAGAGCCTATTGACAAGAAATAAATAGTTACTATCATGCACTATTTAATAGGTCACACATAATGTAATGAGTATATCGCGTCATATGATATTAGCTCACACAACCCGTGTAGCAAAGATATGAATACATTTTGTTGATGTCTGAACCAAGACAATTACCTGGAGATGAGTTTATGTAAGTGTGAAACTGCTATATGCGTTGTTTATTTCTAACCCTTACTAGCACGACGCACAAATATGTCAGCGGCAAAAAAATCTGATGCATCTCTTTCCATCCTGTAAAATTAATTGAGTTATAAAAATGTTTGTTCGATGTAAAGTATAAACATTGGAAATGAATTCCTCTAATGCCAGACATTCACTGACATTAATCTTACACTTCGTGACCTCTTCAGTCCGGGAGCTTTGCGTTAAATGATTTAACTAAACATAAGTAGGAGCCAATCCAGTTTTATGTGCTATCGGCGATTGCGTTTTGCAAATGGAAAAGGTGATTCTACAACACAGAAATTAAAACGTTCGCCGCGTCATGTATAACCGACCTATACACGGCTAGGCTTCGATGACATTGTGGACCTACATCATGTAGTGATGGGCTATCGATCAAAGTGCTTGCATCTACTGTGACTTTTTGTGCAGTCGCCCAGACAAGCAAAAACTTAGCAGACAGGTTATCCTGTGTCTAAGTAATCGATAGAATATAATTAATTTAACTCTTTGCTGTGAAATTACTACTTATCACATTAAACAAGATAAACTATTATCATGATTGATATTGATATTACTATTTTCAAGGAATTTATTTTAGCAATAAACATCGGTGCCACAAAAGCTAATGCATCTTTCATAAGCAATTACTAAGGCATATGTCACCACCTATATTTGCGGTTAAGACCTTGTTGAGTCCATCATACTGTATGACCATACTTGTCATAGTCATGGAAATGTCATCCTTACGAGTTTGGGAAATCTTACGATAAGGATTAGTCTGAAGCCTATATACCCTATACTTTAAACTGCATGTCATGAAATAATATACAATATGCTCTTGTATCGGGCGATTTTCTCTCGGGTTAGAAATATAAACTTGGTTTGGTACCGTTAGTTTTGCATTGTTATGGTCAAACGAGGCTTCAAGCAATAGACGATTAATTGGTGGAGGTATCTTTACGCGAAATACAGACTTCTTTATTATTTTGTGTGTTCTGTGGGTCAACAAATGTCAAATACCAAAGCACCTGGGCGTTGCACTAATCGTCAAATTGCCAGGCTCTAATGTCAAATAAATTGCACATACTCAGTAATATGAGTTTATGATGGGTGCATGTAACCGATATCTAAGTGCTCCATTTCCGTGTAGTATTGCTTTATATCGATCTAATAAGTTGATTCCGTATTCACTATCGTGCTTGTATAATGCAATGGTTTATAACATCGTATAGATCAGGTTTTGTGCAACCAAATATTTTGAATAATCAACGAGCAGTAAAAAAATTGCAGTTGGGCGCTGTCTAAATCGATTAAGTATATAATAAGCAAGTTACGTGTCAGGATCTTAAAACGTGTCTGATTGTTCCAGTTACATTATAGACAATTTATGATAACGCACTGATCCTCACGAATAGCCGACAGAATGGTAGCAAGTTTTAGCAGTTGAGCGCGTGTGTCAATGATGATCTGCTATCACAAGGGAAGGTATGTCCTTTCAGTGCAATTGCATCCTCACAAGCTCGTATTAATAGAAACAGAGATGAAGAAAGGGCAGAGTTTGTAATATGACTTAAGACTGGCAGAAACCGAATGAATGGCGACATTTTAAAGCCAAGAGCACTCAATTCAAAAGGTCAAACAGTAAGGTTATGTGGAATCACTTTTCTCTTGTCACCTTTAAGATCGCACGTTAGCAGACAACCATTAGCCATTTGGTAAGAAAATTTAAGATGTAACGCCAAAATCGGCCAAACGTCTAAGTTAAAGTGGTGCAGTATCAAATCGCCTCAAAATGTAAATCTACACGGTTGGTTTTTTACCTTTGTGTAAGTGAAGTAAAAAACTAAAGTATGGCATTTAAAATTGGTGCATTATTCCGACGAAAGTCTGTCAGATCTTTGGAGCTTGGCATTGGCTTCTGCTTAGTAGAACCAGATCCTGAGCAATTGTGAATTTTTTCTTATGCAACCCTTTTTTGGATCGAAATCAACGGCTTGTTTAGCGACATGGTTTATGCATTAAACCATGTTAACTTGTTCGAAAGGACTGCTGCTGACATTGGTTGCGCAATGGGCCAGCTGTATCAAGGTATAACAGAATTTGGTGAGCAATTTATATTTCATCCTGTTTAGTAAGCAATGTAAGCAATATCCATATTCTGTCAAGCATCCAAGCCATTTTAACGGTCGTATCCAGTTTTATATATGGTCAACTAACGCAAATACACACGTGTCGTGCAATTACAATGGTTTATACTCATTATGTTTATACATTTCATTTATATCATAATACTGCTCCATGATCTTAGTATATTTCGCATGTGATTCCCATCCTGGCAGACATACCGGAAGGCTATTATGTGATGTTCCGACTATGGATGCTTCTGAATGATGGTGATTATTTAGTGTCCGTGGCTCATAGTGGCTGTGTATCTTAATAGCTGCTAATGCTAGAAGAATCTGGTGAAGTATTCGCGCGATATCAGACTTAAGTGTAGATTTCCTTCACTATCGATTTGATAATATATTGACTTGATTGACTTGAATGTTCAGCGTATGTTGTGCATGCGTGATATTAAAACTATTTTGTCAAAAAATTAAAGTAACATATTTAACTCGTGCCATAGGCTGGTATTTTACAAACAATCTACCATGTGAAAAATCAATTTACCCGTGATTTTAGGTGTTTAACTATGATGATTTGTTAAAACGTTGCACAAATGCCCTCGCGTGCATTAGAAGGTGAGTTATGCATTTGCTTCACCATTTAATCGCTTGCACCATTTGAATCAACTGATGCATAGCTAAAACAAAATTATAAGGACGTAGGCTGGCAAAAACACGATCGTAATGCAGTCTTCCAAGTAGCTGAAGCCTAACATGTTACTACTGTGACGTATCAACCGTAATGGGAGTGTTGCGCATACTATGGAATTTAATAGCTCGCTGAAAACAGCGTCCATAAAAAGCGCTATTCTGTCTATCACTTAACACAAAATTAACCTTTTGGGTATAACTCTGTGAGTTGCCAACGGACAATCGTTACCACACGCTGAATATGTTCACAAATTACAATCACCTTTAAGGATCACTGTTATCAACCAATGAATCGCTAATATGTATTAAGACCGCAATGCTGCATTACTGGAGAATAACGGAATTCAAGGTGTGCCAAGTAAACACAAATCACTTGATCTCGATGCTAATTTTGGTCCAGTAAAACAGAGAAATATATCTTTGTCCGTGCCAACCAGAAGAAATAGTGTTGAATTGTGCGAAGGGTATTGTGCTTTGTTGCTATCTCGTAGTTAAACATGGTGGGATTGCTAACTGCTATATTCATGGCTATGCGAGAGAAACAAATTACCCAGCTTAGACAAAACTCTCTATACTAAATGTTAATGGAGCTCAAACTGGGGTGATGCATCAGGAGAAAATTGCTATTCAGAAACTGCCGCAAATACCAGCCGTATACAGCAGCAAATGGAGCCGACTATTTTAAGCAATTTAATCAATCACACGCACGTTACCATATAATATGAGTAACTTCTACAAGGAGCATATTTGATCCCTAATTAATACACTTGTGAGTATGCTTGATGAGCGTGATGGTTATGCGATGTTACAGCCGTAGTTTACAAAATACTCAACCAAAAAGTAAGTGGACTCCACCATTTTGCTTTCAATGGTTCGATCGACTGCATTCCAAATTTCAGTCATTGCTAATATGATAGCCACATGCCCGCTTTAAACAACTGTATATTATATTATATATGTTTGCGCCTTTTTCTTCTGTACTGCCGTAGATAATCTTTGCGCCAAGAATAATTGCAACTCGGATGCGTCTGTTGATAACATCATGCTTGTTGAAGCAACCAATACATATGAAGTACAAATAATAAGCAGCACAATAATGGATAGGGTTTGAGCTGAGACAGTAAAAATACGCTCGACAAGAGATAATCTCTTCGATTGCTACTTTATCACTATTGCCTTAAAGTACCAAATTGTAACAAAATCATTGCTGTAGAGAGTTTCGTCTCTAATAAGCTGCTGCTGTATAGCATGCAATCATATAACATCATTTCGACAGAGGGCTGGTGGCATTGACCCTTTATTTAATAGATAATATTCATTGCCAACACATTGGTTTCGATGCATTTAAATGTGATGTCATTCGTTACGAAGTGACCGTCAACCTTTACATTATACAGTAAGCTCAATAAGATCTGCATCATTCACTAATTACCGGTGGGGTCCAGCATGGGGTAGATGTAACATTCACTATCGTACCTTACCTGTCGTTAACATGACACCATGATCATACTGTGTCTATCGAAGCTTACCGCCTTTAGTAGTGTAACTTTTACCATATGTTGTAGACATTTATGTCTACGGAAGTGGTAATGATGCTGGCAATAATGAGAACGGCCACTGATTTCAGTGTCAAGCAGGGTGTCTAGCAACATTAGTTTAGCCATCGAAGCTATCAATGTGATGCTGCAGAATTAATGTAAAATGTCATTTAATAATGATTGGGTTTAGCGTCGGTTAAAACGCGTCGCGTATAAACAGTTATTTGGGCGATATTATGGACATTCACATTATTCATGACTTGGTCTTGGCATTGATTGAAACACTATAAAGAGCCGGGAGTAAAAAGGGCGGAGTGGAGTGAAGTTACTGTGTTGTACTGTTAGCAATTATGAAGAAAAAATGCGGAAAGTATGCATAATTTTACATTTAAGTTATGATAAATCAAGCTAGTGAAAGTTTAGTGCTATCTCTTAAAGTTATTGGCAAAATGCGGTAGCATTTTGCTGCTCAGAGAAATATAATTACCTTCATTAATGTATCAATGGTGGCGGAATGTGAATGTCTTCAGTTGGCCTCAGCCTTTTCCTAAACCAATACGAGTCGTAATTATGAACATCTCAGTTTTTATCTGACTTAGATGAAAAATTGTCAGGCACAAAAGAAGTCAGATCATGGGCGAAGCATGAGCAACAATTATCTGACAGTAGTGTTATTAGGTACCTCTTCACACCCCGCGTTTTGACGTAAAGACGACGTCACTGACTTGGCTGACGTTAGAAGCTATTGCGCAATATATTTTTTGCTGACGGATCGTTTCTCGATTCGGTGCGCGGTATTTCGTCATCATTTTGCTGAGCTTAGCATCCTCATGGATGTGCGGTATTCGGGTGAGGTCATTTTGCGACGTAATGTGATAGATGTGCGCTATTTGGGTGAGGTCATTTGCGAGGGATACGTCCTGAGTTGTTTATTGAGAAGGAGTTTGCTGACCTTTGTGACCTCATGTGAGAGGCTATTGCGCAATATATTTTTCGCTGACGGATCGTTTCCGGATTCGTTGCGCTGTAATTTGTTGACATCATTCTATTTTTGGATATGCCATCATCATTATGCTGAGCTAAGTGAAGAAAAACCTCATGCCATGAGGAGGTATATAAACGCGACAGGATAATTTGAGTTCAATTATAACCATGGCTGGGAAACGGATGAGCGATGCGGACCTGTTTAAAGCTGTGGAGCAAATTGAAATGGAGGAAGTGAAACCACTATACACACGCTACTTTGCACAGTATTCGATAGTTTGGAATAAAGGTGTAGTGTTTTTGAAAAACAATTTCAAGAAATGCCACTTAGAGTTGGGGATGAACTGTGTTTAGACTGTGGTTACGAAATAGCTGCTGTCAAAGAAACATTGGAACAGTTATAAGCGGGAATGGAGAGTTGTGTCGAGGTCTCTATGGGTGCAGATGTGACGATGAATGTAAGATACCCAGTCCCTATAGTGCTGATAAAGAAGGGCCACGTGACAATGCAAATGGACAGTTACTCGTGGTATTTGTTTGTAGAAGCGTGGGAGGAGTTGAAGCAGCTCTACGGAACCCACGTCAAGAGAGCAAAATTAATGGAGGAATATCTGACGGTGGTGTACACAGACACGCTTGTTGATTTAATCAAAACCCTAATACCAGAAAAATGTCATGGATGTCAGATAGACCACCCGAGCCAGCGACAGCATAATCTTTGTCTGATGACTGAACCTGAAGAACAAGTTCGGATGTGTATGGCAGACGCCCTCGAACGTGTTGATGAACTGTATGTATCAAGATTATGGGAATTAAGTATAGCTTTTAATTGATCCCTGCCCCTTGGAACGTAGCAAATAGTTGTGTGTGGACTATAGGAAATATTGGTTAGAGTCGGTGAAATCAGATATTGAAATACGTGTAATTAACAGATTGTGTAATAAATGAGTGAAAATACAGGGCGGCGTTTTTTTATTTGAAATGTATCTTATAAAGAGTTGAAATTTGCTGGGCGGTCATTTATGGCTAAGATAGTCTGAGAGTGACATCATCATGACCGATGCGTATAGCAGGTGGTCTGTTTTAAAAGACAAGTTACAGATGCATGCACAACTTACTCGAGAACTGAGAGACAATAAGATATATAGACAAATTAGTATAAATCAACAGCGCTTGATGGACCATGGTTACGATTTTGATACGGCTCTTAGTAAAGTGATCGAAGCTCGAGAGTGTTTAATGGATCGTCAGTTAACTGCGTTCGTGTCTAAAGATGAGGTGGATTAAAGTAATTATAAATATCTGTTAACAACAAGTTTACTGTCAGTAAAGGTTATATCTTTAAAGTGACGACATGGAAACTTGTGTAGAATGCGACAAATGTCAGAGAGTCGCTGAGACCCAACAACCATATAGACCCAAGTCACCTGCTCAGGGTAAACACAGAACCCTGAGGCTAAGGTGATGTACTCTGTGTCAATGTGGGTTTGTTACGAAGGCGCTTTTGACCCCACACTTGAAATATCACTGTAATTATAAGCTCTGCATTCACATTCAAAAATTAAGAAAAACAACAGGCACAACAAAGCAGAGGAAGGTTGTGACGTAATCGGAAAGCTTAACTTCCACGTTCAAAGAACCCCACAACCCCGTGTGCGTGCGATACCACGTGATTTACCGGATCTGAAGTTAATTTGTCACGTGATCATGAAAAAAACCGCTGACATCAGCTCAATTAATTCGTCACGTGATCATGAAAAACCCGCCTACATCAGCTCGATCAGGGCCAATAAATAAGCGAACACAGAGAGATTTTTGTTTCATTCAGGATGGCGGAGGAGAACAGCAAGGAGTATGATTACATTGATGGACCGTTGTATACCAGTCTATGTCGGGGTCGCTTTCAAATCACCCGGTGGTTTAGTAACCCAGAACATTTGATCAATGATTTACAAATTGAACTTACCTGCCGACGGCTTTCTCAGAAGTGGGACGGCTCTTACATCACTCACTGTATCGTTGATTGACGTGGAAGCTGGCCAATCAGACGTTGATAAAGAAGAAACTGTTTTGTGACGATGTGATTGGCCGATTGAAAGCCCCACTCCCCTATATTGAAATTACCCGTGGAAGTGTGACCATGCGCTTTGATAGTTTCAATTGGTGGCAGCTCTTAAATGCTTACAAAGAACTAACTGCCCGCAGACAAAAGATGGGTGATCTAGTCACGTCGCATGATGGGTGGGATATGATAATTAGCCTTTACAGTGGTTTGATGAAACCATTGTAATCTGACATAGCTCAAGAACCATATGAAGAATGTGGACGGGTGTATGTCAAGCCGAGAACGAACAAAAGATGTATTCCCATTGCGTAAGAAGAGCGTTGGATAAGGTGGACGAACATTACGTAACTTTATTATGGCGCTTATTGTGTGAGCAACACAATTTGACTGAACTATGCCTTTGGCTCTCTAGAGAATATCGACGTACCATGTTAGGTTTTTATGTGACCGCCGAACACTGGTCTAAAGTCTTAATGGGGGAACTTTATGAGTGTGAATATAACCGAATTATTAGACGCATGAATATACATGATTAGTCATTGAATAAAAAGTGATAATATACTTTAGTTGAATTTCTTTTTGAGTTCTACTTATCATGACACCCAATGCATAACACACAGCACCTATCTATAAAAAGAGTGGGGAACTGTGACTGATAACTTAGTATGAGAATGGATCGATCCTTAAAACATCCCTTTAGTTGTGTGATGGCTGGTCCGAGTTGATGTGGAAAAACTTACTTTGTGAGTGAGTTAATTAAAGGTAGTCACATTGAGCCACCACCTGACCGAATCGTGTGGTGTTTCGAGGAGTGGCAAACAATTTACACTCAACTACCGCACGTGGAATTTGAAGAGGGGTTGAATTTTGAGACAGACCCCCAACAAAAACCTTGTTGATCATCGATGATTTGATGCAAGAAACTGACGAACGCGTTACTCGCCTATTCACCAAAGGGAGTCACCATGGCAATCTTAGCGTGTTGTATTTAGTACAAAATTTATTCAGAAAGAATAAAGAACATCGAACAATCAGTTTGAACACTCATTATTTAGTTGTATTTAAGAACCCTCGGGACGCTTCACAAATCGTGCATTTAGCCAAACAAATGTACCCGCGAAACATCAAGTATGTACAAGAAGCCTTTTCGGATGCTACTTCACAACCTCACGGTTATTTGTTTATCGATTTGAAGCAAGAAACGCCAGATCACTTACGGTATCGAACTGACATACTACGACCCAATCAAGTTGTATACCTAAGGAAATAAATACCGGCGATCATCGGGCGAACGCCATTCTTATAGTTAGACATAGACCATAGTAGAGCGTCTCAGAAAACACGCTGATACATTACGAGTGAGGGCTAAAGCCAAACCCTCTGTCAATAGGGCTTTGATTCACACGGCTGACAAAGAATTAATGAATTGTCTAACCCGACACAAACACGGTCTGCGCGCTTTGATCTCACCTAAAACTAACGTCAAGAAAAAGAAAAAGAGTATTACAAACTGGCGGTTTTCTCCTGGCGTTATTAGGACCTATTTTAGGTATCGCTGGTCCATTGTTAGGCGAGCTGTTCGGCTAATTATGGCTAAGAAAATGATATTGGTTGATCCCCGGGTGCTGTCAAGTACACTTTATCATCAAGCTCCCACTGTCGATGTGTTATCCAACTTGGATGCTGAGATGAGGGATGTCCTGAATCTTAGTGATTTATCAGAGGAGGCTAAAGTAGTATCTTATAACCACATTTAACAAAACACCTCGAGTATTACCGCCAGCACAGAACCCCGACACCTCTCACGACCTTAGCTAATGCCCCACCCCTCACACCTAAACAAGAAGATGTGTCTATTGCGGAAGTTGTGGAAACCATCCCTGATACATTTCAGAAAAAAGGGCGTTTGTTATTAGAACGCCTTTGAAAAAACCCAGATGTTGGTTGGAATGAACGAGGGGAATTAACGATTAAAGGACAAGCTGTTAGTTTAGACAACGTAAACACTTTGAACCAGAGGGTTGGAAAAGATTTGCCGAAGCGTGCGAGACTCCAACATTCCCCAAGATTTAGTAGGTCACCCCGATTGACGGAACTATATCCGACAGGGTGCGATGCGAATAGATAAAAGACCTGGTGAGGAGGAGGCTGGACGTCATGGAAAAGTTAAGTGTGTATTTCGACCTCGAGACACCGGTCTTGGGTGCAGCCATTGGTTACAGCTACGAAACTCAAAACAAAGGCAGTCAGACAATGGCTGGGTGAACAAGATGCCTATACATTACATAAACCGATCCGTTGTCGATTTCGAAGACGACCCGTCATAGTCGGGGGGATTGACAATCAATGGCAAGCTTATTTAGTGGACATAGCTCGTTTAGCCAAACAGAACCAAGACATGAAATTTCTCTTGACCTGTATCGATGTATTCTCGAAATATGCGTGGGTGGTACCACTAAAAAATAAAACGGGAGACAGTTAGATTCGAGTCTTTGAGAGTATATTAAAACAAAGGCGGAAGCCCCTGTGTTTACAGACCGATAAGGGTGGAGAATTTATCAACCGTAAATTTCAGAAATTTCTTAAGTCACAGGGGATTCGCTTTTTTTTACCACACACAACAAAGAAACCAAAGCTAGCATAGTCGAGCGGTTTAATTGTACTTTAAAAACTAAAATGTGGCGTTATTTTACCAAACAAAACACCAGTGTTTATCTACCGGTTCTGGCTTCATTGGTGAAAGGATACAACCTCAGCTATCACCGCAGCATCAAGCACACCCCGATATCAGTCTTGTTGCGTAATCAAGAAGACACGTGGATGACATTATACGGGGAACGCTCTGACGGGGTCAAACGACCTCGGTATAATATCGGGGATCATGTCCGCATCAGTCAAGCACGGAGTAAATTTAAGAGAGGTTACAATCCCAATTGGAGCGAGGAGTTGTTTTGGGTGGACAGCGTTCACTTCGGCTCCCTTATTGTGTATACGATAAAGGATGATAATGAAGAAGTATTAGAGAGAACATTTTACACGGAAGAATTACAGAAAGTGAATGACAAAACATGGTATAGGGTTGAAAAAATTATCAAAGAATGTAAAGGGAAAGGACAAAAACAATATTTTGTCAAGTGGTTTGGCTACCCGGCCAGTTTTAATAGTTGGGTCAGTGGTGTGGAGCTGTATAAAAACTGAGATTGGAAACAAAAGCTTCATTAGGATGGAAGATCAGAGAAGTGATCGGGTGTGGACCATATTTGGTCGAGATATTCCGAAAGCCGAAATCGTGTTTTTTACACAAATCCTCATTTTATATTCCGTAATCATCGTCAGCATCTAAAATCTACCGGCGTGTAAAGGAGATAGTAATTTGTGGACTGCTCTGTTAAGCAGTAGCTTAGGGTACATTATCCCCAACCCCACTTTGAAACATAAAGCGACGTCATGATTTTCTTTCTGACCCTGCCTTCCAACAGTTCAATGAATTATCACCCCAGCAACACGTTGACACGTTTACTTTACTCAGTTGCTTAAACCCATACAATTAAAAGGTAATTGGGAAGTGAGATTAGCAGAAATTCAGTACCCTGTTTCCTGGTACAACATCGGGGAGAACGTGGGTTTTGTCATAGTGGATCAGCAAGCTGGGTACCATACAATAGACAGACACTTGGAAGGGGATCCTTTGGTCGAGTCCTTGGTCGTTCGCCTGACTCTGTGTTCCTACAGTGCTGATCAATTGATAGACACGCTCAATATGCACATCTGCAAATCGCATCTCAGAGGTGTTGTTCGATTTCAATTCAATTCCTACTCACAGACTGTGAATGTAAAAATAACCGATCCCAAACATCAAGTATTCATGACCGAAGGTCTTCGTCAAATATTGAGGTGTGAGGAATGTCTTTCCCTTTACGATTCTCAAACTGAATACAAGCCTAATGTATTTCGAGGGTTGTACGCACTGTACGTTTATTGTAGTATAATTGAATCACAAGTGGTTGGTGACACGATGGCCCCCTTGTTACGCACAGTTCCCGTGGACTACGATAGGGTGCACAAAATGGCGACCCAGACATACGAACAGATATTTTATTACCCTGAGGGCACCAAAAGCTTTTTTACCATAGAAATCGTTATAAGAGACGACATCGGTCAGTCCGTAGCATTGAAAGACGGCCATGTGATGGTGACTTTACATTTCCATGAAACCAAGAAGAGCTTAATTTGAGTCTCAAGGCATCACCATCATGAGTTTCTTTCTGACCCTGCCTTCCAACAGTTCAATGAATTATCACCCCAACAACACGTTGACAAGTTACTTTACTCGACTCGCCAAAGCAGTACAGTTGGAAGGGGCTTGGGAAGTGGGATTAGCGGAAATTCAGTACCCTACACGTGGTACAATGTTTCTGAGGACGAGGGGTTTGTCATCATGGATCGCGTGGCTGGTGCGCTCAATCTCCCAGATGTCTGTTGCAGCGAGCAATATGACATTGTGAGTGAATTTGCAGAGGCCCGTCCCAAATATTTTCAGATTACCCCTGGTTTTTATACGACCGGATCGTTGATAGAAGCCTTTGCAGCCAAGTTAAAGGAGCAAAATGACGAGCGAGTGCGTCTCACCTACAATCGAACAAAACAGACAGCAACTATGACTCTAGACAATGAGTCAGTTGTAGTTTACATGGACGAGGGGTTGCATCAAAGACTCGGTTTTGAAATGGGGCTTTTTGAGAATAATCAAGTCGGTCAGCACATTGTTGACCCTGATCGAGGTTTGTACGGACTTAAGTCTATTGCAATCTCATCGAAGCTCAGGTGGTAGGAGACACCGTGGTTCCCTTTCTGCGTTTTATTCCAATCGATCACCATTGTCGCGGGCAGTTGATCAACCCAACATATAAAAAGAAATTTTATTACCCGATAGCCACCAAGACATTTTCTACTATAGAAATCGATATAAGAGATGACAAGGGTCGACACATTCCATTCGAATCTGGTGAAGTGACAGTGACGTTACATTTCCGTAAAACCAAGAAAGATATACTTTGAAAACCATGGCTGATATTTACACCCTGTATTACCTGAACCAAGCGGGTGGTGGACTTCCCGTGTTTTCGGGTGCCAGGAGTTAGCGTGGACATGGACTTGGAAGTGTTCTTGGGGGTCTGGCTAAAATGGTGTTACCGCTGGTTTGAAAAGTTTTACCTATCGTTAAAAAAACACGCCTTGAAAACAGGAGTGAGGGTGGTTGGAGATTTCTTGGGAGGGAACAATCGGCAAGAAAAGAATGTTACATACCGGAGAGGAAGTGTTCGATCAAATTGTTCAACCCAAACAACCACGTCGCCAACCTGCCGTCTCTATAAAACGACTCACACTAGTAAGGAGCAGTAGTTCACGCCGTCGTCGTGGAACAACTCGGAGGTTGTCCAAGGATATTTTCGGTTAGGTTATGGCACTGGTACACCCCAAATCTTGTCCCTGCGTCAAAAGTGAATTAGACCTATTTTCAATTCCCCCAGCTCAAAGCAGTGTCGATCATGGACCGGGATCGAATTCCATCCGATAGCTGCTTTAGGTTCGGGTCCAGTCGAATTCTACATCAGCGGTTTGAGTGATGATTATACCGATCTGAACGACACGTATTTACAAGTGAATGCCAAAGTGGTGAAAAAGGATGGTGAGGTTTTGGAGGCTGATAATGCTGTAGCACCCGTTAACCTTTTGTTGCACTCACTCTTTTCCCAAGTCGATGTCTCTCTCAACGAGAAACTTGTATCCTCCTCCACAATTACCTATCCGTATCGCGCTTATATGGAAACGCTATTTAGCTATGGTTCGGAAGCAAAAAACTCTCAGTTAACAGCTAGTTTATGGTATAGAGACACCCCAAAACACATGGACGCCGTGGGTGGTACTGACAACAAGGGGATGATAGCTAGAAATAAATGAGCTCAAGCGAGTCGCATTGTGGATATGATTGGCAAATTACATTTACATTTATTTAGTCAAGAACGCTATTTATTAAAACGTGTGGATTTGATGTTGCGCTTAGTATGGAGCGGTGACACCTTTGCTCTTATGGCCAATCCTGTAGCTGGGTTTGCCCCTAAAATAGTCCTGCAATCTGTGACATAATTCGTACACAAAATAAAGTTGAACCCCACCGGGCAAATAGCCCACATAAACGCTTTTAGAACGAAGCCCAGCTAAATACCCCATAAGACGCATAGAAACCAAAGTGTTTTCAGCATCTCAAGGAGCTATGACGATCAATGAAGAAAATTTATTTTTGGGACAGTTACCCAAACGAATTGTAGTCGGAAGTGTTGATAAAAGGGCGTTCAAAGGTGATTACACTCAGGACGCCTTCAACTTTAAGCATAAAAATCTTACATTTTTAGCTCTGTACACGTTGACGGGCCACAAGTACCCGCTAAACCCTTAAAGCCCGATTTTAATCACCATATATACACCCGCAGTTATGCTAATTTATTCAATAGCATTGGACAACTCTACCAAGACGAAGGCAACGCCATAAGTTGGAGCGATTATCCCAATGGCTATACACTATTCGCTGTTGATCTGACCCCCAACCTGGCTTATAGCGGGACTCATTTTAATTTGTTGAAACAAGGAAACTTGCGCTTGGAAATATACGATGTTTTTATTCTTAGTTTCTCACACAGCATTTAAACATCAATTTCTTACAGAGCGCACATCCACCGATTACATAACACCTTAGCTTCAATTTATTGTACAATAACACATATCAATTTCTTAAATAGCATATTAAGGTATCACTCATCTAACGGTTTAGTGCTTACACCATCTGCACTCACAATTCTCTTGGGGTAAAAATAACTTAATCCATCTCTAATTTGCGTATACGAATACATTGTGTTTTTGTTAACGCGAAAACCACGGTTCACACCACGACCCGATTTTTGTTCTCTCAGCACATTCATTTATTTCTCCTTGTTCAGTTCGTTTTGACGTTTATTGAGTCCTTTACACGAGGCAGTATCCGTAGTTCTATTACAGTAATAGGTTATACTGCACAGTCCGATAAAACCATCTCCACTCCACTCCTCTTTAAATGACCCCGGGGTACGTTTAACTTTTTTTTGCGGGTCACACAGCACGGTTGGGGTACCCACGGGGTTACGTTCGATTTACACTGTATTAAGTTGTTGGTGTGATCATCACACGCTACAGCTGGCAACCATTGAGGGTAATCTCGGTAAAATTGCTCTTTCATGTTGGATTTGATGACATCCGTTGGATAACTTCTACTAAGGGCAATATAACTACTATCAGTGTTCATCTGTACATAGGCAAAATCAGATCTTGCGACATACTTGTCAATAAAATCATAGTAAAATTCACGCATTCTTAATTTGGCGTATTGATAAACAACAGAGCCTATTTGTTGGGGTAAGTTGAGATCAAAGGTGGTTTTGGCCATGTCGAATTCAAATAGGTTGGGGGTTAATTCGTTCACGGCTCTGAATCTTTTGTCGTTGATCGATTTCTGACCCTCTCGATGGTCAGCGTATCTGACATCACAGTGTTTAGTTTTATCTGTGACGCATTTACCTACAATCATAGAAAAACACATAAGCACTTGACGGGTGTTTTTCTTTCTTCTTCAAATCACAAATTTGAAATAAATTTGAAAATAACAATTAAATAAATACATTTTAGTATATTTACCATATGCCGAATTTCCAAGTAGCTTAAAAGTTTTGGCTATAACGGTCTGAGTCGGGTCGACATCACCCCTACGTCTACACACAAACAAGAACATTATCAAAAAATAAAATACAACGCTTACAAGAGTATAACATATAACTCCATTCGTGTATTCGTACATACCTGGCGTCTGATACGGTCTCAGCAAATCGTTTGAAACAGGCTGTGGGTTCATACTCCAGTGTTTGGTATATCTTTGTAATCACCAGGTCATGTTCCAAGTACCATTTCAGTAGTGGGCTAGCAAGCAATATTTTCACACCTACTAGCTCCCTATCAACGTCCGCCATTCGTTTATATGAAAATAAATAATAAAAATCGTTATGACATCATAATGATCGCAACAAAATTCTTTATGATCCCCACGCCCTTTGTCACCTTGTTTACTCACTTTCATAATGTCCCGTTGTTCTGCAAAAGTCTCGCATAAAGGGTCCGATTTCATCTCGAGTCAGTTAAATATTTTTCAATATAGGGGTCATCTCACTAAAATTGTCTTTAAGAGTTTCTGGTACATGTATATCTACTTCAGCCATTCCAAAAAAGATTCCGTCACGTATATTGGCTATGAGCTGTTTTTCCGTCAAAGCAGCTCGGTGTGGTTGAGGTCGACTGTACGTGAACGCTTCGATGTGAGGGTCTGTTTTCCGTTTTTTCGTCCATTCACAGCCCCATTCAACTACGACATTATATCCTAATTCTCTCAAATACAGGGTATTTCTTTCGGTTTCGGCACATAAATCACTCATTAAGTTTCCATTGATGGGGCTATGGGTCAATTTCAGACACGGACAACCATGCCATACGCATCCATGAAACTGATAGACTGTTTGGGTTTCTTCGCACCAGCCATCTACGGTAAATCGCCGGGCTCCCATTTTTTTTTCCCCCTCTGTTAAGTCGGTGTTGTATTTGGTTTTGTGAGCTATGTGCTATCCAAGCTAACCATTTATCCGCAATACCACCTTTTCGGGTCTGTATTGGTTTAAACTCAGGCGCGTGTCTTCGGATAGGAAAGTTGGCTGGTATGGGTTGAGACAACGCCCACAGATACAGCGCGTTGGCATCGTAACCCACGATTCCTTCACACAACTTCGCTTCATTTCCTTTCTGTTCACGCCTAATGTAAGTTTTTCCCTTTTCGTGGTAACGATGAACGATGATTGAGGGTCCGCCCACTATTCCATTTTTTATCAACCAATAGATGTCATTGTTTTTTTCGTCGGGTAAGGTAAAATAATCTTCCAAGTCTTGATACAAATATCGCATGGTTAATCCGGGTACTGATATTCCATCCTTCAGCATATTTATACTTCTCTCACTGTAAAAACGACTCTGTTTCTCTATGGCTTCCAGAAAAGATTCGACATCTAAATTGTTGTAATATATGAAAAAGTCTTTAGAAGTCTGCATATGACCTGCTTCCCACGCTTCTTGACATTCAGCGTATTGGTCAGCTGTAATGTTTTCTTGTTTTAACGCACTGTAAAAAAGCTGCATGGGGTGGTAATTCTGTATTGTTCAAACAATCGAGTGTCACCCATTCATACGGGAAATATCCCTTTTCCTGTTCACATTGAAAGGCTCCTAGGAATTTGTCGTACGTATATCCAGGTGCAATAAAGTTAGTGATATCCAAAAATCGTACATGGTCCGTTTCAATGCACATCAATGAGTTATTTCATTAGATGGTATGCTTGAGTGATGAATGTTCTTGCAGGTAAGTTGTCAACGGTATTTTCACAACGTTGAGGTCATAATTCGATGAGTTGAATCCGACTGACGGTAATACGTGTAAATAGTTGTCAAATTTGCTCTGTAATTTCTGCAATGGGTGTTCTCCCTTGGCGATCGGATCCCGTTGATGGGCTTCATCGATTTTCTCTTGTAACTGGGTTAGGGTAGCTTCGTATTGAGCTAGCATCAGTAGATAGGCGGCGTTTGATATCTCCTCTATGTACATCATCATCCTGTCAATCAATGTTTGCGCATTTCCTTCTTTTACAAAGCATTTCGGTTCTGTATAATCAGGTACATTTCTCCATACACTCAATGATAACGGCACATGTTTTTGATCCCAGGTGACTTTGGGCGAATTGATGGGTAGGTTGTCTTCTCCAAAATAACTTTCAAAATCATAGGTGGCTCTGTAAGGGTAAATACCGTCTTCTATTTCGATTCCTTCGTCCCGTAACGCTTCAAAGATAATTGGTGGTAGATGAAAAAACACCGCCTGGGTACTTGTATTTCGTTTCCACAGTACATTTGTTTTCGTGGCGATGTAGTTTTTTCTCAATTTTCCACAGCTTCTGACAGGTACCACAAATATATGGTTTGCTATAAAGGTCAAAGTTTTTTATGTAACTAAAGTGATTTGCGTGCAGGTTCAATTTCAAGGTCACGGCGAATTTTGTATGCGTTCGCTTGATCAAAGTAGCTACCTGAAACACATATAACAAAACGATCACATCTCATATTTCCATTTCGATATCAAATGATTACATCGTTTATGTTGTTACTTCTGTTTAACCACTTAAAGACACTCTCGATTCTCGTCTAGCTTGTAAACGATGATGTTCACTTTGAATTGTTTTGCTAGTCATTCGACATCTTCAAGAGGTACACCCGCAAATGTTTTTTTTCTTTTGTTTTGGGTAAGCAGTCTTTAACAATGTTTCAGCTGGGTTCTCTAGACTTGTTGTTTTCGCTCCTCTGTGTAAGGCCAGAGCCCTGAAAAAGCACAATCGGTCTTGATACGGTTTACCTGTTTTTAGACTTTGCTCTTACAAGTTGATGGCGCTGTTTCTTTTCAGGTGTTCCGGCATAGCAGGTGGTGGGTAGCCGATCGCGTGATCATCGATAGGGTTAACAAAGATGGTCAAATTAGTCACTTCCTCTACACTCCATTTCGAATCCGGTCATTGGTTCTGGGCGTAATTTAAGATGTCTGTTTGTGTTATTTCAACCATAGCCCTGTCAAAATTGTCGGCATTCCGCACAATTCAAGGTGTTGGTAGCATTAGATTGTTGTTAACTGACGAGTGAAAGTACCGCAATTCAACTGTTTCGTTGTGACGTAATAAGAATCCATAACTCCGGTTGATTTTTAAAGGCTGAATCACACTCCTCAAATATATACTGGTTGAGGTTGGGCACATCTTCAGATAAACTATAATTGTAAATCGTTTGCAGTGTTCCAAATCGCCTATGAGTTCGTATAGCTCTTTCATTAGCAGCCAACACAGATTCTGTCGACATAATCATCGATAATCTGTCAATATAAATATCACCCAATGTCATAAAGATTTCCCTAATTCCTCAATTTTATCCCGTAATAGACCTACCCTTCAATAGACCTACCCTTGGCATTGTCGACTGCAGCGCCATTTCCAGTTTGTGTTGGGGGGGGGGGGTGTTTTGAACTTGGTTTAACGAATCCAGCGCTGCATTGGCCTGTTCGAGTTCATAAGCGTCCATGCCTGTATGTAAAATCTCTTCGTCTCCCGTCAACACTGAAACACACACGCGTAACAAAAAAAAAACTCTCAGTCATGCATGACGTATACCTGGTAATTCTATAATTCAGATATAGAAAATAAAATCATACTCACTGCTTTTCATCTCGATTTTTTCCATGGCTTTTAACAAGTCCGCATCGCTCATCTGTCTACTGCGTTTGCTCACATCATTGAAATCCTTGCTCATCCGTTTCCCAGCCATGGTAATAACTGAACTCAAATCATCCTGTCGCGTTTATATACCTCCTCATGACATGATGTATTATTTCACTTAGCTCAGCAAAATGATGATGACATATCCAAAAATAGAATGATGTCATCAAAATACCGTGCACCGAATCCGGAAACAATCCGTCAGCGAAGAATATATCGCGCGAAAGCTTCTCAAATGATTTTGCAAAGGTCAGCAAACTCCTTCTCAATAAACAACTCAGGACATATCCCTCGCAAATGACCTCACCCAAATAGCGCACACCCTGAGCTAATATACACTTGAGTAATCTTAAGTGGTTGATGGCGCAAGGTTATGATTTTGACAGGAGCCATTACCTAATGACCATAGAAGCGCGTCATGAATTCAACCATCAGTAAATCACATTACCCAAGTGTATAATTATACTACAGATTCATCAATGTGCAATTAATAACACAAACACCAGTATAAAATTTATATATATATTTATTAAAAATTAATTTTCTTCTATCTTCTTCCTACAAACAAAACAAAATATATTTTAATCTCTACGAAAGACAAAAAATAAAATTGCAGAGAATCTTAAAACTTTTTTTTCGGTGCTCACGATTCTCTCGTAATAAAAGTTTGGGTTCCCTGCATACAAATAAATATAGACTTACAACAGATACAAAAGTCAACGAATCTATACTATGATATAACTTGTTTTAAGCGAATACTCACAGTACAGGATAGCCTGTTATGAGAGAACCGCCCTTCGTGATGACTTTAATCTACTTGGTAGGGGCAGCGTGAATGCCCGGGAACTGCCCTGTAACTTTGACTGTGAATGTGAAAAGTTTATAAAATACAATTTTATTATTTCCAAAGTGCTCCTCTAAATCCGGGTTTTTTACCGTCATTTCAATGATATCGGGGTAATTGGGTTTATCAAATTTCGATTTGGCCGGATGGGATGAAATAAAATGATTTTTATATATGTGCTCTATAGCGGATGGTAACTTTACTTCAAAATAAATGAAAACTATTTTAATGTAAAGTTACCATCCGCTATTTGTAGCCCATAACTCCGCCCATATTTTGAGAAATATCCAATCGTCTAGTTATTACCCACCTGCCAGTTATATTCTCAATGAGAGTTAGAACACACTTCAACTTAAATGTATTCAGTATATGATGACTGTCATTTCCCCTCATATGTAATTGAATACTCATATGCTAGTAAGTTTCATTCACATGAAAACTCCAATCTACGGACATACTACGCAAAGTAGCGTGTGTATAGCAGTTTCACTTGTCAGATAACTCCAATCTATCAACAACACCACCGATTATCACCCCATTACCAGGCTAGAGGAAATTAATGGCCATCAACAAACTCCAGAGCACCAGCTGACATGAGGTATTACTTCACTGAGTTAAACTCACGCCAAGCTAACAATAACACTACTCTTGATATCTCATCACCGCCGCTTATTGACTTTTAATAGCCATTTACAAACTCCTTCTCAATAAACAACTCGGGACATATCCCTCGCAAATGACCTCACCCAAATAGCGCACATCCATCACATAAGGTCGCAAAATGACCTCACCAGAATACCGCACATCCATGAGGATGCTAAGCTCAGCAAAATGATGACGAAATACCGCGCACCGAATCCGGAAACGATCCGTCAGCAAAAAATATATTGCGCAATAGCTTCTAACGTCAGTCAAGTCAGTGACGTCGTCTTTACGTCAAAACGCGGGGTGTGAAGAGGTACCTAATACACTACTTCTGACATGGCAGTTAACCAGATTGTGCACCCGATGTGGAGAATCTTTTGTACAATCCTATGCACGCTATGGTGTGTTGCAAGTAAGAGGCCACATTTATTGAGGACCAATTAGCATTCCTCCAATATTGGATGCATGATCCCTACATTCAGTTTAATAGCCATTGCGATATACCACACCCCCCCCCCCCCCCCTCTACTTGCAACTATATT